>CM040175.1:8735500-9335500 GCA_022606695.1 Vaccinium macrocarpon | reverse complement strand
GACGTGAAAAACACGTTGGATCAGAAAGCTATTTGAAGGAGCTAGCCACCATGAAACTCCGACAAGATTAAGTGATGCGCTACATAACATACACAGTCTTGCCGCACTGGGGACATTCACATGTCATGGAACACGCTTATTAGTCTGAGACTTCATAGCATAAAAATAATAGACGCACATTCAACATGACAAGGTTTAAGTGGGAGTTTCAGTAAGGTGGTTTTTTGAAAAAATTGGTTTTTCATAGTTTTTTATGTGATGTATCGTGGGAGAATGATCTGTCTCAATTTTTGGAAAAAACCGTTTTTTATTCGTTGAACACCACTAATCCAATCTGCAAGAAACAGTTTGCGTTCTTGCCGCGTTTCCATGTCGCCGAGTATATTTGGCTGGAATGCAAGAGGCATGAACAGCAGACATCACCCGTGATGAATGTTATACTAATAGTCGAGGTTGATTAGTTGGACTTTGCAACTGTTCAATTTTGGTTTTAGTACTTTTGATCAGCTTTTTTGGGCTTATTCTGCATGCAATATTATGATCTGAAAAGTTAATCATGTAGGTACCGGCCGCATTGAGATGATTGTTAATGCAAAAAAATATGCTTGATGGAGCACATTTTTTCAAAAGGCCGCATTGAGATGATTGTTAAAAAGAGAATAAGTTATTTCCGGACTAGGTGGAAATCCGTTACCCATTGTGGGCCCACTGGGCCTCACCCTGTATTTATTGCAATAATTTGCACTGTTCATCTCGTAGAACTTAGAAAGTAATGAACCGATACAAAAAATCAATTTGACTAGACATAAATACCTATATCAAAAGTTGAATTTTTTCTTGTAAAATAGACGGTTATGGATAATTTAACTTAAAAGTTATTGACAGAATTCAGACCATCTATTTTCTAAACTAAAATTCAAATTATGATATATGTATTAATGTCCAATCAAACTGTTTATTAGTGAATACACTATTTTGCAGACTATAGGGCCCACATATACCTATGGCGGAAATAACTCATTCTCATGTAAAAAAAAAAAAAAAACAATAGAAATAAGAAAACCGCTAAGCTTATATGTCGGACTCAGCACACACTCCGCTCATGGAGGTATCGCCACTAGACCATCCTTTGCTAAATTCAAAAAATTGGTTTTTTGATTTTTTTGGTTTTCCTTGTTCTTTTTTTTTTTTTTTGCATTTGTTAGTTTTCGGTCGATTTTTTATGATTTTTTGGCTTGTCTCGATGAGAGGAATCTAAAAAGTATAAAATTATTAGCCAAACTTAAAGTTTTGTGAGTAAAGACGAAAAATAATCTAAAAAACCGGTTTTTTGCCATAATTTTTTTTCTTTATTCACTAAACTTTAAGTTTGGCTAATAACTTTATATTTTTTAGATTTATATCGTCGAGACAAGCAAAGAAACCACAAAAAATTGACCGAAAACTAATAAATGCAAAAAAAATTTGAATAAGAACAAAAAAAAAACTAAAAAACCAATTTTTTCAAATTAGGCAAATCACCGATCTTGTTCCCGTCGCAGTATTACCACTGGATTTGCCCAAACCTACCCGACTCTAGAACCAGAACCCAAATAAATATTTGAATAAATACTTGTGAAATTAAGAACATACTAAACGTCAATTTTTGAAATTGTTTTTCCACAGATGCTTTTCGCAAGTAGAAGTATTTGGCATAAAATATGTTCTGAATTGATAATTGGGTCGTAATTTAATGGAATAGTTAGGCTTGGTCGGAAAGAAGAGAAAGGAAATAGTTAGGCTGAGTAGGCAGCTGGTGGGCTGTGATTTTTTTTACATGGGTTGTGATAAGTCGTCCACTACAACGATAGCGCCCACGGACCTTCAAATCAAATGGGATGGAAAAGTCAAAGTAACAGACCGTCCAAACGTGCGTAAGTGGTCATGCAAAACAAATTCAATGTGGGGACACAATATCCTAATTGGTTAATTTGTTACCAATTGTAGAAACTCTCTCACATGGGATACGTGGGACCAATCACTCAATGCGTGTCTCACATGCATACGCGAGAAAATTGGTATAATTATTGGTACAAAGTGTTATTTCCTCTATCTTTTTCTTATTTGTATTTATTTATTTATTAAGCCATTATCATTATGTAACTTTTGAAACCTTTTGCGAATTGAAATATGAATTAAAAAAATATTAAAGAGCCAACTAAGCTGGGCCGGCTCTAATGTTTGAGTTTGTCCAAGTCCAACTCTAATCCTGCTTGCCCACTTATTATTTAAAAAAATAAAACAACATGTGGCTGTATTTAGTTAGATAGTTTAGCTTAGTTTTGATGATGTCACAAGGTTTAATGAGAGAAGAGAGATAGAGAGACAAATGATAATGTTATCAAAACTAAAACTAAACTGGGAAACAAACAGGACCAATATTTTAGCTTGAACACCATCAAAAAAATTACAATAAAAATGTAACCCCAGTTATAGTGCTTTCTGATGAGCTTAATCAAATCCAAAGAGAACTTCTCATTGCATTTTTTTAAGCAAGTTTTTCAATTAAAGTCATCGTACTCAATTAACTTATTGAAGAACTCATTTTCAATTGAGATCATAGCCAATTCACACACTCTCTCTTGTGACATGGTACTACAAAAGTAAGCCTTTTTTTTTGTCAACTTCAACTTCGAAAAACTCCTCTCCACCAAAACAACTATAACCAGCAGTGCTGATCCTAAAATTTTAGGGGCTCGAAGCAGACTTACTAATATGTCAGAAGGATACAAAAGACAAAGGTAAAAAGATATTATTGTAAAAGTTTGTTTTGAAAATAAGAGAGTTTGCTTCATATTTTAACTATGATTTATGTCAAAAAAATAAATAAATAAACTGTGTTAGCTCACTCATTTTTAAATTTTCAACTAATGGTATTTTTTTAATTCAATATAAGAAAATATCTTTACTACATTATTGTTGTGTTTATTAAATGCAAAATTTCAAACAAAGTAATAGAGTAAGTGTGCTTTTCGTAAAATTGAGGATTGGGAGGAGAAAAAAGGAGCGACAAATAACAAAAATAGAGAAAAATGAGAAGAAAAGCCTAAAGGCCAAAGTAAAAAAATGGGTAGCCTGGAAATCAAGCTCTAACACACGGATTCTTGACAGTAGCAGGTGACCATGGAGCAAAGCAGCTGCCTTGAATCATCCATGGAAACTTAGTAATATTTACAAATAACCTGAAAAGTTTTTTTGTTTTTTTTCCCAGCCTAGGAGATTGCCGAAGCCCGAGGGCTTATTGGGCTCACCCTTAGACCGCCCTGCAACTAGGTGAGTCCACTTGATCATGTACCTTTTTGCAATGTCACGAATCAATGGGATCCTCTCCAGTTTGGTTGGAGTTCAGAGCCCTTTTCAATCACACTATAATTATCCAAATTGATTATATTATAGACCTTGTCGAGAACTACGTTAATTCTTATTCAAAAATCAAGTTGATTGAATGTGGTTGGGTAAGATTACGAAACACAATTTACGTGGGCCTTAATGGGTGAAATGGGTTTAGATTCGGTGTTATTGGAACCAGTATGAATATGTTTCATTATCACACCAAACGATTATCAATTAACTTAATTTTCGATCGAGGCCATTGTTCTCAACGAGTCCCAAGATATTAACAATCCCGATCATTAAAGTGCAGCCAGAAAAGGCAACAAAACTCGAACAGTTCAATCCGTATATATGAGAGGATCCCCATTCCTTTCACGAATAAAGATGGCATGGAGATCTTTACGAGCATCATTTTTTTTTTTCCTTCTTATAACGGCTGTTTTTCTTAAGTTATTTCTTCCATCTTTGTAGGGATTCTTGAATTTCATCTTGTAATAATATGGCTAAACATAGCTTGTTTCAATCAAGTCGATCAAAAACTGATCTCGATAGTTTTTACAAATCATAATTACTGTGAACAAATTTATGGCCGATTGGGTGACTGGTACTTACTAATGACTTGGTCATAGAGATTTCCAACCCTTGGTTCTTCTTGTGTTTTTATTTTATTGTATATTTATGTTTTGCATTTTTACTTGTCTTGATTCCGTTGTTGCTTGGGTTTTTGTTTATTTGTTCTGTCAGCCAAGTAATTTGTATTTTATTTTTATAAACTGCAATTTTTGTATTAACAACTTGTAATTACGTACGTACCCTCCTAACAGAAAATAAAAAAGGAAAATATAAATACAATGAGAGACAGTAAAGATTGTTATGGTCAATTTCACTTGTGATAAAGTTAAAATACTAATAAAAACACAAAATACAACGAATTTTTTGCACATTACTAGCAAGTACTCCCTCTGTTCCATAATTCTAAGTACACTATGGAAAGTGGTGTTAGTTTTTTGAATTAAAAATTAAACACTTTGGTGTAAATAGATAAAAACAAAATAAAAATGTTTCGCACTACTTTAGAGAATCAAACTGCAGATAAGTCAGATTCCATTCTGAATCCTGAATGTTTCCTAGCCTCGCACAATTGTGTCCGGAGCAGGTACCCGAGTCCGGTTTCATGTGCCTAACATGTAATTATCGTGTTGGTGTACTTATTAGATCCATTATGTAGGGCCAAAAAGAACAATGCTATGGGTACCTAAAAATAAACCCCAAATTCACATCGGGTGATGTGGCGAATGGGAAGCCACTTATATTTTTGGATGGACTCCACGCTGGACTTCTCTCTACCACACAACGTACTTGGGGTGCATTTTTGGGGTACCCATAGAATTTTTGGGGCAAAAAACCATTACGGAAGTTCCCCAAACACCTTTCCCTTACATGCATGATTGTATGACGGATTTTTTAATTATCAAATTTAATTACTCGGTTAATATATAATTCTAGTTAATGGTTTTTGTAGTTATTGACTAATCTTTTTAAACAAGATAAAATAATACTCTGGCAAATCTGGTAGATTACATTTTCATGTCTTCAGTGAAGTTTTTTAATCATAAGTCATGATGAATGGTTAATTCAAATAAAATAAAATAAAACTTGATCTAAAAGTACCAAAATGTCACAAAAGACCGACAAAAGGTAAAATAAGTAAATAATTTCACCCCCAAAGGGAGACTGGCAAATACTTTGAATGTGGATCATCTACTTCTTTTTTTTTTTTTTTCTTGGTATGACGGCTCGGGGTTCTGGCCAGTTTGCACGTATCTCAATTAGTCCCCTGTTAGGTCTGATGGTTGACAAAAAAACTACATTTTTACTGTATGACCTTAAGAATCAAGCCGGGTCAATTGTACTGGGAATGAACCCAAAAGGGAGACTGGCAAATACTTTGAATATGGATCTACTTTTTTTTTTTTTTTTCCTTATTTTCTTGGTTTGACAACCAGGGGTTAGGGTCAATTTACACATATCTCAATTAGTACCCCTTCTAGTCCAATCAAAGACAAATTATCCATTTTAGGACTAAAAGTTGACAAAAAAACTACATTTTACGATATGACTTTAAGATTTGAGCCGGATCAATTCTACAGGGAATGAACCCACCTTGGTCAATAGTAGTGGTATTTATCAACTTCTGCTTTTCTGAAAAGAGAGCATTTTTCAATGAAACGATGTCTACCCGCCGCACTAATCAGCAATGTGGAGGGTGGAGAAAAACACTAGCATCCACTGCTAATTAATTGGTCGTACCACGTGTTTGTGAAAAGTACCACCAATTTGGGCATATTGGGCATAATGGTTTCAACGTACCCCTATCGTCCCAATTTGTTCGCACAATCATAAAATTTAAGTTACTAAAAGAATCTATAAGGTGGATTCGGGTATCCGTTAGGGCATCTCCACACCATGAGGTTGTAGGGCGGCTAAAACTACACGTTTTGGGTGTGCAAAGAGAACATCACTACTTAAACCCTCAAAATTACGTCATTTTAACTTAGTTTTATTTGTTGAATTCCAAAATGTGAGCATTTTCAAGTGAGTATTTATTTTCTTCAAAATCAAATTTTGATTTTTAATTTCTTCTATACGTGAACATAAAAGTCACTTATTTTAGATTGAGGTTGTTTTGTTTTTTATTTTAAGAGTATAAGTTTTTTCCCTTAAAACCTGGTTCTCAAAACAAAAAGTCTACAATTAAATACATTTTTAAACTTCTTGATTTTTAGGCTTCCTTCGGTTTTGTAAAACTAATGCATGTTCAAGATGAAGAGGGGTTACAATGTATAAGAATAAAGTCAAGATGTGTAAATTACCAATTGTTTAACAATTCTAAATTATGTCACTTGTTATATTTAGGTGATTTCTCACAAAAACACACCTACTATTGTACTAGTGAATGTCTGAGCCTAAAGATACTTTGTAAAAACTAGTATTTCTACAAAATAGATGAATTTTATTAGCTAATGTTGTCTTGTACAAATTTAAAGTCACAAACAATTTTCTAGATTTTTAAAAGGCCCACAAAAAAATAAAAATATTAATGTTAAACTTGACGTAATGAGAAAATGCTTCGATTTTAAAACTTTGCGCACCCAAAACGACGTAGTTTTAGCCGCTCTACAACCCCGTTGAGTGGAGGCACACTACGGGATTCCCGAATCCCTGTAAGGTTGACATGCTTTAAGGATAACTATGCTATAACGCAACAATGGATATTTTCAAATTGCCATACTATATCATTGTTGCTCTGATGATTTTCTAGCTATTTCGGACATTACCAAGTTGATGCCTAGTTTTTATACTCCTCCGGTTCTATTTTAAATGTCTACTTTTCTATTTTTGGATGTCCCAAATAAGTGTCCTCTTTCTATAAATAATCATCAAAACATACCAAAATTCCAATTTTACCCTTAAAAAGTATTATTTCATTCCTAATTGATTTGACAGTTTTTGATATTCATATCATTTTTAAATTAACAATATCTTTTAACATATAATATTTTTCATGATTTTGAAAACTTTGTATAATAGAATTAAATTGAAATCTATCAAAAAAAAATTCATATTACATATATTTTTTAAATCAATATTGAATGATATAAACAATTTAAATAAATTAATTGACTTCAGAGTTTTTAATGTTACTTTTGGAAATTTGGAGCACAAATTTTAACTTCTTAAAAATCTCAATTTTTCGTAGAGGACATTTAAATTGGGATGGAGGGAGTATTTTATTTTGGTCGCATGTGGTATTTTATTTTAGTTTAGTTTTTCTTTTCCTTTATTTGTTTGGTTCTTACCTATCTAGGTGTTTTGATTTTGGCAATTAGACAAAGTATGTGATGCCTTTTCGCAATGCAATCTTTTGTTAAAAAGAAAAAAACATTGTCACAAATTAAAATACTCGTTTGTTTTATCAGTCTTGTTTTGACAAAATACCATTTTTTGAGTTCTCGTTTTGCGTGGTAAACAAATATTTGGGATGAAGAATGTAATAATTACAAGGAATTAGAGGTTAAGGTGGATGACTAAAAAATTACTAATGTATTTGAAGAAAAAAATTGTATGGAAAATTTAGCTATAGTTAAAACTTAGGTCCAGTTTTTCAAAAGATTTTAGCACCCATTTGCTAAAATCACCATATTTTAAATCAAAAAAGGAAGTGGTTTAGTGTATCATTTTTCAATTTTTTTCGCACCAAATTAAAGAATTCCTCAAGTACTTTAATTTCGTGTGAAAAAATCGAAAAACGATACACAGAATCACTTCAATTTTTTATTTGAAATATGGTGATTTTAGCAATTGAGTACTAAATTTTTTTAGAAAACTAGGCCTAATATAGCATCAAGAATACGTATAACCTTGCTTTTCTACTCGAGATGAAGAAATAGGACATCGTTGGAGCGGTTCAAAGGAGACAAATGATTGATTAGTAGCAAACGATTTTGAATTCTGGAGAATACCGTCACTTAATGGCATTAGATGCTCAGCTTCATTTCTCCAAAATGTCGATTTTTCAAAAGAAAAAGGGCCTCACGGGAATCTTTTCGAAAAGTTGATCAAGCAAGACGAAGGGAGTATAACAAAAAGTGACAATTTCCAACACAGGAGAGTAATTAATTTGGGAAGGAGGGAAAATAATCTTTTAATATAAATAATATCATGAAAAAAATATATATTTTTATCAAATCTACGGAAAAACTCCTTAAGATTATCCCAAATAAAAACAGTCTAAGTGGACAACATTTTAATAGTTCATTTTTTTTCCCACACAGTATACATTAGTGTGGTTAGTGGGAAAGTTAGTGAGTTAATCTATAGGGGGTCCAAAAGTTTTACATAGCTCTGACCCAAATGTCTCTACTGAAGCTCAAACCCTAGTCTCCCGCAAGGGAGTGCCAAGAAATATCGCTAGGCCAACCTAGGACGGATTCAAGGGGGGCATGCGGGGGCACGTGTCCTCCTTGACCCGACTCAACACTAAAAAAAAAATTATATATTTACCACAGTTATGTAATATAACACTATATTTAGCATTCACACTTACGCAATTTACTTCCAGTCAAGGCTCCCGGATTTTTAAAAAATCCACATCTCAAAGATCCTGATCGAATTTTGACGATCCGAACCTCCAATGTGTTTAAAAGGTGTTTTTAAAAGTCTCCGCGAGAAATCAGCAAAAAAAAAAAAAAAATACCAAGAAGTGCTTGATCCAATCAATTTTTCATAAAAAATATATATGTTCGTTTTTATGTAAAACTGCTCGAATCAAATCCTTCCCTTTTTTTGTTGATTTCTCGCAGAGACCCTTAAAAACACCTTTTAAACACATTGAATGATTCAAATCGTCGAAATTCGATCCGAAAAGTGGGAGCTCGGGTTTTAAAATAACCTTTTGTTCATGAATATTGCTGGGTTTTAGATTTTTGTTGGATAGATAGAAGAGAATATGTACGGGTTGATAATTCCAACATTTTTTTACTTATATTCTGAATACTTTGCAAAATCATGGTCCAAACGTAATTCACTTGACAGTGAAAGAATTGGACCGGTGCCCAAAATTGTCAAAAAGTAGGATGGAACTTGAAGTATGCAAGGAAAAAGTCACTGATCGAAACTAACCATCCACAATGGAACTTCTTGGAGTCATAGCTTTGCGATTAACACGTTCATTTAACACCCTGTTTGGATGCCAGATTTGGCACCCAGATTTGTAATCCCGGTCCCACGTTAGTTCGGCGTTTGGGACGCCAAAACACCACCGGATTTGGACGAAATATTTAACTGTTGGGAGTAGAAATTCGGGAGGACCCGGATTTGGTAACAACAGCTTCCCCCATGTCGCTAGCAAATCAAGGGGGTTATGTGGGTTTTTGGTACGTAAATACCCCTCCAAATTTGGGTGAGATTAGATCGACCAACCATTGTCGTCGTCGGAGAGATCAGATCGAGCAACATGCACCTATTTTTTCATTGCCGGAGTCGATTGAAGCCGGAATCTCTGATTGTTGCTGAAGTCTCCATCCTTGTCGGAGTCGCATATCTTTACAGAGAGAGAGATGGTGGCGGTCACCGGTTGGCATGATTGCCGGGCATGGCTGAAATTAGTGGTTCGTAGAGTGCTAGGGAAAGAAGAAGAATGGATGGGGTAAAAAACATACTACTGGTAATTGAAACAAGGAGCAGACCCAAACCACTTGTTTAGGTATTTACATGTGGATAACAAATACATATACTAATCTGATTTTTTCGATAAAAAGTAATAGATTTTTAAAATTAACAAAAACATGTATACGTAATATTTTTAATCATAAATGAAATTATAGAATTGATTTAATTTGATAATATAATACATTGGGCTCTAGTAATGTTATTAAAAACCCAAGATTAAAATTATATTTTTGTAGAAAATATGTTATAAAAATATGTTTTTTAAATTCTTTTCGGAAATATCATTTTTAATATATAATATATTTTAAATAAGTTTACGTATTTATTATGTAATTATTTCAATTATTATGTATTTATTGTTATTATAATAAAATTAATTCATTTAGTTTATAAAAATAAAAAACCGGGGGCAAATATGTCATTTGCTCTCTTATCCTATCAAATCCACCTTCCAAATCCACCTTCTTAGAATATCATCCAAACATTTCACTAACAATTTCACCCTTCTTACGAGGTGGGGCCACCCTCATTATCAAATCCATCCTCATTACAAATTCATCTTCAAATCCATCTTCATTACAAATCCACCCAAATCATCTTCGGCATCCAAACGGGACGTAAAAGTTTTGAGAATTGGTTTTGCGATTTGGTTTTGAGAACTTGTTTTTGGTAAGAAAAAAACCTGTAAAACCCAAAACAAACAAACCCGGTACTAATATGAACATGTTCATTAGAAGGTTTTGGGAACCGATTTTTAAAGCCAGTTTATGAGGAAAAAAAACCTCTAAAACCTGAAACAAGCAAATGATTTCGTACCAAAATTCCGGACCCTACTTATCTACACAATTGTACAGTCGAGTTTGGATCCTGTGCCACTCCATTGTTTGTGTGGACTTCTTCACTATAGCATGCCTGAAGGACTTTATTCTTCGTGTTCATTATTATTGGAAGCACTGAATCTGATTGATGGTGCTTCAGTGGATTCATAATCAGTTATTTTATTCTGGTAAAAATTACTTCCTCAATTTTTATTTAGAAGTGTAAAGGTTGGTGATGCGCCTCGGAACTTCCTGGTTAGTTGGGAGGTTAGTTTATCAATCAAAGTGATGGAGGATAAAATATACACTCCTACCATTTATGAAAACATTATTTTAGTAATTTTTATTTATGATTCATACCAAGAGATCTTGTTTCTTGCTTAGCAGGATTCTAGTTTCCAATTTTCTAATTTGTTAGAATTTTATGTCCTTGCTTTTATTTCCATTTTTGGTAACATTATTTTGTTGTGGATGCATGATAGGTTTATTCTATGCTAGAACAGATACATGTGTTTTGGAGAAATTATTATCAAATGGTTGGATGTGGAATAAGAAAGTACAAAAAAAATTAGGTCCAAACCACACATTCAGAGCGTTGGTGGCGGACCATGACCCGTCTGCAACATTTGAAAACCAAAACCGACCCATGATTCGGAACAAGGACACCATAGTCCGGACCAAGGTCACCATGGTCCGGACTTAGAATGTTGCGATCGTCTTTTTACACCGAATTTTGTACCATTCTTCGAACTTCTTGAATTCAAGGCATATCTCCAACAATTTTCACATTAACTTGAATTCCCTTCTAGGCCAATGACATAGGCAATACTCTCATCAATCACTCTTCCCCCTCACGCTCTCCACTAGGACGATCACTAAATCAAGTCTTCCATCTTCAAACGGGAACTTCCCACCCAATGCACCAATGACTAATGCCAATGAAAATCCATTCATGCTCCTCCAGGAGCAAAACACCGAAACCCCACCACGGAGTTAAAAATGAGCCTCTTGTCCTCAAACGAATACCTTACACCGAATGCACCCATGACTGGTGTCAACGAATCCACTCAAGCTACACCCAGAGCTAAACACTAAACTCCACCACAAATTTACCCTGTCCAACAAGCACCCATCTCCAACCGAATGTCGATGTCGACGTCGACCACATGCACCCATTATTGATGCTAAAGAAGATTTGCTCAAAGTCTACCCGGAGTAAACTGACTCTACTACAGAGCCTCCTGACCCCACCATGGAGACTCAAATGCACTCTCACATTCTCCCAATAGTTGAACCGAATTGATACTGGACCCAAATCTCCACGTGATACCCACATGAATCACTTCACAACGGTATGCAAAAGGAGAATAACAAAATTAATCTGGTTCAACTCATCAAAATAGTCTTTCTCGGGTATACTTCCTTCATATGAAACGCATAAAGGTGTCGCTTTAAATCCAAAGTCCTCCCAAACCCACCTTCGGACGGAGATCCTTGAAAACACTATCTTTCATACTAGTAGGCTTCTTTAACTTCCAGTTTGTACAAAATTTTCAACTTCGAAGCAACCTATCATCGAGATGAAACCAAACTCACAAACATTACGCAGTAGAAAACGAAAGCCATGGATTGAACCTGGAGCTCTGATACCAATTTATTGTGCCAAAACCCAAAGTAGAGAATATAAACACACTAACAAGAGAACAAGAAACAAGGACTTACATGGTTTTCCCTCAAGCATGAAGCTGTAAAGGTACGTACACTGGGAAAAAGCAAAAAGGTTCACTATAATGGGAAAAATTACATAGAGTTGCCTATACCTGTGACTCCCACCTAGAGCACTCACACGATATGTAGGGAACAAATCTTTGAAGAGCGACCTACAAAATATCAAACATCTTAAGAACACAACGAGACACAAAAATCTTTTTGGATTATTTTTCGTCTTTATTCACAAAAGTTTAAGTTTGACTAATAATTTTATACTTTTTAGATTCCTCTTATCGAGACAAGCCAAGAAACTATAAAAAATTGACGAAAACCAACAAATAATGAAATTTTTTTTTTAATAAAGATAAAACCAAAAGAACCAAGAAATTAATTTTTTCAATTTACTCAAACCACCCGTTGAATGCAGCATGAACCGCGCCCAACCAATCCAAGTTGTGCAAGATTTGTGGGACCCAACATGATCAATGTTAAGAATAGTGCACGCTTTGTTTATTTGAAAAAAAGGGTAAATTACACTGACCTCCCCTGAGGTTACTGACATTTTCACTGACCTCCCCTCTGGTTTTGGAAATGACATTAACCTCCCTTACTTTACAAAGTAATATGCACATACCTCCCTTGCCGTTAAAATTGACCTAACGGCGTTAACTTTGAATGCTAAAAGACTATTATACCCTTCATTGCAAACAATTTATGTTACATTATCATTACATATTTTATGTTAACACATATTGACAAAAAAAAAGTAAGATATTAAATTGGACAAACCTTAAAAAAATACACTGTTAAAAAAGAGGGCTGAAAATTATTTAAATAAATTAGAAGGAAAAATACACTATATTAAAAAAAAGGGATTAAAATTTTTACTGTTACTATCTTGTTTTCAAAACTTGGCCCAAATTTTTTCCTTAAATTGGACAAACCTAAAAAAGAGTAAATTGGACAAACCTTAAAAAATAATACACTATGTGTTAAAAAAAGAGGGCTTGAAATTATTTAAATAAATTGAAAGGAAAAAATACACTATATTAAAAAAGGGGATTAAAATTATTTAAATAATCTAAAAGGAAAACAAAATCCACTATATGTTTAAAAAGAGGGTTAAAATTTGGAGTACTTAAATAATTTAAAAGGAAAAAATTTGTGCCAAGTTTTGAAAACAAGATAGTAACAGTAAAAATTTTAATCCCTTTTTTTTTAATATAGTGTATTTTTTCCTTCTAATTTATTTAAATAATTTTCAGCCCTCTTTTTTAACAGTGTATTTTTTTTTTAAGATTGTTCCAATTTAATATCTTACTCTTTTTTGTCAATATGTGTTAACATAAAATATGTAATGATAATGTAACAGAAATTGTTTGCAAGGAAGGGTATAATAGTCTTTTAGCATTCAAAGTTAACGCCGTTAGGTCAATTTTAACGGCAAGGGAGGTATGTGCATATTACTTTGTAAAGTAAGGGAGGTTAATGTCATTTCCAAAACCAGAGAGGAGGTCAGTGAAAATGTCAGTAACCTTAGGGGAGGTCAGTGTAATTTACCCAAAAAAAAAAGGTTACCTTCTATTTTGGTGATGTATGCGATTGTGTCATGATTTGGGTTGTCTAGAAGCTGAAAAGTTCCAACTTAGGGGGTGTTTGGGAATCTCATTTTCAGATTTTCGTTTTTAAGTTTTTGGCTTTTCAACTTTTTGGATTATGGTCAGAATGTATTTTGAATTTGTAGGAGTGTTTGGGAGAAATGTGCAGAATGTATTTTATAACAGGAGTAGTGTTTGAGAGATATGTACAGAATCCATTTTGTGGGGCTTTTTGTTAATGAAAATGAGAAAAATGGAAAATGAGAAATCAAAAAGCTCCTCCCCACCTCTTTTTCACTTCTCCTCTCTAAAGTAAAAAATGGAAAACTCATTTTGCTAGAAATCATTATGGCTCAAGGCTCCCAAACATCCAAAACCCAAAAATGTGAAAATGAGAAGTTGAAAAGGGGCTCCCAAACACCCCCTTACATTACGTGGGGATGATTCGCACTCCTTAAAGCATCCTTAAAAAATCTCAAAAAATCAATCTCTCTGTCTTTTCTCATTAATTTATTTTTGCTGCAGTGCCTATTAAAATCTGAGTAGGCATTGTTCACTCACTTGTTATATTTTTTTTTTAAAATTTTTTTCCGTCTAAATGCTTAGGGACTAAAGGATGGATTTTCTTTGTTTCTGACCAGATGACTAAAGAAGTTCTACAAAATGTAAATTTTCGTTTAAATACTTTTTGTATTCTGCTTTGTGATACCATGTCAGATGGTTGGAACTATTTTTGACAGCCAATTAGTCGTGTTTGCACTTTGATACTTGCAAGTATAGCCGTTACAATTATAGCCATTGGGAAAGTACTACCTCCATTCTTATATATTTGTCCTCTACGAAAAATCGTGTTACTTTTCAAATGAAAAAATAAAGTGATTTTCGTGTATCATTTTCAAATTTTTTTTACTTAAAATTAAAGTACTCATTGTGTACTTTAATTCGGTGTGAAAAAATTTGAAAAATGATACACGAAAGTATTAAAAAAATTTATTTGAAAAAAGGCAAGAGAGAGAGAGAGAGTGTATTAAATTTTTTTTGTTTGTTTGAAATAGGAAAATTTTAAAATAAAAAATTTAGAAAAATATTTGAATAAAAAAAGTAGAAAAAAGAATAGTTTAAGGCAGTAAAGTTAGAATAGAGAGTTTGATTGTGTAAACTTTTGCAAAAGTGCCTTGTTAAATTGTAAAAAGTGTTTTTGAAATTAAATTTTAGTGCAAAATTTGGTACTACTGATAAGAATGCTCTTAGATGCATGACCTAGGCTTGGAAGAATAACAACTAAACCAGGCCTAATTGGTCATAGACTCATACGCATATAGAAAAACACTTTAAAGGCAGACAAATCCTCTTCATGGCTATGTTGTTGAGTGAAAAGGGACAAAACTTCCCAAAATTAGACTCAACAATTTTTTTATAAATTTGCAAAACTTGTAACTTTGCTACAGTAGCTCGGTAAATCCTTTGTCACTGTTCATGGGTTAAAGAATAATTTAATCAATTCTCTCTTCTGACTTCTCTCTCTCTCTCTCTCTCTCTCTCTCTCTCTCCCCATCCATTCCCCTCTTAATCTCTATTTTTTTATTAATTTTAAATTCTGAGTGGAAAGTGACTTGTTAATTTATAAAAAGTGTTTTCGATGTTAAATTTAGTCCAATTTTTTGTTGAGTCTGATAACGATGCTCTAAGTCAGTTTTTGTTGAGAGACATCTGGCACAAGAGAAAAACTTGAGTAACCAGTGGATATGGTCACATGGTGTCCGACCACATATCCCGGTATTCTAGAACGGCAAAAATGTAGAAAGAAATATTGAGTTATTCATATTAACCTGTAATTTCTTGGTTTTTGAGATTCATGAATGCATCATGGTATTCTTGGTTTGAGGTTTGTCAGTGCAATGGAGAAAAACGATTTATATAGCCGACCTCAACTGATCTTGACATAAAGCTCGGTACGATTTGACTTGGTGTAGTTTGATTGGTTAGGTTTGTCAGTGCATCATGGTTTTTCGGTTCTAAATCATGGACTTTTTTCAAGAAAAATGGGACCAAGGGTTTTTAACATTTAGAAAACATGTCTAGGTATGGTAAGCTCGTTTTCAGATGACGAAAAATTGGGAAACAATTCATCAAACAATTAGAGTTTTTCGCACAGAAAAATACCAAGAGCAGAGTCTTTGGGCTTTTAAACATTCGGCATGTGGGCTGGGCCCTCTTTATGGAAATTGTGAGGGGTAAGACTATCGCATAGACTTGCTCAAATATATAGAACCTATTTTGAGATCTCACGTGAACAATTGAGCCGTTTCTTAATTTTAAAATATATTTTACAATGGCACAGTAAAAAATCAGTGCCATACGATAACTCTAATTCTTGATCCAATCTTCCAATTTTGATAACAGTGAACTCTTAATAAAATAAAATAAAATTAGAAGATTGCATCAAGAATTAGAGTTATCAAATTTTGCTAATTTTGCATTAAAGTGTACTAAAAATATATTTTAAAATTTATAAACGACTTTTAGTGGTGTAAGACTCGAAGTGACCCACAAAGCAGCCCGTGCTCAATTTTTTATCAAGCCTAATATACAATTTCAGTACTCAAAGTTAAGCCCAAGCCTTTCCAACGAAGAGTTTTTCATTCTAGAGCAATACAATGAGTAAATGAGATACTACGATTTCGGACCTCAAGCGGAAAATATATGAATAATAAAAAACTTTAATGATTCAGATTTGTCAACAGACACTTACGTGCAAAAATTTATGCCACCTGCTTGGTGAATTCTTACTATTATAACAATTTGATTTTTATTGTAAAAATAATACAATTGAATTATTTTTTTGTCCTTATTCAAATTTTTTTTTCCTGATGTGTTAGTTTTGCGTTGATTTTTTGTAGACTATTGGTTTGTCTCGACAAAAGGAACCTGAAAGGTAAAAATTATTAACCAAATTTAAATTTTTTTGAATAAAGACAAACATAATCTAATAATTCACAAAATTTGGATAATTAATCTTTAGTGAACTTTTTAAAAATTTTGATCATTATTTTTTGTTCGCTCTTCGAGACGAACCTATAATTCACAAAAAATCGAAGCAAAATTAAGAAATGCAGAAAAACTTTAAATAAGGGCAAAAAAATGGTTTATTTTTGTGAGTACTTGATAAAATTGATGCAATTAATGTCGTATGAAAATCTTAATTACGTGGATGAGGTCCAGAATGCCACTCATTTGCAACGTACGAATATCTTTACAAATTTTATAAATCTATTGAATCCCGATAGGACAATATTAATTAACTAAACTGTTCAATTGCAGCATACGGCATTTGAGTATCTAATTTCCCGTTTCTCTGCATTTGCCTTTTATGTCATCAAAAGTTGAAATTAACCACCATTTGACGGAAGCTGGGGTGCTGCACAGCCAAAAACTGTGCAGCCAAATGGTGCGGCCGCGCCAGCCACGTTCCGATGATTCAAGATGTTCAATGGATAGCTCTCGTCAAGTGCTATAAATGGAGAAAAAATCAACTAGATCGGATATCGTTACGTACTTAATCGGAACACAAATAGATTGCAAAATGGGTTTATTGATTTGGATCCAGTGTTTATATACATTTATCTTCTATTTCATTTCAATCTATTTGTTTTCCGATTAGACACTTAATGATATCCGGCCAAGTGGATTTTTCAAAACACTTATAGTACTCAACAAGAGGTATCCAGTGAATGTCTCGAATCACCGAAAAATGGCTGGCGTTGCTGCTCTGTGCATGCACAACACTTGGCTGTGTAGCATCCCAACTTCCTTGAAAAGTGAATAGTGATGGAAGCAAAAGGATTCTGAAGTAATAAGAAAGAGCTCTGGATGCGACAAACGACAAATATATATATTTGTCAACACAATCGTTAGAATTTTCTTATGTTCAATTGTTATTTCAATATCATTTAAAAACTAGGCCCTTGATTTTTTTTTCTAATTTTATATGGAAGGAATTGTGGAAACTTTATTTCCATCTCAAAACCAATTAATAATGAGTGGAGAGGTTACAACGTATATTAAGTGATCACCCAATAAGCAATGTGGGATAATATTTCTTAACATTCCCCTCACGTGTAGTCACATTTGAAGTCTGTCACATGTGACCACTTTTTTTTAGGTCCTATAATCGTGCAACCTTTTTTTGCTGGTCTATTATCGTGGGTGTGGGATTGCCGATTTTTTTTAATGTGGAGTGGAATGGGCCCCGCTTTTGATACCATGGAAACTTTATATCCATCTCAAAAGTAATTGACAATGAGTGGAGAGGTCTCAACATATATTAAATGATCACCCATTCCACTCATAAGCAATATGAGACAATATTTCTTAACAAGAATTAATTATCTCAATCGAATTACAACATTTGAATTCAAATTTGGCCGTAATTTAGGGAGAGCAAGCTATTTTTGTGATTGATCCCGTAATTTCCATATCATATAGGTGTATTCATTGATCGAAAAATAGTTTAACTAAGCCGGCTAACTTTTAAAAATAGTTTAAATGTTCAATATTTCTAGAAAAGAAGATTTGCATATAATCATTCCCTCCTTAACAATGGATTATATATGAGAGAGAGAGAGAGAGAGAGAGAGAGAGAGAGAGAGAGAGAGAGAGAGAGAGAGAGAGAGAGAGAAGTTTTCTATCCTTCATTACTTTGGCCAAAGATTTCTATGATTTTTCTCTTTCACATATTCAAAGTTTTCCATGGATTTCTATGAGTTAATTTTAGTCTTTTATGGATTCGCTGGGTTATTCTATAAGCATGCCAGACATCGACAAAAGGTAATGGCTTGAATATAATCCGTTGTAATGTTTGCTCGGTGTGTATTTATTTGGCTTAAACTGTTAAACATAGTTTGCTGTAATGTTTGGGCGATGTACGTTTTTTAGCGTAATCTTATTTTGCTAGAGATTTGTTAATTGAGAATGGACTAGCTTGAAACATATAAGCAATATAATTTTGTAGAAGGTGTCCATTAATAGTGAAAGTTGACAAACGATATGGAATGGAGAGAATGATTATTTCTTTTTTGTTTAGGCTATGATCCATGCGGCCATGCATGGATTTGTGGGAGATACACTGAAGGCAAAAAAAAATAAAAATGATAAGGAACTATATATTGTCATTTTATCATCGTTCTTTTTTATATCACTTTTTTTCCTTTTATCACGTCTTAAATATATGTGATTCAAAATACTTTGTGAAAAGAAGTTCTTTTCTTTCTTCTAGGTGAATGAATTGATGCCATTAATTGCTGGTTGATGCTTTAAGCTGAGTTTTCTGTTTGATTTTATCTTTGTTTTATCCTTGATTTTATCAAATGAGGAGAGAGTTGATAAAATCTCAATTTTTTTGAATACAAAAAAACTGAGATTTTATGAATCCCTCATTTGAAAAAGTTGAGATTTTATCAACTCTCTTCCTAATTTGATAAAACCAATAGGTGATTTTATCAAATTTTGATAATTTTTTTTGAAAAACTAGGCCAATTGTTGTCCAATCTCCTCTAAAGAACTTTTTCTTATCAATAATCACATCTTTTTTAGCATTTGCTATTATTTTTGCTAAATTTTTGTAGTACCATGCTCGGTTGCGTTCGCTACAATGAGAGTTTGTTCAAAGACAATATGAATGTTGTATTTGTGACCGAAGTATTTAACGTTAAGGAGCAAATAAATATGCTCCCAATTTTCAATAAATGGTGAGAATGTTTTTGGTTGTAATTTAAAATTTTATATTAAAATATATTTGTTTCATGTTACACATCAAAAAACATATGATATTGACGAGAATATGAAGAGTCTCGAGAGTGAGAGAGGCGATTCAACACCGATCTGCTAGATTCTACCGCGCCCCCTGCAGCGGCCTTGCCGGCCGTCTTTCCCTGGCCGTACCCCTCCCTCATCCTCCCGTTTGTCTTTTCTCTACCCCCTCCCAGATCTGATAGTTTCACCGTAAGTCTCTTTTCTGCATCTCGTTTCATATATTGGTTTGGTTCTTCTTTTTCCCGTCGATTGCCGATCTTCTATGGATTAATGGGTCGTAAAGTTAATCAATCTGCTGTGGGTGGATGGATTCCAATCATCAATTATCACTCAAGACATGGAGGTACTTCTAAAAAGCAATCTCTTGTTAACCTTTTTGTGGGTAATTTACCTGAAGATACAAGTCAGTCATGGCTTAAGATGATGTTTAATAAGTATGGGGTTGTTAAAGATGTATTCATTCCATAAAAGAGGAGTAAAGTGACTGGAAATAAATTTGGATTCATTAGGTATGATTGCCCTGTTTCGGCTGATTTGGCCGTTCTTAGAGCTAATGGCTTATGGCTTGATGATAAGAAACTCTTTGCCAAAATAGCGTCATTTGGTGTCAAAGGTAAAATTCCCAATTCAATCAAAGAAGGGGTAAACTGCTCGGGTGGTTTAAGGTAGAGAAAGGTTGTCAATTTTGATACTGATTCAAGTAAGGAAGGGATAAATAGAAATGGATCTCAGAAGGATTTCTTTGTGAATAATGGGAGATCTTATGTTCAGGTCCTTTATGGAGATAAGTTTCCGACTAATAATGATACTAAAGCAAAGGCTACTACTCGTATCTCTGTAAACGAAATTGATAGCGAATGGCTTTCTAGGAGCATTGTTGCTAAATTAAAATCCTCGTCTTCTTTGGAGTCCATTAGAGAGGCCATTCATTGCAGCGGAGTTCCTGTGTTGGAGATGAAAGATATGGGTGGTCTATGGGCGGTTGTGACCTTCCCATCATCTGAACAAATGCTTTTTGTTTTTGACAGGGAACTCAGTTGGTTGAATAACTGGTTTGATGAAGTTAAGAAGTGGAGTCCAACATTCAAAAAAGCGCGTAGTAGGAGCATTTGGATCTCCTGTTACGGAATCCCTCTCCATTGTTGGACTGCTCGACTATGGGGGGAAGTATTAGCCATGGATGATGCTACGGTAAAGGGGCTTTCTTTTGCAGCAGGGAAAATTATGATAGCTACCAAGAAGCGGGAAAGAATTAATGACATAATCCAGATTGAGTTGAAAGGAAATTTTTACGAAATTAGGGTCGTGGAGGAGCAGGTAGTAATCCATGGCCATGTTTCTGTGTGCGGTCTCGATTCTTCCAAAATTGATAACTCGAAAGCTAACTCAGTCGATGAGGCCAATTCTAGGCGTGACATGGAGGATGGTGGTTGGATGAAAACAATGCCATTTTTAAATCTTGTTCGAATGAAGTTTCGTTGGTGGAGGATTCGGCGGTGTTGGTTTCTAAGGAAGTGTTGGTAGCTGAAAAGGGCACATGCGTGAAGGTGGGGGATAATTCAATTCAGGGGGACGACTTTGTGACTAACTCAATTGAAGAAGACATTAATGCTTGGGAAAAGGAGGGGGAATTTTCTAGTCGAGAAGTTGATTCCAAGACTGATTCAACTGAAGAGGGAGAGTTTAGAGACGTTGAGTATCATCACATTTTTAATGAGGGCGACATATGTTTCTCTATTGGGTTTGAACCAATTAATGAAGGTAATTTCTATATGGACCAGGAGCCTATTTTAGATGCAAATAAGTCTGGGGCCCTTCTTGATCAATTGAAGAGGGAGACTTTAGATTCAAACAAGGATAAAGAGGTGGTCGATTTTGATCAAAGCTTTTGGAATCTTTCCGAAGTGGGATTTTTTAAGGAGAAAGATGATGAGGGTATCCAATTAGTTGTGGATCTCAATCCATCTGATGCTGTGGAAGATATTGGGAAAGGAATATGAAAACAAAAAAGGATTGAAGAAAAGTTGGGTTATCCTAAGTCTAAGAAGACGGGTCGTCGAAAACAAAAAAAATGCGTTGTGTTTAGATTTGCTATAGCTGCTGCTGCTTTGTCTATTTCATCTGATGGCATTAATAGGATTCATCTAAATGCGATTCAAGTTGCTTGGTCTATAAGCAAGATCTTGGATGAGGATTATTTGGGGGACGATAATGAGATCATAAGCAATTTTTCTGTTGCAAGCTAAAATTTGTCAATGTGGTGTTTGTTTTGGTCTTTTTGGTTGAGTTTTGTATGGAGAGTTGGTTTAGGTTTTTTTGGGTGCGTTTTGGTTGGCTCCTGCCAGCTTCAAGTTGTGTTTTTTTCCTTTGGTTCCTAGCGACTAGCGTCTTTTGGTGTAAATGGTGTATTCTTTGTGGGTTTGCACCTTCTCCGCCTTGAAGGTTTGTTGCTTGGATTCTTTTAATTTTTGCAGTTCATTTTCAAAGGTTAATACTAATATTTTTGCCATTCATAAAAAACACATCAATAACATTGAATCAGCGCCATCAATATATTGTAGCACATGTGGTATGGCCCACAAATATATGTAAACGTTTCTCATTTTTCTCACAATAGAAAATGAGAAACACCGACTTTCCGTATTTTGCATAATTTATTTCAGAAGTATAAGCAAGATGGTCTTACAATTTTACCCTACATTACATTACGAATCATTGACGATTGAAGGTAGAAGGGCGCGCTAAAACTAATACTACTTTAGTTATGTATGATCTCCATGTGGTGTTACAAGAGTACTCAATTTACGCAAGCAGAGACGTGAGAGAGGCTAGAGTGCCATGCGACAATATCGATATTTTTTTATATAATCGAAATGCATGTCAAATTTCCAATTGCCGACCTCCCAATATACTAAAAAGAGAGATTCCCAAAGGGGTGAGTACGATGGCCAAGACTTAAGACTTAAGGGTTTGCTTCCTCTTAACGGTCTCAAAATCGAAACCTAGGCGCTATTAGTGAGTCTTTATACACGAAGTTTTCCTTTGGCTTCAATTAGGCTTCTAGCAAATGGACGTAAGCTGGCTCGGACACGAATTATCCAAAAATATTTCGAAAGGGTAAGAAAGATTTCTAAAAATATGACCAAGTTTGTACACATTGACCTACGAATGGTTGTATGAAAGAGTCAGTAGGAGAGAGCAACAAGAGGTACCGTAAAATGAACTTACCAAATACACCAGCTCAATTCAAAACCACAAAATTCCTTCCATTATGAGAAAAGGAACACATAATAACAAAGCAGAAAACACAATTTGTATATCATAGAGTTACAACAGGAGATAACCAAACCGTAAAATCTGTAATTGGGTTTTACTTTGAACTCTAGATGAAGAGCAATCCAACGACATCCACATTATTGGAAGTTTGGAACACACTGAATGACAAATTTCTTCACATCCAAATAGTTGCTTGTGAATTAAACTGGAAAGGTGTGGTTAAAAGAGCTCAGTTTGTCCGATGGGGCCTCCCCGGCTGTATCATCGTCATTCTCGCCCGAAATCTGCTCGAGCGATTTCCCATTGGGCTCCGGGACGAGGAAAGTAAAACCCACGCCCAAGAGAGAAACAAAACCAAGCAAAATAAGTGAGTCTTTCACACCTATACCCGTATGGTACCCTGTATCGGGTGGAGGCTTATCACCTTGATGTCTGGCCTCAGACGCGTACAAAAACCCAAATGCCCCGACTATGGCCCCCGCTTTTCCTGCTGCAGCTGATATTCCGTGGCAAGTGGACCTAAGTCGTGCCGGGAAAATCTCCGCCGGAACTATGAATGTGGTGGCGTTAGGCCCAAAATTGGCGAAGAAAAACGTGAGAGAGTACATTACGAGGAATGCGGTAGTATGGCCATGGTGACCATCTGACCAGTGATGGAAAGGTATCCCCAATGCGAACATGAACACGGCCATTAGGGCGAAACCCATCAACTGAATGGAAAATCTTCCAATTCTATCAATAAAGAACACTGTGAACCAGTAACCTGGCACGGTACCACACAGGGCAATTAGGGTTTGTGCTCTTGAAATTTTATGAACCTCCTGAATTGCAGTATACGCACTAGACGATTTGAGCCAACCAACTGCAGAGAATATGTTTTTCTGGAATAGATTTTGGCTGTAGAAAGAGATATCCAGTAAGAACCAACACGTCGTCGTTCCAAGTAAGTGAAGGCCGTGGCGATAAAGAAATTCCTTTGAAAACAATCCAAATTGATTGGAAGGTTCTTGCACAAGTTTTCGTATTTTGGCCTCTTCGGGATCTAATTCAACATGTAACACCTTGGCCATGTCCTCCGCTGCTTGTTTGGCATTTTTTTCAATAAGAGCAGTGTAACGGGCAGTCTCGGGCATCTTCATACGCCAGTAGTATGTCATCGCAGCTGGAATGGCGCCAAACATTAATATGATGCGCCAAACATAGTCAGCCCTGGCCGGTGTGGTCACTATTGGATCAGAATCTTTGTAGAATATGGATGAGACTACGAGTCCAACGACTCCACCGGTCAATATCCCGAACCCTTGCATTGCGAAGACGGCAGCGATAAACGATCCCCGAGTCTTCTTGTTAGCGTATTCGGACATGATGGTCGCGGAAAGCGGGTAATCGCCACCAATACCAAACCCTAGCCAAAATCGGAAGAAACAGAGAGTGGCCATCACACCGCTAGGACTTTGACCGAAAGAAAGACCAGAGGCGATGGAGCAGATGATCATGAGAAGCAGGGGTTACACCGTACACCTTTTGCGGCCCAATTTGTCACCAAGCCAACCGAAGAAGAGTTGGCCGCATAAGGTGCCAACGAGGGCGACGCCTGTAACGGCGGATGAAACACCGGGCGGTAACACGCCCGGCTTACCTTTTATTGGCGGGTAGTAGATTCGGCCCAATAACTTAGTGACGACGGAAATGCTGAAGAGATCATAGGAATCTGTGAAGAAGCCCATACCAGCAATTATGATTGCCGTGAAATGGTACAATTGGGTTTTTGCGTCATCAAGTGCACGTAGTACTGTCAACTGTTCTCTGGCCATGGCTCGATTTTGATGTTTATGGTAATAATAGGATGTCTTCTTCCAGCAGCTTGTTGATATTTGAGTCGCTAGATTAGAGAAGCAATTAATGGGTCATTATAAGTCAACAGCTTAAATTGTCCTTGTTTATAAATAAATTATCACAGAGTTCAAAATATTTAAAATAAAAAATAATCTACATATTTTTTTAAACCCCGCAGCGAATACCCTTTTGTTAAACTAGCCAAATAAATACCCCTTGCACCTATCTACATAATTTATCAAGCAAAAACGTAAACTAAAATTAATCCCAATAAACTTGCCCCTCCCTTTTTTTTTTAGTTGATGTGCTCTACCTACTTGTAGTTTTGGGACTGCATGAAATTTTCAACTACTTATATATTTTTTTGAATGACAAAGATTAAAAAGATCCAAGCAACGAAACATCAAAATGTGGAGAAAGGGCAGACCCACAAAGAATACGCCCAAACACCAAAAGACGCCAGTCACTAGGAACTAAAGGAAAAAAACACAAGCTGAAGCTGACAAAGAGCCAACCAAAACACACCCAAAAAAACCCAAACCAACTCTCCATACAAAACCCAACCAAAAAGACCAAAACAAACACCAAATCGACAAATTTTAGCTTGCAAGAGAAAAACTGCTTATGATCTCATTATCGTCCCCCAAATAATCCTCATCCAACTGCTTATATCTATACCCCTTCTGTTCCTTTTTAGATGATCTCTTGGGAAACGAGTATTTTTTGTTTGATGTTAAAAGTATACTTCCGTAGAACATTTTGAAATTTTTTTTTGCACCAAATTAAAGTACTTAATGAGAACTTTAATTGGGTATAAAAAATTGACAAAATTATATAAAGAAATATATTTTTTGTAGTTTAGAAATTGCATGTATTTCTATAGTGATCATTTAAAAAAGGGATGGAGGGAGTAATAGTTTTTATGATTTTGAAAATTTTGTATAATAGAACTAATTGAAATCTATCAAATAAGATCGATAATTCATATTTTTTGTGGTTCATATTAAAATATATAAATAATTGAAAATAACACCAGTCCCAAAAAAAACAATTATTGTAAAACGGAGGGAGTATCTCTTTTTTTAACAAGTTTTATATTTCATGTATATCAAGTAACTATTGAGTAAGCTTTGAATACTAATATTTTATTGGTCGACTGCGTAAAGTTCTGAATACCAACTTTTCTTGGAGGAATCATAAACTTGGGTTAAAGTTTAAACTTCATTTTTTCGTAGTAAGACGGTACCATTAAGAGTTAACGAATGTCTGCGGAGCTATTGTGTGACGGAAGCTGCCCTAGCTCCACCCAAATTCTTTTCATTTTGACCAAACAAAATTGTGGTGCATGATACCATGTTAATACTTTTTCGTGTCATTGAATGATATAATAGTAACAGTACTGAAGATTAATTTTTCAATTTAACAAATCGTTCACCCTTAACCCCTTTGTCCTGTGTTAAATCAATGGAAGAGTGGTAGAGTTTCGGAAAAGTTATTATTTTTAGAAGAAAATGCAGCAGTGCAGTCAGTTTTACTGAACCGTCGTAAAATTCATTTTGAACCCACAATCCATTTAATCTTCGGTGCCGAGTTTTATCTAAATGATTCCTCCCAAGTTGAGAAATGTTCACTGAATTAATGTGTTTTTGCACTTTAAGGCTTCAGTTTATGTTATCTGTCAGACGAGCATGCCATTGTAAAGGGTTAAATTTGAGTGCCCTAGTGAGAGAAAATCACTCACGATGCAATATTTTATGGCTTTGATAAGTTCACACTAAGACTCCATTTGTTTGGACGTAAAACATTTTATGGTAAAATATTTTACCCATTTTCCGGTGTTCGGTTGCAAAAAATGTCCTAAAATATTTTTCAAAGTAAAACATTTTACCTCAATGGGATGAAATTTTTTTACTTTGATTTGGCTCGTAAGTCATTTTTGGATTTAGGCCCGACATTTCCCTAGCCCAAATCCCGTATATCCCCATTCTCTTCTTTAGCCTCGTTATTTCTCAGATTAGAAAACGAGCGAGCAAGAGAGAGAAAGAGAGAGAGAGAGAGACAGAGAGATAGAGAGCAAGTGATTATTTTCTTACATGTATATTCCGTATATCCCCATTCCCTTCCATTCTAGGTTTTGAAAAATTCATCCATCGTTTTCTAGATTTTGGATTGATAACATGTATATTCCGTATATACAAAACAAACATATTTAGTGGATCTGTTCTTCCATCTACCTCTATTTGTGATTTGATTGAGGTTAGATGAAGCTAGCCTTAATTATTTTCTTCGTTTTTCTTTTTCATATAAGTAGAATAATGTAAATTGCCTTGGACAAAGCTCAAAAAGCTCATTATTGCACGTACTTGGTGTATATTGATAGCATGTAATTTGTTGTGGTCATGGGTGATTATAGTATTAAGCAATTAGTCTATTCAAATTCACATTATATGGTGATAAGAGTGTGGGCACTTTGCTGATGATAGAGGGAATTGTTTAGTGATACAAGAAATAGCAATTATAGACCCCATGCTGAAGGTTGGATTTGACTGAAATGATGCGAATATGGCTGAAGTTGCAGTAATAGGAGCCGCCACTTCAGTAATAGCTGTTTGTGTTATAGTCCTCGACATTTTAAGATATAGGAATAGGACCTGTATCCCTGATATACCTAGGGCACCTCATGTCAATAGAGACCAAGGGAGGGAGAGCTATATAAATGGCATTTTGTATGCTAGTAGTAAGCATTGTGTAGGTCAAATACGAATGAGTCCTATGGCATTGTCAAAGCTATGGGATACTCTCACTCAAAGAGGATTTGTACAACCCACTATACACATGACAGTGAAAGAGCAAGTGATTATTTTCTTACATGTAGTTGGACACAATGTGAGATTGTGGGTCATTGGTTCACGCTTTCATCGGTCAATTGAAACCATACACCGATATTTTTTGATTGTTTTAAATGCGATTTTGAAGTTATATCTAGAGCTCGTTAGACTTCCAAGTGATTCCATACCCTCAGAGATAAGAAATAATCGGAAATTTTATCCCTGGTTCTCGGTAAGTAATGACAACAAAAATTCATAATTGAATTGTACCTTATGAAATGAAGTTACCTTACCTTTGATTGCCATGGAATATATAGGATTGTGTGGGAGCTATAGATGAGACACGTATTCGGGCATCAGTTCCCATAAAACATTAAGGGAGGTTTCGTGGGTGAAAGGGAATGACATCGCAAAACGTTTTAGCTACTGGAACTTTTGACCTCAAGTTTGAATATGTCCTTGCTGGTTGGGAGGGTTCAGTGTTGGAATTGTGCCTTGAATTTTCCTTTTTTGGAGAATTCCAATTGTGTTTAAGATTTCCTATTGCATTTAGGATTTTCAATTGTGTTTAGGATTTCCTATTGATTGTGCTTCTTAGAGCATCTCCAACCAAGCTCTATTCCTCCTAAATATAGGCCAATTTCACACAATTGCACTCCAACCAATCTCTATAATGGGTCTCTATTTTAGAGACTCAAAATTGAGTCTCTATATTTGGAGGTCTATCTCTATTTTGGAGGCTCATCTCTATTTGTAGTATTCACCTTTTTGCACTTCTAAAATTCCCATTTTATCCTTTTTATATCTTCTGATGTTAATTTAGAGATAAAAATAGAGGTTTGTGATTGGAGTGGATGGGAATAGTGAAAGTCTCTAAATGATTTATTTGGATTAAACAAATATGAAAATAGAGATTTGAGCCTCTATTTTGGTTCCTTGCATTGGAGATGCCCTTATAAATAGAGGCTTTTAGGGATCCTTTGATGATCTCTCATATTGTGGCCTCTCCAGAGTTACAGATTATAGCCGGGTCTTTGTATCTCTTCTTCACCATTGTTAGTGAACTCTCTCTCTCCTCGCCCGTGGACGTACCACAATCTTGGGGGAACCACGTATATCTTTGTGTCGTGTGATTGCTTGTTGTTTTGTTTGTTTTCTCCCAACTTAGTCGCATTCAGAGCGTTTGTTTTCTCCTAGGCAGAGGTATAAGCGGTTTGATACATTTATGATAAGCCAATCATATTCTAGAAAAATCAACAGGTTGAAGCAATAGTTGAGTGGTGAATTCGAGATGAAGGATTTGGGTGCAGCAAAACGGATTTTGGGTATGGAGATTAGCAGAAATCGAGTAGATGGCAAGTTGTTCTTGAATCAGAAGTCATATGTTCTCAAAGTGCTTGAGCGATTTGCCATGCAGAACTCAAAGCTAGTTAGTACCCCTTTTGCAGCACACTTTTGACTTTCAGCAGAATTGTCACCACAGTTAAAGGATGAGAAGAAGTATATGTCTCAAGTTCCATATTCGAGCGCAGTTGGGAGCCTTATGTACGCCATGGTATGTACTCGTCCTGATATTTCACATGCGGATTAAGTGTAAGTAAGTTGTTATATGGGGCGGGGAAGAAAGGCACATTGGGGAATTTTGTGAAATGGATACTTCGGTATTTGAGAGGGACTGCAGATGTGGGTCTTTTGTATGGGGTTTCTAATCCGGGTAATCAAGTTTTGGGTTATGTTGATTCGGATTTTGCTGGTGACCATGACAAGAGGAGGTCTCTGACAGGTTATGTGTTCACTCTATCCAGAAGTGCCATTAGTTGGAAAGCTACTTTGCAGGCTACGGTCGCGCTGTCTACAATAGAAGTGGAGTATATGGCCATTGCCGAAGCTGTAAATGAGACATTGTGGATGAGGGGAATTCTTTGCGAGCTTGGTATTGCACAAGGGGTTACTTCAGTGTTTTGTGACTCTCAGAGTGCTATACATCTAACTAAAAATCTGATGTATCATGAGCGGACCAAGCATATTGATGTCAGGTATCACTTTGTTCGAGAGATCATCTCACAGAAGCAAGTTGAGGTGAAGAAAGTGGGAACGGCGGATAACCCAGTGGACATGTTGACTAAACCGGTTTCGGTTGCCAAGTTCAAGCATTGCTTGGGCTTGGTTGGCATTTGCAGTTGATCGCCCCTTGGGGGCATTGTGGCGAGGTAGAGGTAGAAGAGGGTTGCTATAATTAGTGATTTGGGTTAAGTGAAATTCAAGTCAAGGTGGAGAATTGTTGAAATTGTGCCTTGAATTTTCTTTTTTGGAGAATTCCAATTGTGTTTAGGATTTCCTGTTGTGTTTAGGATTTCCTATTGATTGTGCTTCTTATAAATAGAGGCTTCTAGGGATCCTTTGATGATCTCTCATATTGTAGCCTCTCTAGAGTTACGGATTATAGCCGGCTCTTTGTATATCTTCTTCACCATTGTTAGTGAAATCTCTCTCTCCTCGCCCGTGGACGTACCTTAATCTTGGGGGAGCCACGTATATCTTTGTGTCGTGTGATTGCTTGTTGTTTTGTTTGTTTTCTCCCAACTTAGTCGCATTCATAGCGTTTGTTTCAACACTCAGCACATGATTCTTGTGTCTTAAATGATTCATTATCGAGGCCTGAGGGGCTTCAAGTACTTGAAGGTAATTTTTTTGTCCTAGGACTTTTAGTTTGAGAGCCTTACTGATAACATTGAACAAACACATGACATTAGTGTTTTTGTTTTTTGGTAGGTAAATATTGCCTAGCTGATGCTGGTTATGGTATTAGAAGGGGATTCATTCCACCTTTTTCGTGGTGTTGATATCACTTAAAAGAGTATCGTAACCAAGAACTTGAAAATGAGAAAGAACTTTTCAGTCATCACCGCGCTTCATTGTGTACAACTGTTGAACGAGGGTTCGGAGTGTTGAAGAAGAGATTTCGTGTGCTTGGTGCATAACCTTTTTATAAGTATGAGCTACAAGTAGATGTGGTACTAGCGTGTTGTGTTTTGCACAATTTTATAATGGAAGTTGATCCTAATGATCGAATAATATGACATGTCAATCGTCGATTCCAGCCTAGACGACGAATTGCACAACGCACACAAAGACAATAGAGAGAAGAAAGTATAGAATGGACACGAAAAAGGAAGGCCGTAGCTGATTTAATGTGGTACTGATACACTAATGGATAAATTTGAGAATGAACACGTTACTGGTCAATGTTTGATATTGTTTTCGAGACTTTCTTTAGACTGCTATTTTTTTGTTCAGATCAGTTCATATATGGCTAAAGACTATTTCTTTTGTTAGTACTTGATGCTTTTATGCTTTTTTTAGTTTTTGGGTTTTGATGGGTTAGACATTGATTCATGGAATGTGATTTGTGGAATTAGCTATGACTAAAAAAAGTGAAGGCAAGGGCAAACAATTTAGGTGGTTAAAACTCATGGAGCATGTGTTGTTGGAAGTTCTTGCTAATGAGGTGAAAATTGGGAATAGACCTAACAACACTTTTAGAACAAGCTCATTCAATTGAGTGTCAACTGTCATAGCTGAGAAATTCCAAGTTGAATGTTCATCAGATCACGTTGAACATCATCTTAGAACTGTGAAAACTGCATGGGATGTCATAGATCAACTTCGAGATAAATATGAGTTTGGATGGGATGACAACATGAAGATGATAACTGCTAGTCCATCTGTCTACATCGAACATGTTCAGGTATTTATCTCTCTTTGAAATTTGGATTTGTTTTATTTTAGTATTGGTTTGTGACTGCTCTACTGCCCCATTCTAAAAGTTGAATGAGTTGAGTATTCACTGCATTGTAGAATAACTACAAGTTGAATGAGTTGATTGCTCTGTTTGCACTGCTTGCTGCATCTATAGCATATGATTTTATTGAGTACTTTTGAAATCTTATTGAGTACTTTTAAAATCTTTTTAGTATCTAAATTTATTGCTTCGAAATAGGCACATCCAACTCATGACAAGTATCTTAACATGAAGATTGAAATGTAAGATGAGATAGCTTTAGTTTGTAGCAAAGATTGTGCCAAAAGAAATTTTGCTAAATCATTCGGTGACGTTGACTTGGAAGCAAGGCTAGAGATTGAACCAATACATTTGGATGATGAAAATATCTTTGAAGACATCTCTAATGACAAGGATGCTGGAAAACAATCAGCTTGCTTGAGTGTAACTCCATCCCAACCAAGAGCTCATCGCAAGCGTGGTCGTGATACTTATGTTGAGGAGTCCGATATCAAAACAATTTTAGACAAGCTTGGGCAAGTTGCTGATGCAATTACAAAGTTGACATGGGATAGGCAAGATGTGGAAGCTCGTCATGATGAAGTTATGAAGATGGAAGGTTTTGAAGAGGCTTTTCTAGGCTCGGCTTTTGATTACTTAGTTGAGAATGAAAGGCTTGGGAAGGCAATTATGGTGAAGAGCATTAACCTTCGAAGGATTTGGCTTGAAAAATTTAGCATGTGACTTGCCGGTTCTTGTTAGTAGTAGCATATCTATCTATTTAAGAAATATTTATGTTCTTCTTTACCTCTGTTCTCTTGTAATGTTTTAGATTTAGAGATCAAAATGTTAATTTGTTCTTATGTGATTGGATAATCCTTTGATGAGTTTTTATAGAATGGTAAAATGCTTGGGAGGTTCTTAGAGATACAGATGTTAGTTTGTTCTTACGTTGTAGCTTTTTGTATGTTTGAGGTTCTAATATGCTTGAGAGATTCTATTTCTATTTAAACTTGTAAGCTAGTACATCAACTTTGTCTTGAAAATTATTTTCACAACCAAATAACAGAAAATAATTTTTTTGGAAAATGTTTTTGTGAGGTGTGGTCAACCATACGCCTGAAATCAAAAGTCAAAAAGTTCATTTTCGGCAAAAACATTTTACATGGAAAACATTTTACATTGTAAAATATTTTACATCAAAACAAACGGAGCCTAAGTACAAAATAGAATGAGGGGTCACCTATGGACTACAAAGCCATGGAGCAGCCGGATGGAGTTGAGCCATCGGAGTCGTGGTTTTACTAGTAGTTTTATTAATTTTCAGATGATTGTTTTATCTGAAGTGGAAAATTTAGAATTTTTAGAATTTAAGACAATGTTAGAGTTCAAATTTTTAGAAAGTTTTCAGTGGTAATAAGTAGTAGTTAACTTTTCCTTACCGTTTTAGAACTTGAGACAACTAATTAAAGTTCGCATTTTCTTATATATAATGGTAAATTTATCTTCTAACGAACCAAATTTTCTGAGGCATCACATTGGCTGGATATGGAGATTATTTATTTAGTGGGGCCTATTTGGCTGGTCATTCACTCATATTAGAAATGTGTTTTGGAACATGTTTGATGGAGAGATAAGGTTCACCAGTGGGCCATTAATCCTACTAAACCTAAGGTTTCTATTCACAACACATTGACCAATGTGTAAAATGACATCCATTGGCCTGCATAGTCCTAGAAACCAAACAAGACCTTAGACTACCGGATGCTTCTATGATTGTTTGAGCTATCTTGTGATTATGCTATTTATAGCCAAACTATATATGGATTGAAATAAATAAAGAGTCTCTCTAATATTCCCGAGTTTGAAATATGCTAAAATAATATAATACCGAGATGGTCACACCTACATAACATCGAAATTCAACAAGTTACTGGAGTAGTGAATTTGCCTCTTAGTTTTGGTTAAATATTCGTGATTATTGGTTCGTCCTAATGATAGGATTTGAGAAAGTAAAAATTATCGCCGAAACTAAATTTTTTTCAAAAAAAAAACCCAAAAATTGAACATTTTTTTTTATGTAGAACAAGTAGCGGCCCAATTCTATGATCAGTTAGACGGGTCGAAACCTTAAAGGCCCAAATAACTTTTAATTGAAAATTGCTAAATTCAGCAATTTATTGATGAGCCCGAATAGGCCCAAATTTGGTGGACTGAAGCCGAATCGCATTACTGTCAATACTCACGACCCTAAGACGTGACACATGGTGGATTTCGGCCAAAGTCCTTTCTTTAGGCTTTCAATTTCGTTATTTTGCTATTTTAGGTAATATTTAGATAACGAATTACTCTTAGTATTTAATTTTGTTTTTATTTATTCTAGTTGGTAAAGTCTTAGAATTGTTTCTAATTTTTAATTTTGGGTGTTTACCTAATTTCCGAGATATTTTATTTTTTAGTAGTTTTTTAGGGTTTGCTAGGATTTCCTTGTAAAATGGGTTGTAATCATTATTCAGCACCTTTATTCACTAAATAAATTAGAGTTAATCTCTTTAAGAACTCTCGAGAATTCGAGACCTATTTTCGTTTGAGCTAATACTTTAATTAGTTTCTTGTGAATTCCTCCACATCAATTTAAGTCATAATTAACTAAATCATTTCAAAAGTTATTTAATTAACGTTTCCAGAATACTCAAACAATACAAGATAAAGATTGGACAGGAATCCAAGATTTACCTTGCCCGCTTGGAGTGGCGTAGGGATGGGCATGGGGACTAATCGGGGCTGGAGACTACTACTTTCACTCCCAATCCCCAAATCCCTTACTCATATCCATCCCCTATCCAATCTCTAATGGAGATTTATTTTTGTCCTCCATCCCCGCTCCAAATGGGGAACGGGGATCCCCACGGAGATTTCGGGGATCCAATAATTTTTCCTAGAGTAACAAGTAAATAGTTAGAAGCCCAATTACAAATCATTTTCCCTAAAATTCAATTACTGGGCAACCCCTGAGCGTGTTAAAGTTCATGTGTTTGTAGAACAACATAAAGAGTGTAGAAAAGTAAAAATTATGAAGAGTTCTTATGTATATTCATGACATTAATTAAAATTGATTAAATGCAACATGAGTTGTCTAGTAGATAGCATACATAATTGTTTCAAAGGAAAATAGACTACAAGTCTACAACTCACTGTTGATATGCTCATGAAACAAAATATGATAGCAGCAAATGATAAGTATTCAAAGAACAACACTGACTACCTTCAAGTAGTTTCTGAACTAATAAAAACAGTCCCAGATCACCCAAAACAAGTGTCATAATTAAAATTGAATTAAATTTCAATAAAATAGCAACAACTAAGGTAGCATTAATATATTTTATGGATAAACCCCAAAGTTTCATAATTCATGAATAGACCCCTATATTTTGGGGATTCGGGGACGGGGCTAGAGCGGGAAACGGATTTGGAGTGGATTCGGGGCGGGGACATGCCTATCTCCACCCCCTATCCAATCATCGCATCAATGTCGGCACCCAAAGATACCGACAAAAATATATATCTTTCGCAGAACCAAATAGATATCAGAACAGAGAGCAATTACAAGTCAAGTTGGCAAGGCACCAACTAAACCAAAGCTAAAGCTACCAGTTTAGTTCTCATTCTTTCGTAGCTTGGTTTGAGATTTTATGCATGTGGATTCAGGTCAAAACCGGTCTGAACTGTTAGTTTATTGGATTATCAATCAAGTTTGTATATATTATTTAAATATATAATTTAAAGAAATTAGACATATCCCACAAAAAAATATAAAAGACAATTATCGGTGTATATTTTAACCTACTTACTAATTAATATTTATTAGCTATTTGGTAATAAATCATTTTTAATTTTTTCCGAAAACATATCATGAAATTTTAATTAGCTTTTACGGTTTTCGATCTAGTGACTTTTGGTATTTCACGGTTACTTTTATAAGACTTTAAAATAAATTTATTTTAAAGACAAATAATAGTTGCTTAATATTGGGTTCAAATTTGAAGGTATATCGACTATAATCACACCGTTGTTAAATGGTTCAGAATAGTTTGATTCAACAGGTCGGGTTGGTTCTCAAATTCTTAGAACTACTCACTCTGTGTCAAAATTTTAGTCCAATTTCACTTTTACGATTCTCTTTTTAATTGTCTATATCTTTCAATTTATAATATTTTTTAAGATTTAAAATAATTTGTTTAATAAAAGTAATTGAGATCTATCAAATAAGATCCATATGGTATAAGTATATAAAGTCTTATATGTTAGAAGATACAAACCTTTTTACATCAAGTTAGAATAATAACATGAACTAAAATTTTGAGAGGGAGGGAATATAAATGATGATTTGGTTCTTGATTTTTTCTTGAGTGAGACGAAGTCAAACTTGCACACCACGGAACTTTTGAATTTTAATAAACTTGCTCACCGCGGAACTTTTGAATTTTAATCACTATCAGAGTATGCAGGGGCGGATTCACATGGAGGCCAAGATGGGCACGTGACCTCCTGAACATTTGATAATTGTTGAGAAACCCCTAGATAAATTATATAGTTGTTGTTCTTTAATCTCCACAAAATAATGCTAGTTCCCTTCCACTATTTTAAGATCTTAGAAAACGCCTAATATTATTATAGAATGAAACAGATTAATTTGATTTATGTGTTGAACAACTGATTATATGTTATTATTACGATTTTTGTTTAACATTTTATGGTTTGTTTGGTTGTTAGGATTTTTTTTTAATATGTTCAAATGGATTAAACTTTAGAGGGAGTTAACTAGTGGTCCTGATCCCTAGTCCTACTTATCAAACCTACATCAATTAATTAGTTATATGTTCACAAGCTTCGACCTCGTAAAATTCACTAAATTTCAAAACACAACTATATTAAATCACCTCAAGAGTTTCACTAGTTTAAAGTTCCCAAAGTTATGCTTGGATGGCGAGCCCTCTAGGCGGAATTTCTAGAACTGCCACTGAGAGTATGTTAGTATTTATACTCACTCTGTCCTATTTTATTTGTCTATTATTCTTATTTGTTTATTTATTTATTTCTTTTGTGTCTATTGTTTATATATATCAATCAATGTTGATGTTAATAAATATGTAATATAAATCTGATTTGATATCGTACTTTCTATTTGTATTATAATATGAAGTTCTCCAAAACAGTGGAACATGTGTGTTCTACTGTTTCATGGGTTGGCAGGCCTTGTCAACCTCATTTGGAATCGTCCGTATCGGCAATCAATAGTCCAAATTTAAAATGAAACCCTTTCAGCGGTTTGCCGACCCATGGGAATAATAAAAATACTTTTTGGCGGTTTGGATTGGAATTGCTAAAGGCCTGCCGACCCATCGGGACAGTAGAGCCAGCGCCATGAAATTAAGGGTATAGCTAAGGGGTCATCATCGGGCTGGCCCGGCCCAACCTGTAAACTTTCAACCCAAGCTCGCCCGTGGGCCAGGTTTTGCGGGCTTTTTCTATTTAGTGGGCTGGGCTATCTCTAAAAAATTGAAGCCCAGTCCCACCCACGGGCTTATCCTAGTTGGGCGGGCTGGGCTATTTGGGAGGGCTAAATGCCTTTTTCTTTATTTTTTATTTTTGTAACAGCTGAACCTTTTGGAGCCTTTTTTTTTAATTACAACTGAATCTTGTCTAACCTACCATATGTTGTAACAATAATACACCATGAGCAGTTGTTAGTTACCCAATGAATGGTCAATCAATGCATATGTTTAGTTTTTATTAGAACTTTACTATGAGATATATACACAGTTACACACATATGTCCAACTATGTATTATAGTATTATTATTATTTTTTAATTTGGTACATTGTATTATATCTTTTTTGGGTACATTATATCTTATGTATATTAACCGTGCAATAATGCATTACAAGTGTACTGGGCTATGGGTTGACTAGTATTTAGGGCGGACGGGCCGGACTATCAGGCGGGCCAATGGGAGAGCAGGCGGGGACGGGTTGTAGCTAAAATTTTTACGTCCAAGCCCGGTCCATGAAAAAGTCGGATTGGACTAGACCGCCCATTTTCTAGGCTCGGGTTCGGATAAAACCCGACAGGCCTTGCGGGTTTCGGGTGGGCCCCGAGCCATTGGGCCAAATGACGAGGCTTAGGTACAGCCGTGCAAGATGGATACAAACATGAGTACAAGCGAAAGTACTAATGAACGAGAACAAGCGGGGTGGTTTTAAAGCGACACATGTCACACGATCTTACCATTATATCAATATAATGGATAAGGATCTATTATATTGAATAAACAAAAGAGTATCTTAGTGAAAAGGCCTCTCAGATCGAAATGGCACGACTTGGTTGGATTGCTATTAAAATTTTAAAGCGACACATGTCACACGATCTTACTATTGCGTAGATCATTTTTAAATTCAAATTAATTATTCTATTCATCTATATAATAAGGAAGTTCGTAGTTTTTGAACCTATGTAAAAATATTAGGGCTCAGATTGATCTATATATAAATAAACAGATTTATATTTAGTTTTTATCGACATTTATATTTAGCTTTTACGGAAACAAAGTTCACCCAAGTTTTATGTATTCATAGTAACAGATGTACGACCCCATCAATTTCATGGATCATTTTAATTTTTGTAATATATTTCCAAAGATTAATAAATTTCTCTTCGCCGTTCCAAAAAAAAAAAAATCCCATCAGTTTTGTTATCCATTACTTTGGATTGGTGGCATGGATATCTCTATGGTTTAGATTGTGCACGTTTGAATCATATTCTTTAACGGACCCGAGGGGTATAGAAAAGATATGTATAGAAAATGTACTGGCGGCTTGTGGAACTCATTTTTAGGTCATACATGAATGATTCAAAGGGTTCATTAATTTTAAAAGAATGAAAAGTTTAGATCATTCGTGTGGGACCAAAAGTGGATCCCAAAAGCTGTCGATACATTTTCTGTACATCCCCCTTCTTTATCCGTAGGTTTATCAGTCTTAACTTATTCATCTTTCGCACGTTGATATTCTCTTTCCCCGCCTCCGAACGACTCACTATTGAAATCAACGAGTGAGTTAATCTTTTCAGAATGTTTATTATTTGTAAAAAGGGTTTTGTTAAAATGTGTCCCCCAAGTACATGATAAGGTTCATTAAATGAGTCTAATTAAATCTACTTTTTTAGAAATTAGTAAAAATAATTGATATATTTCGATTTCCCATGCAGAAAATAGTAAAAGAGTTGGTGCCTATTGTTTATAACTTAGATTTTTCATGCAAACAAATGTTTAGTTATACTCATTTAATGAATCTTATCATGTGCCTGTGGGACACATTTTAACAAAACTCTTGTAAAAATAAGGATAAAGATAATGAATTGTGTAAAATAGTGAAATCTATTTTGCTTAATTTTGCTGATTGTGATGGTACTCTAGTAGAATCTAACATGACAAATTGCATCCCAAAACCGATTAAAAAAAATGCATCCTCAAAGTACTTACTTAAATATTCTTTTAAATCTTAAAACTGTACGATTTCATAATAGATTACCAAGTTTGAACGGAATGAGAAAAGCTTCAGTATACACTTTTTATTTTGCGGTGTACAGTATGCACTTTACAAATTTTGTTGCCCGAAATAATTTTTTTGGTGTTTTAAAACATGAATTTTTGTGGCTCATGTTACGAAATTTTGTGGTCAGAACATATAAATTCATATGCACTTTCATGGTTAAACTTACGGATTTTCTTGATGAGCTTGATTACCAATTGTCATGGTGGAGAAAATTTTGGGTGCGTGTAGAGTATATACACGTGGTGCCCGGCATCATTTCCGAGTGGTCCAAATATGTTTTGGACGGCCCAGATCTGCAATGACATTTTTGTAAATTTTTGGGCCAAATTTACTCCCGCAGATCTAGGCCGTCTAAAACATGTTAGGACGGCTCGAATGTGGTGCCGGGCGCCACGTGTACATACCCTACAAGCAACCAAAATTTTCTCGTCATGGTGAGATAAGAAGTTTTGTCACTTGAGATATAAAAGCGTTTATTGCACAATCAAGGGTGTCCAGACTAATATATATATATATATATATATATATGCACACCTCTATTATTTCTCTCTCTCTAGTATGATCAAATACCAGTGAACCACACTCTCTTTTAACTTGTGTATAATGTATATACTGTAACCGTGTTTGTAATTGTTGATGGAAAAACTTTTAAAAATTTATTGAAAATAATTTACTATGTTAATTACCTTTACTTATTAATTGGACGGTTATGGAGAATAAATATTTGTAACTCCCACACATACACTCATGGAATTTTATGCCCTATATTAGATGTTATTTATGGGCCTGTATAATGATTGAAGTATATATTAACCATTGGCCTATGTATATAAGGGTGTGGGAAACCACAAGTGGTAGAGAGTTTTCACTACAAAATTATGAGTATTGCTTGTTTTGTTTACAAGCAAAGTGATATAGTTTTGAGTATCTATTTTGAGCATACGGATGGTTTTTAGTTCACGAGAAAGTTTTGGCCGCACACAAAATTTTCTAGGGATCATTTTATTTTGGGAGTGGAGTGTCGATCTACCTGGTACAAGAGGGGGACATTTCTTCTCTTAAGAGGGTGCTTCATGCGTGACTCGACCTACATAAGTTTTCTCAAACTCGTATTTTGTGCTTACATAATCATTTCAATAATTTGGATTTACAGATTCTAACTAATATTTTTCAACAATTGTTGCTCTTTACATTACATGTCAGGCAAAGAGAAAGATACTACGTAAAACAGTACTGTTTAACGAAGACAACATGCATGGGAGCTTTTGAGAGAGAGAGAGAGAGAGAGAGAGAGAGTTACCTGTTTGTCAGCAGACTCAGCACAGCAGCTTGTTGAAAGAGAACTGAGCTTTTGAGAGAGAGAGAGAGATTGACGGAGATGTGTGAGGGACACAAACAACAATGTCTGGTGGCCTAACTCTATTTAAAGGTCAATTAATTGGATTTAATCTTTAAAAAAAATGAAAAAGTCCCCAGAATCAACGCCATTGATGCCGGCATATTACAGAGAATATACCCTTTCAATCACTTGGGGGTCAACTCTATGATTCGATGATGCCATGTCTTTGCTTCTTACGCTTTGAATTCCTAGAACTATCTAATTCAATTTCCTGATTGTGTTCAGATATTTTCTTAATTTAATCTCCCTTGCATGGATGTTTTTAGTTTAATTGGGTTGGTAAACCATAAGGAAATACTATGTGGTTTAAGCTGTCAATGTCGAACCCATATCTTACATATTCTACATTTTGAGGACTGTATACAGTTAGGAGTGGAAAATTTTCTGTTAAGCCGAACTGCGAAAGCGAACCGAATCTAATACTATTTGGTTTGATTTCTAATGATAATAAAGTTTGATCTGATAGAGATTTGAAAAATAAAAAGCGGTCTGGTTTGGCGGCCTCTAATCAATGCATAAGGTGGTTTCGGGTTTGGTTTTCTGGTTTCGTAGAATGTGGGAGCTTAGAAAGCAAGTATTCAACATTCATTATTCAAGTGGCGGAGCCACGATTAAGAATCCTGAGGGGCCAAGTTATAACGGAAAAAATTTAATGCAAAATACCTTTCTATTCCTTACTCAACAAATAAGTTTTTTTTTTTTAAAGAAAAAACAATTATCAACATCCTTATAATCCATAGTCAAAGTAAACGCCGTTGATGACATACAACTGTATTTTCTATATCAGGGTGAGTTTCCATTATTGTATTTTTTTTGTTGTATTTGATATTTTCACCAGTTAGATGTGAAAATATAAAAATACCGAAAATACCAAATATAACTCGGTATTATTTTTAAATGTGCACTGTAACTTTTCACGGCCTAGCCTGATTAAGCTGGTCAGACAAAACCATACCAAGAAGCAATCGGCGTATATTTTGGTTGGTTTAGTTTGCGAAATGACCAATCGATAATGTCATGTTTGATTTGAGAAAATGCATCAGACAAAACCATACCAAGAAGCAATCGGCTTACCAATTATTTTGCTTGGTTTAGTTTGCGAAATCACCAATCGTTAATGTCGTGTTTGATTTGAGAAAATGCATACACCTCTATTAACTATATTGTATAGTTCCAGAGGACTTATTTTTGCTTTTTTAGTGCTATTAGTTTTTGTTGGCGCTTTGCATAATTTCAAGTGCAACTTGTAACTCTCAATGATGACTGCCGACTCAGTTTAAAGATCCACACAAAAATTCTTTAAGGCTGTGTTCGTTTGGTTGTTTAGTTTAGTTTTAATGATGTAAAAAAGTGTAATGAGTGAATAGAGATAGAAACAGAAATAAGAGTAATGATGATGTAATTAAAACTAAAATTAAACTAAAACTGAGAAACGAACACAGCCTAAATAGTTTGTGAATTAAGTGTTGGTTATTAAAATTGAAAACTCAAGCTGAAAGTTGAAAAATTAAGTACTAAAAATTGGTTGCTGAATTAATTTTTCTAAGCTCTCTATCATAGTTTTTGTCAGTGGATATCATGCGATGGTGGTTGTGATCTCTTGCATTGTTTCAAAGCAAAACAATATCATTTTTCTATTAAAATGTTCACTAATTCATGCCAACTTGTTTCTGTCCTTATAGTTTTCCATGTTGGGTGCAAAATATGTTGCGAAATTATCAAGGTGAATTTTGTGTACAATGACAAAGGAAACAAATTTGTAATTGTTAAATAGAGAGAGGGCAGAGCACGAGAGAGAGATCATGGGAAGGACTATTGTTTCTGTTTTTGTTTTCTCTACATTTTACATTCACACAAGTGTGCTTTATATAAGGCCACACTTTTCCCAATTACAGAGTGGTAAGTATGACAAGCATGGGAGCCATGCATTATCACTTATGAAAGAAAACACATGCTAGCTGCAACCTCATGCTGCTGCTAGTTATTACATTGACATGGGTGCATGTGCCAAGCATTGCGTAAGCATGCACCAACACCTTACAAGGCTTATTACAAATTTTTTATTCTAATACCCCCACTTAATTTGTAATGTAGAAGAAAATTTTAAATTTCTCTAGCTTCTCGGATGAAATGGCTTTGGTAAAACTTTCGGCAAGTTGCTTGTTTGTATTGACAAACTTTAATTGAATTTCTTCACTTCCAACCAAGTTTCTTATGAAGTGATGGTGAAGCTCGCTATGTTTTGTTCAGGTATGAAATACTGAATTTTCTGTCATGGCAATGGTAGATATATTGTCACAGTAAAAGAGACATCAATTACATTTTCATATGCAAAGCAGATTATAAGCATTTCAAAATGCTATTAAGTCTGAATAAGAAATCATCAATGGAAAAACTATTGCCGCCAACTTTAGCTTTCACCCATAATGCCACTCTGACTTTGACGGAATCAGCAATTTCATCCCATTTTGGAGTAGTATTGTCAAATACCAGAGAATTTCTAGCATTCCAAACAGTCCAGAGAATAGCAAGAGGTATCACCTCCCAAATAATTCTTTTCTCTTTAGCCATGTTGCTACTTTTCCACCATAAAAGAAGACCCACAACTGAATTGGGAGAGACCCATTGAATACCCCACCATGATAAAATTTCTGACCAAAGGTTCCAAACAGGATTGCATAATAGAAGTAGATGATCCGGAGATTCAACATGTGATGAGCAGAATTTGCATCTAGCTTCAGCCTCATTTGGGATGATTCCCAATCTCAGGAGGTAATCAAAAGTTTTAATTCTACCCAAATGGACAAGCCATACAAAACATTGGATTCTGTATGGGGCAGAATTATTCCAGATTAAATCAAAAGCTGAATTAGGAATAGAGGCTACAGGATAAGATAGCTCATAGAGGGATTTAACACTAAAAGATTTGGATGAGTTATTTACCCAGGAAAGGCAATCATTTACACCATAAGAGATTCTGATGTCTACACCATCCAGAGTTGTGAGAAGGTCCAGCCAACTATCTCTTTCCCAATCAAAAAGTCTCCTTCTGAAAATAAATTCCCATTGATGAATTTGAACTTTTCTCTCCAGAACTTCACAGAGTAGTTCCTGTTGATTACATATAATTTTGAAGATTGAGGGAAAGGCCTCAGAAAAACATTTTTCACCCAACCACGGATCAGTCCAGAAGTGAATTTGTGCCATCTCTTGTTTTCCTTGGGTTTGAAGTGGCTTTGATCTTCTTGTGGGAGAGTGTTCCCCAAGTTGGGATGCCGTTTTCGCTTCTTCCCTTTTAATCTTTGTATGTCTCTTCAAAGATTAATAAAGTTTCTCTCTTTCAAAAAAAGGTATATTGTCACAGTAGATTACAGTAGGATCCATTTGATTTTGCTTCAAATCTCAAAGAATTCTCCGAAGCCAAACAGATTCACATGCAGCGTCAATGGCAGCAATGTATTCAGCTTTGGCCGACAAGAGTGCTATTGGTTGTGTTTGGTTAGATAGTTTAGTTTAGTTTTGATGATGTCAGCAAGTGTAATGAGTGGAGAGAGATAGAGAAAGAAATGAGGAAAATGATGATGTCATCAAACTAAAACTAAAACTAAACAGAGAAACAAACAATACCATTGGCTTTTGTTTTTTGGACGACCAATAAATAGCTTTTGATGTGATGAAAAATACATAGCCGGATGTACTTTTTCTATCATCAATGGAACTTGCACAATCACTGTCAGCAATCCGACGAGATTTTTATCTTGCTCCTTCGCATACTTGATGCCAAAAAAATTTTGTGCCTTGCAAATACCAGAGTATTTGCTTAGTTGTTGAAAATTGGATTTGGCTAGGTTTTGTCATGGATCTAGAAATCATGCTGGCCAGGTGTGCAATATCGGGTTTGGTGTTTGTGAGATACATAAAAGAACCAACTAAGTTGCGATACAAGGTTGCGTTAACTTTTGGAGCTCCATCTTCTAGCTATAGCTTTTCATTTTCGCCATTTGGTGTTCAGTCCACCTTGCATGTTGACATCTTGAACCTTTTCAACAAGTCTTCTATGTATTTTTCCTGAGAAATAAAAATTTCTCCTTCTTTTTGTTAGACTTGGATGCCGAGGAAATATTTCATTAAACTAAGATCAGTCATTTCATATTCTCTCATTATAGCTTTCTTGAATTCATCTAGCATTGAAAGGTTAGAGCTAGTGAATCAATATAAAGGCATACAATGAGAAAATCCTTGGTACCTCCTTTTTTGACATATAAGGAGGGCTCACTTGGGCTTCGGTGGAAACCATCATGAATAAAATATTTGTCTATTTTACTAATCCAAGCTCGCGACGCTTGTTTTAGACCATAGAGTGCTTTCCGTAGTCGATAGACCATATTTTATTTTCCTTCCACCGTGTAGCCATCAGGTTGTTCCACGAACACTTCTTCATCTAGCTCACCATTAAGAAATGCTGATTTGACATCATGTTGGTAGACTGGTAACTCCGATTGGGCTACCAATGCCAAGATTGTTCTGAAGGTCTCCATCCGAGAAATAGGTGCAAATGTCTCGTTGAAATCAACTCTTGTTTGTTGTGAGTAGCCTTTTGTGATGAGACGGGCTTTGTATTTATTAATTGAGTTGTCTTCATTGAGCTTGGTTATGAAAATCCATTTCAACCCAACCACATCCTTTTGCTTAGGAACGATCAACAAGCTCCCATGTATGATTTATAACAATGGTAGAGATTTCCTCATCCATTACCTTTTTCCAGACTTCATTTTTTGTTGCATCTTCAAAGTTTTGAGGCTCATAAGAGAAAAATGCAAAATTACATGCATCATAAATTTCTCTTAGTGGGCATACCTTCCTTATTGGTGATTCTGAGTCACTTTCTTCAATTGGACTTTGCTGGAAATTTGGTGACTCTATTGGTGAAATTGGACTGGTAGGAGAACTTGGCTCACCTTCATTTGGTTCATTAAAGCTTGGCAGCACAAACCTTTCGGCTTCATGCAAGTTTTTGCTTTCCCACTCCCAAGCTTTCATTTCATCAAAGTGCACGTCTCTAGAAGTCACCAACTTGTTGAGTTTTGGATCGAAACTTTTAAAAAATTTACCATCGGCTTGCAATTGTGCCAAGCTTCATAAGGAGTTTTGTTGATGATTGCTTTTGTTGGGGAGCAGTTGAGGATGTAAACTGTCGTGTTTACTGCTTCGGCCCAAAAAGTGTTTGGAAGGCCTTTTTGTTATGAGCATGCTTCTTGCCATCTCAACAATTGTGCGGTTCTTCCATTCTGCCACACCATTTTGTTAAGGAGTGTAACAAATTATGAGTTGGCGTTTGATTCATTCATTGTTGCAGTGGCTTATAAATTCTTTGGATAAGAATTCTCCGCCATGATCTATTCTAAGAACTTTGAGAAGATTATCGCTTTGCCTTTCCACCATCTTCTTGAGCTTGATAAATGTGGAAAATGCTTCTGACTTTTGATTCAAGAAGTATACCCACATCATCTTGCTAAAATCACCAACAAACAAAATTTCTTTTGTTTCCAAATGAATAAGTCCTTGTTGTTCCAAAAATGTCTGCATGTACAAGTTCAAATGGAGCTTTTGCTTGCCAAACTGTTTTCAGAAATGGTATTCGATGCATTTTTGCATAAATACATCATTCATAAGTTTTGTCCTTCTGTTCAATTTTAGGAAGTCCAACCACCATATTCTTTTGCCTTAAAAGCTCTTGTCCTTTGTAGTTCAAATGTCCATATCTCAAGTGCCATAGCAAGGAGTCATCTGACTTTTCAACTTTTAAGGCAAAATTATCATCCAAAGGCATAGTGAGCGGAAATATTTTGTTATGTGCCATTTTTACATTCCTTCATTGTGAGCTAGCGTTTGAGTTAAGCCAGGAACATAAAATACATCAGGAATTAACTTTGTGTTACCTCCCTTGGTTTTCATGACTATAGTTCCTTTGCCTTTTACTAGTTGCTCCTTTCCATCTCCCATTGTGACTTGGGAAGAATATTTGCTATCCATTTAAACAAAGAACTTTGAGTGCCTGGTCATGTGGTTACTGTAGACACTGCCAAGTACCATGTAAGATGTGTATCATGGTGCATGCTCATGCAAGAAAAGACCACTTGTGGTGAATCATTTTCCTTTGAAAAATTTGCTTCATTTTTTTAATCTTTTTTCTGGTACCAATAGCCTCTTTGTGAGTGGTTTGGTATCCTGCACCTTGTGCATTTGGATCTACAATCTTTGGATTCATGGTTAGATTTACCACAAACAAAACAAGAAGGGCCATTTGGATTGTTATTAGCTGGTTTTGTTTATGGGTTGAATTTTCTCCCTTTTCCTCGTTTACGGTTGCCAAACTTCTTGTGTTGCTTTTTTGGCGGTTGTTGTTGTTGAGATGGGCTGTGACCTCTTTTCTCTGGTTTTGAAATGTTGAGCTTTGCTTGGAGAGCTTGCTTGATTGTACTTGATCTTGCAAATCTGGACATTCTTTTTTCATGAGCTTCAAGAAAGCCCATGAGCCCATGAAGGGTGAGTTTGGACAGATCTTTAGATTCTTCAATTGAAGCAACAATATGATCAAATTTCGATGACAACCTTCTGAGTTCTTTTTCAACAATTTTCTGATCTGTGATGGTATCTCCCTAACTTCTAATTTGATTTATGATTTCAACCACTTTTGTTAAGAATGGTCGAATAGTCTCATTTCCTTTCATGGCCAAATTATCAAAATCACGCCATAAAGATTTGGAGATAACTTTTTTAGAACCTTGGAATTCAATTTGCAAAATGTCCCAAGCCTCTTTAGAATATTGTGCACTTACAATTCTGGAGAGAATAATGTACGGGAGTGAAATCCACGTCCTGGATCACGTGCTTCCTTGTTTTCTACCCTGAATCTGCAAGACAGAAAGAGGGTTATAGTATCTTAAATCGCAATGCATATGAATGGGTTTCACAGCGTACCTTTCTTCATGGGTTTGATGTCATATTTATAGGTGAAGAAGGCTTGATTTAGGCATCTCATGCCTTGGTTTCCTATTAGCTTCAGGAATCCATCTTCTAATAGGACTTTCCTATTAGGGACGAGTTTCCATATCGTGATAGATCTCGTCTAGCAGAGGTCTTCCTTTCATTCTTCTCTATATGGGGCATATTCCTAATCACATTAGGACTTCCCATATCAATCCATTACTTTAAGGGATTGCTCTTTATCTCGTAAGGAATCACTGTAGAATATTCCTGGAATGTCTCATCGCCTTATTCGTGGCGGTGTCATGCTTCCACGTAGCTTATAATAATGTGTACATAACTCAGCTCATCACGCCGTGTTGAATTAGGTATTCCAGAATGCTATTCAGGCTATACACGTAGCCTTCCCAACTCAGCATATTAGGGGCATTCCTTTATGCCTTACGTCAAGTTAGTGCATCCTGATATATTAGCTTACTCTTTATTAGTTTGGCCTTATTCATGGCCAAATCAGCTCGGCACAGGGCTTAAGGGCTCCTTATGTCGTGTCGAGCTATGCACCCTCTTGTAATGACTGTCATAGGCATGTGCTATGCCCATTAGCAAGGTAATCAATTTTTACCCATTCCAAATAGATTTGTGTACCCCCTGTTTTATGTTGAGAAAAACTCTTGCATCTTTCTTCACATTTTCATTGTACTCCTTTTGTTTGGCTTGTGTCCAAGTTGCTAATACCTTTGTACTTTTCGAGACCGCAAATCCATCCTCGAAAATTTCCCACAACTCTTGGGAAATGAAGAGAGTTTTCATTTGAATTTTCCAATACTGTAGGCTTTCTCCGTCCAATATGGGTATTAGATTAGAAGAATAATTAAAAGTGTCATTTTGGGCTGATGTCGTGGGTACAACGAAGGACTGGAGAAGAAGGAAAGGGGTTTGGCTCTGATACCAAAAATATGTTGCGGAGTTATCAAGGTGAACTTTGTGTATGAGGCTGAAAGAAATAAATTTGTAATTGTTAAATAAAGAGAGGGCAAAGCACGAGAGAGAGATCAAGGGAAGGACTGTTGTTTTTAATTTTTTTTTCTCTACATTTTACATTCACACAAGTGTGCCTTATATAAGGCCAAACTTTTCCAAATTACGAAGTTGTGCGTATGACAAGCATGAGAGACATGCATTATCACTTATTAAAGAAAACTCATGCTTGCTGCAACTTCATCCTGCTACTAGTTATTACATCGACATGGGTGCATGTGCCAAGCATTGGGTAAGCATTCACTAACACGTTACAAGGCTTTTTACAAATTATTTATTCTAATATTCCACTTAGTTTTTGAACATCTGAAATCCTTGCAGGTAAAGGGAAACAACCATCTGTGTCAATTGTCATGAAAAGCCAAAAGCCAAAAGCCAAAAGCTTAACTTGGTCAATTTTCAAGTGGTCCAGGCGTCGTTTGTGCATTGGGGACAGATTTGTTGAAAAGGGTGGCATCTTTGGAGGACAATGGTTGGGGCTTAGCAATGGCAATGTTCTTCATTTGACAATGTTCTTTTTGATGGATTTCGCAATTTTTTATCCGTATTTGCAAAGAAAAAAAAGAAAGAAAACCTCAATACTTTTTGGCTTTCGAATGTAGCATGACAATATCTGCAAGATATGTGGGAGTTTTATTTTTTGGTGAAATCTGTGATTGTATCATGACTAATGATTTAGGTGGTGTTGATGGTGTAATGTTCCGCTTTACTTTGGGGTAACGTCAGTGTATCAATGGGTTTTTAGAGGCCATATTTTGAGAATATTAAACAAAAATGCTTCGCTAACGTGGACGGTGGAGTGTGGGTGCATGGCATTCGAGCCATCAAATTTTTTAATGGACTTGATTTCATCTCGTTACTCTATAGATCAGAGTCGTCCATTGCCAAAATGAAATTCGAGCTGTTGATTGCCGAGATCAATGGTTTAGATACGCACACTAAGGCTGCACATCGATAATGTACCATTTGGATCAAGTACTTATTATTTTAATTATTATTTTCAATCGTATGTAGAGATGGCAACAGGTTGGGTATGGATCAAAGAATCCTATTCCATACCCAATCCCTAATTGGGATCTCTTTCACCATCCTCATTGAGGGTATTAGATAAAGAACCAAAACCACCTCACAATAGGGATGAGGGTTTCCCCGAATGTACCCAAATCCAAACAAAAAAATTAATAAAGAAGTCAAGAATGAAATAAATTGATATTCTTTGAATTTAAGTTGTCTAGGATAGGTAGAAATTCATAAGATTTGATAATTAATAAAGTAATTATTTTCCATATATAACTATACTTAAGATTTATACGTATGCTCATATTTATGTGTACATATATAATATAGTATATGTAGTATGTATAACCGGGTACGAGTATTTGAGAACGAAGATTACAAAATCACACACCCTCCATACCCAAGCAGGCTTTCTTCATATCCTACCATACTCGTTATTATTGGGAAAAATTCTAAGTTATTCTTGCCTCCATATGGGTGGAGTAGGCGTGTATGTTAGGATTCTGAACAATGCACCACATGCACAGAAGTAGTAAAAACAACAGAAAGCATGACACACAATATACGTGATTCGGTCAAATTGGACCTACTTCCACGGGGAAGGAGATTTCACTATAATCCGGAGAAAATCCGTTCCTTTTGTGTTACACACTCACACTCAATCTCACAATAATGAAACCTCACAAAGTTCACTCATGTATCTCACTCAAACTCTTTTTCTTTCTCTCACTTTTGTCACACATAAAACATAAGGCTACAATGAGTATAAATAGAGTACATGATAAAATCCTAGCCCCTCCCATCCAGGTCTAAGCGCAATGGCCCACAAAGGGGGAATCCCAACAATCACCCCCTCCAACCAGAAAGGGCAAAGTCGTTTGTAACACCCCATGTCGCCTTCTCCAATCAGCTAACTCTGGTAAGTGACTGTGTCACGAACCAGTCGAGCATCCATGCACCACCAAACAGAGTACACAAATCCCGAAAGAGTGTATCCTTGCAAAACCAGACTCTGCAGCCAATCAGAAAAATTCAAGTACCGTATCCCCTTAAAAGAATGCCTCCACTCGTTCGAGTACCGCACTCCCTCAACTAGAAAGCTTCCACTCGCACACCTCAAATCCGAGTTGTATGCGCTCACCAACAGAAGCACCCGCGCTCACCAACAGAAGCGCTCGCGCTCTCCAATAGAAGCTCCCATGTATGTGCTCACCAAACAGAAGTGCCTGCAGCCCATCAACTAGGGTGCCCACACCCTTTCAACTGGGGTGCGGCCGAGACTTACTAGCTCAACGTTTTTGGTGATAGTATCCTTCCCCCCGTGTTGACAATTCTGAAGAGACCATTACCATCAAACATATCTAGAGCAAAAGAAACTCCTTTTGGCTTCGTCGGGGCCCCCAAAATATCTGTCTCTTTCTTCTGGGCTTTCTTATGGACAACCCACACCCATTGCTTCTTCTTTAGGATTGAATCCCGCAAGACTCCTAAACAACCCTACTCTCTCCATGTACGTGTCACCAAATGGTGTTTCTCCTACCCAATTGATCTCCCTATACTGTTTGCTCCATGTCTAACAACAGCCCCTATTGTCATGACAGATCCCACAAGCTTGTATAGCCCACCACATTTCTTTCCTAACAGTATATCCCACTCTCTAATAGAAATCTGAAGTACTCTAGAATCAGCCGAAAAACTACATCCTCTCTCATCAAGCATCCTAAGAGATATAAAGTTCTTCCTCACTCCAGGCACGTGCCTTACTCCCGCTAACTTCACAATTTTTCCACTCGGCACTTGAAACTTCACTGGCTTTGTTCGATTAAGGGGTAAAGTTTAGTTTTGGAAAACTTTGGCAAAATCGGAGCAATTTTGTTTGAAATTCAAAATGGCTTTTTTTTCCCCTCCACCCATGCAACTCTCAATTTTCGGACAACTGGCCGAAACACATATGATGTGGTCCACTCTCCCAAGATGTTGGGAAAAACAAATGCACAAGGGACCCCACTGCCCCAGGCCTCTAGCCTCTCAAATCTTCAAATGATCAAATCTCAGTAACATACAGTATATATGAAAATAAAAAGGGATACTTGTGCTTTCAATAGAGGAGAGAGAGGAAAAGGAGACAAGACAAGTCTGTGGGAGAGAGAGGAAAAAAGAAACACATAATTCTCCTATTCTTTCTTGGTTAATATGGATGACTGGGCCCTACCACATGAGGTCTTAAAACTGGGGTAAAATTTTCAACAACCAAACCAAAGTTTTGGAAACTGGATTTGACAAAACTGGAGAAAAATGGTAAACTGAACACAACTATTGTCCCTTTGCCAACAACTTGATTCACTGAACCGTTAGCCATCCTGACAAGACCTCCATTATATGCCTCGTACTCCTAAAACTGTGATCTATTCCTGCAACTATGATATTAGCACCCTGAATCCAGTACCAAATCCGATTTCCCTACATCCGTAGCGTTTCACACTTCCAACACCAAAATCATCATCGGAATCCAGAAGAGTAATTGCTGCCTCCTTTGGTGGAATTATCTTTCTGTCTTCCTTAAACTTTGAACAATTCCATTTTATATGCCACTCTTCGTGGCAATGATAGCAAGTGAAACTATGCCCCCTCAACTTAGAATGGTTTCTGCCATCCTTTTTTCCATATCCTTTTCATTGGTTCTTGCCTCTGTTATCGTTCGAAATCAATGCCCATGCCTCGTCAACCTATTTAGTCCCCCATCTCTTTCCTCCTCGCCTCCTTGTTGAAAATAGCATCCTTAACCATAACCATTGTCAATTCCCCTTCCGACGTAGAGTTACTCAAAGAAACCACCAGTGTATCCCAATTATCCTGTAGGGAACTAAGCAACAACAAAGCCTTCAACTCATCATTGAACTTCAACCCAACATTAGATAGCTGATTGACCAAATTCTGGAACTCATTGGAATGCATAGCAACCGAATCCCTAACCCGGAGCTTCAAATTCACAAGCCTCCTCATCAGTAGAGCCTTATTCTGGGATGTTTCCAACTAATACATCTCCTCCAATTTCATCCTCAAAGCGTAAGAGTCTGTCTCCTATGCTACATGATGAATAACCTCATGTCCAACACATTGGCGGATTAAATCAACTGTTTTCCTGTTCACACTCTTCCAATCTTCAGTTTTCACCTCCGTTAGTTTGACTCCTATGTGTTTCAAGGGATCATACGACTCTCTCAGAATGAGCATATCCTCCATCCCTGGCTTCTAAATTGCATAATTGGTTGCCGTCAATAAGATCATGGTATTCATGTTAATCTTAAATTCTGACATCTCAGCAAACAAGATAATCTTAAAAAACACACCCCTAGAAACTCCCACAACTGATTTGATGCTTCTCAGAACGATTTATAGTAGTAAAATAAAACATATTGTTAATATCCATAAGAAATCTCCGCAAACTGAGCTCGGGATTGGATCTGAGATTTTGAGACGAGTAGGTTTGCCTCTGGACCGCTATCTAGTACAAACTTGGTATAATGATCCTCTAAATTGCCAGTACCTCCGAAAAAACCAAAACTTGAACCGGTTTGAACCCTTCGACCGTTGGTCTGACCCTTTTGACCTCATCTTTGATTCCTTTAACCTGGACCTTGACCCTTTTGGACCCTCATCATGACCTTTTTTATGCAGACTAGGTTGCGTGTACATGGATGGACCGGTTGCGTCCATGTAGGCCTAAAAGGGCCTAAGAATGGACGTTGTCAAAATGGGCTGAATTTCGCATGGTCCATTGGAATCGGCCCAAGGATCAGTAGCCATCTTGCTATGCAAAATGATGCACGGTGGATTTCGGGCGTTCATCGCTATTTAGGCCCCGAAAAGGCCAATTTTGTCATTTATAGTAATATTTAGATCGCTAATAACTTTTTTAGGAAACTCTGTTTTATTTGTCGTTTGTTTTGGCAACTTTATAATTCTTTCTAGTTTCTGATTTATTAGTCAAATTAGAACTTTCCTTTTTTGGTAATTTTCGTATTTATTCCGATTTAGGGTTGATTAGCGGCCTTAAAGGTTTCCTAAGTTAATTAGGGTTTCTTTCACCTTATTTATATGCTTGTAAGCCCTATAGCAGAGGTTGGTGGTTATTGAATTTAAGAAAACAAGTTTTACACATATTTTGGTCGTTTAAGAAGGGAGTACCTCCAGGTTGATCTTATTTTTCGCGTTTCTCTTGCACGATCGATTTCGTTTCCATAGGCTATGCTACATCACTTTCTGACCACTTTGAACATATGACCCGTATGGAATGAACCTTGACCATGTCAACCCTAAGCCCCCGCTGCCATTGTCGGCGCGTGAACCTCACCTGTGTGACTAGATCTCATGCGCCAATATTCTTTTGACATGTGGGCCACTTTCTGGCGACAGTTTGACCACCATTTCACTTGGCTCGATGAGACGAAGAGATCCGTATGCTTAAAAACTAGATCGGATTACGTTTGATCCAAGCTTAATCCGAGCAATTATTTTATCCGCATTCTGGTGACCAAATCTGACCACCCTTACACTGTTGCGATCGTTTCTCAGAGTCACATGTATACCACTAATCAAAAATAATTTTCATCAATTATTTTATCCGACCAGTCTTCAAACGATGCTCCAAAGGCCTCTGAGTGATTATCCAACTACTTTGTGCTCTTTGGTGCTTCAACAAAAGCTCTGATACCAGTTGCTAGGATTCCGAACAACGCACCAGTTGCATAGAAGCTGTAAAAACAAGAGAAAGCACGATACACAATATACGTTGTTTGGCCAAATTCGACCTACTTCCACGGGGAAGGGGATTTCACTATAATCCGGAGAAAATCCATGTCTTTCGTGTTACACACTCACACTCAATCTCACAATAATGAACCTCACAAAGTTTTCTTGTGTATCTCTCTCAAACTCTCTTTCTTTCTCTCACTTTTGTCACACATAAAACACAAGTCTACAATGAGTATAAATAGAGTACATGATAAAACCCTAGCCCCTTCCATCCGGGCCTAAGCCCAATGACCCACATGGGGTAGAATTCCAACAGCGTATCCACTAGATATGGGAAAATTTGTCATTACTGATCTTATGCTAGAACCTACTCTAGGGGAAGGAGAAGGGGCATCACACCCAAAATGCTCATGTAAGGGCCTAAGGGGCTTAAACGCTGACCTCCACTGAGGGAGGCTTTGGGACATACCATTGAGGTACTTAGAGTTACTCAATTGAGTTAATTTTTACTTGGGGCCACTCAAAACAACTTTTTCATTTTAATGAAAGGCAAGGATCATTTGTGTGGACCGATAAGTGGGCCACACACACCTGTCGATATCATAGTCGGTAATCATAGTTAAGTCGTTCCAAGGGTAATTTTCACTATTAGTATGTTAATGTAATAGTATATGCTACCTTTTCAATTGTTAGCTTTTTAATTTTATAAATTTTTTAGGTTTGTGTATGCGCCATGTCAACACATGACAAAAATATTATGTGAGGCGTTGATGGATACAATTATACACTACAACAAATATAGTTTTTTATAGCATTAGTTTATAACGTTCTTTGAAGAATGTTATGGTAGGGGTGTCAATAATAGCATTCCTATTAAAAACAGACAAAAGAGGATAAGTGGGAGAGAACAATAGCGTTCTCATTAACTTCCCATAGTGTTCCACCCATTTTGACCTCCCTCGCGCGCGTTAAAAGAATTCTGCCGACCTTAAAAAATTTCAATTGCTCCCTCTGAAAAAAGTGGTGCACAGTTTCCCTCCTACTTTTGCGAATTGGTTTTGGCAGATTCAAATGGGTAGACATAAGTTCTTTCCTAATTTCTACGTAGAAACAACGAGCTGTGGTGAGTTTTTCTTTACATGATCTGTTCTCTCTCTCTCTCTTCATATATGCGTATTTGACTAATTCTCTGCCCGAACCCTAATTTCTACTCAGAAAGAAGCAAACTATCATCTTCTATTTCATCAATTGAAGCACTGGGGTGTCGAAAGGAGAAGCCCTAACCAGGTTCACTCGATTTTTCCTTGGTTCTTGTCCAAATACAGACTAGGGCTTTAATTTCACTCATTATAATTAGTTTGTGGAACGTAATGATCTCTTGGGTTTTGCAAAGATCTATTAGGGTTTCATTTTTTTCCCAGAAAACACAAAAATGTTATTGTGGGTTTTTTAGTTTTCCATGAAAATGAGAAGTCTGAATACTGTTTGTGTTGTCTAAGGCTTTGCATGCTATTCTCTGTAGATTCTTGTGTTAAAAGAAGTTTAATATTCCCTAGATCATGATTAGTACTAGGACGTATATGTCTGAACTACTATTTGAAGATGGATACAAGAGCTCCCGTCATTTGCAGTCTAAAAACAATCATTCCTTAGATTTGTGCATAGTGGAAAGAAGAAGATTTTTGTACGGTAAGTATTTAGATTCGTGGAGACCAAATTATTGGTCCAAGTGACAAAGTATTTATACTAGGAAAGAAGATATTTGTGATTTTTGGGCTTATAAGGATTTGATATTTTAAAGTGTTAAACTTCCTTAAGCTGTCTCCGGTTATGGAGGACCTTGAATGTGAACGCTACACGCCTAGCTGTGGTAGGAAATCCTTTAGACACAGAAAACTATCTTTTTTTTTTGCTTAAAATACAAATAAACTAGTAGAGTATAGTATTCTAATTGCTAGAAATAGTGTCTTGTTGCTGCAATGTTCTGAAACAGCTGCAAATGTGCTAAAACTCTGAAGTACGGGGCTTGAAACATGGACTAATTGCTGAAAATTGTTGCTGAATGCTAAAAATCCTGTTGATATGTCATTTCTTGGATGCTTCTTAATCACAGGGTTTGGGTTCTAGGTGCGAGTGGGGTGTCTTTGCTTTTCTTTGTTTTTTCTGTCTTCTTTTTTGGGCCTTTTAAAGACCTTAGAGCAGCGGCTGCTCCACCACCATTTTATGTTTATCACGTTGTATCTGAATGAGGAAGAATTTGGTGCACTGCATGGAATGTAGTAGTTCTATTAATCATGTACCTAAAAAATGTCAGAAACATGGTAAGCAAAAGTGGTTTTTTGGATTTGTTATACAATACTGTTAGGTCCTATTGGTTTTGTAGCTTAAAGTATTGCCAGCAAGTAACCCTATTGCATGACTTTCACATCCAGCACAAATGGGAAAAAGCAGTGGCTTTACTTCCTTGGGTGGGTTTCGGATTGTATAAAAAATTAAAAGTTTTTAATTGATCTAAGTGAATAATAGCAGGCATAGCAGTATGGTGAAGTTTCCTTTTTGGAATAGACATAAAAGCTAGAGATGCCAGATGGTCCCACGATTATGGTGATCATAAATGTATATGCTGTCTACAATGTTGTTGGCCCTCCTAATACATTGGGATATCCTGCTGCTATTTTCTTCCTCACGTTGTATCTGAATGAGGAAGAAAATGAGAAAGAGATAGATCTCGCATACTATGAGTCGTAAGGGATTTGCACGGTTGGCCGATGAATTGGTAATACCTTAATAGTTTAGGTTTTTTCCCAGATTCTCTTAATTTGTATGAAAATGTAGGACCCTAAATTGCATTCTGACTATATATTTGTTATGATTCTAGAAACAAAAAAGTGAAGACCACGCTTCAATCAATAGAGTTGTTGTTATTTCTTTTGTTATTGTTGAACTTTCTAGAGTCAGAATCAGCATGCTTCAAACGAAGTACCACCAACTGCACCCATTGTTCCTCCCTCTATAAGAATGTCATTTATTTCTGTGCTTGTTGATTGGTTCAGTTGTTTCATGATCTGTGAAAGGAAGTGTCTTGAGGCCTTTGGCCGTGCCTTTTATCTTAGTTTGCTTGATTTTGGTTACTCGTGGAAATGTTCTAGACTTACCGTATACTCTGTGGAAATACTTCTAAATCTGTTGAACATCTCTACCTTCATTGCAAGGGGAAAAAAAAGTTTGGGATTGAAAGGTCAATAGTATTCTTACTGAATTTGTATTTATGCTTAATCTGCATCTGCAAAACCATGTGTTTTTAGATGGTGCTTGTTTGTTGAGGTTGTGTTTTGGTACTTGGGAAGTATTTACTAGAGTGTTATTTTTTTCTATTCGACTGCTCTTTTTACAGGGGTTGCAAAGTACTAGTTTTATTTTCTCATTTTTTGAGCTATGATCGAGAGATCACTCTTGTTCTTTGTGTTGGGGTGCAAGTTTAAAGTAGAAACAAATTTAGGGAGAAACTTGAGTAGTTGTTAATTGAAGGGCTAAAGGTGTAATAAAGAGGTTATAGTGGAGACTTTAACAATGCTTTGGCTATTATTAATTGTCTGGTACTAGTATTGCATTGTCTGGTTCCTAGTACAACGAAAGTGGGAGAAATACAAAACTTTGACAAGTCTTTTTCATTACCTTAGAAGGTGTACACGGCAAGCTCTATTTATAGAGCATCAAACCGACATCTACTTCCACCGACTCAATTAGTTAGTCGTCTCAAGTTAGTTCTAGAATTATCTAATTCTAGAACACTCTTATACATGTGCTAAAAATCTACTCAAGGTCTACAATCTTCTAGAGACTTTTAACTTAGAAATTTTAATACACACTTCTAGACACTTCTATATTTTTACTTTAGATAATTTTAACACATATTCTACACAACTCTAGAAGATTACAAATTATTATTTTTAACACTTTGTTGCTATGGAATTATTTAGGTTACGGATACTTATCACTCTTCCACTTACAGGGTCAGTTTGTTTTGTGTCGCCTTGTTGCTAAAGAGTGTGAACACTAGCCCCCATAGCAGGAAGTGCATGTTGCTTGATTGGATGGGGACAGTAGTCGTCACAGAAGGGCGCTGGTCATCTAGTGTTCCAAATGCGCTGGTTCATCATATTCCTATTGGACCTAATGCAAGGAGAGTTTGGGTGGATGTTCCAAAGAAATTTCGCGTGTACTATTTGTGGAGGAATGCAATTGGTATGAGATATATTGAGGAAGCTCATGGAACTATTGTTGCTTGGCTTGCTGACTAAGTTATTATGAACAAATAGTGTAGGCGGAACTATCTCTGCACAATTTGATCTTTGAATTTTAATTTCTATAGAAATTCTTATATTTCGGCATTTGTTGGCGCTATGTTAGTTTCATAAGGCTGATTGGGCAATATAGGTTTCCATTTTTATTTTCCAGGTGATTCTTTTCTTCCAGTATGAAACTCTATAATCTATATCATTCATTAGCCCTCATATTGGAACATGTACACAGGGCTCCTAATGTGTACTTTCAAGATAATATTGCCAGCAATCTTGAAGCTGAATTAGCAAGAAGTCAAAGGATAAAATACAGCTGCGGCGACATCAAATGAGCAGCTCTTGGACGTTATGCAAAAAGCTGTTGTAGGAGTTTCCATTTTCCCTTTGCTAAGTTGATTGCACAATGCCGGTGGGATAATGTAAGTGTTGAAAAAACTAAGTTCAATATATTTTCCTTTAGAAAACACCTGCTGATTTTGTTTCCTTACGTAGGATAACTTTGTCATGTTATGTCCTCTTCATGCATCCTCAATTTTTCCTAATGACTTTTGTGGATCTCAAACGAAAAGGGAAAAGAAATGAAATGCATTCCAAAAAGGCACCTCGACTTTCTTCTCGAAAAATAAGCTTTTGACGTAACTTCACAGTCTTGGATTTGCTCAACCCTGGTACATTTTTGTGTGTTCGTGTATAGCTATTTGTTGACAGAAATTTGATGACTTGTTTGTAGACTGGCTATCCAAAGGTTTGAGACTACAAAGAATGACCTGCAAAATAGGATTGCAAATGGGGTAATAAATTCTTTCAGTGCAACAGCTTTTACAGCTGCTTGTGTTGGGCTAGAGAAAATGCATTTGACAAGCAGCTTAGAGAGAATTGAGGTAATAAATAATGACTAGAATGCGTGTTATTAGAAGTTATGCAGTAACAGAATTGATACAATAATAGAATGGAGGGAATATCTGAGTTAAAAGTTTTTTCAAAGCTCCATTTACGTCTTTGTGTTGCACTGAGTCAAGATCACCAAACCTTGTCCAGGAATAGTAAGGCATTAGAAAAACGGGTAAGGATTGGGCCTAGTAGTTGGGGATTCTATACTCTTTTACGTCACAATTAGTCTTGGGGCCATTTATAACTGTGATGCGATGACTTCCTCCTGTACTGTGATGCGATCACTTATTTTTGTGTACTTGTATTCTAATTTGGAGAAGTGGGATCTGATCATTTGAGTAAATTAGACCACATTTGGCATCATTTGGGTTTTTTTGCTTGAATATTGTGATTTGGGAACTGAGACACTCTGACATGAGGCATCTTTAGTATTTAGTTGGTTCTTTTATGGGGAGTTACATCCAGGCTTGTATTTTTTGGTTTTTCATTGGCTGACATCTTGTGAGATGATTTTCCCCCTTTGGGTCCTTGGTGGCAATTGATTGTCGTGTCGTATAGTTTCTGAACTTATGCAGAAACCATGTGTGGGATTGGGTAATTTTGGAGCATTTTGTCTTGTATTTGAACTTTGCATTTTAGTTGTCATTTCAATAATTCTGCATATATAACATGGTTTCTGAACTCATTTTGATTGGCAAAACTTTGTATGTAGGTTGATTGGTCAAAGAGAAGATTGATATTTCGTCACTTTTTGCTCAAGATGGATATTATGATCTTACTAGCTAGTGTTCGTTCGAACTCAATTGAAGCTTTTGCATCAAACGGGCACCTCTTTTGTATCAACATATGTAGCTGGGCTAATTTGTTTTTAGATATTTGAATACCTATGATCTCTTTGTCAAATGTTACATCAAAGACTTTGTTTGTATGGAATGTGTTAATAGAAAGTATTTATTTTTGTCAATTTGGCTTGAGTATTGATTTGTGTTTCTATTCCGATGGAATGAACGGTAGCCGGTAGGACATCAAATATAGCAATTATATCCGGGGAAAAAAAAATGAATCATCATAATAGTTGCAATAAATTTCTTAAACATAGCAGTTTTTGTATGCTATAAAAGATTGTTTATGCATAACATTATCCAAGTGTTATAAAAGATCTTTCATTGATAGATTTCTATTAATTCTATGAATTGTCTCCAACTTATAGCAGGCAGAAAATGCTATAAAAAATCTCTGATGAATAGCATTTTTGAACGTTATAATAGCTCTCAAACTTATAGCATGAAATATACGCTATGAAAGAGCGAGACTTTTTATAACAAGGGCTAACTTAACGTTCTTAAAAACGTTATCTATTTGTTTCCACAGTGTTTTTCAAACGCTATAAAAAGTGTTTTTTTGTTGTTGTGATAGTGGAATATTAATGTTGCCGGCCATATTCTTAACTAATTTGCCTTTGATGGATTGTTCGGATGTCATTGAGTTTTGATTGAGAAGGTTAGAGAAAGTGTTGTTTTTCCAAAACAACACCAAAAATAGGAGAATTTGTAGACGCAGCTCGGCAATTGAGATCACATATTGAAGGGTAAGATGCTCTCTCCGAATTTGATTTATTTTCATGGAAAAAATGAAATGTAAAACATCCCATGGTAAGAAAATTGATGTCTTGAATTGTTTTGGGGGTATACGAGGAAAATGCTTGTTTACATTAGAAATTGCAGTAGAAATTTTTAGTCTAAATTATTGTTCGAGGAGAAATGAAAGGTATTTTTTTACCTATTGGATCTTTGTTTTCCATGAAATCCTCATTTGGAGCAAGGATAGAGGGTAAGATAAACCTTGGTAAGTGGTATCGAGCCTATGTCCATATTTAATCAATTGTTAACAAAAGGACAACCTATGTCCATTTTCAAATTTCTTGGGGTACATAAAGATTTATACTCCCTTCATTCCAAAATTATAGTCACTACGCCAAATATGACCTTTATAGCTGGCGGGTTTTTAACCACTCATAATGAAAAATTCCGGTAAAGAGTGTTATTACCAGCATTGATGACAACCATCATCAAAAACAATATTACCAGCCATCTTTATACCGGCAGTAATGACATGAAACAATCGGCAAAAATAACTATATATGGGGGCAAACCCAAAAAACTGCGGATGATAATGTTTCACCTCGGCTTGCTCGTGCTCTCAAGGGAAAGCTAGTTATGATGTATCCCTTGTTATCAGCAGAGGCCATATCTTGGCGGTGGTGTTTTGCCATCTTGCTTCCGTTTCTTTTCTTAGACCTGGTTGAACTCTTATCAATTTTTCTCTTTGCGGGCTTGAGTGCTATATGATTGTCAAGTGCATAGGCCAACCTCGTTGGGATACTTTTCTCTTGATGTGATGCCATTTCTCTCATGTCCTTTTTTTGTGGCTCAAAAAAAAGTAGCATTTTTTTAGCGTTGTGAGTTCACTATAAAAGCATATTTATGAGTGTAATTTTTTAATCTTTTTTCACCAAATTAAAGTTTTCGATTATTTCTTTAAATTGTTACAAAGAGTTTCAAAATAATGTACATAAATACTTTATTTTTTAAAAACATTAAACATAATTTATAGTGGACGTAATTTTATTCTAATTACAGATCTCAATTATGTTGTTAAACTGGTGGAAAGAAATTAAAGATTACTTTCGAAAAGCACTTCAAATCTTTTGGTCCAAACATTTATAAGGCAGATCAATGATTTCTCATTCAAGATCGTCACGTTTTTTGGCCTACTATAAGTTTTTTTTAATCTAATTAAATAAACGTTGTTAAGTCTTTGATTTTGTATCGACAATAACGTGGCACAAAAATACGTATATTGATATCACTTTAACGGTCCGACAAATTTCCAATGTGCTGATTTTCACTGTTACGAGATCACAGTGAACAAGGTCCCTTGCCCGACCACCATCACCAGCAACGGTAAAAGCCAGTCATCATCACCTTTTTGAGATGTGATAAATATAAGAAGCTTAAATATTCTTGGAGTGAATTTGGATCTTAGGAGAAATATATGTATGTTTGAACTTCCGAAAATCTTTAGGGCTTGAGGTTGATTTTGGAGCCGTATTTTGCCATTTTGACTTATGGTTTATGATATATTTACGTAGTTTATCAATAATGGATGGCAAGCAAGAAGGACTATGTACTGTTTGCATTATTATTTTTGGCTTATGAAGTTTTAACGCAATTATTTCCAGTCTTGAGCCACAGAGATCCGCACCGCGTCCGTGAAAATGTTTGTCTCTTTTTTGGGTTATTCGATCGGTAGGTTTTATTTTTTTATTTATTTTTAATTTTTTTATTTTGGTGAGATTTTAAGGTCTTCGGGTCCCAACTCCCAACAGCTGGCCTTCCCCGACCCGCTCTGCCCCGTAAAGCAGATGTGAGTTTCGCTTCGGGATGGAAACGTGCTAACCCGATTGGTAGACAATCGCTGCAACTAGTACTGGGGCGAGGAGTGATCGTAGAAAGGTAATTGGAGGATAAGATCGATTTGGTCCTCCAAGATGGGTGAGTTGGACTTGCGCTTGACTAGGACATTTGGTGGGGTGGCGTCTACTCGGGTGGCGTTTGAGGTAGTTTTTGACGGCCATCACATTAGCACATTCCAAGTAGACTTCCGAAGCTTCACAAGTTGCCACACAGGGCATTGATGCATGTCCAATACACGTTTCATGTTTGTTCGTCAGCCTGCAGAAATTTGATCTTACCAATTCAAGATCACAGCAGATCCAAAACGATTTTCAAACTTCCACTTGTTGAATTCTGTCGACCCAATTTTCTGGTATAGGGCATCTTTCGGGAATTCTACCTATTTGGAGATGATAAGCACTTCACTGAAGTGCGAAACTCATATGATTTCAAATTTAGCTACCCCTTTTTTTAAGGAAAGGTGCAGTACCCACTCATGGGGGCCATCCAACAAGGATGGCAACTGAAGTTTAGCTAGGTGACTAGTATAATAGTTCAGCTTTAGTTTTATGCATAATCAAAGTTCAGAGTGTTGTTTGACAGTTTAGACAAAAGTGTGAAATATGTATATTGTGTTTTCTTTTTCACTAATTGCAAGTTGAAAAATTTTAGAATTAGCACGAAAGATACTAGTATATTAGCATGATACAATTTTATAGACTGATGTATGTATAACCTTCTAAAAACTTTTTTCTGTCTTATGTTGTATAATCTATTAGTGTTTAACTCAGTTAACATTTTTAGCATATTTGAAGTTGTTGGTTTAGGAAAGGCTAAGATAGTGTAGTTAGTGTCTAATACATTTTTTTCCCTATGTTTTCTAGCTACAAACATATTTTAAAATGAAGGCGCGATCATTGCCACTTCTACAAAGTAATTTTTATCTTTTGGATTGATTTCAATAGTTCCGAAATCAAAGTATTGTCTCAAAGTTTTTATATAGGGGACGCTGTAATATTTTTGACTTTGTAGGGACCAAATATGGACAAGAGTTGGATGACAATTAAGAACATAATTAGCAAAGAGTATTGAGAAGGGGTAACAAAGTTTGTTGATTTTGTAGTCGCAAATTCAGATTCCAATGATGAGATTCGATGCCCCAATTTTCGATGCATGAATGTGGAACGACATGTTAGTATTGTTGTTGCATTTCACCTAGTACATAATGGGATAACACCTTCTTACAAGATTTGGGTGCACCATGGGGAAACTATACCTATGACTCAACCATATAGGTCGAATGAAAACAGTCAGCATAGTGGCAAAAATGTTAGGGATGGAATGACGGGAAATGAACAGGAAAATCAAGACTATCATGAACACTTCTTAATGATTACCATGCTGCCAATGTAGCAGGAATTATTATTGATGATGAATTGGATGAGTTGCCTAAAAATGCCGAGAAGGAGAATGTGCACAAGTTTGAGAAGTTGATGAAGGATACTAATCGAGAGTTATACCCTGGATGCAAATTTACTTCACTTTCATTTGTCACTAAGCTACTTCATATTAAAGTGTTGAATAAGTGGAGCAACAAGTCGTTTGATGCACTCTTGGAGTTATTGAAAAAGCTTCTCCCCATAAATGTTGCCCGGCCCCATAAATGTTGAAGATATTCCGGGCAACATTTATGAAGCATAGAAATTCTTACGTGACTTAGGGGCTATGTGCCCATTCAAGCATTTAAGAATGATTCGACACTTTTTTGGTAGGAGAGTGAACATCTAGAAAAGGGTTCGGTTTGTGAGGCGTCTGGATACAAGCTAAATGATGGCAAGGGAAAAAAGATTCCTCATAAGATCTTGCAATATTTTCCGCTGATCCCTAGGTTGCAAAGGTTATATATGTTGAGCAGAACTTGTATAGATATGAGATGGCATAAGGAGAAACGAGTTGATGATGGAGTATTAAGGCATCTAGCTGATGGTGAGGCACGGAAAGACTTCGATCGACAATATCCTAAGTTTGCTCAGGATGCTCAAACTATGAGGTTAGGACTAGCCAGTGACGGATTTAATATATTGGGTAACATGCGCAACTCTTATAGGAGCTTGTGATTGTTGTTTCCTTATAACCTTCCTCCATGGAAATGTATAAAAGTTCCTTAGTCTATGTTGTTGTTGCTTATTCCTGAACCACAAGCACCGGGGAAAGATATTGACGTTTACTTGAGGCCATTAATTGATGAATTGAAGGAGTAATGAGAATATGGCACGGTCACACATGATGCATCGATGAAGGAAACTTTTCAAATGCATGTAGCTGTTGTGTGGAGCATCAACGATTTCCCAGCATATGGTAACTTGTCTGGGTGGACTATTAAGGGTTACTTAGTTTGCCCATGTTGTAATGAGCATGCATCACTGCAAAAGTTGAGAAGTAAGTTAGGTTACTTGGGAGCTCGCCGATGGTTACTTGAAGACCATCATTAGCGAAGGAGTCGCCTATTTGATGGTAAAAGCGACCATTGGTCGAGGCCTATGGACTTGACGGGTGAACAAATACTAGAACAAGTTACTAAAGAGACATACAAGCCATTCGACAAGTATCCAAGCAACAAACGAAAAAGAGGAGATCCAATATTGAATTGGACAAAGAAAAGCTCTTTTTTTTTTTAGCTTCCTTATTGGGAGAAACTCGATCTTTGACAACCTTGATGTGATGCATATAAAGAAAAAACTATGCCAAGCTTTTCTTGGGATACTATTGAGCTTGGATGGGAAGAACACGGACACCAAAAAAGCATGCCAAGATTTGGAGGATATGAATATAAAGCGAGAACTACACTTGAAGAGGCGTGCTGATTGGTCCTTTGAAAAACCTTGAGCATCCTACACTCTATCCGTAGAGGAGAGACATGGATTTTACAAGTTCTTAAAGGAAATTAAATATCTTGATGGTTATGCTGCAAACATATCAAGATGCGTGAGTACAAAGGGTGGTAAATTATCGGGCTTGAAAAGTCATGTTCGTCATGTACTTTTACAACAAATTCTTCCTATTGGGATGCATGCCTACCTTGCAAATTAAAAGACATATATGACACATTATCTGAGTTAGCAAATTTCTTTCAGGAGTTTTGCAAAAAAACACTACGAGTTACGGATTTTGAGAAACTACAATAGTGCATAGTGCTCACACACACACACACACACACATATATATATATATATATATATATTATGCAATATAGAAAAGATTTTTTCTCTAGCATCTTTTGTTGTTATGGTTCATCTTGCTATTCACTTGCCTTGTGAGGGCATGCTTGAAGGTCAATCCAATATTGATGGATGTATCCAATTAAGAATTTTTTTTTTTTTTTTTTGCATAAATCTATATAGAAGATATTACATAATGTAGGTTTAATCTTATGATATTATTTATTTAACAGGCTACTTGGTATCTTAAAAGGATTTGTCACCAATTGAGCCTATCTGGAAAGTTTCATTTTTTAGGCATTTATTGTCAAAGAGTGTTTAACTTTTTGTTCGATATATCTTGGTGATATGGAAATAGCTTTCAGTCAACCAAAACAAAATGCTGACGGTGGTATCCGTGGAATAGAGTTAGCAGTCTTTGCGCAAAGTGTTTGTCCTTTTGGCCTAACAAAAAGGGCAAATAATGTGATACATGTGAAATAAATATAATGCACAAACGAGTCCACAGAGGGTGGGTTGGGAGGTGAATATAGTACGATAATTTAAAAAATTAAGTCTAATAAATAGATATACAATCAAACCACGTTCTAGTCTTACTTACACATTCCATAAATTAAAAGGTTTTCAAGAATTAACAAGAATAGGAATTGTAACACACAAATTTGAGTCTAGCAATAAAGACAAGAAAAAGATGCATAAAATATATTTTATTAATTTGATTTGAATTGAATATGGATTCAATCTCTATTAAATTATTTTTTCTGAGGATATTAAATTAACCCAAAAAGAGAAATAATATATTTATTATTTGATTCTCTTTTAATTTTTTTCTTTCTAAAGGGGCCTACACGTTTGGGCTAGCCCAATTTCTTGACTCATTTGGCTAATCAATTCATCTCAATGTATTTATTTATTTATTTCTCTTCTTGAAATGTGGCTAATCAATTTGGCTCCATCTATTTGTTTTTTCCTAATATTTTTTCTCTTCTTGAAAGAAAACCATGAGATGCCTTCTTTCGTGTTAATTTGCCACGTCTTGCCGCTTGGCAAGAAAAGTATAAAAGCTCCTGCCAAATTTGGTTTCAATGTTTGACTTGGAAAGCTTGCTTGGACAATGGTAAACAAATAAATGCAAAAGATCATTTTCCTTTTTTTAATTTTTTTTCCCTTCCTACCGAGATTATACTTTTGTTGGGAATGTTTACAATGTCTTTCTTTTGGAAGTTTTGCAATGCTGGCAGCGCATCCTTCCGGTATCATTATCAAAAGCCTTGCAAGGAAGCAATCTACTTCAATCTACAGAGACTAAAATTCCCAAAGAAAATATCCACCGTCATGATTTGTCACCCCAACAAAAAGTCTTTAACAAGTGTTGCCACCAATTCCTCAAGGGACAGGAGAAACGGGGATGGTCAACACCTGGTGGTGTAGAAGATGCGAGGGCGTACTAGAAAACGTGGATTTCTAAGAGAAATAAAGAAAAAGCCCCTGAAAATGCTAACTTCTTTCAAGCAATTGTGAAACTCGAGCTAAAGTTACAACGGTTCATGGGCCTTGAACAAGGACTTCTACAATTGAAGAAAATTACATCGAAGAAGAAGAGTGGGAGAAAAGAGAAGAAAGAACTGGGGAGAGGTAGAAGATAGACATAGATAGGAGGTAGAAGAAGAGGGAATCGATCGACTAACTGCTAGAGTTAGGAGATAATATTAAATTACTTTGCTGCTGTGAGCGTTGTTGGTGCGTGGACTTCCGCAATATTACACAAAGGTTTGTATTTATAGCCATTATTTGCCTATGTGGGATTCAGAAGAATTCGGATCCACTAAGCACATCTTCTGCTCACTTTCTTCAAAAATCTTCTCTAAAGCCGTCAAGTTCCCTTTGACTCAGTCATCCCTTTTTATTAACTCCTGAAATTAAATTTTAGGCCGCCAAGTGTTCCACTACTTCCATAACTACCACCACATGTGCAAATGAATAAGAGCACTTTCCACAGCCATTATCTCCTTAGAAATAGGAATTAGTTTAGTGACCACTTTCCACAAAAAGCGGTAACTAACTTCTTGGAGGTTTTTATCCCACGTGGCAATAACTACCCACTTTCTTTGATTTAAGCTTCATGCATTTGAAAGAATGTCTGATGTACTCACAATTCGCCACGTGACAGAAGATATTCGTACAAGAATATATAGTGCTGACATGGTAGAATATGTCCATTCCAGAAGATATCATCAGATTTGGCAGAAGATATCCACAATATCTCCTAGCATTTTGGATGGATCTCCTAGGAGATATTGTGTTTAGAAATGTCTCATATGACCGAAATTAACTATTTGTGATTTTATCTAATTATCACATATTAATTTTGGCCTCTTGAAAAATCATAGGATAAACTTTGCTTCCTAGAATTTAGGTAACCACCTTATCTTTTTCAAAAAGATGCATTATCTCCCAAATTGTAGGGAATTTGGCTTAAATTAAATCCGAATTAAAATAAAAATATTTTTTTTTGGCCAAAATTATTGCCACGTGTTAAAAATTAAAAATTATGGTACAAACACCAAGGAGATTCAATTGAATTTCTTTATTTGCTTTAGTTGAATAGGAAAAAATAATAATGACAGGATCAAATGCAAAACCCACATGCCCCTTTTTTTTTTTTGGTGATTTCCTCAAATGTTGAGTTGCTTTTTGAAGGATTTCAATGAAGGCTGACATTTAGAAATCTCAATCTTGAACGTTGCATTTGCTACCTCTTAATTTGGGAATAAACAATTCCCTTTTCTTACTCCCTCAAATAATGAATGATCAACTTTGTTTCATAAGGAAGGAGATTCTAAGGTTTTCCTTTGTCATGAAATCCAATTTCCGCTGTAAGCCTGCATTGATCAAGGATCTGTAAATGATATTCACTACCTTATATTATTTCACTCGACTGAACTTCATCACAAATTGCACAAGTTGACCATTTTATTCCCAATTATTGCTTCTTCATACCAAAGGAAAGTTCCCAAACGGGGGATTTCCTAGCAGAATTTTCTACGGTTTTTCTTATAAATAATGGTGAAAGTCATCCCATTCCCATTGCATCCACATCTGAAAGTTCTTCAAACTTTTGAGCACTCAACTATTGTCCGTGTTAGGCCTTGAGGTTTCGACTATCAACGCCGTTCCATAGAAGTCACCGCACACAGTGCTTTAGAGTCTAGGCTACCGGATAAGAAAAAGGTTGAAGTTACTGTCATTATCTTCATCGAATTCGCATCCCAACGCTAGATTCTTTCATTGCCGAGGCATGCAGTGCCGCCTTGAGAACGTAGTGGAATCACTTCCTGTATAGGTAAAATTGATGTGTATTTTTTTTTTTTTCCCTTTTTTCTGTGTTGTCTTGGCCAATATTTCAAGAAACAGTGGGATTATCTTCAAACAATAGGAGAGTCTCTTTTATAGTGCATGGAATCACTGGTGACGACATGGTGCCACATCTCATTGACCAATGAAGCCTTAAAGAAACGGTGTTAGTTCCCGGACTCTACTGCATACCGAAGATAAAGCTCCTTTATGCAAAAAGCTCCTTCATGCCATTTGGTTTCATTTGCTATTGTCCATGCTAGGCCAAGAAGTCTATTTGATAGGCGCATGGGGAGCTTTCTTACGAGCGCCTAAGTGGGGGAACTTAGCATTTTAGACATGCGATTTGAGTCTTATTTTCCGATTAATATGTGCACGTGGTGTTTTTGTGTCTTGAGTATAATTTGCAGGTATTCTAAGGTCATGAGTGTGATTTTGAGACATTGGAAGTTCATGCACGTCGAATAGGAGTTGGAGGCGAGCGAATTTTGCATGGAAGTGTTCAAAACCCGTCGGGAGCACTATCCCAATTCCTTGGAGCGCTCAAATTGGGCACAAAAAGGTGCAAAAGATGAATAGAATGTTCTTGAGCGCTACACCAAAATATGTGTAGCGCTACTGGCGCGTTAAAGTTGATGGTCAACGGTCAAACAAGTAGTCAACCGGTCAACGGTCAAACAAGTAGTCAACCGGTCTACGCGCGCGATAAGGCAGGCGGTAGCACTACCAAGGAAAGCCTGTAGCGCTACCGAATGGTTTACGTGGCATACTAAACGCTGTCGGTTTGGTCGTCCGCGAGGAATAATTTCGGATTTTCGTTAGGATTACTAGATTAGTATATAAACTTATGTTTTAACCCAGATTAGGGTTAGACAACTTTTACTTAGGTCTTTGCTTTACAAGTTTTCGGCTACGGATCTCCAATTCTTCATTCAGCGTTTCGCTTTCAGTTTTAATTTACAGAATTCCAGTGTTCAGATTGTTGTTGCGGATTGATAATCAAGTTCAGTTTTTCCTTCGCAATTTACGGTATCGTTATTCGTTATTCTCATATTATATTCGCCAAGCATGCATAGATCTAGGTTTAATTTGTTCTTTGCAATTAGTTTAAGCATGAGTGAGTAGTCGCCTTGCGTGCGGCTGCGGGGCGAAGACGCATACGTCCAGGCTAATCGATATTTCACCTCGGGGCCGAATTAAATCAATTTTCGAGCAATTTTGGGAACTAGAAACTTTTCTAACGAACAAACCCAAGCATTACCAGAATTCGAATGCGACGGAATTTGGTGACAGGTGATGCGCATTCGTTAGGAATCCTTTCACGTATTCTAAAATCAGTAAAAGGATTAATTGTGGCCCGAGTGAATATTGGTTAGGATAGGCGTAGACGCTAGGTTCCCTCAGCTGTGCTCTCTTTTTAATTAATTCGCATACAGTTCAATTAGTTTAGTGTTTAGTTAATAAATTCAATAAAATTAAAGGGTGGCTACCTAAAAGTCAATTCAACTTGCCCTCCGCACTTTAGTTAAGCACTCCAGTCGTCTTTGTGGTTCGACTCCGGTACTTCCGAATTTATTGTGCTACACTGGTCGAGAGTCTTACGCTTGGAACGCATTTCTAGTCTAATTTATAAACACCCGGTCGGTCAAGCACTATCAAAACCACAACATATTGTCACGCACATAATGAGTCCGAGCTAGCATCAAACTTGAGGCACTCTACTAAGATCGATTTGTCGAGTCTTGCGGTGCTTCCTTCAGAACATGTACGTAAAATTGGTGTGCATTTATTTCCCTTCTTCCTTTTTTTTTTTGGGTTATTGGTTGCTTTGTTTCGTGGTATTGCTTTTGAAAACAGGGCGATCCTCCATTCATGCCGCTGCTTCTCAACACTTCAAGAAATTTGAAGAAGATGGGAGAGTCTCTGTTGCTTGTGTATGCCACCATCCATGAAGAGGTTTGAAGATGATGGTAAAGCCTTGGTGATTTTGTGGATTCCCCCACTCCTCGCCACTAGAAGACCTTGAAGACGATGGGAGAACCTCTGTGATTTTGTGCATGCCGTCCCTACATTGCTTCAACGCTGCTTACTTTTGGGAGAGACTTCAAACAGTGGAAGGGCAGCTGTGCTTTGCGCATGCCGTCCCTACATAGCCTCGACGCCACTAATTTATGGGGGAGTCTTCAAACGATGGGAGGGCCGCTGTGTTTGCACATGGTGTCCCTACATAGCCTTGACGCTGCTCATCTTTGGGAGAGTCTTCATGCGGTTGGAGGGCAGTTGTGCTTTGCGCATGCTGTCCCTATGTAGGCTTAACACCACTCAGCTTTGGGGGAGTCTTCAAATGGTGGCAAGGCCACTGTGCTTGCACATGTTGTCCTTACGTTGCCTCGACGCTACCCACCTCTAGGAGAGTCTTCAAACAGTGGGAGGGTCGCTGTGCTTTGTGCATGTCGTCCTTGCGTTGGTTCGCTTTGCTTCTCGCTGTTGGTGAAGACTTCACAATGGTTGGAGAGCCTCTAGACTTTGTGCTCATAGCCCCTATTTGCCGTTAACCCCGCTCTTTTGGGAGTGACTTTGAACGATGGAAGGACATCTACACTTTTGTGTATGTCGTCCATATGTCGCCATCGACGCTGCTCGTATAGGAGTGACTTTGAACGGTTTGGAAGACCTTTGCACGTCATCCTTATATTGCTGTCCACGCCGGTTTAGAGGGTTCAAACAGTTGGAACACGTCATCCCTATGTTGCTGTCAACGCTGCTATTTTGGGAGAGGCTTAGAACGATGGGAGGACCTCTATGCTTTTGTGCATGCTATCCATATGTTGCCGTCGACGCCGCTCTTTTAGGAGAGACTTCGAACGATGGGAAGACCTCCGCTCGTCATCCTTATGTTGCCGTTGACGCCGCTTTTTCGGGAGAGACTTCGAATGGTTGGAAGATCTCAATAATTTTGTGCACGTCGTCCATATGTTGCCGTCGACACCGCTCTTTTGGGAGAGAATTCGAATAGTTGGAAGACCTTAATGCTTTTGTGCACATCATCCATATGTTGCCATCAACGTCACTCATTTGGGAGAGACTTCGAACGGTTGGAGGACCTCCGTGCTTTTGTTCATGCCTTCCTTACGTTGCCTTGACGGCTTTCCCCATCACTTGAGGGGATTGGAGACTACAGAAGAGCTTCTACAATTCTGCGTATGTTGTTATTCCTTATCACTTGAAGAGATCCACTAACATGGAAGAGCTTTCGTGCTTGTTGCCACTCATCCTCATTTGATGAGATTTGACATCGCAAAAGAGCCTATGTGATTTGTTGCACACTGCCACTACGTATTTGAAGATTTGATGATGGCCTCCTTGACGTGTGCATGCCGCTAAGAGGAACTCTTCAACGACAAAGTTCAAAGAACTTTTTTTTTTCTTAAGTTGGTTGACTGAGCTTGCGATGAATCCCAAGCTGCCTACGTACCCTTTGAAGTGATCAAGTCAAAACATAGTTCAGAAGCGATTGTTTGTTTTTTGTTTCTTTTGTGTTGTACACAGTTTTAGCTCATGTGGGCCAGGAGCATTATGCAGTTTCAACTTGTGCGATGAGGAGATCCTTGTTTTTTTTTTTTTTAAAGACAGTTTAGCCTCATATCAAGGAGCGTCTTGAACTTTGATTGTCTTCAAGGAATGATAGAGACAACTTGCTCTTTCTTCACACCTTCCACTGGAGATTCGTTTGGTTTAGTCAAGATGATGGTGAGCCTTCTGACTTTGAATGGACCATCGTTACTAATTTCAAGTGATGTTATGCGCTTCATCCAAGACGGGATCGAACTTTGAGTCTCTTCATCTTCTTTTGTTTCTTCCCTCTTTTATTTTTTGTGTTCTGTTTTGGACTCCACTCGTGCTTTTTTGAGTCGAGAAAAGACAGACCTTCGTGGTTGGGAATTTACTTCCTTGTTTCTCGGTTAGCGTTGTTTAATCTCTCAAAGATTGAAGTGCGAGCAGTAGGAGATTCAATGCGATCAAAAGTTGAAACTCGATGTGTGAAACTTTGACTTATGTCATCCTCTTCATCGGTTGAGATTATGTAAACTGTTTGAAAACAATTGTCATTGAAGTACCCTTTAGGAAAAGAGTTGTGTTGGGTGATTGGTGTGGGAGAACTCTTTTTAAACACTTTCTCCTTCTTATCTTTTCCATCATTGACTTCGTCTTTCACAGTGAATTGAGGAAAGCTCTTCTTCACTTGCCGTTTCTTGACTTGATGAGGATGAATTTTGTGCTCATTTTTTATTGACTTCATTTGAGGGATTGGGATCCACTCATTGTCATTCTTTGCATCTGGTGCCAGTGTGAGGATGAGTAGGTACATCTTGACTTGAGCATTGGATTGCTATCGGATTGAATAGACCAAGTTGTATGGTTTTGAAAATTGCCCCAGTGTTGGTGTAATTGCTGATTCAGTAGTCTTTCTTTTAGAGCTTGAAGTTGGGCCTTTGATTGTAATGACTTTGTGGTTGGACTCTGTAACTTCATCAACATCTTGGAGGATCTTTTTCTTCCTTGCTAGGTCTGCAATTAGATCTTTCAACACAAAGCACTTCTCAGTAGGATGACTGACAATCTGATGGTAATGGTAGTACCTTGGATCATGAACCTTCCCCATTTCTTTGGTACGTTTGTATTTTGGTAGTTGAATGACATTTTTTTTTAGCAGATCTTCCAACATACTTGGTACGTCAGAATCAGGAAAAGGATACCTCTTTTCTTGTAACTCCTCCAAAGTTGGGCGTTTATCCTTAGAGTGTTCTTCGTTCTTTTTGTCTCTTCTCGGTACCATGAGCAAGACCATACTGACTGCCATTGACTTTTCTGTAAAGGCACCGAATAACGTGTGGCTTTGTTTCCCATTCTTGTACTTATTATGCTTGACTGTGGGATGATTCTCGCCACCATGATTTGCTATGCTGATCTGCATGTCAACTGCGCGGGTAGCCAATTCTTCAAATGTATGTGGCTTTATCCCTTGAAGAATGTAAAAGAGACCCCAATGCATGCCATTCATGCATATCTCAATGGCAGAGAGTTTGGAGAGTCGGTCTTTGCAGTCTAAGCTTAGAGCACACCAACGATTGATGTAGTTGACTACAGGCTCATGTGTCCATTGCTTAGTGTTTGTTAGCTCCATCATGCTTACGGTGCAGCGGGTGCTATAAAAGTGATTAAGGAACTCATGCTCCATCTGCTCCCAACTATCAATCAACTCTGGCTCTAAGTCTGTGTACCATTCAAAAGCATTCCCTTTGAGCAAACGAACAAACTGTTTGAGAAGTAAGTCCCCTTCAGTCCCAGCATTGTTACAAGTTTTGACAAAGTGGGCAATGTGTTGCTTCGGTTTCCCTTCCCATCAAACTATTGAAATTTCAAGGACTGGTAACGAACTGGCATTCTAAAGTAGTTGATGCGCTTTGTGTAGGGCTTTGAATACGTAAAGCTACTTTATGATGGCCCACCATATTGTGCTCTAATCGTAGTTGCTATCATGTCTTAGAGTTGTTGGACAGACAGCAAAACAATAGAAGTTGGTAGAACATTCGTGTGATTGATCTTACTACCACCTGGCTGATTTGATGAAAGACACGGGTTGCATCCTCCCTTTGCTTGAGTTTATGATCACCCATCATGAGCTTTCGGCTTTCATCACCATATATGACTCCTTCTGGTGTGAAACCTGGTGGATGTGAATTGTCTTGGCTAGTTTCCCCCATTTTATGAGCCTCAAACTTGTTCATAAGTGATGCAATTTGAAGGTCTTTCTTTTCAATATTTTAGTGAGCTTTTCAGTGGCGCGTGCCATCGTAGCCAACTATTCCTCCAACGTCGCAGCACCAGTGGTCATGACTTGCATAGCCATAGAGTAAAATGATTCTGAACAACTTGGTGATTTCGAGTGCTTCGGCGAAGAAGGCGAGGATCCAGACAACGAACCTATGTTAGAATTTGTACTAGAAATTGAGCGAGATGGGCGGGGTGACAGACTTCTTGTGACAAAATTTTCAGCATTGGATGGAAGCTTTTGGGAGCCCCTTTCAGCCTTTTTCTTTGTCGGAAGTGTGGCAACTGGTTGGTACTTGCTTTGCAACACTTTTGGCGCAACTCCTTTGCTTGTCGGGACAATGGTTGTCTTTGCCTTGCTGCGAGTAACAGGGCCTGTGGAAGTGCTATTGTTGTTTGTAGCAATAGTGACATTCTTGGCCATGTTCTTCTTGATTGAAGCAGTCTGAATTTTTTTCGACGCCATTTGAATAAAACTTGATTTAGGAGAAAGAGATGAGAGGTAGAGAGGTCCCACTGGGTGTGCCAAATTTGTAACACAAATTCGAGTCCTGCAATAAAGATAAGAAAAAGATGCACAAAATATATTTTATTGATTTGATTTGAATTGAATGTGGGTACAATCTCTATTAAATTCTTTACAATAAAGAATAATTCTTCTAATTCGATCTCCGAAGTTGATGGTGCAACCTAACGGCTATAGAAGCTTATCGTAGGATTGAACTGGTTTGTAGTTCTTTCAGATCTTCGAGTTGAGAAGCTTGAAAAATGAAGCTTGATTGAGGGCTTGAACACCTTTATCTTGAAAAAAACGGTGAACTAGAGAATGATTTTCTCTAGCTGACGCGTAGACTGTTGTTGTTATGGATGAATCGCCACGTTGCTTGGTTGCTTGTTGATCCTCCACACGAGCTTGAGGGATTTGAGAAGAACTTGCAGAGAAGGCTTGAGAACTGCTTAAGAGTGCTCTGGAATTTCCTTGGCTGTAGATGTCTCGAATAATTTGAGTTGTTGGATAACTTGATTTGATTAACTTGTGAAGAAATCGGCATGTTGTTCTTGGTGCTTGATGATTTTCTTCAAGACGTTGAAGAGTGCTTGAATTCTTGAAGAGTGCTTCTAAGCTCTTATAGAATGCCAGGTGAGAACTTCTCCCCCTTTTTCTTCTTCATATGAGCCTCTATTTATAGGCTTAATGAGAAGGGCTTAAGTTTGGAAAGATCTCAAAGTGAAGATCTTAATTGACTTGATGTGATTTAATTGCCAATAAAAAAGATTGAATTGATTTCTAATCAAGAGGATTGGATTTGCAATCACGAGGATTTTATTTTATTTTACTTCCAATCAGGAAGATTTAATTTAATTTCCTAAAAGGAAGATTTTGACATATTTTTTCTGAGGAAATTAAATTAACCCAAAAAGAGAAATAATATATTTATTATTTGATTCTCTTTTAATTTTTTTTTTCTAAAGGGGTCTACACATTTGGGTCAGCCCAATTTCTTGACTCATTTGGCTAATCAATTCAGCCCAATGTATTTATTTATTTATTTATTGTCTTCACTATATTCAAAATAGACTAAGCCATAAATTTGATGGACCCAATATTTATTTGAAAGACTTGACCAACATTTGATTTTAATTAAGTAAGATAGTTTATTCATTTCAATTAATCAGATGGTGAATGCCGAAATTTTGGTGTCTTCAGGAATTACCCAAAAGTCCTTTGTGACACCTAGCTCCAATTCTTGATGTAGTACCCGTACCCTTGTTTGATTCTATGGACTCCACAAGCACACCCGTCTTGATCTCCAAGTCAACTTTGCACCGATCTAACTGGCTTACGTAGGAACCAAGGCAATCAACCATGATATGAATGACATGATGATGAATGAAGATTTTTGTGAAAAATAATCAAACTAGATGTAATCAATAGAGTATTAGAAGACTAATCCAGATTGACAAAATAAAATATCAAACACAAGGTTTAAATCATATAGTGCATCAAAAACCCACAAAAGATAATTTTTTTTAAAAAAAGACTTGATTTTTAATGAAGAAAATCAATCTAGCGCAAATACATGATGAACAAAAGTATATCCCTGGATTGACATAAAAGATGATCAAATACTAAGTCTAAACCATACTTAAAGCATCTAAACACGTGAATATAAGAAAAGATATTGTTACTTGATGATGCAATGGAGATTTTGAGAAGAATTGATTAGCACAAAATATTGACTCTAACTAGAAAATCCCAATCTCATGTGTTTAGTTCTTGATTTTATTTAATTAAGTAGTACTATTAGCTTTTTGATAATTCACATGAGAATGTTTAAATTGCAGGAAAAATTATAATTTCTCTTATTTCGGCCATTAGATTCAAAGGAACGCAAAGATGGATTTTATTTGGTGGAAAAGCAAAGCTTTTGATTAAATCCATCCATCTATACACTTCAAATAGGAAGTTGCATCAAGGTCAATAGTTACCAAAACTAAGGCTGGCTTGCACGTGGGTCGGCTAAAATGGATGTTGATTGATACCACTTCAAGGAATTAAGGTCTTGTCTATAATTCTAAAAGATTTGGGAAAGAAGATAAAGAAAATTGCCCCAATAATGAAGTCCAAGAAGACAAGAACTAAGTGGTGTGAAAGATATGTAATTCTCTTTGAATAGGGAAGATTTATTTTGAAGTCATCTAGAATATCACATCGTTTTAGACTTTAGCTGCGGTGGAGGGCACGGCTTGGGGGAAAATAAGAGGAGCAAAAGAGATTATTGTAAGATGTTTACTTTTATGGATTTAGGTAGAATACTTCATATATTTTTACGCATGAGCTGCTAAACTTTTCAATTAGGATTAAGGATGAAACCCCATAAATATTATTAATTGATTTTATGCATGTAATTTTTCCTACTTGCGTTAATTTTCTATTATTATCGAATCAATTAATTTGTGTGCATGAAACTCGGATATGGATTCAATTGGTATGTATGGGTTTTTTTAAATGATTTGATAAATGCATATTAATCGAATTGCTTGACTAATTAAAGTTGATATTTAAGTACGGGTGCTTAACCGACCAGGTGACTAAAAATAAGACGAATAAAGACGCGTCCTAAGCGTAGGACTCTTGACCGGTGTAGCACAATAAATCCGGAAGTACCGGAGTCGAACCACAGAGATAGCTAACGGTGTTTGACTCAAAAGTGTGGAGTTTTAGTTTAACTTGGCTCTCAGGTAGCCACCCCATGTTCAAAATTGGTAAATTGTCTAACTAAAATTACTGAAACTGAAGGCTACGAATTAAGAAAGAGGGAGCAACCGTGGGAACCCAGCACTCGTAGCCAATCTGACCAATATTCACTCGGACTACAATGATTCGATTTATTGATTTTAGAGTAAGAAAATGTTTCCTAACGAATGCGCACCCCCTGTCACCAGTTCTCATGCGCATACGAAATCCGGCGATGCCTGGGTTTAGTTCGTTAGAAAAGTTCCGTTTCTTAAAATTGCCGAAAATTGAAGTAATTCGGTCCCGAGGTGAAACGTTGATCAGATTAGCCATGGGACACCATCGTCCCGTGGTTGCACCCTATACGACTACTCACTCATTATGTTTAAACATGCAATGATTAAGTTAAAAACCCTACATTTAAACATGATTGAAATAAAAGAAAGCAGAAATAGAAATCGATACTGTAAAATTGCAAGAATTATATTACTTGGTTAAGAACGCCGGAGCAACATTACAAAGCTAGGAATCCGAAAACAAACTTCTACTTGAACATGAGAATTGAGAGTAGCAGCTGCGGTCGAAAAATAATAAAACTAGATCTAAAATTATTAAAGTTCCAACCCTAATTCGAGAAAAGATTAGTATTTATACTAATCTCTAATTTCTAATTAAAATCCGAGACAGAATAGGATTATCCTTTGTGGACGACCAAAGCGTTGCCGTTCACTGACCAAGATAAGCTATTTGTAGCGCTACACCAAAAGTGGTGTAGCGCTACCGCTTGCTTATCTCCCCCTTTGACTGGTTGAACCCCTATTGACCGGTTGACTGGTAGCGCTACACCTCTTTTGCTGTAGCGCTCCAGAACATTCTGTTCATTTTGGAGCCCCTTTTGTGCCATCTTGAGCCCTCCTTCACTTTGGGGTAGCGCTCCCGAACATCTTTTCTCTAAATATTGCTCCAACACTTAGTCTCCACAGTGCTCCAATTCTCAACCCACGTACACGACCATCCCGACACTTTCCGTTAGCGCCAAGTCACCTCAATTACCTGCAAATTAAGCACAGACACACAATCCAAGCACGTGCACGCTTAAAATGGAAAATGAGGCATAAAATGCACATCTAAAATGCCAAATCACCCTACTTAGGNCGCTCAAAAGCAAGCTTTCCACGCGCCTATCAACGGGGTGTCCACTATGATTTGTTTTCATGGATACAGTGGATGATTTTGGCTTAAACTATTGAAGTAGAGGGAAAACATTTTTTCGTTAAAAAGAAAAAGTGCTTATCATAATATTATCCACAGTGGTTAGGATTAGCTTCTAAAATCATTGTGTAGAATTATAGGAAAAATCATTGCATAAAACTAATCAATATATTTGTGAGTGTGAATTTCGAAACATTGGTCAGTTTTCCCAACCGTTAATCTCCACTATTTTTTCTTGCTAGTTTAATTATTTGTTTTATTGTTATTTAATTTTAATTTTCAAAATCAACCACAACTTTTGGGAACTAGGTTAGGGTTTAAATCCATTTAATTTATTTAGTTTTCCTATTAAAAAGCACAATTCCCTGTGGATTCGACCTTACACTTGCATAACTATACTTCGCTCTGATTCATGCACTTGCCAGTACATTAAAATTTCACAACAAGAATCAAATGAAGACCACAACGCCTACCACCAAAATTCTTTACTACACATTGTCCAATGTCCTCACAATTGATTTTAATTATACTTTTTTTTTTATTACTTTTCAAAATTTTCGCTAGATGCACCAAAAACAATGTACTCCCTCCGTTCCAAATTTGTTGTCCATTTACTAGCATGAATGTCATTTTTCAATTGCTTATATCTTTCAATCTAAAATGTTTTTTACAATTTTGAAAACTTTGTATCATAGAACTCATCAAGAGCTATCAAACAAGACCCATAGTGAATATATATAACATTATACATTGGAAATATAAACAATTTTTTGAGGTGCTGTGAATAGTGCAACTGGACAAAAAATATGGAATGAAGGGAGTAATAATAAACGACTTGTTGGTGTTCGGCTCGATTTTGGCGGGGTTTTACGGTAAGCCAAGCCCAGTACTTAATCAAAACTGGACAGTTAGTCTTGTTGAGATTAATCTGAGTAAACAAATGGCTGATAACCAAGGGCTGGTAGCTCAACGGTTACCTCCTGGCTCTCCCACAAGGGAGACCAGGGTTTGAGCCTCAACAGAGGTGTTTGGGGTTTAAAGCTATGGATAGTTTCTAGACCCCTCTAGACTAACTCGCTAATTTTCCCGCTAACCTCTCACTCATGTATATCGCATGGCAAAAAAAAAACTAATGGCTGACTAAAAAATATTTTGAGAAAAATTACGATTGTCCAGCCAAATGTGCCAGTTTTAAATAATGAATAATTTTTTTGAGTCGGCAATTTTTTTATTAATATTTAAAAATTAAGTGAAAATTAAAAGGACCCCTCTTATTTTGTTTAAGAGAGATCATAAGGCGATGGATGTAGGGGCCACGTTGGGTATTAAATTTAGAGGGCTGGAGAAGTTATAATTTAAAGAAATTTGTTGAAATGGAGGAGATAAATAACAGAAAGGATCAGTGTCCTTGATGATCTGGAGGAAGTCTTGGACTTGTTGGAAGATGATGGCTCCAAGAATGGTGACTCTCTTTCTCTAGAATTTTAATCCGAGGTTTGGTGGTTTGTGGTTTGTTCTCTTGGTTTTTGGTTTTGTTTCGGTTTGTTCTTGGGGGTTTATTTTTGTTCTCATGGATTTAGGTTATTTGGTATTAGGTTGTTGGGTTGTTTTGGCGGGTGTACAGGAAGTATGGCTTAGCTTTTTATTATAGTGTTTTGGTTGAATTCTTGCCTTCCTTTGGGCTTGGTTCTTCTGTGGTGTTATGCTGGTGTGACCGAGCTTTGTTTAATTTTTGTAAATCTTTTCAATATTTAATATAATATATTGATTAATTTTTCCGATTAAAGAAAAAGGGTGCCTGCTTTAATCTTGTGATGCCGGGATGTACCGTTATCCCTTGAATCTTTATCATATAAGGAGATTGTCATTGATCTATTTCTTTTAGATGAGCCAAAAAAATTGACTAACATTATTCATTTCTCCTTACATAAAAAGCTAGAGGTACAATAAGAACTAGCAGTTATAAAATTCATTTAGTAGAAACTAACAAATCATTTTATTTTTTTTCGTCGACAAAGATCAGAAACTACAGCGTACAAGTAGTTAAGAGTTATAGCCACCCACCTTGTAACTTACAAATGACGAAAACCTTTTAATTGGGTATTTTGTCAAAATTATTTTTTTCCCCTAATCCAATTTTCCGAGTTGAATTCTAAATGCATCAAAACTAATCATGTTTATGATTGTTTTGGAAAACTATATTTTTTTCATGCTTAATCGGACGGTTAGAAGTGCTTGAACCAAAATCCCACCGTTTCAAGCACAAAGTTTTTTATTGAAACGGTGGGATTTTGGTTCAAGCATTCTAATTGTCTGATTGAGCTGAAATTTTGTGGAGCCCCTCGAAAAAGTGTTCTTAGAATAATGAACAGTTCGGATCACTCATATGAAACCCAAAAATGGGTCCCCAAGCATGCTTGATACATTTTCTAGACACCTCCTTCGGTACCCATAGGTTTTTCCTTTGAAAAGTTAATGAAGAAAAGATTGTTCTATTATTATTTTGCCTTTTTAAAAAATTAGTGGGTAAAAAGTTAATCAGAAGAGAGAGAGAGAGAGAAAGAGAGACATAAACCTTACGAAAAAGTGCTACAAACAACATTAATTAAATTCAAATGACATCTTTCTAAGTGCATCTACAGTAGTGAAGTTAAGGTGAAATTAGTGTAAGGAGTTGGTCAGTTAACTTTTCGTAGGTTTAATTTAGTTGTAATGGTATTGCTTGAGTGTAGTTTGTGTCATAAAAGTTAGTGACAGATATATATATCTATATTGGTACGACTAAAGTGGCCTTGAGTGGGGCCGGCTACTTTTCACATTTGGAAAGCTCCTTTATGGATAGTTTGTATTCTTTTTTTTTTTGGGAGCCAGTGGATGTTTAGATCCTACTAGATCATAAATTTAACTAAACACAGACTACAACAAGGGCACAAATACAAAATTTACCTACCAACACCATAACATCACATACCTCATTTTTTGTACTTTTGTGTCATATAACAATACTTTTTTGTCATAACCATTCACCTGGGATGCCCTAAGAAAACCTTTTATAACATCCTTTTACGTCATAAAAAATTGAAATCAACCACGATTTGACTTGATTGAAAGTTACAAGTGATGTATACGTTAATAACCAAAAACTGTTACTTTTCAATTATCGAAGAGAGAGAGAATCCGAACCTAGTTTAAACCAACAATACTAGTATTTGTAAGTGTAGTGCGTTAAGGTGTGACTAATTTTTGATACATCGGTCAATAAGCTAGAGTTATTAGGAAAGCAACAAGAGGTACCGTAGAATAAACACACCATCTCAATTCAAAACGGAAAAACTCCTTTACATTAGGCACTTTTGAGATTACAAGGAAAGGTGAAAGAAACACATAAGAGAGCAGAAAGCCCCCTATGTAAATCATAGAGTTACTACAGGAAACCAACAAACTGTAAAATCTGTAATTGCTTTTGAACATGAGAGATATTGTACAATCCAACAGTATCTACATTATTGGAACACAAACGAAGACCTAGAAACACAAATTTCTTCACTTCCAAATACATTGATGCAAACTCCCCATTGCCTCATCTGAATTAAACTGGAGTGGTCCGGTTATAAGAGGTTGGTCTTTCTGGCTCAGTCTCATTAGATATGTCTTCCTCATTCTCACCTGAAATCTCCTCGAGCGATATCCCATTGGTCTCGGGACGAGGGAAAGTACAAAAGATGCCCACGAGGGAAACAAAACTAAGCATAATAAGTGAGTCCTTCACACCAATACCTGGTTTGTACCCTGGATCATCCTCAGATGCAATTCTGGGCTCGGACGAGTACAGAAACCCAAACGCCCCGACTATGGCCCCTGCTTTTCCTGCTGCAGCCGATATTCCGTGGCAAGTGGACCTAAGTCGTGCTGGGAAGATCTCCGCTGGAACTACGAATGTGGTGGTGTTAGGACCGAAATTCGAAAAGAAAAACGTTAGGGCGTACATTGTAAGGAATGCAGCGTGGTTGTGGTTTTTCCAGTGATAGAAAGGTATCGCGAGTGCAAACATGAAAATGGTCATGAAGGTGAAACCCATCAATTGAATTTTAAATCTTCCAATTCTGTCGATGAAAAACACTGTAAACCAGTACCCTGGCACGGTACCGCACATGGCAATTATGGTTTGTGCCCTGGACAATTTATAAACCTCCTGGATCGCATTCATGGACGTAGCGGCGGGGAGCCAACCAACCGCTGTGAATATGTTTTTCTGGAATAGATTTTGACTGTAGAAGGCGATGTCAACCAAGAACCAACATGACGTGGTGCCAAGCAATTGAAGCCCGTGGTGATGGAGAAATTCCCTCGAAAACAATCCATATTGCTGGGAGGGCGCTTGCGTAATTTTCTGTAACCTGGCCTCTTCGGGTACTATTTCAACATGTAAAACCTTGGCCATGTCGTCGGCAGCTTGTTTGGCGTTCTTGGCGATAAGGGCAGTGTAACGGGCCGTCTCGGGCATTTTCATCCGCCAATAGTATGTCAATGCAGCTGGAATGGCTCCAAACATTAATATAATGCGCCAAATGTAGTCAGCCCTGGGTGGCGTGGACCCCAATGGATCGACATCAAAAGCAGGAGTTGAGTATGCGTTTTCGAATATGGCCGAGACTGCGAGTCCAACGATTCCACCAGTCACTATCCCGAACCCTTGCATTGCAAAGACGGCAGCTATAAACGCTCCCCGAGTCTTCTTGTTTGCGTATTCAGACATGATGGTGGCAGAAAGTGGGTAATCGCCGCCAATTCCGAACCCTAGCCAAAAACGGAAGAAACAGAGACTGGCCATCACACCCTTGGCTTGTGCACCGAAAGAAAAGCCAGAGGCGAGGCAGCAGAGGATCATGAGAAGTAGGGTTACACCGTACACCTTTTTCCGGCCCATTTTGTCACCAAGCCAACCGAAGAATAGTTGGCCCAATAAGGTGCCAACGAGGGCAACACCGGTAACAGCAGCTGAAATACCAGGCGGTAACACGCCCGGGGTTCCGATATTCGGGTCGTAATAGTAGATTCGGCCCAATAGCTTAGTGACAATGGAAATGCTGAAGAGATCATAGGCATCTGTGAAGAAACCCATACCAGCAATTATGATTGCAGTGAAATGGTACAATTGGGTTTTTGCGACATCAAGTGCATTCAGCACTTCCAACTGTTGTCTAGGCATGGCTTGATTTTTATGCTTATGCTGATTTATTGTCTTGTTTCAACAGCTTCTTGAAATAAAAGTTTCTGGATTGATAAAGCAAATGGGTGATTAGAACATGTAATAATGCGTTTTACATACTGGTATAATTTAGCTGGTAAAATCGCCAGACATGATTATTGTTCTTCTAGGTAATTGAGCACTGACACGATCAACGAGAAAATAGACATAAATTAGGACGAGGTCAGTTATGTTAATAATGAACTCAAGAATGAATAAAAAATAAATTATGAAAGACCTGTTTGACTGGTCAGATTAGACGTGTGATTAAGGACCTATTTGATGAAGTAATTGATGGAGACCATCAATCCAAGAAAGCCGAAATTATCCCAAAAAACTAAATTTGGTAACTTTTTCCAACAGCTAAACCGATGGAATAACTATCCCACAACCTCCCCCATAAACAAACTAAAAATAAATCATGAAAAAACTACTACCTTCTCCAAGCATAAAAGAATTAACAGTGATACGTGTAATTAAATGAACACCAAAACTTATAAATTAAATTTCTTTAGTTATGGTTATAAATTAAAAAATAAAAAACCTTCGAACCGAAGCATAAAAATTATATATTGCACTTATCCAGAATAATGCGCAACAATCACAGTGCAAAAATTATAATAAAGGAACTAAAAGCATAAATAACATGTTATCTAACCATAAGAGATAAGGAATACATCAATCATAAATTTTGCAACTAACCAAAAATATGCGTCAGTTAATATTTTCGCAGTACAGTGTCATTATTTGTATATTTGAACCCAAAAAATAGGTAACCTTTAGCTCCCTACGGTACACACTATGTTCCTCCTAGCTTCCATGTGATCTTTTATCTATCTAATAGATAAAGATAAGACCACTAAAGTTACGAAGATCGATGGTAAATATAGTTGGAATGTTACCTCTCACGTTGTGATGTTTTTATCAAACTCAAAGATGTATTTATATATTATTAATAAAATCCCTCTTCTTTCGTTGTTCAAAAAAAAAAAAAAAAAGATCGATGGTAAATTAAAGAAATGTTCACACCATAATCTGGTTTGTGTTGGTTTGGAGCATCCACATAGATATCTTGTCATTTTCTGTTGCTTTTCTTATTTTTAAGCAATGAATTGTTTTATTTTGCCAAAGAAATGGTAACTTGCTATATGTTTTTCCATTTTTTCACAAAAGATTTTCCATTTGCTATTTTTTAGAAATTTTATTGCCATTTTTTCTTTATGGGTGTAACACCCTTTTCTCCCATTTTGCTTCTATTTATTACAAATGGCAACATTTCTCTTTTATTTTTGACAACCAGTGTGGTTGCTCTTAGGTTCCATGAAAGTGACCTAACCACATTAAAACGCTGCTAAATAATAACTTTTGATAAAATAATTTTCGAATGGAGAGTTTAGCTCACTTCTGCCAACAGCTAGTTAAGCGGGTGGAATTAATAAATTGATTAATTAAGCACCCTATAGCCTCCTCCACCGTAAAATACTACAAAATCTATGGAAAAAAAAACTTCTAACCCAAGCATAAAGTGATTACTTGAGATTTATGTTGTCAAAAGAAGACCCCAACGCGTATAACTAAAGTTCTTTAGTTACAAAATATTTTTTTGAATAAAGCCAAAATACTTGGATTATTGGTTTGACCATAATTTTATACTAGTTAGATTCGTCTCACCGAGAGGAATCCAGAAACCACAAAATCTGGATACGAAACTAACAAATGCTAAATTTTTTTGAATAAAGATGAAATGAAAAACCAAAAAACCAAAATTCACCTTTTAGCCAAATTAGCTGGAACCTTTTCAGATAAAGAAAAGAGATATACCTGGTTGTCAGCAGTTTGATGAGAGAGAAAAGAAGAAAAAGTGAGAGGAGGGGGGTGTTGCAAGAGATCTAATTACTAGATTTGAGAGATGCTTGGTGGTCTGCTATTTAAAGGCAGTTATGGTGAGTTTCTGAATGAATTTTATCAAAATTTGTTAAAATTAAGCCTTTGATTTTATTCATTTGTGAGGAGAGTTGATAAAATCTTAAAAATTTAAGATTTTATCAACTCTCTGCACGAATAGATAAAATTAAGACTTGATTTTATCAAATTTTGATAAAATCTAAATAAAATCTATTCGGAAACTCACCTTTGTTAATTGGTTCAGTCTTCAAAAATAATTTAAATAACAAATGTCTCCAGAATCAACGCAGGCATATTGTAGCATATACCCTTTAGATATCTCTTTAGTCAACTCTTCGCCGAGATAAAGTACAAAAATAAGCATGTATATACTTGCTTCCTACCGTTCGCAACTTGGCCGTTTGAAATTCCAAGAACTAACTAAGCAGGAACGGAGTCAGGAATTTAACTACATAAGAACAAATTTTTTTTCTAAAATATTTTGCAGGGGCAAACTTATATAATTCATAGGAAAATTTCTTTTTTACTATATAATATTAGAGGTTTTTTTCCTTTTCTTGGAGCGGCGACCGTCCCTACTTTCCCCCCTCTGACTCCATCCCTATAACTAAGCAAATTCCTAACAACTTCTCTATGTTTATAGAATTCAAATATCTCATCTTTCTTGTATGGGTTGGCAACCCGATGATGAGGTTTAAGTCGTACAAGAGCATCTCCAACCCATCTTCTATGCGTTTTAATTCACAAGTTAACGTTTAATTGGTTCTCACGGTCCACTGTTTTTAGTAGAGGTGTCAAACGTTCGTGCCGTGCCATTCAACTTTCGTGTCAACCGTACTTCGTGCCGTGTTGGATCGTGTCGTGCTTGTTTACTTCATCGTGTCATGGCGTGCCGTGCCCATTTACTTCATCGTGCCATGGCGTGCTATGTGTCGTGTCATGCCGCGCCCGATTAGTTAATCGTGCCATGGCATCCCATCCCGTTGACTTACTCGTGTTGTGCAGTGCCATTCCTTTTTTTATCGTGTCGTGTCGTGTCGTGCCGTGCCTTTTTGTCGTGTCATGTCATGCCGTGCCATGCGTTTTTTTAGTCGTGTTGTGCCGACGTTGTGCCTTCTTATCATGTTACTAGGGATTGCCGGTGCCTAAAGGCACAACGCAACATAATTTGACCTCCACGTAATAAATTGTCGTTTTGATATTTACTACTATTTATCACATTAAATAACTCAGTACTATTGTGCAACTTAAGAATATACTTTTGGCTACAACCAACAATGAACTCAACTTAAAACACAAAATCTATTAAATTGACTAAGCCTTAAAAGTTAAAAATAGAAGAGTAACCAGCTCTGGAAAGCCAGCCAAAGAGACGTTGATTCTTGAAAAAATGAACTGCACTAAGCTAATGACCTTTTTAAACCCCTTACACGTTGCATACACTCAAAGACTTCAACCCGTCCATCAAAAGGAAGGGAAAAAATAAACAAAATGAAGGCATCAGACAAAAAAAAATTGTTAAGACGTTTGTTTGAAATTTGAATACCGACACTCCAGGAGGGTGGAAAAATTCAATGATGTTTGATGGAATTAAATCCATAGCCCTCGAGAAAAAGGAGAAAGAATCTCGACGAATACAATATCAAGTAACCCAAAAGTCAACCTCACGGACTGATACGCAAGTTAATGAACTAGAACCACGAGGAAGCATAACAAAATTACAATGACAAAGCATTAGAGCATCCGCATCAATCTCTCTAAATTTTGGACTAAATTACACTTCAAAAAGCCACTTTATTATTTTAGCTAGTCAGTTTTATAATGTCTACTGCATCAGACTCTCTATTATAATAGTGTCCTATAAATATCTCCTTATTCTTCTAATATAATATTGAAGAGGCGCCAGACTTGATCCATTTTGGAGCCATATTAGGTTCCCGCGTGTGCGGGAAAGAGGAAGAAAATGATTAAATAATTAGACGCGAGTGAATAGTTGCTCTTGGCTCTTGAAGAGGCGCTGTAGATTACATTATTACTTGGGTTATTTGAGTGAGGCTGGTAAACCTCACTTTTTTGAGTTTCCCTCGTTAATTTAGTGTAGAAGGGTGTTTGAAGAGAGAGATGAGGATGCTCCTAGAGTTTCTCTTTGAAATAGCTACTGCGATGTGGGATTGATTTGATATGACATCAGCATTAACTAGGGACAGTAGCGATCAGCAACTAGGGATAGCAGTGAGCATAAAGAGAGTGGCTTTGCACACCCCCTGACACACTTGTCCCCCGGTCCCACCCCACCCTCTCCCCAAATTACCCCCCCCCCCCAATTTCCGGCCCTTTTTTTTTTCTTTTTTCGTTTTTTATTTCCGGCAAAAGCCACTGTCTTTTTTTTTTTTTGTTTTTTTCAACTTTAAATATCTGGTAATTTAATGTAATTCTGTTATAATCCTTAGATTACCCTGTGAATTACCCATGCACATTTTTTTTTTTTTGGAGAAAATTTTGTTGGAGTGAACATTTTCAAATTAGGAATTGATTCATACCGAGTTTGAAAATGCGATTTCGAGTTGTATTTTAAAAATGACATGCATGTTCTCTTCCAGTTTGTTTAAATGTAAATAATGTAGATTACATTCTCTTTTTTTTTTACAACTTGGAATAGCAAGATAAATATACGGTGGATGACATAGGCTTCGGTCGATTTTTTGTGGTTTTTTGGCTTGTCTCTACGAGAGGAATCTAAAAAGTATAAAATTATTAGCCAAACTTAAAGTTTTGTGAATAAAGACGAAGGTGAAATCCAAAAAAACGGTTCATGTGATCACTCTCTTAAAAGAGTTTCTCTTACAAAAATGTAGAACACATTTAGCGTCCAAACACATAATCGGGTAATTATTAAGAAATTTAAATTTCGAATAATGTTCCTTTTTTTTTTTGTCACTCGTCATTCCTAATATATTACATGGGGAGGAGGGAATGAGACTCGATTTCGGAATACAATATGAGCATCCAAAAACTTTATCGCATGAGCTAACTACCACTTGCTGCTTATTTTTAAGTTAAAACAACTCAATTTTACTTCTTCTCTTTTTTTTTCTCTCCTTTTTTTGGGGTGCAAAGTCAAATTTACAACTCCTATTTTTGTGTTAAAATAAATGAAATAAAGAAATAAATTAATATTAATAATAAAGTTATAGTAAAAAGAAATTATTAAAATTTGAAAAAAAAAGAAAAAAAGAAAAGGAATTTGGGAGGGGGGCAGGGGCAAATGGGAGAAGAGAGGCGTGGGGCCGGGGGGACGCGGGTTGTCGGGGGTGGGGGGCGCGCAAAGCATTTGGCGAGCATAAACCCAGAATTGGGAGTCCTGAACTTGAATACGGCTGATAGACTGACAATGAAATGATGCTCTAAAGCACCATCACTTGATTTAGTCAACTTAAGCAACCCATATTGCATGAGATGATGTGATTGAGCATCTTGAAAATAACAGAAATCTAGGTTCCAACACGCCAACACTAGCAATAAGCCTTTGGTTATTGAGGCACTATACGGGAGGACGCCCCCTCTCAAAGGGGATCAAACATGCCAAGGGACAACCCCCAAGGCTGTCAAACACACCTGAGATCAACCAAATTAGAATAACAAATCTGAAAGGAAATCTGAGAAAAATTGGGCAGCATTTCGGCTATAAATTGACAAGCCCAGAATACAAGTGTCTGCCCGTACACTAAACAACAATATAGTAGTCAAAACTCAGTGAAACAACAATAGTGTAGTAATGTAAATCAACACAATGTAGCAGTGAACAACAACTACCAATAACAACGATTAACTTCTGGACAGCAGCTGGGCGGCAATTAACACATGCCCGTGACAATAGCAGTAGCGGTAAGATTGTCGTGACACTAGCAGTAGCAATTAACAGATGTCTAGAACCTGGCAACGATACAAGACCAACATGATACTGTGGGCGCACCTCCAGAGGATCTCGATCGATTCAGAGACGCCACCTGGGTTTTAGCGGATTATCCCTGAGGAACCAAACTCTATTGACTCGTGCCTCATTCAATGGATAAGGGTCACTGGCCCGTCATCACCATACTATCTTAGGTTCGGGAGCTCAATTACGAGAAGGGAAGGGTTTTACATTACCCCTCTCACCCAGTTCGAAGACTGGTCTCTACTTGACTTTTGTGGGATTGTAATGAATGTATGCAACTCAACTTTGAACAAGTACGGGGGATGAGGGATGGGAACCACGTGACAATGATAAACATGGCAATGAACTATGGTTTATGCATATGCACTGTGATCTACATGAGTGGTGATGGAATGCAAGTATGAATAAGCTAGGGCACAAAACAACAAACAAAGTGTTAGTACATGATGAACAATAACAGAATGACCATAAATAACATGAACAACGTATATGAAGCAAAACTGATCTGATCCACTGCCAAGGGTTTGAGCGCTCAACCTGGGGTTTGAGCGCTCAAGCCCACCTCAACCAAAACATGCTTCTAATGCTCTAAATGATTCTAATTTGATGAAAATTTATTTTAGTCACCATTTTTTACTCAAAAATAGCCTTTAACTCACTCAACAAAATGACATGATCACATAATTATGAGTTTTAAACTCACCCATGGACCAAAATGGGGCGAACACTAGGACAGGAATGAAGGCTCAATTCTGTGAAACATTGCAGAACACTCAAAATGCCAAGAACAAGTTGAAAGAAAAGAATGATTTGATTGAACGAGAAGACGGTTTGAGCGCTCAAAAGGATGCATTGAGCGCTCAAACCATCTTCTGGATTTGAGTGTTTTTCCTGCATTCTGCCCTCATCTGGACCGCAAACTAGTTCACCATGATACATGATTATGCATAATGTATTAAAAATTCACCAACATGAATAAAATAAACTTGAGGTGTCCACAATGGTGGAGAATAAGCATTAGACCACACATGAGCATGATTAGAGTGAGAGGGAGAAGAGATCAGGTTGACTTAGCCAAACATCAACACACGCACACTTCGTGAATAGGTTGGCTTAGCCAAACATCAACACACACACACATTTCATAAATGGGTTGGCTTAGCCAAATTGCCACACATGACGCTTAGAGCTATGGCATTCTAAGTGTTTGTAAGAATGCCTCAATGAACCCTACTTTTGATCAAACCCATTTTCTAGAATCCAAATGTGCTAAAATGTTAAATCTTCTGGTTAAGCATGTTTGACAACGTGACTTAACCAAGTAATCTTGAGAGGAACAATTTAATTCAAGTCATGGGTGTTTTGAACCCCTTCACTTGGCCTTTAGTTTAAGTTAGCAAAACCTTCATTTTTTAGTCATTTAAGGGTAGAAAGAGAACCACCAAACAAACCACCTTATAAGTTTGCCGTCTTAACGCCATAAATCTCATCACATGTCAATCCCATGCCGAGTGCATTTGGTCACTATGGAAAATCGACCCCGGTCTTGCCAGGTTACAATGCTTTCGACGACCTAGCCTTACGCTTGGGACGACGCTAACTACAACAACGCTAGGTGTCAAGTATCGACAACGACCACAGGCACCCATTAGTAATGCCAAAGAAGATGTGCCCATAACTCCACACGGAGTTAATCGATTCTACCGTAGAGCCCCATGACCCCACCATGAAGCCTCGTATGCCCTCATGCGTACTCCCAATAGTTGAACGTGGAATAATAATGGACCCGAATCTCCACGGCGATACCCAACATGAAGCACCCCAAATGGTCTCCATTCCAGTATCCAAAAAGAGCATAACCAAATTAATCCGAAACAACTCATCAATAGTCTTTCTTGGACATACCTTCTTCATACGAATCGCGTAAACGTGCTGCTTTAAAGCCAAAATTCTCCCAAAATCACATCTGCACTGAAATCCTCAAAAACACCATGCAACGTACCAGCAGGCTACTTTAACTTTCCCCCCAGAAAGCCTAGCTTGTTTCTTGTTGCATCAACTTCTCAACTCCAAAGCGAGCTTGCCATTGAAAACCACCCCAAATACACAAATGCATCAGAAAACACAAGCCTCGGTTCAAACTCAGAGCTCTAATACCAATTTGTTGTTCTGAACACCGAAAAAGCAATAGGATTCACTAAAAACGGGAAATAATACACCGAGCCAGCTATACTCATAACTCTCACTTGAAGCATCCACACAATATCTAGGGACAAATCTCTGAGGCGCGACCTACACACGAAAGAGTCACACACAAACCCTAGATATCTAAAATCTCAACTCAAGACTACACCTATTGAACAACCAAAGAAACCCTAACACACTACGGGGAACGCCATGGGGGCTCCCTCAAAGAGATTCACTCAAGAAGTCTAAACCCTAATAGCCACCAAGGCCTTTATTTGTATGTAAGTACAAAAAATTAGGTCAAAAACCTCATTAAAAACCGCAACCGCACAAATATTTGCATCAGTAGTCCGGACTACAGACGATGGTCTGGACGGGGATTTCGGTGGCCTGGACTACCGAGGCTGAATGTCGAAAAACGTCCCAAAACCCACTAGTCCAGACGGGACTTTCCTTGGTCCGGATAATAGGTCCAAAAAACGGCTTTTCGCACCAAATTTTGCACTTTTTCTTCGATCATCTTGAATTCAAGGCATTTGTCCAACAATCTCCAGCTTGACTTGAATTCCTTTCAAAGCCAACAACATAGTGCAATCCTCTCAACACTCGCTCTTTCCCACTATCGCCCCTCATGGAACGATCAACAAATTGAGCCATTTATCTTCTCTTCAAATGGGCCCCTCCCACTCAATGCACTCATGACTGATGCCAATGAAGAAACATCACAATTCCCCTCACGGAGTTAATCACCAACGAGCAACCATCGTCCACTGAATGTCGACGTTGACCATAGGCACCTGTAGACACCTTGATTTTTGAACCCGGGATGCGCTCGAGTATTCCCAATGATGAAACGAACCAATCTTGGCTACCCGAAATTTGTGAGGATGGCTTGAATTTGATCAAAATCAACCAAACATCACCAAATAACCTGAATTAATCCAAGCATTGTTGAACCAAGTTAAACCAGTAGTTTGCCACCAAGAGCCTTGAGCGCTCAATCTGTGAGAATCACCTTGAGCGCTCAAGCCCACGGCTTTGAGCGCTCAACTCTGAACCAGTCAGGAATCTGCAGAGTATCTCATCATGAGATTTTATGCAGAGTGGAGCGTCTAACCACTTCTATACATAATGTACACGTACAATAAATCCCTATACTGTCCTAAAACTACACCTAAACTACACCTAGTATAAAACCCACTTCCTCTCTCTCCTCTCTTCCCTCCACTCACCCTATATAAACCATCCATCACCCCTAATTCGGGGGTCCACCATTTTTCTGCTCCACAGCTCCTAATTCTCTCAGTAATCGTGCTCTCTCTCTCTCTCTACAAACCCACTTTCCTTCCATAAAATCCATCTGCAAAACCACCTGAAAAACACCAAATTCAGCCTCTGTTCAACAATCAACCTCATACTCTACACAATTCAGTCCATAAACTGACCAAAATCCCAACAATCTTTCACTTTCAAACCCACAATCCAGTTCAAGCTTCCAATCAAGTGTAAAAGGTAGTTAGACAAGTGATTGTTGCTGTTTTGGTCCATCTGAGGGTGACCAGTGTGTTCAATCAAGTTCTTTATACTTGAATTGAACTCACAAAGGTCTAAAAGTTGTTTAAAAACACTGTCAAAATTTGCAGTTGTAGCAGGGGTTGGCCAAGCTCAAGCCTCGGGCCTTGGCCAAGTCCAATCAGGCGGTTTACTTTTTCTTGAACTTTAAGCTTTATCTGGGATTTTGATCATCATTTAATAGTTAAATTATGCTCATATAATCTTTAAAACAGCTTGCTTTTACTTTAAAACCTTTTGCATGAGTATATATTAACTATTTTATGATGATCAAGCCTCAATACCTTCGAAAATCTAGTATTCGAAAAGCAAACAGTGACTTTAAAGTTTCATAAACCTTCATCTCGTGTTTTATGGTCCTGAAAATTATCTAGAATCTATTTTCTTAACAAAAATCAGAAAGTCATGTAATGGCTTGAGCGCTCAAGGCTATCCACTTGAGCGCTCAAGTTGTTCTTGAGCAGATTGTTGATTTTTGGATGTTTTGATAATGGATCATGGTTTACTAGAACTCAAGCATGTGTAGGGTTTTGTTGCAATGCCTATGATCTGGATTCACTTCTTTCTTTCATTCCCAAGCATTTCTTTTGTTAAAACTTGATGATTTTCTTCTTTTATCGTTATTTATGAGATCAATCTGTCTGTTTTCATTTGATTCTTCATTAAAAACATTTTACTGATGTTTGATCTTGTAAATAAAGAGTAAAAGAGGGATGACAGTGTTAAAAATCACAAAAGCCAGAAATTGGTTTGAGCGCTCAATCCATAAGGTTTGAGCGCTCAAACTGGTTTAAAGGGTTTGAGCACTCAAGTCCTCATCTTTGAGCGCTCAACTCCTATTCTGAAATCCAAATTCTAAATCACCTTGTTAGGTATTAAGTCTATAATTTCTTGAATTATTTGTTTAATTTCTGTTGTTGTTCTCTTATGTAGATACTCATCATAATAAATCTTTAGTGTTATTATTTCCATATATATCATATGCACAAGCATCCACATTAAATTTGCATTGTTCATTATGCTTTTATTGTTTACATGGTTCCCATCCCCAATTCCCCATTTTCGTGATTAAATTGAATTTCAAACATTTTCAGAATCCCATGAAATATTGAGTAGAGACCGGTTCACGAACCGGGCTAGAGGGGTGCCGTAAAACCCTTCCCCTCTCGTAACCAAACCCCCGAATCCGAGAAATTTCTGGTTCCGCAGTGATCAGTAAAATCTTTTTCCATTAAACGGGCAAACGAGTCATATTTTTATCGGTTTCTCGGATTCGGACCTCAAATCTGGGTGGTGACTCTAACAAATCACAATTTTTTTTTCATGCACGACGCCGCATGATCTCCGAGGGCCGTCCACAGCACTCATTACTGATGCCAAAAAAAATGTGCTCATAACACCACACATAGTTAACTGACTCTACCGCAGCTCCCCATGACCCCACCACGGAGCCTCGTATGCCCTCGTGTACTCCCAATAGTTGACCCCGGAATAATAATGGAGCCAAATCTCCATAGCGATACCCGACATGAAGCACCCAAAACGGTCGCTGCAGCGGCATCCAAAAGGAGCATAACCAAATTAATATGAAACAACTCATCAATAGTCTTTCTTGGGCGTACCTCCTTCACACGAATCACATAAAGGCGCTGCTTCAAAGTCAACATTCTCCCAAAATCACTTCCACACTGAGATCCTCGAAAACACCATTTTTACGTACCTGCAGGCTTCTTTAACTTTCCCCCAACAAAGCCTTGCTTGTTTCTTATCGCACCAACTTCTCAACTCCAAAGTGAGCCGCAAATATTGAAATCGACCCCAAATACACAAACGCAGCGGAAAACACAAGCCTCGGTTTGAACTTGGAGCTCTAATACCAATTTGTTGTTCCAAAACCGAAGTAGAGAATATAAATACAACCAGCAAGAAATTAAACAAGAGACAAGGATTTATGTGGTTCCCCAAAGCATAGAGCTCTAAAGGTACATCCACGGGGAAAGAGCAAGAGGATTCACTAAAAATGGTGAGTATTGCACAGAGCCGGCTATACCTGTAACTCTCACTTGAAGCATCCACACAATATCTAGGAGCAAATCTCTGAGGCACGACCTACAGAGCATCAAACGGCTCGCACACCCGAAAAAGACACACATAAACCCTAGATTTCTCAAATCCCAACTCACGACTACACCTATGGAACAACAAACGAAACCTTAACACACTACGAGGAACCGCATGGGGGATCCCTCAAAGGGATTCACTCAAGAAGTCCCAACCCTAATAGCCACCAAGGCCTTTATTTATAAGAAAGTACAAAAAATTAGGTCAAAACCCTCATTAAAAATCGCAGTTTGGATGGGGAATCGATGGTCTGAACTACGGACGAGGTCCTAACGGTGATTTTGGTGGTCCGAACTACCGAGGCAGAATGTCCAAAAACGTCCCAAAACCCACTGGTCCGGACAGGACTTTCCTTTTCGCTCACGTCCCCGAGATCCCCACAGACATCCCAATCATTGTCCAAGCTGCTGAGGAGGCGAGCACATCCGGAAGGGTGATAGAAGAAGAAGAAGAAGAAGAAGTAGAAGGAGAGGGTGGAGGTGAGTTTGATCATTACGCGATCGTTCGCTCTCTTGCCAAGCAATCCGCCCTCCTAGCTGATTCGGATTCATCAGGTTACTCACCTTCTCTTGCCCGAGAAGAGATGCCTCTCCAGCCAATCAATCTGCTTGGTGAGTTGAACCTTGACGGGCTGGCTCCTCGCGACGCCCCCCCTCCTTCCTGTCAATCCTATTACTACCATCCCAACTTCAACCATGCGTCTCTCTGACCAACAAAGAGACAAGAGGCCAATAGAGGGCCCTCAAGAGATTTAGCCCCCGCCCCAACAGAGAAGGAGTGAGGACACAAGTTCGACGCAGGCATTAGCTGGTTCTCCGCCGCTCGTGCAGCCCTGGTCCCCAGTTCTTGCTAGGCCTAATGGTTTGCCTCTTACTGCGATCGACAAATTTTCCTCCACTAAGGTGGTGTTTGGTGTGTCCAAAGCGGCTCTACTTCCGCTCGACATGGAAAGGGAAAAGAGTAATTCCTACAACGCTCTCATGAAGTCGATCTTCCAATCAAGCGCCAGGGTACAAAGTTTATTTGCTACTTCCTTACAGACCTCCTATAAAATGTCTCTTCCTAACTACCAGTTATGTCTTTCTCTGTACATTATGCAAAAAGCTGCTGCCGACTTCGACCGAGAAAATGAGGCCAAGAAAGACCTTAAAAAAGAACAAAAAAGGGTGGATAAAGCCGAGCGATAGAGTGCCCAGCACAATCAATCGCTCAAAGAAGCTCAGAAGGAGGTAGATAAGCTGAAGGAGGAAATGGTTGAGCAAAAAAGGAGGGCAGAGGATACTGAGCAACAATTATGCCTTAACCTATCCTCTTCTAATGCAAACTCCAAAGCAGAATACGAAAGGGCTGTGCTTGAGGTAATGGATAATTACAGAGCTCAAATGCCAACAGTTCAAGATACTGTCTGGGGGGCAGCTTGGCAGTGATGCCTTAGCAAGCTTGGCGTAGATGAATCCTCCCCCCACTGGGTTAATATGGAATTGTCGAGTGAGATGGCCATTGCTTAAGCTCACCCGGATGACTAGGCTCAGCTCAATTCTGAAGCTCAGACCGAACTCCTTCCTTAGCAAACCCAATTTGATGAAACCATCACTGACTTTACTATCCTAGAAGATGGTGCTGCTGAGGGTTCTACTAGAGGTAACAACCTTAATCCCAACCTTGCTTCTGATGCTGAAGGGGACAGTGAAGAGGCTTAATGTATAAATTACTCTTTTGATAAATTTGAATTTGGTTTTTGACCTTCGTGGTCTTGTTCGGCTGTCTGTGGCTCATTGATACTCTGATACTTCTTTTTTTTTTTTATGCTGGTACTCTCTTTTAAGTATTTTTGCACTTTTAGTTCTGCAAGTGTTTCTAAGTGTGTTTGTACCTTTCACTTTGCAGTATTTATTGCAAGCTTCTTCATGCTTATGTTAAATGCATTAATTCTTGAATTTGTTAGAACCTAAGTTCTTTCATACTTAGGAATCTAAGTTTCTTCGTACTCAGGATCCATTGCAATACTCATTGCTAATTTAAGTTTCTTCATACTTTGAGATTTTCGAGTGTCGTTATTTGTGTTAATACACATCTCTGCTCTCTAATAGGAATCCAAATTGGAAGCAATTTTGGTTCATATTAAGCAAAATCACAATAAGAAAACAAATGAAATTTTATTCATGCTTGAAATAAAGATAAAGGATCTAAACAACTTATGCTGGTGATTTTATTCGTAATCCCAACTAGGTACTAAAAACAGATGTCAATTTACTCGTATTCATTTTAGAAAGGATGTGATTGTATTCGCAATCACATAAACAAATCACTGGTAAAACCTTCTCAGGCTCTAGACGTTCCATGGCCGTGGTAGTTGGTCTCCATACAGGTCGGCCAAATGATAAGCCCCAATGCCAGCGGTCCCCAGAATCTTATGTGGGCCTTCCCAGTTCGGTCCAAGCTTCCCATTAGTGGATACTTTGGTGCTAGGCAAGACTTTCCTTAGGACTAGATTCCCAATTTTGAACTCTCTTGGCTGCACCTTCTTATTGTAGCTTCTTTGCAACTGCTCCTGATATGTTGCTAAGGTGATAAGTGCAAGCTCCCTCTTTTCTTCAGCAAGGTCAAGCTGCTCGGCTAGGGCTTTATCGTTGTCCCTTGACTCCTCAAGAGTGGTGCGAATGGTTGGCAAGCCAATCTCCAGTGGAATCACTGCTTTTGTCCCATAAGCACGGGAGTATGGTGTCTCTCCCGTGGATCGTTGCGGGGGTGGTCCTGTATGCCAGAGCACAGCTGGCAGCTCATTCAGCCATTTTCCCTTCTTTCTCTGTAGCCTTTTCTTAAGACTCTTAAGGATGGTCTTGTTTGAAGTTTCTGCTAGCCCATTACTCTGTGGATAGGCTGGGGTTGAATAGTAGTTTTTTATGCCATACTGAGCACAAAACGCCTTGAACTTTTTGCCGAACTGGGACCCATTGTCCAAGATGATGGAGTATGGTATCCCAAACCTCGTGATGATTTTTTTCCAAACAAATCTCTCTACCATGGCTTCAGTGATTTTGGCCAAAGCTTCACCCTCTATCCATTTGGTGAAGTAGTTTGTGGTAATAAGTAGGAATTTTAATTTTCCTATTGCCATGGGGAGTGGACCCATGATGTCCAATCTCCATTGGGTGAACGGCCACGAGCTGGTTAGAGGAAGAAGGTCCTTTGTTGGAGCTCGCATATATTTGGCATTTTTCACACTTTTTGACGAAAAACTTTGCATCCTCTTGCATGTAAGGCCACCAATACCCTTGGGATATTGCTCAGTGGCCTATGGACCTGCCTCTAGTGTGTCCTCTCCACATGTTCCCGTATGGATCTCATGAAGGAATTTTTGGACTAAATCTGGATGGACACATAATAAATATGGACCAAGGAAAGACTTTCTATAAAGCTTACCTTGAGGAGAGAGCCATAATAAATACTGACTTGGTTCTGATTTTGTGTGCTTCCCTCTTGTCTTCTGGCAAAGCCTCATCTCGTAGGTATGCCAATATTGGGTCCATCCAGCTCAACCCAAACTCTACTTCCATCACAAGTTCCATTGATTGGCCAATGCTCGGCTCACTCAGGTAATCCACAGCCACTGTGCGGCGATATTCTGCATGCGCATTTTGGCCCGAGCTAATTTGTTGAATATGGGCTCTATCAAATTTGTCAAGCAAGTCCTTGGCCGCTTCTGCGTACGCGGCCATCTTTTCGCTCTTTGTGGCATATTCTCCTGAAAGGTGGCTAACAACTAACTGTGAATCACAAAACACTCTTAACCTTTTTATCTTAAGTTCCTGGGCACTCCTTAGTCCAGCAATCAAGGCATCATATTCTGCCACATTGTTGGTGGCACTAAACCCTAATCGTAGTGCCTGCTCTAACACCAAACCTTCTGGGGAAAACAACACCACTCCTGCCCCTGCAAGCTGACCCATCAACGTAAAGCCTCCATTCCTTTGGATCTAGATCGGCCATTCTTTCTTTCTACTCGGGATATCTGATTTGCTCCTTCTCATGGAGAGCTCACTACAACAAAAAAAGGCTTTATGGGGCATTCAAAACTACCTCAATAGGGGACCTGTTGAGAGGCATTTTAACTGTTGAGGCACTACGACTTAGTGCCGCTTGTATTGATGCAGCTATTGGGTTAACGCGACACTCATTATGAGGCACTTTAAGGAGCCTCAATAGCTCTTTCATGCTGCACTTTTAGGTGCCACCTAAAATAATTATTAAGGTATTCTAATGAGACACTCTAAGGAGCCTAAAGAAACTTCTTTCGCTGCAATTCTGGGTGCTGCATATACTACTTACCGAGGCATTTTCTAGTGCTGCCACAGAAATTTGAAATTCATTTTTAATGAGGTATTAGGGCATTATAAAGTGCCGCATAAACCACAATCTGTGAGGTCAAGAGAAACGTTTTTACTGAACTTTTTGACTGCCTTCTAATGTGTTCACAACACCTTTCAGGGCATTTTTTGAATGCAGTATATTCAAGCAATCACAATAAAAGAAACTCTAGATTCCTTACAATATGTATCCCAACAATGTCCAAAACATAATAAGCCATAGTCATTAACTTCACCAAAGAGATTTAACAACCTTCTTAAGGATCTAGAACCCAAAAAAAAAAAACTTCGTAGAAATCTGTTTAGAACATGAAATAGAAGCTTAATAAAGTTTTCATAAAAAATCTAAAACAATACCATTCAAGATGTCATGGTATACAAAAACAACTACCAATAAAAACATAACAAAAGTACGTTATAAGTTCAGCATCCAAGTGGCATAACTCTCTCTACCATGCGTCTTCCAACTGATCTCATCATTCAACAAAGCAACCATCATCATCTTTGATTACCTGATCAAAACGAAACCACATACGCAGTTTTTAAGTCTACTATTTTAAAATAAAGTTAAAACAAGACAGTATTGGGCATTTACATTATTCTTGGAATCTAACAACGAACAAAAGTTTATGCATAGAAAAAGTTTTTGATACGCACAACATTTTTCTCCAATTCCTTATTTGAGACTACGCCTTTCTTTGTGAAGCAAGTAACGAACACATGTGCCCGCAATGGATCATAGCCAAGCTTTTTTGCCTAAATGCATACTAGAAGTTTATAATCTCATATTGCATAAATGTTTTAGTCTAGTACAGTTAAAATAGTTTACAAATTTATAAGATTACCTCAACCTCTCTTATTACAGCTAGCAGAGTTTTGCCCATCCTGTAAATGATAGTTTTCCTTGCTCGACTAGACTTGTTTTTATCACTAACTTTCTGAAACAAGAAAAGGTATTCATGAGGTAAGGAAACTTTTTGAGATAACCAAAATTGAAAAAGATTAAAGATCATGTACCTTTGCATCTTCATGCCAATACTTAACAAGTTCTTTCCATTGATCTGCTTGTACTCGATTAGGAGGACTATGTATTTGCTCCTCAATGGGAAGCTTAGAATCAAAGTTTTTACTCTTCACCGTAGCCTTCCAGTTCCTAGCTCCACTTTTTCGAAATTGATTTCAAGATCCATGTTTTATGACTAGGAGATATATCAAACTTTTGCTACAAATCCACACTATTATAGATTATGATACATATTAGCAAGCTAACAAGTCCAAAATTTTGATGATGTAATGTACTCTAAGTTCAAACTTACCAGTACCAATGCTAACATGTCATCCTTGTAAACTCCAAGCATCTTGTGCCAAGTCTTATAGTGGAGAGGCGCATGGTTCCCATTTCTTGCTATAGTTCCTAAAAAGTGGCTCAAAATGTTGTTATTGCAAGTGGTAGGGGCCATGACCTAAAAAGATGTTAATGAATAAAAAATAACACAAAGTTGAGGTCAGAGACTATTCCAAAAAGATTTTTTTTTTAAGGAATCAATAGTAATCAAGTTACATAAAACTTAAATCACAATTGTTTGATGGGTGCAAGGTCATGTTTTGTTATAGTTTGAATCACAATCTTGCTGTCATGTCTTTTTTAATCTAGGTAAGTGTTTGTATTGATATCTTTGACACAGGTAGCTCTAGCATCAAAACAATAGAAAATTACCCTATACCACTAATTATTGGTGCGAAAACTCCATTGCCAACTTCTTCCCTACGAGTTCCAATCAAAACTAATGCAACCACTTAGTAGGGTAAAGTTCAACAAGTTACTTCAATACAACCACTACTACAAAGAGGCATAAAGATCACGGTCTTTTGGTGAGATCTTTCACTTTCAATCTTGGTCAAAAAACCGTGATCTAACCTAGTGTGATTAAAAGTTTTCGTCTTTCAATCACACTTCTAGACCGTGATAAAAACTCATGAAAAACTGTGATTAAAACAAAACAAAAAACTGTTATCTTTGACAATATAACATCTTAGTTTTTCCTAAAAAACGTGATTATTTACAGGGAAAAGATCTCAGTTTTTAGTAAAACCATGATTAAAAAATGGAAAAAAGCGTGATGAAAAAACTTCCTCGCTAACAAAGGCATCCAAAAATTGCCTTACCTTGCAAACCTTGCTTCCATCTAGATTTGATCCTTTGACCTATTGCACAAGACAAGCAACACCTATCCACCCCACCAATTATGTATTTTACTATGTTGTTGAACTATTTAATATATATAATAGTTTCTGTAGGTCTTTCACTTGCCCATATTAGTTTTTTGAACATTGACTATGATTTTCTAGGCTTTATGTACTTTTATAGTTTCCAATCTTGTTTGATAAAATTTATTTTTTTGGTTACAATTTATTTTTTGTTCATATTCTATGAGTTCTTGATAGCAATTTTTTTTTTTTTGGTTTAAAAAGGATGTCCTATCTTCCAATTCAGCAAAATTTTCTTCCCTCAAAACATCTAAATCCCTCCTCTCTTTCTCAGCATAATTATGACCCTCCAACTCAATAATTTTCATCAAATTAAAACTTTTCTCCCCATAAAATTTTACTCCCTACGATTCTCTAACATCCATTACATTCTAAGCTTTCTTTAACAAGACAGAAAAAATAAGAAAGATCTCAGTTTTTATAAAAATGTGATAAAAAAATTAGAGTTAGATTTTTTATTGTTACGCCCTAGCATTTATTTATTTATCTATTTTTATTTGGGAATTTTATTGCCATTTATGATTCGGTGTTGTGGCCAAATCCTAATTAATTATTTTCGTGGGTAATAGTGACATCGTTACAACTTGGGGGTATAGGCCTGTATTAGTACGTAGATTATATTTATTGGGCCTTTTCTTTTGTTAGAAGATGTGTTTATTATTTAAATTCTCTAATTAGTTAGTTAACCGTAATATGGGATTTTTTTGAGTTAGTGGGTAGTTTTAATAAATTACTCTTCTAAAGGAGTCATATAGTGTGGGCTAGGGTTATATTTTGAGAGAATATAAAAGGAGGCTTTGGGATAGAAGGCTTGGGGAATAGAAGGCAGTCACTACAAGAGAAAACACATTTGGCGACCAAAAAATTTGTCGTCAAAGGGTTGTTTTTAGTCGCCCTAATACTTTGGCAACCAATATTTTAGTCGCCCAGTTTGTCGCCGAAACGTCGTCTGGGAAAGTCTACGCCGACTAAAAATTTGGTTGGTCGCCAAAGGGGAGCCATACGGCGACTAAAATATTTTGTCGCCAAAGGGGAGCCATACGGCGACCAAAAAATTTTGTCGCCAAAGGGGACGGCAACCAAACCGTTTGTCGCCAAAGGGGAGCCATACGGCGACCAAAATTTTGTCGCCGAAAGTTCATACGAAAAAAAAAATTCTGCCCATGCGCCTCTGCCAAGAATTGAACCCACGACCTCCCACTTCTTAAACCAACACCTAACCACTGGGCTACCTATGCATTTATGTTCCATTTGTTAGAAACAATTTATATGTATTATCTTTTCGTATATTCCTTTTTACATTAACAAATGTCTAACATTATTTATCATAAATTATGTAATGCACTATATTTTATTATATATATTATTATAATATATTTTATTATATATATTTTTTGGCACTAACCACTGGACTACCATTGCATTCAACGTACCACATGCGCCTCTGCCAAGAATTGAACACCCAACACCTAACCACTGGACTACCTTTGCATTTATGTTCCATTTGTTAGAAACAATTTATATGTATTATCTTTTCGTATATTCCTTTTTACATTAACAAATGTATAACATTATTTATCATAAATTATGTATTGCACTATATTTTATTATATATATTATCTTTTCGCGTTGTATATTTTTTGGCACTAAACATTCCACGACCAAAACCGATGTTTGGTCGCCAAAGCCATCGCATAGGCGACAAAACAAAATTTGGTCGCCAAAGGGGAGCCATACGGCGACCAAAAAAAAAGTTGGTTGCCAAAGCTATCGCATAGGCGACAAAAAAATTTGGTCGCCAAAGGGGAGCCATACGGCGACCAAAAAAAAAGTTGGTCGCCAAAGCCATCGCATAGGCGACAAAAAAAATGTGGTCGCCAAAGGGGAGCCATACGGCGACCAAAAAAATTTGGTCGCCAAATTTGGTCGCCAAATGTGTTTTTTCTTGTAGTGAGTAGCCGTGGAAGATATTCTTGCGGCTTTCTTTTAATCCTGCGCTCGATCCGTGGCGGTACGTAACTCGTTCATCTTCATTATTTTAGATATTTCGAACAATTTGTTTGAGAGCAGAAAGAGGGTATCAAGTTGTTTGGTTACACGTTGGGTCTTTGAATATTTAACTTATTTGGATGAAATTGCTGGAGATGGTGTCGGGGCACACGGTAGGAGAGAACAAAAAAAAAAAGAAGGTGTTGTTGTGTGTGTGGGTAGAGCAAAGTTGGACTATGTGCATGTATTAATGGCGTCCAACGTGGCGTTGAACTATGAAGGGTTGAAGTTTTGGCCGAGGCAATTGAAGAAGTCCATGGGGTCAAGAGTTTTATTAATTATTTTGGGTCACATGAAGGCTAGTATTTTGTTTTCTTTTGGAGTATTGATGGCAGCTTAAGTGTTTTGTCTTGGAGCCATATGTGTTTTGTACGGAAAAAAAAAAACAAAAGAAAAGAGAAAGGGATAGCATTCTGATGTGGGGATGAGTAATTAAAATTTTGGCTTAAACGTGATTTCAGTTTGAGGGGTTACCGTAGCAATATAGGATTTGGGATAGTTGGGTTCTTTGGTGATAAAATATTCCTAGCTTAAGTTATATAATCAGTGTTATATTATCTGCATGGTTAGTTATTTTATAGTTTCTATTTTGTACAGTTTAGTCTCTTTTGACGTGTTCGAGTTGCATTTTTGTCGGACCCAGGTGAGTGGTTAATCGTGTTATGTATTTTCGAACTCGCCGTGTCCCTTAAATTATCTTTTTGGAAAAATTATCATTTGGTTATTGGAACCGTGAATTGTTTATATTGATCTTTTAATTGGTATGCGATTAAAAAATATTCTTTTGGTGAGAACTTGGTGGATACTGATGGGAACATTTATTGTTGAAAGTCCAGGGAAATTAATCCTCTGTGTGCGGGTGACTCTGGCCATTAGGGAAGAGACCATGTCCTGGCCGGTGACCCTAGTGCTCAACGGCATACTTTTGCCGGATCGTTCTTAGGGAAAAGTTCCACGGCTGCCTACTCGTGGTGACTCTAAGTTTCGATATTGGATCCAATTTCTGAGATATTTGTCCACTGGCACTTGGTACTATTTGGTATTGGTTGTGGTTCCCAATTGTTGTTGAATAACATTTTGTGATCACCAAAAAGACGTGTTATTGGTAAAAAAAGATTTATTGAAATGGATTGTTGTTTTGTGTGGTACACCTCGTATGCCAATTTATGTTTACATAGTATCATATTTTGTCCCTGCTTTAGAACTGTATTTATTACACATGTTTTTCCATTCACTGAGCTTGTTAGCTGACGGATTTTATCCACCATCATTTTCAGGGAAATTGAGCCAGTAGATAAGGACTTTGGTGGCATCTTGGGGATATTGAGTCGACCTCCATAGGATGTTGCATTCAAGATTTATTATTTTATTTATTCGCTTCCGCACTTATTAAAACTTTTTGATACATCACATTTTTTTAAAATTATTGGTTAATAATTTTTACTGATTGTTTCATGGGATGGCATTCCCCATGCTCATGTTGAGACGTATTTGAATTGATTTCGTTGATAATAATAATAATAAAAAAGATCGTTTAGTGGTTTGTGGCTTATTTTATTTTAGGCTTCGTGTCCACGTGTTATCCTTGTGGTTCACGGCCGGTCCTTCCCATTTCGGGGTGTGACATTTATCATGGTTAAGTACATAAACCGAGATGAAATACAGTTTTAATCTCGGCCATCTATAAAACGTGATTAAAAATGAAAATGCAATTATCTCACCTTACTTACAATTACACTTTTTAAATGACTGAGATTAAAACTTTTACTTACAATCAAACTTTTTAAATGACTGAGATTAAAGCTCAATTTTATTTCTACTTTCAATCACGTTTTATAGATGACGAAGATTAAAACTATCTTTCATCTCGGTTTATGTACTTAACCGTGATAAAAAAATCTAACTCTTATTTTTTAATCACGGTTTTTCAAAAACTGAGATCTTTCTTATTTTTTTGGTGTGATCTTTAAACCTTTTTGTAGTAATGAACAGATTGAACAACGAAAGCAATGAGTGTGATTTATGCAAATTTCATATTATCCAGAAAGAAAAAAAAATGAAACCGGGGACCAATTTAATCCTTGATTCTTACCAAGATTCTTGATACTAGTAATACAGCACGTGCGATGCACGTGATTATTTCTTATGGAACTATCTTATAATGAAATCTCCTGAAAAAACACACAAGTTCAAAGAGCAGGTGATGACCAGCGAAAAGACATCTTGAACTTTCATAGAGCTTCAATAAAAATATCCATCAAGACATCCTAATATACTTTAGATAAGTGCATGTGAAAATCCTAATGAGCAGGTTTCATGTTTTACTATTACTTATTTTGATCAACTTGAAGCCATTTTTTGCTAAGGGATTTTAATGTAACAAAATTAGATTAGAAACATGGAGGACAATTTCAAAGCTACGTAGCTATTTGTAAAGGTTTGTAGACTGTAAATATTCAAACACTAATTAGGTAGTTGAACATCAGAACTTCACCTCAATGTGGGAATGGCATGGCTGAAGTGAACTAAACTCAGAGTAATCTTGTTTAATAATATGTTCCAACAATGAGGAAGACACCTTGAATCCCCAAGAAAAAGGCAAATTGATGAGCTATTGACGCTTCTTTTCAAGGGCTCTCAAAAAACCGTAGTTGAGTTGAATTTATGGATCGATATGCTAGTAAAGAAACTGAAAAACACATAACTTTATCAAGTTTAAACAAGAATATCCCTATGTTGTAACTACGTGCTATGAACATAACTTTTAAAAATTGTTTTGAACACTGCGCATTACCACTACACCACAAGGAAATCTTAACTTTAAAAATTGTTAACCGCAGTCCGCAGTTTACTTGGTTGACAATATTAGCTGTGGTACCCAATACTTCTCTCCACCTGCAGAAATAATGGCATTTCCCCATGCATAATGACTTTACTCAAATGAACTCACTTGTTTTAGACACAAATAAATTAGCCTTCAGATTAGCTTGAAATCTCTAAAAGGAGGTATAAGAGCATCTCCAACCAAGCTCTATTCCTCCTAAATAGAGGCCAATTTCACACAATTGCACTCCAACCAATCTCTATAATGGGTCTCTATTTTAGAGACTCAAAATTGAGTCTCTATATTTGGAGGTCTATCTTTATTTTGGAGGCTCATCTCTATTTGTAGTATTCACCTTTTTGCACTTCTAAAATTCTCATTTTATCCTTGTTATCTTCTGATGTTAATTTAGAGATAAAAATAGAGGTTTGTGATTGGAGTGGATGGGAATAGTAAAGTCTCTAAATGATTTATTTGGATTAAACAAATATGAAAATAGAGATTTGAGCCTCTATTTTGGTTCCTTGCATTGGAGATGCCCTAAGAAGCATAGGTTTGGTTGGTGATTTGACGTGAACCTGAACTTCATCTCTATATAATTAACTAAAGGACTACTCCGATTGGGTATGCATTTAGTGCGTATTGCTCCTTTTTCCCCCTTTCAATCTAAAATTTTGCAAAAATTGCACTACTCAATTACTTTGTTAGAAATTTTCCAATTCACAAACACAAAAATAATGTACTCCGGAAGTTATACTATTCCTACATGAACCAAGGACATAAACAAAACAACCCAAGTAGAAACTCACTTTTGGGTCAAGCATTTCAACAAACAGTGGATAGGTGAGATATGTTTTTTTACCATACTGGAAAAGAAGGAAAACCCAAACATTTCCAACCAAGGCAAAAACAACCTTATCCATCAAAAATCAAAGTTAATACATCACTAAGTGCAAAAACAATCGGTCAAGCAGAATGGAAAATCTGTATCATACCCGATCAAACTCTAAAAGCCCAAAAATCAAACTTAATTGATTCGAAAAGAGAGAGGAAGGGGCGCAAGACAGGGAGGGGGGAAGGAGGAACATAGCAATCGATGGCGTCATGCGGTGAGACTTGAGAGTTGCAGTAGCCAGGACGGTGGTCGCCTGATGGGACTAGCTGAGAAAGAGAAAGAGAGAAGGGAGGACCGAAGATTTGCAGTTTTTTGGGGATTTCTAGAGTTAGGCATTTAGGTCAAGAGTGGTGGAGGGAGGAGATTTGCTAATTTTGGTTTATGGAGGGAATTCTAAATTTTTCACATGAAAAATTTCGGGAAAATTTTGGGGAAGGGTCGGAGTAAGTTATTTGGGAGGGAAAAGTGCATGTGTCGCACTATATGCCTATGCACCCAACTATAAAATTGCCATAAAATTGTATTACTTGAGGGTCATCAGAGTATTTTTCTTTGAGTCGCAATTGTCTACGTTTTACGTGGGAGTGATTATATTCTCCATGAAAAAAATGAAGTAAATTAATTATCACTAAGTACTTGATTGATGGAGACAAATTTTTTGTTTATAATGAATCAACGTCCCGATGAAAGGGCTTTCAATACCTAACAGACTTCAAATTTGGAGGGAGCTTTTAAAACAGCAAGACAAACAAAGTTAACGGTTTGGATCGTCATAATTGTGTTGTGATCGTGTGGCTAGCGTACATTATCTTATAGCATAATAGCTTGGTTCAGAACCAAGTAAGTTCGATGTATAGGATTGAAAGACAGGTGCAAACTCGATTTCTTGAATGCAAACCATCTTCTCTTCAAACGAGCCCTTCCCACCCAATGCACTCGTGGCTAATCCCAATGAAGATCCGCTCAAGCTCCACCCAGAGCTAAACATCACAATTCCCCTCATGGAGTCAATCACCATCAGCAACCATCTTCCACCGAATGTCGACATCGACCACAGGTGCCCATTACTGATGCTAAAGAAGATGTTCTCATAACTCCACACAGAGTTAACCGACTTTACCGTAGAGCCCCATGACCCCACCACAGAGCCTCGTATGCCTTCATGCGTACTCCCAATAGTTGAACCCGGAATAATAATGGACCCGAATCTCCATGTCGATACCCTACATGAAGCACCCCAAAGGGCCTTTACAACGCTATCCCAAAGGAGCATAACCAAATTAATCCAAAAAAAAATCATCAATGGTCTTTCTTGGGCGTACCTCCTTCATACGAATCGCATAAAGGTGTTGTTTCAAAGCCAACATTCTCCCAAAATCACCTCTGCACTAAAATCCTCGAAAATACCATCCTACATACCCGCAGGCTTCTTTCACTTTCCCCCAACAAAGCCTTGCTTGTTTCTTGTCGCACCAACTTCTCAACTTCAAAGTGAGCTGCCATTGAAAACAACCCCAAATACATAAACGCGGCAGAAAACACAAGCCTCGGTTTGGACCTGGAGCTCTGATACCGATTTGTTGTGCCGAAACCTAAAAGAGAGAATATAAACAAAAACAACAAGAAACACAAGAGACACGGATTTACGTGATTTCCCCAAGCCATGAGAGCTCTAAAGGTACATCCACGGGGAGAGAGCAAAAGGATTCACTAAAAACGAGGAGTAATACACAAAGCCGGCTATGCCTGTAACTCTCACTTGAAGCATCCACACAATATCTAGGGACAAATCTCTGAGGTGCAACCTACAAAGCATCAAACGTCTCCCACACACAAAAGAGACATACACAAACCCTAGATATCTCAAATCCCAACTCAAGACTACACCTATGGAACAACCAAAGAAATCCTAACACACTACGGGGAACCCCATGGGGGCTCCTTTATAGGGATTCACTCAAGAAGTCCAAACCTTAATACCCACAAGGCCTCTATTTATAAGAAAATACAAAAAATTAGTTCAAAACCCTCATTAAAAACTGCAACCGCACAAATTCGCGCATTGGTAGTCCGGGGAATTGGTGGTCCGGACTACGGAAGATGGTCTAGACGGGGATTTCGGTGGTTCGGAGTACCGAGGCAGAATGTCCAAAAGAGTCCCAAAACCCACTGGTCTGGACGGGACTTTCCTTGGTCTGGACGATACGTATAGAAAACGGCCTTTCGCACCAAATTTTGCATTTTTCTTTGATCGTCTTGAATTCAAGGCATATCTCCAACAAGAACATATCATGATTCTAGGGTTTTGAATCACCTTAGATATTTAGAATGAATCCATTGAATCTTCCGCCATTGTTGTTGCACTTTAAAGCTTCCGTTTATGTTCTCTGTCATATGAGCATGCCATCGTAAAAGGGTAAATTTGAGTGCCCTATTGAGCATAAATCACTCACAATGCTATATTTTATGTGGCTTTGACAGTTCACGCTAAGTGCTTGACCGATCAGGTGACTAAAAATAAGACACGTCCCAAGCGTAGGACTCTTGACCAGTGCAACACAATATCCGGAAGTACCGGAGTCGAACCACAGAGACGGCTAACATTGTTTGACTCGAAGTGCGGAGTTTTAGTTCAACTGGCTCTTAGGTAGCCACCCCTTGATTTAATGAGATTAATGTACTAACTACTGGACTGATTTACTTAGCTAATTTAACTGAATGCAGATTAATAAAACGAGCACAGCTGAGGGAACCCAGCGTCCGCAACTAGCCTAACTGGTATTTACTCGGGCCACAATTCCTTTTTTTACTGATTTTAGAATAAAAGAAAGGTTTCCTAACAAATGCGCACCACTTGTCACCAGACTCCGTGTGCATTTGAATTTCGGCGATGCCTGGGTTTTGTTTGTTAGCAAAGTTTCTGTTTCCTAAAATTGCCCGAAAATTAAGTAAATTCGGCCCCGAGGTGAAACATCAATTAGCCTAGCTATGGCATGCCTTCGCCCCACAGCGGCACTTTAAACAACTACTCACTCATGACTATAATAACTGCAGAAATTCAATTAAACCTAGATCTAGACATGCTTGAAGAATAAAAATATAAAAATAGGAAACGATACCGTAGATTGCAAGAGAACAACGAACTTGATGATCAATACCAAACTAAAATCTGAAATCCAGAAATCTGGAACAAGCTTGAATGTAGAATACTAAAAGAAAACTGTAGCCGAAGCCTCGAAAAGTAAAAACCTAAAAACAATACGTGTATCCCTAATCTGAGTTGTAACAAGAGTATTTATACTAATTATCGTAATCCTAATGAAAAACGAACGAAAATCCCAAAACATTCCACGCGAAGACTAAACGATGACGTTTACCAGGCTTACTAAGCGCTCGGTAGCGCTACCTAGATTTAAGGGTAGCGCTATCGCTTTGTGAAGTGCTGCGTTGATCGGCTGCCTCCCCTTTGACCGTTGACCTCTTAACAAACCAGGAGCGCTCTCAAGAACCTTATGTTCACTTTTTGGACCTTTTGTGCCAATATTGAGCGCTCCAAAGAATTAGTGTAGCGCTCCTGATGGATTATGATCACTTTCGCACTAAATCCACTTCATCCTTACTTAGCCTCCTCAACCTACGTGCACGCATTCCCAATATCTCGAAATTAGCGCCCACATCCCTAGATTACCTGCAAATTACGCTCAACACACAAAAACACCACATGCACATATCAAATGGAAAATGAAACTTAAATCGCACGTCTAACATGCTAAACCACCCTACTTAGGCGTTCAAAAGCAAGCTTTCCACGCGCTTATCACTAAGTACAAAACAGAATGAGGGATCACCTACGGACTACAGAGCAATGGAGCAGCCAGATGGAGTTGAGTCGTCGAAGCCACTTCATTTGTTTATTATGCTTTTGTTTTTATTTCTTTTGTGTCTATTGTGCGTATTTCAATGTGGATGTTCAATAATATGTAATATAAGTATGATTTGATGAAGTAGTTTCTATTTGTATTATATTATGAAGTCCTCCAAATAAGGGAAACGGGGGGCTTTATTGTCCTCATGGGTTTGCTAATTGTAATAATCCAAATTTTCTTTTCAATAAAAATTTAAATTATTTAATTTCTAAACATGTTTAATTGACTCTAGTAGATTTTTAAATTTATAATTTCGTAGATTACTTTTAATGTCTAAATATTAAGCATATAATGTATATGTATGTGTGTATATATATATACTCTCAACGTATATAAATTATACATATACATGCACTTATATGTTTATACATATTTTTGTTTTATCACATTTCATTTACATCTCTGCTCCCTCCATTACCCAAATCAATTCCTCACCCTTATCCCTTCTGAATTGACTGAGCATCCACCACCCCAAATTAATTCACTGCAAACCCACCCATTCCCTTCCTCTGCCATATGCACGATTTTTTCCTCAGAGGATGCCCATCCCAATTACCTTACAATGATACTACTAGACTACATATATGCATACACCAATACACCCCTTTCACCCTACACTTGCCAGCTTACGAAAACAAAGAGAGAGAGAGTGAGGTTTCAAAGTAGTTCATTTTCTTCCGAACAGCTCATTTCAAGCCTATCTTTTTCGACAACCGAGTTGCACCACCTTCCGATAATTTCACTCCTAGCACTCCAAAAAAGGTAGATACCTCTTACTCTCTAATTTTAAGTATATTTAGAATATCTTGAATTGATTTTAGGGCTTCCATTAAGCCCGAACAAAACCAAATCAAACCAAATTTAGAAATTAAGTTACGAAACCCCATAAATTGTGGCCTGTGAACCGACTTGGTTCTGCCAAGACCAACTGTGATATGCATGTATTCGTTGTTCACCAACATTTGTCAAATGACAAAGTAAATTCCTAAAACTTCAGTACACGTGGGAACACTTGTAGGACATATTGCATACCATTGTTAATTATTATTTTTTTCTTTTATTATTCATTTGTTTTGCTTGGCATTCTTACTAGGGTGTTTGAAAGTATATTTATGATTAGATTAAGAAGTGAACTTGATATAGTATAGAATATGACGAAAATTGCTAAGTATTATGTTTGATGAAGTCATTTCCCATTATTTTATGTGTATTGTTTGTAGATTATTATTAGTTGTATCGTTTTATTCCTTATTAAGTCATTTGCAAATTTATAATGAGCAAGTTGTTTGTTAGATTGGACAATTAAGTTCCCTGATTTTGTGCACGAAGATTGATGATCACCTAGACGTTGAGTTATTGGATAATTTGATTGAATGTTGATATGAAAAGATTAGGGAGGCTATCTTGGAAAAATTGTTGTTATGGTTGGCAGGTAGCCAGATGGTGAAGTTGAAATGATTGGCAGTCAGCCAGAGTTTGATTATGATTTGGAACCTTAGAAACAGTGTTGGATGATCACTCCTCACGAATATGGTTATTGAATGATTAGCAGTCAGCTAGAAATATATTGACAGTCAGCCAGAGATATATTGTATTATAGACCCAGGATCCAGGGCTATATACTCCAAAGGTTGCAGTCAGCATCTTGTGGGCTTAGTGGTACAGTCAGTCTTTGGGGGATTCTTCCTTGTGAGGCAGTTGATGATTTTGACTAAATATATAATTTAGTCCTTGTCATCTAGGCTCCCAGTCAGGGTAAGCAAGCAAGGAGTGGAATCAGGAATGGCTATTTTCTAAGAGGTTCTGTTGGGAGGATTGATTCTCTAGGCAGAGAATCATAGATTGCATGCAGATTAAAGATTAGTAATGGATAAGATTGTTGTTCTGTTTCTCATTGTTTTGTTATATTATTCTATACATGCTCTGTTATGTATTGTAAGGGTTATTGGGTAAGAATTATCTATTAAGTGAACCTCATCACTCACGGTACGGTGTACCCTGGCTCTGTGCCAAATTTTGCAGAGAATCAACAGGGTGAGCAGTACCCTAATGAGGTAGGAGGAGATGAGCAGAATCTCTAGGTGAACCTCATTGCTGAAAGAGGAGAAACAAAAGAAGCTTGGAACCCCTCTTACTATTAGAGCTCTGTCCCTTTATTTTATGTTGAATAGTGATAGGCGCATGGAAAGCTTGCTCATACGCGCCTAAGTAGGGTGGTTTAGCACGTTAGACGTGCGGTTTAATGCTTATTTTCTGTTTAATGCGTGCGTGGTAGTGTTTTTGGTGCTTGCATGCTTTACCAGGTTAAAAGATGCCTTTGGCGTGCTCTTGCATGGCTGGAAGTGAAGTTGGCGCGGGGAACAAGGCTTGGGAAGTTGGATTTTGAAATATAGGTGAAGCAGTTCGGTATCGATACCCCTAATTTCAGTATCGATACTAATCAGCTAAAAGGGAGCAGTTTCTGTCCAGAAGATCCAGTATCGATACCTCTAATATTAGTATTGATACCTAACGCTTACGGGGTCAACGGTCAAACGAAGCCAATCGGTATCGATACCCTCTATTTACGTATCGATACCGAGAGTTTACAGCGCGAAACTTGAAACTACGTCGTTCTGTTGATCGTAGGACGAATTCCATAATTATGTTATTCGGTTTTCATTAGCATTAGGAGGTGGATATAAATACTCATGTTGTAACCCATGTTAGGGGTCGACAATTTTAACTAGGTTTTTAGTTTACAAGTTTTCGGCTCCAGATCTAAAGTTTTTCGTTCGTTGCTACGCTTTCAAGTGAATTCCAGGATTTGTTTCACAGATTGTTCATCAGGATTAACTTTGTCTTTGCAATTACGGTATCGGTTTTTCATTGGTTTTATATTTTATTTATTCAAAGCATGATTAGTTTTAGTTTCGAATCATTTTATGCAATTTATTTCAATATGTGTGAGTAGTCGTTTAGGGTGCGACCGCGGGACAAGTTGTCCCGTGGCTAGGCTAATTTACATTCCACCTCGATGCTGAATTACTTTAATTAATGCGCAGTTTTTGAATACGGAAGCTTTTCTAGCAAACAAAACCCGGGCATCGCCCGTTCCACATGCGCGCAGGAATCGGTGACAAGTGTTGTGCACTTGTTAGAAACCGTTTCCATATTTTTAAACCTATTAATTAAATCATTGTGGCCCGAGTGGATGTGAATTAGACTAGTTGCGGGCACCGTAGTGCCCACCGCTGTGCTCTCCTTTTTAATTCAGAGTTCAGTCCTATATTAGTTCAATTTAGTTAGTTAATTAAACCAATTGATCAAGGGGTGGCTACTTGAGAGCCAGTTACAAACATAGAACTGACACAGTTTGAGTGAAACACTGTAGACCGTTTCTGTGGTTCGACTCCGGTACTTCCGGATTTATTGTGCTGCACCGGTTGATAGTCCTATGCTTGGGACGAAATCTTAGTTAATTATTAATCACCCGAACGGTCAAGCAAATAGATGTGATTTGAATTTTCAATAAAGTACATTGTCTCATTGTAATAAAATTAAGATCACTCGACTATTATGTATTTTTATTGTTTAATTAAGATATATCTATTTTGATAAATTAATCTTTTTAATAAATGTTTAAATAATGCTTCTGTAAAATTGGGGCGTTACACTAATTTTCCGTCTTGGCAATTAATGATCTGAATTTAGAATAAAACTCTTCCAGCGAAGAGTCTTTTCTTCACTGGAATAATTTTATTTTAAATCAAAACTATAAAAACATTTTTGTACAGTCTGAATTGGGATTGACATAGGCATGCCGAAACATAAGGACAACAGAGCCTGCGAGTTGAAATTAGGGGTACAACTAGAGGTGGCAAATGGGTGGATTGGGTTGGGTTGGTATGGGTTATGGGTTGAATTTGGGTGCATTAAATATGGGTTGAAAATGAATGGGTTCGATATGGGTGGGTTGAATATGCGTCAAGCCAAACCCAACCCAAATTTAAAAAAGAAAAAGAAAAGAAAGAGAGTATGCACTTTTGTAATGAATATTCCATGTCCAGGGACAATATTCCACGCTCTACTCACTGCAGCTGGTTTCGGTTACCATCTAGACCCATATGGACAATTTCGCATAGCTAACCAATCTGTTATGTAACAAAAATTTGCACAACCCAATATATTTGCACTCTGCAAAATCCTCAATAAATAGAAATTGGCTTCAACTCCTCGCAAAATTTAAAAAAACAAATTCAAAACTTAGAATTCCAAGCATAAACTTCATATTGTCGCCACTGCCGGTCCAGCAACCAGGAAGCGACAAAAAAAAAACTGTCACGAAACAGCATAAACCTGGTCTTTTTTGTGATAGCAATTGACTGAACTCCAACCAAACTCCATGCGTCACTTCTTCTTGGCAGCAGACTTTGTGACCTTAGCACCTGATGGAGCCTTCTTCTCCACGCTCTTGATAACTCCAACAGCAACTGTTTGGAATAACTTTTTAATTTTGGATCCAACCCTTTTAAACCCACAGAAACCCATGTATAACCCATATTTTAATATGGGTTGGTTGGGTTGGGTTGGGTTTTGGGTGGGTAAATTTGGGTGGGTTCATGAGTTGAGTTCAAAATTGCCACCTCTGGGTACAACCGTGGAAGATGGGTACAGGGTACAAGCGCAAGTACTAATATCTTGTTGAAGAGGACTCTCAGACCGTAATGGCACGGTTTGGTTGGATTGCTATTAAAATTTTAAAGTGATATATGTCACACGATCTTACTATTGCATAGATCCTTTATGAATTGCAAATTAATTAATGTGTACTCTATAATAAGGTCATAGCTAGTTTTTTGAACCTATATATGTATATATCTCTAAATAAATACATTTATATTTTGCTTTTATCGACACATCATGATCTGTTTCGGTAAGACTTAATTTTGGTGTACAATATACATTTTCAAAGCAGACGTGCAAATAATACATGTATTTTTACGGAAACAAAGGTCCCCCAAATTTTATATATTCAAACAGACAAAAAAATTTATAGTCATATTAACAGACGTACAATCCCAGATGTACGCAAGTGATGGCTAATCTGTGTGCGGGTCTAAAGGTTTGCCGTTTCAAACATTATTTTACGCCGGTTTTTTAAAGGGAGACCGGTTTTGATTATTGAACGGTTCTTAGGATCACCCGGACCGGAATAAGGTCTAGTTGACAGTTAATCCGGTTGAACCGGCCGGTCCGGTCCGGGTTTCAAAAGATTGCTTGGATGCCCTACACTGCATCTCAGGATCAAGTCTCATTCTCTTAATTCCCCCATGCAAAATAACTGTCAATCTGCGAGTCGAGTACAAACCAATTGGTTTGGTTCGATTTTTAAGTAAAGTGGTTTGGTCGTAGCTTTAAAAATGAGAAATTATGTTAAATGGTTTGGTCTGTGAATTTACATTTATGGTTGCTGTTCTAAACCGATCCAAACTGTACGTATTATATATGTATATGTAGTAGATACATTGAATAAACCCTTTTTAATAGTCAATTTATTTATTTTTTGAATAGCGGAGACAATTTATTAATCTTGAAAGAGATTACAAGATTAAAAGGAGAGGAGAAAAAAATCGTCACAATGAGATGAAAGATCCCAACAAGTTGGTGTTGGGATGAAACCTGTTCTAAAAGCCAAGAGAGAGATCTCTGAAGTTTTGGTCCGGACAGGGTCCCGGGCGGTCCGGACAGAAAATGCAGAAAGCTGTCTGCAGGTTTTTGGTGAAATTTTGAAGTTGCTGAAATTCTAGTCCGGACGGGGGTCAAGTCGGTCCGGACGGTCCGCACGGAAAAAATGCGCGGTTTTGTGTTTTTTAGGGTTTCTGATGTATTGTGTCGCCTTACACTATAAAAGGGACACTTAGGGCAGCCCCCAATGTAACGTGTGAATTATTGTTCATCATAGTGAAACACCCCAGCACCCCGTGGAGTACGATTAAGCAATTAGCTTAAGTCGGAACCACTTAAAAATCTCTGTGTCTTGTTCTTTCTTGTTTCTCATTGTTTTCTGTTCTTGGTTTGTTCTTCGATTGTGTGTGTTTGTCTGTGGGTTTCAAGCGCGTGAATCCCCAACAGTTGGCACCCAACATCTCGACAATCATATGCCTCTGCAACCCCATAAGCATAGTTGGCAAGAAACCAACTAAAACGAAAAAAGGAAACACAGCATTCGGGCTCATATAAGTATACCCGCAAAAAGGTACAACAATAATCGCATCAAAACCACTAAGAGATGGTAACAGAAGACTAAAGCATCCAACGGTCCCAAAAGATTCCGAATCCATCAGTAATGCATCCAGATGCCTCAATGAATGCATTATGGATGAGTGTTCCCCAAAATCAAAATGGCTTCCGAGCTCTTGAATTTCCAAAATTTAGAATGAAGTATCAAATTAGAATCCTCCAGGAGTAATGCTTCAAGCCAACAAAATCACTTCAAATTCTATTTCCATGTCGCATGAAAGACTCATGGAAAAATGATAATATGGAGAGTGAGTAGCCAATCAGTCTAGATCAACTGATGTAGCATTGCAAAATGCTTCAATGTTCTAATAGTCAATTAAGTTCCTAGTCTAATGTTCTATTCCACCATCGTATTTCTTCACTCCCAATATTAATTCCCTATACTTCTATATATGATAACTTATTCCTACAATTTCAATTCACTAGCTAAACATGCCCGGCTTGGATAGTGATCAATTGATTTCCAAATCTTTTTGCTTGGTGACTAATTTCCTAATCAAATACTCTATTCCATGCCCCTATTCCTTCACTAATTACTATTATTCTATATACTCTTCTTTAGTTGATTGATGATAGTTGTTTTGCTGATTTTAATAGAATTAGTTTCAATATAAGTTTTGGTCTATTTTATCTATAGATTTGAAGTACTTTAAATAGCTTTACAAAAGGCGAAATCTCAATTTCAAGCGAACCGTGGTTCAAAACCTAAACAGAACCATATTTTAATGATTTGAATTGGTTTGGTTCTATAAATTTTATGGGTGGATTTGGTTCTCCAATTTCATAATCCGTAGATAGTGGTTTGGTTCTTGGTTTAATACAAAACCAAAATAATCTGAATAACGAATGAAAAAAAAAAGAAAAAGAAAAAGGAAATACTAACAGATGTGCAATCCCAACAGTTTTTGTTATCCATTAGTTTGGATGGGTGGCATGGATGTGCCTATGGGTTAGATTGTGCAAGTTTGAATCATATTCTTTAACGGACCCATCTAGGGGTACAGAAAGAATATGTATAAAAAATGTACCATAGTTTGTGGAACTCATTTTTGAATTCCACACGAATTATTCAAAAAGTTTATTAATTTTAAAATAATAAAAAATTTAAATCATTTATGTGGAATCCAAAAGTGGATCCGAGAAGCCATTGATACATTTTCTGTACATCCCCTTTGTATCCGTAGGTTTTCATTCTTAACTGATTCATCTTTTGATATTCTCTTTCCCCGCCTCAGAACCACTCGCTATCGAAATCAACGAGTCGGTTAATCTTTTCAGAACGTTTATAATTATTTGTAAGAATAAGGATAAGAATAATTTAACACAATTTGATTAATACTATTTTTCTTTTTTTTTCGCAAATAAAAAAAAGGAGTATAAGGATAATGAAATAGTGAAATCTATTTTGCTTAATTTTGCTGATTGTGATGGTACTGTAGTAGAATCTAATACAACAAAATGTATGCTAAAGCTGATAAGGGAAAAAAACAAAAGAAGCATCCTCAAAATACATACATATACATTTCTTTAAATCTTAAAACTCACTAGAAAAAAGAATTGATCTACAATGACAATGATTATGTCACTAGGTTGTCATTAAAGGTGTGTTTCTAAAGAGTATTAGTGACAATTTTTTAGTGCTTTGTCAATAATTCTGTAATTAGTGACAGCTTTGTACAAAAAACTGTTACTGAATACCCTTTAGTAACTCACTTTTAGTGACACGTTGATGTCACTAGATTATCGCTAAAACTCAATTTTTTTTATAGTGACTTCGATTTCATAACGGATTACCAATTTAGAATGGAATGAGAAATGCTTCAGTACACACCCTTTATTTTTTCAGTGTATGGTATGGACTATACAAATTTTTCTGGACCGATACAATTTTTTGGTGTTTTAAAATATGAATTTTAACAACATATGAATTTTCGTGGCTCCTGTTATGGAAATTTTATTGTCAAAACATGTAAATTCACACGAACTTTCATGGTTAAACTTACGAATTTTCTTGATCTTGATTACCAATTGTTATGCTAAGATAAGAAGTTTTGTTACTTCAGATATAAAAGCCTTTATCGCAAATTCTCTATATTTTTTTTTTGGTTTTATAGTCAAAGGTGTCCGGACTAAAATATGCATACCCATACTACTCTATCTAGTATGATCAAATACCGGTCATCCATGCAGTGAACTGCACTCTTTAAGTGGTGAACCGTGTTTGTAATTATAACTCTTTACATTACATGTCAGACAAAGAGAAAGACTACGTAAAACTGTGTACTGCAAGCATGGGAGCTTTTGAGAGAGAGAGAGAGAGAGAGAATTGACGGAGATGTGTGAGGGACAGAAACAACACTGTCTGGTGGCTTAACTCTTTTTAAAGGAAAAATAATTGGATTTAATCTTTTAAAAACTGAAAAAGTCCCCAGAATCAACGCCATTGATGCCGGCATATTACAGAGAATATACCCTTTCGATCACTTGGGTCAACTCGATGCGTGATTCGATGATGTCTTTGCTTCTTACGCTTTGAATTTCTCGAACTATCTATTCAATTTCCTGATAAAAGCTCAATGATTTTATTATGTGTTCACTGTTCAGATATCTTCTTAATTTAATCTCTCTTGCATGGATCTTTTTAGTTTAACTGGGTTGGTAAACCATAAGGAAATACCATGTGGTTTAAGCTGTCAATGTCGAACCCGTATCTTACATATTCTACATTTTGAGGACTGTATACAGTTAGGAGTGGAACAATTTCTGTTAAGCTGAACTGCAAAAGCGAACAGAATCTAATAATATTTGGTTTGATTTCGAATGCTAATAAAGTTTGATCTGATTGAGATTTGAAAAATAAAAACCAGTTCTGGTTTTGCGGCCTCTAATCAATGCATAAGGTTGTTTCTGGTTTGGTTTAATTTTCTGGTTTCGTATAATGGGAGCTGAGAAAGGAAGTATTCAACCTTCATTATTCAAGTGAGTCGTATGCAAAACTTGCATTTAGAATAATGATGCAGACATACTCTTTCAGCCACACTCTACTATACCCTCACTCACATGTGGGAGGTCCCCACATGTGATTCTCACACCCACATATGAGTGAGGGTGTTGCAGAGTGTGACTGAAAGAGTGTATCTATTTCTTTTTTTATATGCTTGGTTTAGTTTGCGAAATGACCCATCGATAATGTCATGTTTGACTTGAGAAAATGCACACACCTCTATTTCCTCCGTCTCAATTTAAATATCTCTTATGGGAGACCGGGCTATTCTGACTTTAAAAAATAAAATACTTTCAAAATTACTTTTGAATGGTGTAAAAAATTTTGAAAAAAATATATTTAGAAATACATTTTCTTTTAAAGTCAAAATGTCACGATTTTACGTAAGGACATTTAAAATGAAACAGAGGGAGTATATTTTATAGTTCCAGTGAACTTATTTTTGGTTTTTTAGTGCAACTTGTAACTCTCAATGATGACCGTCGTCTCAGTTTAAAGGTCCACAAAAGAATTCTTAAAAAATTTGTTTGTGAATTAAGTGATATTTATTAAAATTGAAGCTGAAAGATAAAAAATTAAGCACTAAAAATTGTTTGCTGAAATTTTTTATTCTCTCTATCACAGTTTTTGTCAGTGGATATCATGCGTTGGTATTCTCTTATATTGTTTCAAAGAAAAACAATAGAATTTTTCTTTTAAAATGTTTAATTAATTCATGCCAACTTGTTTCCGTCCTTATAGTTTTTATTTGAACATCTGAAATCCTTGCAGATGAGGGCAAAGAACAACATTTGTCACGAAAAGGCAGAAAGTAAAAGCCAAAACCTTAAAGATGGTCAATTTTCAAGTGGTCCAGCGGTTGTTTTTTGCACCGGTGGACCGATTTGTTGAAAAGGGTAGCGTCTTTGGAAGACAGTGGTTGGGGCATAGCAATGGCAATGTTCTTCATCTGGGAGATATGGAAGTGTAAGAAAAAGTTATGTTTCGAGAGAGGCCAAAGCGATCCGGTTGTGGTGGTGCAGCGAGGAATACCCGGTGTAAATGGAGAATTAGACCGTACTGGAAAAGATGGGCAGCATAAAAACGCAAGAAAGGGGTGGAGATGGAACGGTGGAGTCATTGGTGTCGTGGAGAGAGTTTCCACCGGTTTGGCTCGGGGAGTTTTGAGGATGGGTCCTTTTTGATGGATTTTAGCATTTTTTATCGGTATTTGCAAAGAAAAAAGGAAGAAAACCTCAATACTTTTTGGCTTTCAAATGTAAGCATGCCAACGTGTGCAAGACATGTGGGAGTTTTATTTTTTCAGTGAAATCTGTGATTGTGTCACGTGTGTGATACCTGCACCGACAGGATTATACCGACCATGTACCGATGACATCGCTGACACCGTTGTGGGTCCCAACTGATCGATCCGAGCTGTTCATGTTTCTCAAAATCGAATTCCGAGTGGGCTTCCACGGGAATCAAGGCAATCGGACGGTTGTATGAACTCGATCCAAAAGCACTCCATTTCATTCAAAATTTGAATGAAATGGAGTGGTTTGATTCCTATGTGGACCCATTTGGAATTCGATTTTGAGAAGGATGAACGACTCAGATCGATCGGTTGGGACCCACAACGGCGTTGACGATGCCGTCGGTATGTGGTCGGTACAATCCCGTCGGTGTGGAAGGAATTATCGCATGTGTGTCGATGGTGTAAAGTTCCGCTTTACTTTGGGGTAACGGTAGTGTACTGATGGGTTTGCTGGGCCCATATTCTAGGAACATTCCACGTAAATGCTTCGATTACACGGAAGGCAGAGTGGGGTGTGTGGCATTCGAGTCGTCGATTTTTTTAACGGTCTTAATTTCATCTCGTTACTCTATAGATCTGACTCGTCCATTGCCAAAATAAAATCCAAACCATTGATTGCCTAGATCAACGATTCGGATACGTACACTGAGGCTGCACACCAGCACCCTTGGGTGCTGATAGATAATGTACCATTTGGGTCAAGTACTGATTATTGTAATTATTTTTTTCAATCGTATGTAGAAATGGCAACAAGTAGAGTATAGATCGGAAGACCCTATTCCATACCCAATCCCCAATTAGGAGATCTTTCACCATCCTCATTAAGGATGTTAGATAAAAAAAACTAAAACAACCTCCTGATAGGGATCGATGAGGGTTTCCCCGTATATACCCATATCCAAAAAAAAATAAATAAATAAAGAAGTCAAGAATGATTGGAAGGCTTGTGTGATTCAAGGCGTTAGCGATCAAGATCACTAGGTGTGGTGTACGTGTGACTCGGCAAGTGATACTTAGAACGTTGTGAGGATTTACTTCGTTTGAATAGGTATATATGTAACTGCATAACGATTATAGTGATTTGATTACTTCCCGTGGTTTTTACCCATTTAGGGGTTTTCTACATATATCGTGCGTTCATCAGTTTGATTACTTGTATGATTTGTGTTGGGTAACTTATTGATTCGCATTCATACTATTAGTGTTGTTTATTTAACAGATTATTAGAGAACTCTGTTTTTTCACGTTACAATTAGATTCATTTGTGTTATCCTAGTACGTGATGACTGCTACCCTATACTCCCTTAGTCTCTTTTTTATTGTAGAAATTTTCATTTTGGGCCATCTCTCAATAAATGTATGTTTTGAAAAGGTAATGAACAAAATATTGTAACATTATTATTTTGCCGTTTTGAAAAATTAGTGGGTAAAAAGTTAATCGGTGAGAGAGAGAGAGAGAGAGAGAGAGAGAGACATAAACCTTACGAAAAAGTGTTGCAAAATTAAACGACATTAATTGAATTCAAATAACATCTTTCTAAGGGCATCTACAGTAATGAAGTTAAGGTGAAATTAGTCTAAGGAGTTAGTTAACATTTTTGTGGGTTTAATTTAGTTCCAATGGTATTGCTTGAGTGTAGTTTGTGTCATAAAAGTTAGTAATAGACACATACATCTATATTTGTACGAATAAAGTTGCCTTAAGTGGGGCCGGCTACTTTTCACATTTGGAAAGCTCCTTTATGGAGTAATTAGTATTCTCTTTTTGTTTTTTTTTTTTTTTGGAGCCAATGGATGTTTGGATCTCATTAGATCATAAACTTAACTAAACAGTAACTACAACACTGGAGCATAAGTACAAAAGTTACCTAATAACACCATAACATCACATATGTGGACCCAAATTTTTGTACTTTTGTGCCATATAAAAACACTTTTTTGTCAAAACCATTTGCCCGAAATGCCCTAAGTTCACCTTTTATAATAGCCTTTTGCGTCATCAAAAATTGAAATCAACCATGTCACGCCCCAAATCCGGGAGCATGACCGGCCGTGAACCAAGAGAAAATTCTCGGAACACGAAGCCTATACAAAAAAAAAAAAATAATAATAATAATAATAATAATTTTCACAACCCAAATAAATCAACTGAATCCTGAATTATAAAATTAAATTGGAAACCGAAACCAACATTTTTGTAGCCAGTGAACAATATCTCAAATTCTCCATACTCCCAATTTATTAACAAAAATTCCAAAGAAACAAAAGTGCGGAAGCTGTTAACAAAACTTAAAGAAAATGATAATGTGAATGCCCTAGAGGTCCAAACGGTGGGTCCGGAAACTATTTTGTCTCCAGAGTCCACTATGATGCTCCAAAAAATCAACCTGAAAAAGAATGTGGAATAAATCCGTAACTCCACAAAATTTCAATGAGTAGTTAAGCATGCTATGGGTTAGAATACAACGTGGCATACATATCAAAGAACGATAGTGAGAGCTCCAAAGAAATGGTTTGATGTAACAAAGGTCGGTGGCTCAACAAGTGGTTTCAAGGATATGAATTTCTGATTAACGAATAACAAGAACAATAATTGATTCACAAAAATATGCATTTACACCAACCATTCTGTCCAAAAATACTAGAACAACGAACAACAATAAATAGAGTCTCAACCAAATTATGTGGGAACTGTAATAATAATAACCATTGCCAAACGCTAATTATTTTCTCAGGGCTTAGCCCGTTGGATCCAATACCGTACATAGAGTCACCTCAGGATGGCGCCTGGGTCTTTTCCCTAAGCCGATCCGGAATAGGGTCACAGGGTATTTCACAAGTCTTTTCCCTATCCGTTGAGCACTAGAGTCACAGGATATTTCACAAGTCTTTTCCCTAGTGGCCAAAGTCACCGCAGGATGACGCCTGGGACTTTCCCTTGGACTTTCACAAATATATACATGGTCCCAAACACGGAAAAAAAGGCATTTCGTGATATCATGGAATCAGCAAACAAACAACAAGTGAAATGAGAGCAATCAAACATTCAAAAATATTATCAATTAACCTTGTATGCCAAAGGGTACGTCAATAGTCAATAAATGATCAACGAATAAGAATACAATTATCCATCACAACAAATTAAAGAATATGTCAAGAAGCGATAGGCTCAAGAGGATGGAGGGATCACATGCTTAACCACTCACCTCGATCGAAATGATAGACCCCAAAATGCGATGCTCGAATACTCTGCGCTAGTCTGAATAAAAGAATTCATATAATTAATTCAATGTAATGATAAACTACTACTTAAAGTTATCACTACAGCCAGCAACTATATAATACTGGTAATATAAATTCTCGTTTAATAAACTCTATCACCGCCCCCTGGTTAACACCTTAGGAACTTGATTACCCATAATGATACACCACCAATATCCCTCACATCCACTACTAATTAAACCACCACCGTAAATTATATGCTAAGGAAAAATTACTATATTTTATGTATTGAACCACATGCACACTCGTAGATCTCTCATATACTGATATTTTAGAACATTTAAACACATGCATAAGCTAAATACATCACTCATGAAATCCATAGTGCAAACACCGATGAAATCAAATCGGCAGTCGGCACATTCCTAACCAAACTCAGTTTAAATAATCTTATATAGAAGCTATACATAAATGATCAATACCGGAAAATAATGATTTAGAGTAGAGGATAGACTAACCCAATGAAATTAAATCGGAAACTGCTATTGTTAGGCTACACCATAACTTGATCACATGCACACGACACTTGCTGTGAGATTCCTATATTCATGCTTTAAATACCTATAGCCATAAGCCTACCCACTGTTGACCAATTCAACCCTTAACTATATATATAATAAACTTATGAAATACATAATCAACAAAGAATAAAAAAAAAAAAAAAAAGACAAGGAGAAGTCCAAGTAACTTACCCACGATGCCCAGTTCCGTACTCTACCGTCAAACCCTTATTCTCTCTATTGCCGCTGCTCTCTCTTCTCTCTCTCTATTCTCTTGCGGTGGCTGCTCTCTCTAATCTCATATCGTTGTAGCTTATATCCTATAAAACCCTACTTTAACAATAAAAAGACTCTCTAATTAAATACTACTCTTACCAATCAGCCCGTTAGGAAATTTAATAAATTAGCCCGCTCCATATTAAAACTAACCGGCCCAATAATAAAAATAAGTGGCTCACTATATATATAAACGCTGGCGTAACATATTCAATTTAACTCAACTATCTTTATAAAAACAAAATATAAGTTATTTGATTTTTAAGAACACCAAAAGTAAATATAGTACATAATACTTTGTATTTTATTTATTCGAAAGAAGTTTGAAACCGGAAAAATGGAAGAATTTATTTAGTTATAAAAAAAAATTCAATAAAAAAGTTGGGATATCACAAACCACGATTTCACTTGATTGAAAGTTATAAGTGATGTATACGTTAATAAACAAAAATTGTTAATTTTCAATTATCGAAGAGAGAGAGAGAGAGAGAGTCCGAACCTAGTGTAAACCAACAATACTAGTATTTGTAAGTATATAGTGAGAGAGAGAGAGAGAGAGAGAGAGAGAGAGAGAGAGAGAGAATCCGAACCTAGTTTAAACCAACAATACTAGTATTTGTAAGTATAGTACTCTAAGGTGTGACTAATTTTTCTTATATCGGTCAATAAGCTAGAGTTGTTAGGAAAGCAACGAGAGGTACCGTAGAATAAACACACCATCTCAATTCAAAACGGAAAGACTCCTTTCCATTAGGCACTTTTGAGATTACAAGGAAAGGTGAAAGAAACACATAAGAGAGCAGAAAGCCCCCTATGTAAATCATAGAGTTACAACAGGAAACCAACAAGCTGTAAAATCTGTAATTGCTTTTGAACTTGACAGATATTGTACAATATCTACATTATTGGAACACAAACAAAGACCTAGAAACACAAATTGCTTCACTTCGAAATACATTGATGCAAACTCCCCATTGCCTCACCTGAATTAAACTGGAGTGGTCCGGTTATAAGAGGTTGGTCTTTCTGGCTCAGTCTCATTAGATATGTCTTCCTCATTCTCACCTGAAATCTCCTCGAGTGATCTCCCATTGGTCTCCGGGACAAGGAAAGTACAGAAGATGCCCATGAGAGAAATAAAACCAAGCACAATAAGTGAGTCCTTCACACCAATACCTGGTTTGTACCCATGATCAACCTCAGATGCATTTCTGGGCTCGGACGAGTACAGAAACCCAAACGCCCCGACTATGGCCCCTGCTTTTCCTGCTGCAGCCGATATTCCGTGGCAAGTGGACCTAAGTCGTGCTGGGAAGATCTCCGCTGGAACTACGAATGTGGTGGCATTAGGACCAAAATTCGAAAAGAAAAACGTTAGGGCATACATTGTCAGGAATGCAGCGTGGTTGTGGTTTTTCCAGTGATAGAAAGGTATCGCGAGTGCAAACATGAAAATGGTCATGAAGGTGAAACCCATCAATTGAATTTTAAATCTTCCAATTCTGTCGATGAAAAACACTGTAAACCAGTACCCTGGCACGGTACCGCACATGGCAATTATGGTTTGTGCTCTTGACACTTTATAAACCTCCTGGATCGCATTCATGGTCTTAGCCGCGGGGAGCCAACCAACCGCTGTGAATATGGATTTCTGGAATAGATTTTGACTGTAGAAGGCGATGTCAAGCAAGAACCAACATGACGTGGTGCCAAGCAAGTGAAGCCCGTGGTGACGGAGAAATTCCCTCGAAAACAATCCATATTGGTGGGAGGGCGCTTGCGTAATTTTCTCTAACCTGGTCTCTTCGGGTTCTATTTCAACTTGTAACACCCTAGCCATGTCATCGGCAGCTTGTTTCGCGTTCTTGGCGATAAGGGCAGTGTAACGGGCCGTCTCGGGCATTTTCATGCGCCAATAGTATGTCAATGCAGCTGGAACGGCTCCAAACATTAATATGATGCGCCAAATGTAGTCAGCCCTGGGTGGCGTGGACCCCAATGGATCGACATCAAAAGCAGGAGTTGAGTATGCGTTTTCGAATATGGCCGAGACAGCGAGTCCAACGATTCCACCGGTCAATATCCCGAACCCTTGCATTGCAAAGACGGCAGCTATAAACGCTCCCCGGGTCTTCTTGTTTGCGTATTCAGACATGATGGTGGCAGAAAGTGGGTAATCGCCGCCAATTCCGAACCCTAGCCAAAAACGGAAGAAACAGAGACTGGCCATCACACCCTTGGCTTGTGCACCGAAAGAAAAGCCGGAGGCGAGGGAGCAGAGGATCATGAGAAGTAGGGTTACACCGTACACCTTTTTCCGGCCCATTTTGTCACCAAGCCAACCGAAGAATAGTTGGCCCAATAAGGTGCCAACGAGGGCAACACCGGTAACAGCGGCTGAAATACCGGGTGGTAACACGCCCGGGGTTCCGATATGCGGATCGTAATAGTAGATTCGGCCCAATAGCTTAGTGACAACGGAAATGCTGAAGAGATCATAGGCATCTGTGAAAAAACCCATACCAGCAATTATGATTGCAGTGAAATGGTACAATTGGGTTTTTGCGACATCAAGTGCATTTAGCACTTCCAACTGTTGTCCAGGCATGACTTGATTTTGATGCTTATGCTGATTTATTGTCTTGTTCCAACAGCTTCTTGAAATAAAAGTTTCTGGATTGATAAAGCAAATGGGTGATTAGAACATGTAATAATGCGTTTTACATACTAGTATAATTTTGCAGTTAACCAGACATGATTATTGTTCTTTTAGGTAATCGAGCACTGCCACGATCAACGAAAATAGACAAATAAATTAGGACGAGGTCAGTTATATTAATAATGAACTCAAGATAAATACTCCAGAAAATAAATTATGAAGGACCTGTTTGACTGGTCAGATTACACGTGTGATTAAGGACCTGTTTGATGAAGACCATCAATCCAAGAAAGCCGAAGGTATCAAAAAAAATAAATTTGGTACCAAAAAATTAGTAACGTGTCACTAATTTTAAAAATTCAAATTTTCAACATAAAATTCAAAAAAAATCACAACTCCACCTCCGGCCGACTTCCACCCCAAACTCTAGTCAAGCACTTTCAGCGACCAAAAAATTAGTGAAGTATCACTAATTTTTAAAAATTCAAACTTTGAACATAAAATTCAAAAAAATCAACGCCCCACTTCCGGCCAACCACCACCCCACCTTTGACTGAGCACTTTCGGAGACCAAAAAAATTAATAGTGTCACTCATTTTTAAAAGTTCTAATTTTGTACAGAAAATTAAAAAAAATCAACTTCTGCCTCCTGACCAAACACCACCCTATCTCTGGCTGACTACTTTAGGAGAAAAAATAATTAGTGAAATGTCACTAATTTTTAAAAGTTCTAATTTCGTACGAAAAATTCAAAAATAAAAAACAATAAAATAGTGTCAACTTACTTCTCCTTCACTTGGTATATTTTGGTGTCATTTTGCCATGCTTTTAAGGTATTTATTTTTTTAGAAAAGGTAACAATAACGAATAAGCCTTTTAAATTTTTCAACAATGAAATACACAAAAATAGGACTTTTACAGCCCCATATAATCGTTAGCCTCAAGAGATACCGGATACGAAGAGTTTTAAATGTATTTGAATCCATAAAGGGTGTTTATGTCAAAAAATAAAGAGAGAGTGTGTGTTTAGTCATTTTGTTAAATGAATAATAAAAATCATGCATTTATGTTTGATTGCAAAAGTACATTGTCTTTATGTTTGATTGCAAAAGTATTTTATCCTTCCCTTTAAAAAAGGAAAAATATAGTGACACGTTACTAATTTTTTTTGTCACCGGAAGTGGTCTGTCAGAGGTGGGGTGGTGATTTTTTTTTAATTTTATGTTCAAAATTTAAATTTTTAAAAATTAGTAACATTTTTTAATTTTTTTTGGTCTTTACGTTTGAATGCAAAAGTTCTTTGTCCTTACTTTTAAAAATGGCAAATGTTTTTTGTTTGTATGTTCGATTACAAAAATTCCTTGTCCTTCCTTTTAAAAATTACAAATATTTTTTTATTTTATGTTTGATTGCAAAAATTCCTTGTCATAATAAAAACCTTCGAACCGAAGCATAAAAATTATATATTGCACTTATCCAGAATAATATCACTGTGCAAAAATCATAATAAAGGAACTAAAAGCATAAATAACATGTTATCTAACCATAAGAGATAAGGAATACAACAATCATAAATTTTGTAACCAAAAGTTTTTGTAACTAACTAAAAGTACGCGTCAGTTAAAATTTTCACTGTACACACTATGTTCTTCCTAGCTTCCATATATATATATATATATATCCATGTGATTTTCATCTATCTAATAGATAAAGATAAGACCACTAAAGTTACAAAGATCGATGGTAAACATAATTGGAATTTTACCTCTCCCGTTGTCATGTTTTTATCAAACTCAAAGATGTATTTATATCTTATTAATAAAATCCCTCCTTTTTCACTGTTCAAAAAAAAAAAAAAAAAAGATCGATGGTAAACTAAAGAAATGGTCACACCATAATCTGGTTTGTGTTGGTTTGGAGCATCCATATAGATATCTTGGCCTTGTTCGTGTTTTTGTTTAGTTTTAATTTTGATGGTATCATCATTTTTCTCATTTCTCTCTCTATCTTTCTCCACTCATTACACTTGCTGACATCATCTAAACTAAACTAAACTATCTAACCAAACACAACTCTTGTCATTTTCTGTTGCTTTTCTTATTTTTAAGCAATGAATTGTTTTATTTAGCCAAAGAAATGGTAACTTGCCATATGTTTTCCCATTTTTTGACAAAATATTTTCCATTAGCTATTTTTTAGAAATTTTATTGCCATTTTTTCTTTATGGGTGTGCCACCCTTTTCTCCCATTTTGCTTCTATTTATTACAAATGGCAACATATCTTTTTATTTTTGACAACCAGTGTGGTTGGTCTTAGGTTCCAGGAAAGTGACCTAACCACATTAAAACGCTGCTAAATAATAACTTTTGATAAAATAGTTTTCTAAAGGAGAATTTAGGTCACTTCTGCCAACAGCTAGCTAAGCGGGTGGAATTAATAAATTGATTAATTAAGCACCCTATAGCCTCCTCCACCGTAAAATACTACAAAATCTATGAAAAAATAACTTCTAACCCAAACATAAAGTGATTTCTTGAGATTTACGTTGTCAAATGAAGACCCCAACGCGTATAACTAAAATTCTTCAGTAACATAAATTGTCTAATAACCTTACAAATGATTGATGTGGAAAAACATATTTTTGACCAACAATAGAAACCGAATTATTGATTCAAATTCTAGATGCCATATCCTAAATTAGCTGACCAAAGAGCTTCCTAAACTATCTCGTACAATTCCTCTCGACTTGAAAATGTCATCGACTCATCTGAGTTATATCGAAAAACTTATATGTATGCCATCGCATCCAATAATCTAGCTTAACGAAACTTTATTCAGCAATCTACCACCAAAAAAAGGAACAATAAACTAATTCAAAGAATTTTCAATTTCTTCCTTGTATCCTATATTTAGAGTGTTAAACTATATATATATATATATATATATATATATATATATATATATATATATATATATATACGGGTTTTCTAGTCCACGTCTCCTGTAAATAAGGAAAAAAATGATTTTTTGTGTGTTACAAATTATTTTTGGAAAATCCGAGCCGTCTAATGTGTTCAGAATGTGTTTTCAAGGGTACATGCGAGAAATCTTCAAAAACACATACTAGGAAGGGCTTGATCCAAGCAGGTTTTGCAAAAACTGTATATATATATTACGAAAACTGTTTGGATCAACCTTCCCGGCATTTTTTTTGAAGATTTCTCGTGTGAACCCTTGAAAACATCTTTTGAACACATTGGACGGCTCGGATCGTCAAAAAAAATTTGGATCATGAAGGTCCGGAAGTTCGGAGTCCGTTTCCGGATCAAATTTTGACGATCCGAACCGCTTAATGTTTTTAAAATGCGTTTTACCGGAAACTGCTTGGATCAAGCCCTTCCGGAAATTTTGTTTGCTAAATCTTTGTGGAGGCCCTTGAAAATGCATTTTTATAAACATTGAGCGGTTCGGATCGTCAAAATTTGATCCGAAAAGGTGAGGTCCGCGCCAAAATTTAATAAGGAATCACTTGAGAGAACATCTTCCTCTCTCTCTCTCTCTCTCTCTCTCTCTCTCTCTCTCTATATATATATATATATATATATATATATATATATATTGTATATTTGTCCTGTTTTCGCCAAGAAGCGACACACCCAGAAACTTGGAAAGGTATCTAAAAAAGTAGAGAATGAAAACAAAATGAAGCTTTTCAGATAGAGAAAAGAGATATACCTGGTTGCCAGCAGCTTGATGAGAGAGAAAGGAAGGAAAAGTGAGAGGAGGGGGGGTGTTGCAAGAGATCTAATTACTAGATTGGAGAGATGCTTAGTGGCCTGCTATTTAAAGGCAGTTAGTTAATTGGTTTGGTCTTCAAAAATAATTTAAATCACAAAAGTCCCAAGAATCAACGCGGGCATATTAGCATATACCCTTTCGATCTCTCTTTAGTCAACTCTTCGCCGAGAATAAGTACAACAATAAGCATTTATATACTTTGCTTCTTACAGTTGGCGACTTGGCCGCTTGAAATTCCAAGAACTAACAAAGCAAAGTCCTGACAACTTCTCTTTGTTTATAGAATTCAAATATCTCATCTTTCTTGTATGGGTTGGCAACTCGATGATGAGGTTTAAGTCGTCCAAGAGCATCTTCAACCCATTTTTCACCCGTTTTAATCCACAAGTTAATGTTTAATTGGTTCTGATTCGTGGTCAACTGTTTTCAGTACAAAAGTTCATCCACCGTAACACGCTTTTTGATTTTTTATTCCTGTAATTGAATTTCATCGTGATAAACCTTTCTGCATTTGAAAGGCCGACAGAAGATCATACTACCACTTTGTTTGAAAATTCTAGTAAAAAAATTGTGTTTGTTAATTAGATGGGGAACTAGTTGGGTAAATATAACTCGGAATTTTGATCTATGTGATGTGCGTGTTTACAAGAAATATTTTTTGGTGAATTTTGAGATATTGACATTTCAAAATCAGTTCGGAGTGATACAAAAAAATATGGATTGGAATCGCTTCCGGCTAATTTCGAATTTAGAATTTAGAATCGCACTATAAGAAATACTTTTGAGTCGATCCTACTAAGGTTTTATTTGGCTAAATTGAGAAAAATAGTTTATTGGTTTATTTGGTTTTGTCCTTATTCAAAATTTTTTTACATTTGTTAGTTTTCGGTCGATTTTTTGAGGTTTCTTGGCTTGTCTCGACGAGAGGAATCTAAAAAGTATAAAATTATTAGCCAAACTTAAAGATTTGTGAATAAAGATGAAGAATAATCCAAAAAACCGGTTTTTTGACTAAATTTTTCGTATTTATTCATAAAACTTTAAGTTTGGCTAATAATTTTATACTTTTTAGATTTCTCTCGTGGAGACAAGCCAAGAAACCTCAAAAAATCGACCGAAAACTAACAAATGCAAAAAAAAAATTGAATAAGGACAAAACCAAATAAACCAATAAACTATTTTTTCCAAGTTAGCCAAACTAAGCCTAAATATAATACGACCTTTACACTAAAACTTAACGTATATATGCCGCGTTCAAATCTCTATCAAGCCACATCAGCGAATAAAATAGAAGAAAAGAAGATCCACTGTTCTTTTACCAGGAAACCATTGAAATTCAAAACAACGTATAAAACCACAAGTTCTTTTTCATTAGAAGCTTCGACAGTACAAAGAAAATGCCGAAGGGAACATAGAACAGACCGGAAAACACACATTTTTATATCATAGAGTTCCAACACGAAACACTGGTAAAACCTGTAAATGCTTTTGAACTATGAGATATAGTGCAATCCAACAATATTCTACATTATTGGCACATATAGAAAGACCTAGAACAACAAGTTTCTTCACTTCCACATAGATTGATGCAAAAAGTCCGCATTACCTCAGCCGAATTAAACTGGAATGGTGTGGTGAAAAGAGCTCTGTTTTCCCGGCGGGGAGTCCTCAGGTAGGTCCTCCTCATTCTCACCCGAAAGCTCCTCAAGCGATTTCCCGAGGGGCTCTGGGACGAGGAAAGTAAACCCAATGCCCAAGAGGGAAACAAAACCAAGCACAATAAGTGAGTCCGGCACACCTATACCTGTATGGTACCCTGGATCGGGTGGAGGGTGATCAAGTTGACTTCTGGCCTCGGACGCGTACAAAAACCCAAATGCCCCGACTATGGCCCCCGCTTTTCCCGCTGCAGCCGATATTCCGTGGCAAGTGGACCTAAGTCGTGCTGGGAAAATCTCCGCCGGAACTATAAATGTGGTCGCGTTAGGCCCGAAATTCGCAAAGAAAAACGTGAGAGCGTACATTGTGAGGAATCCAGTCTTATGACCAAGCCAGTAGTTGAAAGGTATCCCGAGTGCGAACATGAACACGGTCATGAAGGTGAAACCCATCAACTGAATGGAAAATCTTCCGATTCTATCAATGAAGAACACTGTGAACCAGTACCCTGGCACGGTACCACACAGGGCAATTAGGAATTGTGCTCTTGCAATTTGATGAACTTCGCGAATTGCAGTATATGAACTAGATGGTTTGAGCCAGTGAATTGCAGAGAATATGTTTTTCTGGAATAGATTTTGGCTATAGAAGGAGATATCGAGTAAGAACCAACATGTCGTGGTGCCAAGTAAGTGAAGCCCGTGGCGATGAAGAAATTCCCTCGAAAACAATGTATACTGTTGGGAGGGCTCTTGCGTTATTTGCTCCAGCTTGGCCTCTTCGGGGTCAAATTCAACGTGTAACACCTTAGCCATGTCCTCGGCCGCTTGTTTGGCGTTTTTCGCAATAAGAGCAGTGTAACGGGCGGTCTCGGGCATTTTCATACGCCAGTAGTATGTCATCGCAGCTGGAATGGCTCCAAACATTAATATGATGCGCCAAACATAGTCAGCCCTGGGTGGTGTGGTCAATATTGGATCAGAATCTTTGTAGAATATGGTGGAGACTACGAGTCCAACGATTCCACCGGTCAATATACCGAACCCTTGCATTGCAAAGACGGCAGCGATAAACGATCCCCGAGTCTTCTTGTTGGCGTATTCGGACATGATGGTTGCGGAAAGCGGGTAATCGCCACCAATACCAAATCCTAACCAAAATCGGAAGAAACAGAGAGTGGCCATCACACCGCTAGGACTTTGACCGAAAGAAAGACCAGAGGCGATGGAGCAGATGATCATGAGAAGCAGGGTTAAACCGTACACCTTTTTGCGGCCCAATTTGTCACCAAGCCAACCGAAGAAGAGTTGGCCGCATAAGGTGCCAACGAGGGCGACACCTGTAACGGCGGATGAAACACTGGCTGGTAACACGCCCGGCTTACCTTTTATTGGCAGGTAGTAGATTCGGCCCAATAACTTAGTGACGACGGAAATGCTGAAGAGATCATAGGCATCTGTGAAGAAGCCCATACCGGCAATCACGATTGCTGTGAAGTGGTATAATTGTGTTTTTGCCACATCGAGTGCCTTTAGCACTTCCAACTGTTCTCTAGGCATGGCTAGATTTTGATGTTTATGCTGATATGTAGTGTTGTCCCAACAGCTTCGTGAAATATGAGCCTCTGGATTGAAGAAGTAAAAATGGTGATTACAACATGTAATAATTTATTTAACATATAATTTACCAGTTTAAATCACCAGATAAGTTTGGAATTCCATCACAAATGGGGAAATGATTATTGTTCTTCTTGAGCAATTGAAAACAAATTGGGAAGGAGTGAGTTATAATTAATGTTCTTTTTGAGAGACGAGTAACTTAACTCAAGATGAACACATTTGTCACGTTAGCTGGTTATGTTATATAGTGCAATTATCCTAAATAATACTCCTTTCATCCCGTTTTACGGAAACACGTGCAAATTTCTGGATAAAAGAATAAAGTACTTCTGCCCATGATTTTTCAAGTATCTTTGCATCAAATTAAAAATCTCGATCCATCCTTTTTAGAGTGTTTTACTTTTTATTTTGGACAATCCCTTAATAAATATGTATTTTGAAAAGTTAGTAGCTGCACTTCTATTTTCCCATTAAAAGGCTAGATTTCTTTTTGAAAAGTTTGTGAGTGTTATTATATTGATAATGGTAAGAAGTGGAAAGTAAATGTACAAGTTTATGCAGGAGGAAATAAATTAAAATTACAAAGCTACACAGTTAAAAAGAGACCGAGGGAGTAAGAAAGATTTGAAGTTTTAACTTACCAAAGGTATGGCATCACATAACTTTTTAATGGTACATGTACACTTATTATTTGCTGCTATATTTGAACCAAAAAAATAGGTAACGATAGCTTGCGACGTGACATACTATGTTCTTCATAGCTTCCACCTATATACTTTTTCGATGAGATTTTTCATCTTAATTTATTGAATAAAATAAAGTTAAGAGTGCTAAAGTTACGTAAACTAACGAAATGGTCACACCAAAATATGGTTTGTGCTGGTTAAAGTTGCATGAAAAATAACCTAACGAGATTAAAACACCGCTTATAAATACACATTGTTAAAATGGTTTTCTAGAGGAGAATTTAAGTCACTTCTGCCAACAGCTAAGCCGATGTTGGCAGCGTTTTCCTTTCTTTTTATTCCTTGATGTACCCTGTCGGATTTATTTCATATGTATATCTTTTCGCCGATCAAAAAACAGCTAAGCCGATGGAATTTAAGATATATTGATTAACTACCCCGTAAACTCCTCCCCCATAAAAGGCTACAAAATGAATGGAAAAACTAATTTTTTTTATCCGAAAATTACTTCAAATTTATGTAGTCCAAATGAAGACCAAAACACTCGTACAATGTTTTTTTTAAAACAAAAAAATTAGAAACGACTTGTTGAGCTCTAATCCAAACTCGATTGATGTATTCGACTTACAAAACTTAATTCTTGTTGAGATTAAACTGACTCAAAGTAAAAATTGTCCGAGCAAAGGTGCCAACCTTGTTGAGACTTTTAGTTTTGGTTCTGATGCCAATTCGTACCATTAACCCTTGAATCATTGTAATCTTTTATGAGATTAATATATTTCTTTTTGCTGAGTAAAAATCCAAATTAACTAAATTTATTCATTTTTTTTAAATGGCAAGATTATTCAATGGATAAGAATCTTGAAAATAGATACATCGAGCCAAAGGAGGGGAGGGGAGGGGAATTATTCATTTCTGCTTGTGATAAAAACCTTTAGCTAAGTCGCAAAACTGATGTAGTAGTGGAATGTTGTACTACAAATGTAAGAGTTTTTTCATTACGGATTAAATTCCGTCCATCTAGGACATTTTGAAATAGGAGTAATAGTCTTCCCTAAATCGTACAATTCTTCCTGACTTGAATATGTCATCGACTCAAAATGATATAGCTTTTTTTTTTTTTTTTGATCTGGAAAAATGATATAGCTGTTACGGAAACTTATTCAACAATCTACCAAAAAAGAACAAAAAACTAATTCAAACAATTAATTGGGATGAGTTTCTAATATGTAAATATCAAATTAACTACCATATTATTAAACAACAATCTCGTTGTGACGTAATTCTTAAAAAGAACAATATCTAAAATTAATTGTTGGCCGCCTTGGTTCACCTCCGACCCAATACCCTTTATTCTTCATTTGTTGTAAAAAAAAAAAAAAAAGAAAAAAAAGTGAGTAATTAGGATTTTACTATTCATACAAACTCTAATCACCACTTTTCTCTTTTATTTTCATCAACCATGATAAATGTTTACTCTTACTCCAATCATTATTCAACTTCGCTCCACATCAATTATACGAAAATATAATTTAGAGGATTTCCTATTTGTTTCGCATATACTTATTTAGAGTGTTGACTCCATTTTCTCAAATGGAGAAAAAACTGGAAGGTGAATCGAAACAAGAACTTTTCCTCAAAAGAGAAGGAACTAAGAAATGGACGGTGGTGTTAGAGATGCCCTTAGATGTTGCTTGTAAGTACAATTATGGCTTCCATTTTCACTAAAAAGCTACAAACCCAAAAGTTAATAAAGGTTTCTAAACTATAGATGTTGCTTGTAAGTAAAATTATAGCTTCTATTTTGCTTGTAAGCAAAATGGAGTTTTCTCTATACAAAATGAATGCAAGTCGATGCTGCTAGTGTAACTGATTTTTTCTCAGATGTTGATGATTCTTCTCACCTGTATAATCTTACCATATGCGAATGCAGGATGCTAATGACTCGTGGCTATGCACAACAGATAAGTCTGATTCACCGAAAAGCAAAACAGAAGTGCAAATATGCTAGCGAAAAATGCTTTTAGTTTAAGTAATTTTCTTTTTTTAAATTTAAGCCGTTTTCAGTTTACTCTTCACGTTGCTCCTAGTTTTGTGTTTAATCAACTAGAAATGATGTTGTAGGGGTCAAGTACTCCAAATCCATTTGTATTTAGTTTTTATGATATCTCGTTTTCATAAAAACGAATGGAGCTTTTTGGAGAGAGAAAGTGATACCTGATTGTCAGCAACTTGCTGAGACAGTAAGCTGAAGGAGAAGTGTGTGTCTGAGAGGGAGGGAGAGAGAGAGAGAGAGAGAGAGAGAGAGAGAGAGAGAGGGTGTTACGGACAACTAAGGTGTCATACTATGTCGAAGAGATGCTTGGTGGCCGGCTATTTAAAGACAGTTAATTGTTTCAATCTGGAAAAATGAACAAAATATCTTTGGAATCCTTACCGGCATATACTAGCATATTCCCTTTAGAAAAAGAGGTAATTAAATATCCATCCATTTTTTGGACACAACATAGAATTTCATCCTCCTTATTTTATGGGGATATGTTTTCATCCTCTTGTAATCTGATTTACCATTATTACCCTTTCTTCTTTTTATATATCAAGATTTATATTTATCAAGATATATAGCCAAAAAATATATGTACTTTCAAACTTCTTTGTAGAGACCAAGAAATTTGACATGCATGGCAGTTTCTTCCTTTTTTTTAGAGATTGCTCGAAATTTGAAATGTATGTTAGTTACTTATTTTTTTAGATTTTTTTTTATCTTGTGTAAAATTAAGTTTTTAAATGGTGTATGATTCACTTATCCAAAATAAAGGAATTTTTGAAATTGTAGAGATTCAAAATTGGGGAATGAAATTTTTTCCAAATTTGATTCCTGTGAACACCGAATTTTAGCTAAAAAGTAGTCATGGTAAAATCATATTCACATAGTCACAGTAAATTAAAAACATGCACTACTAATTAACACACTTCTAATCAACCCAAAAGCATAAACATAAAACAATCATTTTTCCAAATATGTTGACAAAAAGACATAAGTGGTGTCTGTGTAATCGAAAAAAACAATATATTTCCTAATTTAAATTAGTCTTCCGATCCTTTCGCGCAGCCTTGATTTCATCGCATTGTAAATTTTTCTTCAAGCTTCAGGAATTTATTCCGTCATTGAGAAAATCATGCACCATGTCTGCTCTCAATCGCCAGCATTCTGTATTATATGCATATTTGCACGAGGAAAAAATGAATTACCACAAACTGATTAAAAGTGAATAACGACGAATGAAACAAAATAAAATGTACACAAGAAGTCCAGCAATCATGGTAAATATGAACTATCAAATATGGTAAATACATACTAATAAACTTATTAACACTGTTGTAAGGTATATGGATATAAATCATGGTAGTCATGAATATTTGTTTTTCATGATAAATTAAATTGATTCAAAGTCCATGTTAAATAGAAAGAGACATAATGGTACGGTAATCATGATAAATTAATTAGGCCATTCTTCAGAAATCATGGTAAATGCTTTCAAGTCAAACTTTTTCCGCTAAACCTATAAATAGATAATTAAGTGGGCATATTATAAAAAAAATCTATCTTGGTAAATCTAAAAATATTTCAAACCTTTCATTGTACATTTACCCCATATTCATGAATCATGGTAAGTAAACTAACCCACGTATAAGAAGAAATATTGCAAGGAATAGAACAAGCGTACAACACCTCCGATAACAGAGAATAAGGAAACATGTTGCGTTGTGTTAAAATGATAAATTGAAGATGATTTGTTGTAGTAGTGCTCAACCCAACACCCTAGTTTGGAGAAACTCAATTTCATTAATGAAAACACCATAAAGTTCAAAAAAAAATTCTCAAACATATCAAACCCCAAATTAGTATCGTAAGAACTTTTACTAACACCTGAGGCTTGTTCTCAAATAACCTCTGGCATTTGTCGTTTTGAGTTGGGAAGTCAACTGGTGAAGATTTGGGAAGCCGTTTTGGGACGGCGAGGGATTTGGGACTGTAAGAGCAGACAATTTGGTACGCCTGAGGAGACGACGCCGATCTAGTCGGGAGCGAGGATTGTCAAGGGCAACTTTGGACTGCAAGGACTAAAGGTCTGGGACGTCGATTTGGGATAGCCGAGGTGAGAATTTGGTCTCAAATTCTGGGTTTTCAGAATTTCTTCTCTAGGTATAAAAATAGGATGAGACTAATTGCTTAAATATGGGGATTGGATTTTATCTCAATCCCTAAGTTATGGGGATGGTCCTCTATATTTTTAAATTCATCCAAATTTCTATATAACCCAATCCCATAATTGCAGTGGAGGACTTCTAAATTTTGAAATTGGTCCACTTCCTACCTTTCCTATAAGCAACTTTTAATTTAGTCCCCAATCCATTAATATGTTTTATATAAAGGGCATTTTAGGGTTTATTTAAATCTCAGGATGGAAACATAACTCCTAAAAAGGCTCAGGATGATTTTCTAATTTCAAGTAAGTAAAAGGATGATTATTTAAGTGTCCCTTAAAAAAATGCTAGACACAATAACCAACCACAACTGTCTATGTTCCGAAATAATTTAGTCCCAACTCATGTTGTAGTTGCTTATACAAAGTGGGTCGTGTCCACGTCTCTTGATCGTTTGGACCTTTCATAGCTAAAAGGTACTAATCGTTGCATGGACCAACATTGGCAAAAAGGCTCAGAAATCATACGGTCGGTTAAAAACAGACTTTTGATCATGACTCATGCCATTATGGCGATGATGGACGATGCTTTTTGGCTGTTTAATGTCATCTAGGCCTTCAAAAGGAAAATTTTTCCATTTTAGAAAATACTATTTGATTTGCTTATAACTTTTACTAAGAAATTCCATTTTAGTTGCCTTCTAGAGCAACCTCATTATTTTCCTTGTTTTCATTCTGTGATGTATTTCCAAAATTTCAACTTTGGTAATCCCGTTGATTTAGGTATGATTAGCCAGTCTAATTCTATGTTATTTGTTTCTTGGTTGGTCTAGGGTTCATTTGACACTGTAAATATCCTTGTAAGACTTATGGCAGAATTTTGTTGCTTATGATTAAAGAAAATGAGATTATTCTCCCTATAGCTTGTTCATATATGTGTATATATACCTCTTCACAAACAAGTTTGTGCTTTCTTCTTGCAAATTAGTTTCTTAAAAAGAGGATTCACTGCATTAGTTGCTCAATACTCTAAGTTGACTAACTCCCGACCTATGAACACCGAACAAATAAACATGGGTCGGTACCAGGTGCTAAAATCTTTTGAAAAACTAGGCATTAGTCTTAACTCATGTTGTAGTTGCTTTATACCCAGAATTGATTTTAGCACTCATGACATTTTAAATAAAAAAATAAAGTGGTTCCGTGTATCATTTTTTTGATTTTTTCTCACCAAATTTAAGTACTCCTCGTGTACTTTAATATGGTGCAAAAAAATTTTCAAAAAACAATATATAGAACCACTTTTCTTCCTGTTTTTCCGAGGAAATTTCAAAAAACCCCCAAACTTTGACCTAAATATCAAAAATACTCTCAAACTGTCAATTTTTTCAATCGTACTCCCAAACTTCACTTATGTAATCAAAATTGCTCCTACCATCAGGATTTGTTACCTAAATAAAGGAAAATGCTGAGGTGGAGGTTAACAGACCCAAAAACCGTTAATAATTTGGTACAATTTCAGAAAACCCCCCAAGCTTTGAACCAAATAACAAAAAACGTCCCAAACTTTCAAAAAAAAATTTAAAAGCTTCTTCTTCCTCTTCCCTCCAATTCACAAGAACATAAAGGGGGGAGAGAGAGAGAGAAAGAGACGCCTGATGAGCGCAACGGTGCAGTTGCGACCACAAAACTCCTCCTCCCCCATTGCCGTTGCCGCAGCCTACAAAGTCCTCCCCGACTTAGGCTACAACTGCATCTACTATACATTCTCTCTGTGTCGGCCACGATGGCAGGGGTGGTAAATTCCTCCTCCTCCCAACTCCAATTCACAGGAACACAGAAGGGGAGAGAGAGAGAGAGACGCCGATGACGGACGGGGCAGTGCGATTCGCGACCACAAAACTCCCTCATCCCCACCGTCTTTGCCGCAAAATTACACAAAGTCCTCCCCGGCGAGGTTACGTGTCTACTACACATTCTCTCCGCGTCGACCACGATGGCTAGGGCGGTAAACTCCTCCTCCTCGCCTCCACCAACGGCGACGGCGACACTAAATCCAATGTCACCAACACCACTGTAGCCTTGACCGAAACACCCGAATCGCTTCTCTTCTTCCACAAGTAAGACTACCTCTACCGCGGCTCGTCATTATATAGACAATTGAACCCCCAGAGGATGCACGAGCTGTTAGCTTACCACGTGAGACTGCTCGGGTCTCTCTCTCTCTCCCCCTCTATTTTCCTATGAATTAGAGAAGGGAGGAGGAAGAAGGAGCTTTTAAAAAAAAATTGAATGTTTGGGAGGTTTTTTTATATTTGGTTCAAAGTTTGGAGGGTTTTATGAAATTGTACCAAATTATTAACGGTTTTTGGGTCCGTTAAGCTCCACCTCAACATTTCCTGTTAGTTAGGAAACAGATCCTGACGGTAGGAGCAATTTTTATTACGGAAGTGAAGTTTGGGAGTACGATTGAAAAAATTGAAAGTTTGGGAGTATTTTTGATATCCAGGTCAAAGTTTGGGGGGTTTTTTGAAATTTTTCCTGTTTTTCCGCATAACAAGTAACTAGATTTTCATTGAGCGGTGCCACCTTTCGTCCGGATCCTGATTTTGCCACTGCTCCGTAAGACTTGCTAAGTGGACAAGTATTCGTTCTCTCTTTAATTACTTTCGTTTTAATGGTAAAAATTAGTAATACGTATTAACCAGATGTACCTCTAGGAGCTCCAAGTAACGAAGCCCTAGTGATCAATTAACCAGGAGTAACAACATGTATTCCATTATTTGCGTTCCAAAATTATTGCCTTATGCCACTAAACCATAACACCATAGCAAGTTAACAACGAAACCTTGAAACGTTTGCATAGAATTGAAATTTAAAATGTGATATTAGTCGAAACAAAATGGTATATTCTTATGGGACATTTACCATCAGGTCACTTTTGGATCCCATGATTACCATTAGGTCAAGCCTAACTCTGAAAAATTCTCATCAACTCCCCAACCCGTATAAAAATGCCTAAATCATAGGTTACCCTATGAAAGTGCATAAAATTCTCGGGTACCCTATGAAAGTGCCTAAACCACTAAACCTTATAATAGGAAAGTGCATCATAAACCTAAACTCTATGGTACCCTAAGACTAGGGTACCCTTATCATAAGGGTACCCTAGGACTCGGGTACCTTATGAAAGTGCCTAAAATCCTAGGGTACCCTATGAAAATGGCTAAAATTGTAGGGTACCCTACGACTATGGGTACCCTACGACTAGGGGTACCCTATGAAAGTGCCTAAAATTCTAGGGTATCCTACGACTACGGTACCCCATGAAAGTGCCTAAAATCCTAGGGTACTCTATGAAAGTTCCTAAACCACTAAAACTTTATAATAAGAAAGTGCACTTTAAACCTAAACTCTAGGGTACCTTATGACTAGGGTACCCTTATGAAAGTGCCTAAAATCCTAAGGTATTTTAAATCTTAGGGTACTTTATGAAAGTGCCTAAACCACTAAAACCCTATAATAGAAAAATGCACCATATACCTAAACTTAAAAAAAGAGTGACTTACCTTAGTGGTAATTAAAAAAAATGACTTACCTTATTGGTAATTAGACATCTCTTTTCTAGATCTAGAGGTAATAATCCCTATTCTTAATTCTATTGGGATCAAATCATACGTTTATATTAAATTACAACCGTATATGTACCCATCCCAATACTCTTGTAAAAAATTAACAGGTGAAACATATAAAATGCCCTCAAGAATATACTTAGGGGGTGTTTCACTAACCCAGTTTTTTGAAAAATTTGGTTTTTCACGGGTTTTTTATGTGATGTGTTGTGAGAGAATGACATGTCTCGGTATTTGAAAAAAACAATTTTTTGGTAGTGGAACACCCCCTAATCTGTACTATACAATAATTAAAAGGGTTTTCCTTTGGAAGACCAATCCAGTATTTTATTGCTCCATTTTTTAATGAAGTTGTGCAGTATACCTGAACCGAAAGATATGGAGTGAGAACTTTAACACGTAGCATAATAAATCCCAATTGATCTTTAATTGACTAGTTACTACATCCCATTAGTTGCATTTGAGATTTATTAGAAGTCAACCTATAACACGTCAAAAAATATTTATGGAGTACGCGTTTAGTCACTCTTGATTCTGATTTTGCTGGTCATCGTGATAAGGGAGATCTTTGAAAGAGTATCCATATTAATTAATGAGCGGAGAAAGTTTATTGATGTCAGTCAAAGATCATAGATCATTGAATTCGATATCTCCCATAAACAAATTGAGGTTAATGAAAAGGATTGGCCGCACGATGCATGATCCAATGGATAAGCACTTGACGATCATAGTGCAGATTTGGTAAGATTGCCGTGAGTCGAGTGACAAGCACTTGACGATCAAAGTGCATACAACCATGTCTACTCTATTTCCAAGAAATGACTCGATGACAACAATATCACTTCATACCTCGCTGCATGTCCATATTGTGTTAAGCTATTAAAATAAGGAGAGTTGATATAAGGACTACTATAACTATTTCCAAATACTTGTAGTTCACATGACTTTTTCCTAAGACATTCAGTCCACTAACACATCTAACATACGACCGACAATACCCCTCCAGCCTCAACCTTCTTCACCGACCACACTCCTCATCCTCTTCTTGGCAACCAAAGACCTTCATTGACCCCACGACGAGCTTTGGTGACTGCTTGACCGACTAGGTGACTAAAAATAAGACGCGTCCCAAGCGTAGGACTCTTGACCAGTGCAGCACAATATCCGAAAGTACTGAAGTCGAATCACAGAGACGGCTAACGGTGTTTGACTCGAAGTGCGGAGTTTTAGTTCAACTGGCTCTTAGGTAGCCACCCCTTGATTTAATGAGATTAATGCACTAACTACTGGACTGATTTACTTAGCTAATTTAACTGAATGCAGATTAATAAAGAGAGCATAGCTGAGGGAACTCAGCGTTCGCAACTAGCCTAACCAGTATTTACTCAGGCCACAATTTCTCTTTATATTGATTTTAGAATAAAAGAAAGGCTTCCTAACAAATGCGCACCACCTATCACCAGACTCCATGCGCATTCGAATTCTGGCGATGTTTGGGTTTTGTTTGTTAGCAAAGTTTATGTTTCCTAAAATTGCCCGAAAATTAAGTAAATTCGGCCCCGAGGTGAAACATCAATTAGCCTAGCTACAGCACGCCTTCGCCCCGCAGCCGCACTCTAAACAACTACTCACTCATGACTGTAATAACTACAAAAATCCAATTAAACCTAGATCTAAACATGCTTGAAGAATAAAAATATTAAAATAGGAAACGATTCCGTAGATTGCAAGAGAACAACGAACTTGATGATCAATACCAAACTGAAATCTGAAATCCAAAAATCTGGAACAAGCTTGAATGTAGAATACTAAAAGAAAACTGTAGCCGAAGCCTTGAAAAGTAAAAACCTAAAAACAATACGTGTATCCCTAATCTGAGTTGTAACAAGAGTATTTATACTAATTATTGTAATCCTAATGAAAAACGAACGAAAATCCCAAAACATTCCACGCAAAGACCAAACGATGACGTTTACTAGGCCTACTAAGCGCTCGGTAGTGCTACCTAGATTTATGGGTAGCGCTACCGCTTTGTTAAGCGCTACCTTGACCGGCTGCCTCCCCTTTGACTGTTGACCTCTTAACAAACTGGTAGCACTACACCACTTTGGGTGTAGCGCTCAAGAACATTCTGTTCACTTTTTGGACCTTTTGTGTCAATCTTGAGCACTCCAAAGAATTAGTGTAGCACTCCTGACGGATTATGATCATTTTCGCGCGAAATTCACTTCATCCTTACTTAGCCTCCTCAACCTATGTGCACGCATTCCCAATATTTCAAAATTAGCGCCCACATCCCTAGATTACCTGCAAATTACGCTCAACACACAAAAACACCACATGCACATATCAAATGGAAAATGAAGCTTAAATTGCACGTCTAACATGTTAAATCACCCTACTTAGGCGCTCAAAAGCAAGCTCTCCACGCGCATATCAGTGACTACCCTCTATCCTCGACCGAGACAAAACAATCTTCGACGGCCACTATTTTTTGACTGATCTTGCATTTTTCTTACGATAGAGCTCCGTATTCCTTATGTTGGTACAGTGGAGCTCTGACTTAAATCGAGTTTCGTTCTCTCTCAAGATTTTTGGTTCAGTTGCCAGAAAAAAATGGTGTTCTAGTGCTCTGTTCAATTTCAACGAAAAAAGAGTTGCTCGAAGTTTGCATTTTGCGGTCAAATTCAGTGCGTAGATCTGACGCGTTACTGGTTCTTCAGCGTAATACACAAGTTAGAAAGGGTGATGACATCATTCATCAATCTTGAGGTGATGACAGATTTTGTTTCGATTTTGCTTTTTCTTTTGTTTTTTCTTTGTCTTTTTTTATTGCACAAAGGACAAGACAAGGAGCATTGTCCTTTACTCCTTTTTACCTTGGTTTTAATAAAAATTGATTGTGTTTAGTTTAGATTTTGAGTTTCGATCTTTGTAATAATTAGAGGGAGAAATAGGAATGATAGTTAAAAAATACGTATTACTGATTGGAAAGAGATAGAGAGAAAAATAAAAATAATATTTAAAAATAAAGGTAATAATTAAATAATAATTGTGAAAACCGGTTCTAGAAAACCAAAACGAACAAGCTGCTTGTTTTGTCATTTTGATAACTTGTCAGCTGTAATGGATCCTTTTTGGTTTCTATCGTGGTTTGTAACTTTTTATCTCCGTACACTTTCACGCAATATTCTGCCATTATTATACCAAGTAGGCTTCATAAAAATAAAAAAAAAGTCCAAATAACCACATCTTCTAAGTCTAGATAACCACATCTAATCTCAGTGAGCTTTAAAAGAAAAATATTGTCTAGATAACCACTTTTGTGAGTTCGATCAGATAACCACATCTTATGAATCCAGATGACCACATTCGATCTCAAGTAGGGTTTAGAAAGGAGATGTAGTACAAATAACCACCACTTATAAGTCCTGATAACCATATCTTACCCCAAGTAGGCTTTTTTAAAAAAGATATAGTCCAGACATCTTTTGAATTCAGATAACCACATCTTGTGAGTCCAGATAATCACATCTAATCCCAAGTAGGTTTTTTTTTTTTTTTTTACCTTTTTTTTGTAAAAAAAGATATAGTCCAGAGTCTCCAGATAAGCACATCTCATGAGTCTGGATAACCTCATCTGATCCCAAGTAGGTTTTAAAAACATATATAATACAGATAACCATACCTTGTTAATATCTCGATACCATTCCATATTTATCCTTACATACATTTTACATTAAAAAATACTCCTGCCGTTTCGGCACGGAGTCAAAGGATTAAAAAAAAAGTTCTTTAACTCTGTAGCAAAATCACTACAAGAAAAAGTAACTATGGCGACGAAAGCTGGCAAAAAAATTTAAATTTCCTAGCCAAATGGGTCTTTATGGCGAGAAAATCGATTTCGTCGACAAAGAATACACTGTGTCGACAAAATTATCTTTCCTCACCCTAAAACAAAGATTTGGCGAGGAAATGAACATTTCCTCGCTAAAAGGCTATCATTTGGCGACGAAATTTGAATTTCCTCTCCAAAAAGCTAAGATTGGTGATAAAATTATATTTCCTCGTCACAAAGCTAAGATTTGGCAAGGAAATATTCATTTCCTCGCTAAAGGGTAATCATATGGCAACGAAATTATCTTTCCTCACCGAAAAGCTAAGATTGACGACGAAATTATATTTTCTCGTCAAAAAGCTAAGGTTTGACGCCAAATGTTCATAAAGGTTATTATTTGAATAAATTAAAATACTTTAAAGAAATCGTAACAACAATAGGAAACGAAAAGGAAGGACCGGGCATGGATCCCAACTTTCTAGTTGAAAGATTTGCATTTTGGAATCGGAGAGTTCATGCAAAGAGATCTTAAAAGTGGAGAGAAACAAAATAATAGAAAAAATTTGACATTGAAGCTTGAATCGGAGAGTGGCATGATGGATAGGTGTTGGGACTTGCAAAGGCAAGGTCGCAGGTTTGAGCTTGGGCTAGAAAGTAAAAACTTCGGTAAAAGCAAATAAATAAAAAAATTTAAGAAACAAGTTTAAAGAAACACTATAAAGGAACTGTCTAACTAAAATTAGACAAGAATATTTTTAAGAAAATAGAGGTTAAAAGAAGAAAAAAAAAAGTTTATATATTAAAAGTTGTAAAACTTTGCATTGAAAAGCAAGTTGGTGTGGTAGTGGAAGGGTTGAGTAAAAGCAAATAATAATAAAATATTTAAGAAACAAGCTTAAAGAAATACTACAAAGAGACTAAAATTAAATAGAAATATTTTTAAAAAAAAATTAGAGAGGTGGAAAGAAGTAAAAAAAAATTTATATATTAAAAGTTGTAGAATTTTGCATTGAAAAGGAAGTTGGTGTAGTGGAAGGGTTGCGTAAAAGCAAATAACAATTAAAGATTTAAGAAGAAGTTTAAAGAAACACTACAAAGGGACTAAAATTAGATAGAAAGATTTTAAAAAAAAATTAGAGAGGTTAAAACAAGTAGAAAAGGTTTATATATTAAAAGTTGTAGAACTTTGCATTGAAAAGGAAGTTGGTGTGGTGGAAGGTTCGCATACTGTTATAGGGGAGTTCATTGGTTCAATTCCCAATGGAAGTAGAGGAGCTGGGTAATATGTAAACATTTTTAGGCGAGGAACGATTTCCTCGCCAAATGTTCCGAATAGGCGAGGAAAACAACATTTCGTCACCAATTGGTCAGACTAGGCGAGGAAAAATTTCCTCACTAATTAATCCATATAGGCGAGATTAAAGAAGGATTGATTCACTCCAATGTCGGACCATAGGGAATAGGCAACTGGACAGAAATGTAGGGCTTATTTGAAAATACGGATTTAGTACTTAAAATTGAATCAATTAAGTAATAACTGATTGAGTATGTTTTATAACCATTTTTTATATTACTTAACAGATTAAGTATCACTTAAAAGGTGGAAGCAAAGGAGTTGGGTAATGAATAAATGTTTTTTTTAGTTTCAAGGGTTTTAGGCAAGGAAAAAATTCCTCGCCAATTGGGTCAAATAGTCGAGCACAAATTTCCTCTCCAATTGTTCCGCATAGGTGAGGAAAAACAAATTTCATTGCCAGTCGTTTCGAATATGTGAGGAACGATTTCCTCGCCAAATGTTCCGAATAGGCGAGGAAAACAACATTTCCTCGCCAATTGGCAAAATAGGCGAGGAAATATAGTTTTCCTCGCTAAGATTCTTTTTGTGATGACCATTAGTCGACGAATTTTTTTCTCGCCGATTCATTTAGCAAGGAAATTTGATGTTTTAGAGACAAAAATGATTCGTCGCGATACATGAATTTTGTTGTAGTGAATACTCCATTAAGAATTGCAATACTCCTATAAAAGATATCAAAATAATGACTTCTAATAAAAATTCAACAATAAATATAAAAATATACTCCATTGCTTTGGTGCTTTGGTGGCAGTACCTTATTTACTGATGAAGCACGTCACCTCTGTCCTCCCTCTTGGGAGTGGTGACTTGTCTCTTTATACATAATTCATCTCCCCCCCTTTCTCATGAATCTTCTCTCTCGCCAGTTATACATACAAAATATATATTCATAAATTTCTGCAACTTGCAATGAAACAACGGTTAATGATCATGTTTGTAACTTGCAGAGGTACTGTCGAGTCGGCCATTAGGCATTACGAATTCGTCCGTCGTGCATCACAGTGTTGCATATCATTTTTTTCCGGAAAATGGATGGAACAACTTGGAACCAAGGCACCATTTCTACTCTCTTTAAGCTTCTGATTTTTTCTTTCTTTCTCGATTTTACAATAAATCGAGTTACATGTGGTCCTCCATGTCATATAAAGTCTTCGCATCTTTGGAAAACTATTCCGACGTCAGCAACTGTTTGGCCTAGCTTTCCAACAACAATCAATCTCTCGTCTCTTTCTCGCGGGATCAACTGCAAAATCTTGCTCTAGCTCCCCTCCCTCTATTTCAGTCTGTAACAAACCAGAGGTGTACTTTTGTTCAATTAAAAAAATGGAATGGACTTTAGAGAATAAAAAAATGATTTGGTGGATTAGAAGTGTTATAAAACCATTAGGTGGACTAGAGGTGTTATGAAAAGCTATAATGGACCTTATAACAATTAAAGGCCAAATTTGGGCTTTAAAGGGTGTTTAGTCCAGCCTAACTTATTTGAAAGCTTCTAATACATTGGTGTGAAATTTTTGAGAGTTCAAGGACAATATTAGACAAAAATACACTTAATGATAAAAAAAATTACAAAAGGAAAGTCGGCTGGTACAAATAGTAGCCGTCACTTTTCCCTTTGCTGCTACCAGCCTAACAAAAAGAAAGCATGTCACTGCATGCGTCATTTTTCCTTAACTACTGCCCCGTCACTCTCTCTCTCTCTCATGCGTGGGTTCCAGGTGGGACAAAATTAATTTTCTGTTTAATATATGCCCTCTCGCATACTCTCAATAGTTGAACTAGAAATTGGGCAACCATCTAGCACATAGAGATTGTCCAATTTCTAACTCTTCAAGAAAACTTAAGCACCCAACGACTCAGTCAAGACTCCACCATCATAAGCATACTTCCAACCTACATAGTCAAGAGCACCCAATGAGATGAGATTCTTCTTCAATTCTAGTACATGTCGAACACCAAATAAAGTCCTCACAAATCCATCATGCATTCTAACTCTAACAGTTCCAATCCCAACAATTCTATGGGGAGTGTTATTCCCCATAAGAACTGTACCACAATGAACCGCCTCATATGCGTCAAACCAATCTTTACGCGGACACATTTAGTAAGAACAAACAAACAAAATCTAGAATCCACTTGGCATCCAAACAGACGTCATTGACGCCCACCAAAAGAGCAAAATCTGAACCATCGGAATCTTCTGCAGCAATACCAGCAACAACCGAGCCATCCTTCTCTACAGAGTTGTCCCTATTTTTCAAACAATTTTTCACCATGGGCTTGATCTTCATCGTCAATCGAAACATCTATAATTTTTTTAAATCCATTATAATTTGGTTGAACTCATCTGAATGGTCTTTTATAGGTTATCTTCCTTCATACGAAAAGTATAAAGTCGTTGCTTCAAGTACAACTGGTTGGTTAGCAATTTTGTCATATAGATGCTCTTCAACTTCAACCAAATCCCGGTTGTTGAATCTTCCTCCCCAACCTCGCGAAGCACATCATCGGCTAAGCACAATTGAATCACACTGAGTGCCTTCGCATCAAGATCCTTAAATACACTATCCTACATATCAGCAGTTTTCTTTGACACCCCCAACAAAGCCTTACTCGTTCATTGTTACACCAGCAAAGCCTTCATCTTGATACGCCATAAACTGAAAGAAGCGCTATGGCCATCAACCTTCTCAACTTCGAAGTGAGTCGCCATGGAAAACGACCCCGAATGCACAAACGCAGCAGAAAAACACAAGCCTCAATTTGAACCCGGAGCTCTGATACCAGTTGTTGTGCCAAAATGCGAAGTAAAGACTATAACCAAACCAACAAGAAAACAAGAGGCAATGATTTACGTGATTTCCTCCCAAGCATGAAGCTTTAGAGGTACGTGCACGGGGAAAGAGTAAGAGGATTCACTATCAATGGGGAGAAATTACAAAGAGCCAGCTATACCCGTAACTCTACTTGAAGCATCCAATAGATATCTAGGAACAAATCTCTATTAAAAACCCTAACAGAGCATCAAAATCTCACCTACACAAAAGAGATGACTCTAAACCCTAGATATCTCAAATCTCAAGTCAAGACCAAACCCTAGGAGGCCACAAGGCTCCTATTTATAAGAAAATATACAATTTAGGTCAAAAAACACATTAAATCGCACAGCCGCCGCCCCGTTCGACCAGACCAAGCTTACCTGGTCCAGACCCGAGATGCTGGAGCAAAACTACACTAACCGGTACCCTTTGTCTAGACCAAGAAAATTCCTCGTCCAGACGAGATATACTGCAAGCTCCCAAAACGTCCCAAATTCGTTGGTCCGGAATTGGTTTCCCTTGGTCCGGTCCAGAGATGCTAAAACTGACATTTCGAACCAAAAATTATACCTCTCTTCAAATGTCTTAAATTCAAGGCACCAATAGAGATCTATCATATATGAGGTCTATATTGCACATTAAATTCATTATCTATTGAAAGATATTAACAATTTAAAAATTACATTAGAGACCGAGCAGACTATCAAAATGGTACAGAGAGAGTACAATTTGCAATTGATTAATTAAAGAAACACAAGCACAAAATTTGCAATATATGGGCATAGAGTTAAGTTTACATATATTCTATACATGTCTCAACCTCCTAATCTTGTTGGCATAAATGGTTCCATTAGAAATATTAGTCTTGTTGATTATCCTACATAATTATTCACAATTATATTGTATTTAATATTATTTCAATGAGCCGAAAATGTATAGAAAATAAATTTTAAGTCCATGCCACAATTTTAATGTATAAGTAAACCCATCATATAAGACCATAAGTCAAACAGTTACACCAACTATATCAAACCTTTCATTAGTCTGAAAGGCCACCAAAGAGCAAAAGCTTCATCATCTTGATGCTTAGGGCTTGTTTGCCCTTTTACAAGTGTCTCTTTTGCCCCCCTTGTTTTAATTTTGTTAGACTTGCGTAAAATCGTTGGAATTAATCATTGGTCTCAATGATAAAATCTAAAAACTGTGATTTTATGTCGAAAAGTATAAACAAATTCACTAAAGATGAAGGCACTCTTTTATCTTTCCGATTACTCTCATCAACTGATAATTATACCCAAAAATTTGTGTGAGACGCTAACAAAAAAATCACCACATACATAAACGAATACGTAATGTGCATGATATTGATTATTCGGGTTATATAATTGAGATCATGTATGCTAGTGAGACCCACACGATGCTGTATATAAATACACTTTTCAAAAACGCCACAAAACATCAAATATTATTGCATGTCCTTGACAATATACAATCCAAACTTTTCTAATTTTTTTGAAAAAACATCAAGATAGGCGCATGAAATTCGTGAATTTAAGCACCTAAGTAGGGTAGAATTAGCGCGTTAGACGTGCAGTTAGTTGTCATTTTTCATTTAATGCATGCACATTGTTGGATTTTGTGTTCGTGCTAACTTGCAAGAAGTTGGGATATTTTTTTCGCTAATGAGAGGTACTTGGAAGGCCGCGACGGAAAGAGCAAGCAAAGCTGTGGAGACTAAGCGGTGGAGTTAATTTCTCGAGGGAAGCAATTTGGACCGTCGTGAGTGCTACAAGAGATTTGGTATAGCGCTCAAAAGTGGCACAACAACGCTCACTACCTTGGCTAGCGCTACACCAAAATGGGTGTAGCGCTACCGAGCAAACAACGGTCAATAGTCAAACAGGAGGTCAACGGTCAAGATGGATTTAAGTAGTTCAAGAGCGCTACCAAGGAAATGGTGTAGCACTACAGAGAGCTTTAATTGGCTAGGGAATGGTGGCATTTTCGTCTTCGCGTGGATTTAATCTCATTTTTCTCAGATTTTAATTGTAATAAACGGGAATTCCATATAAATACTCTTTTAGAACTCGAAATTAGGGTTACACAACTCATAACTTACGTTTTGTTTTTTTTAACTTTGGTTGCTGTTCACAAGATTATTTTAGATTCAAGTTTAATCAAGTTCTTCAGGTTTTTCAGCTTTGAATCTTTGTTCTTCCCTGGTTTTCAAATCCGTTCTTTTGCTGTGAACCTATGGTATCATGTTTTATTTTTATTTCAATTATTAAAATCATGTTTAGTTCTAAATTTATGTTTGCTGCATCCGTTGATAACATGAATGAGTAGATTCATAGGGTGTGGCCGCGGGCGAAGGCGCCCCGCGGCTAGACTAATCGATGTTCACCTCGGGTTCGACATAATTAAATTTTTAAGCTATTTTGGGATACGAAACTTCCACCGGCGATCCAGTCAAGGATCCCGGATTTTCCGGATTGAAGCCTTTTTCAGTGTTTTGATGCTTTTAAAAATTATTTTTGAAAAATCCGAGCCGTCCTATGTGTTCAAAAGGTGTTTTCCAAGGTTCACGTGAGAAATCTTCAAAAAAAAAACCGGGAAGGGCTTGATCCAAGTAGTTTTTCCCAAAAACTGTAAATATAAAGTTTTTGCGAAAACTGCTTGGATCAAGCCCTTCCCGGTATTTTTTTTTTGAAGATTTCCCGCTAGGACCCTTGAAAACACCTTTTGAACACATTGGACAGCTCGGATCATCAAAAAAATATCGGGAAGGTGGAGTCCCGGATCCGGGACTCCTGGACTAGATCGGGACTCACGAAACTTCTTCTAATGAACAAATCCCAGGTATCGCTAGAGTCCTTGTAAGCGGGGTGAAGGCATCTGGAGCCTTCCTCTCGACTGCACATGAAAACTGGTGACAGGTGGTGTGCATTCGTTAGGGAACTTTTCCTATTTTAAAATCAATTATTTGAGCGAAATGTGACCTGAGTGAACATTGGTTAGGGCTAGTCGCGGACGCTGGAGTTCCCATAGCTGCACTCTCCTTTTATATTCATAGTTAAGTAACTTCATTCATTTAGTTAATAAATCAACTAAATTGCATAAGGGGTGGCTACCTAAGAGCTAGGATAAACTAGGATTTTGTCACTTTTGAGTCAAACACCGTTCGTCGTCTCTGTGGTTCGACTCCGATACTTCCGGATATTGTGCTACACCGGTCGAGAGTCTTACGCTTGGGACGCATCTTTAGTTTAATTCATATTCACCCGGTCGGTCAAGCACATCACGTACGAATCGATTGAACAAAACTATTCTCAACTCCTATAATATAATTATTTCCTCTCGTATTTGTTTGTCCACTTTCATTATTCTATTAGTTTAAATGAAATTGTCAAATCATTAAAACCATTATGAATTGAAAAAGGGAGCTGAGTTGGGGGCTCCCTTTTTTTACGTAGGCACTCCAAGATGTTATGAAGTTACAAAACTACCATTTTGAAAATATAAAAATTACTCAAGGCACTCTACCCCCAAATTATCTCATTATTTACTAAGGCACTCCAAATAGAAAATGGGTTAATTTCACTAACCTCCCCTGAGGTTTGCATTAATGTTACTGACCTCCCCTCAGGTTTCTGATATTTCACTATGCTTCATTGCTTTACAAAATAAATGTAAGATTCCCCATTTTCCGTCAATTCAGCTACAAAACTTTTAAGTACCTCAAAATTCTCTCTTTTTAACCCCATTTTACCCCTCCCTCTTACCTTTACAACTATAAATATACTACCCCACTCAAAAATGTTATTTTTTTTCTTTTAATTGTACACCATTTTTTTTTCTTTAACTTAGATAATTAGATTTGCAACTCCTCTTCACAGTTTTTTTTAACTTTATAAGGACATTTTTTTTATTTCCAAAGTGAAAAATTAAATTCATTCATGAAAAATTTGGAAATAAAAAAATGTCCTTACAAAGTAAAAAATGGAACACAAATTTTGCCCAAATTTTTCAGATTTTGATTTCCAGATTTTTATTTTGCCCAAAAAATGTCCTTATAATTGTACACCATTTTTATTTTATTTTGCCCAAAAAACTGTCCAAATCTAAGCAAAATTTTTTTCCCATTTTTTACATTATAATGACATTTTTTTTATTTCCAAAATTTTCATGAATGGCTTTAATTTTCACTTTGGAAATAAAAAAAAAATTCTTATAAAGTTTTAAAAAAAATTGTGAAGAGAAGTTGCAAATCTAATTATCTAAGTTAAAGCCAAAAAAAATGGTGTACAATTAGAAGAAAAAAAAACCATTTTTTGAGTGGGGTAGTGTATTTATAGTTGTGAGGGTAAGAGGAAGGGGTAAAATAGGAATAAAAAGAGAGAATTTGATGGACTTAACGGTTTTGTAACGGAATTGACGGAAAATGGGGAATCTGACATTTATTTTTAAAGCAAGGGAGCGTAGTGGAATATCAGAAAATTAAGGGGAGGTCAGTGACATTAATGCAAACCTCAAAGGAGGTTAGTGAAATTAACCCATAGAAAATTGAACTAAAACCAGATAGAAAAAGACAGAAGTAATTAACATTAGCAGTCCAAATGGTAAAGACAGAAGCAATCATAGTCTATAGCTATGCAAATCTACTGTTGCATGTCAGATTGGAGCAAGAGAAATCAGTGATCAGTGCAACGGCTAGATGGATTGGATAGGAGATTAATTCAAAACGCTAGAAAATTAGAAAAATAGGGGGAGGGGAGAGGAGGGGAGCCAATGTTCAAGAGACTAGCGTGAGGCGTCCTAGTTGAGAGGCAGCTAAAAAAGGGGCTTATGAGAGAAGTTAGGTAGAGAGAGTTGGGTTAAAAAAACTTCAAAAATACACATAAGAAATTTACTTCTAGAATATGGTAACCTTGAAAAATTTATAGCTAGAACAAGGAAACCTTATATCAGAATACCAATGTAAGTTTTGACGTTGAGAATCTACTCAAAAAAGAAATAAAAATAATCACGAACTTGAACCAGCTTTCAGATCCGAAAATTTCCAAATTTATGCCTGTAGTGGTAGTGGTGGTGATGTATTGAAGTGTATAGATGTTTATGTCCCTTGTTTCTTTTCCTTCTTATCTGGATTTGTGAAGCGATGATGGCGAAATTTTATATCCAAACCACGCCTCTCTTAAAATACACAAAACCCACCCAATCATAACTTAATCCTGACAAAATCATAAGAAAAGAAGTAAAAAAAAAAAAAACTACTTTCCGAGCTTGAATTCTCGATTTACAGCAACCAATTCACAATAGAATTTTTGTTACATGCCAGGGTTTGGGTAGACCTCTATTTTTTCTTCTTCCATTAACAGATTAGGCAGAGGAGAAGAGCATGGACAAGTAAAAAAATTTAGGAGTGCCTGAAGTATAATTGAGAGTAAAAAACTGTAGGAGTGCGTGAAGTAAAATTGGAACTTGCAAAATGGTGGTTTTGGAAAATCGTTGTAGTTTGGAGTGCCTCCATCAATTTTTCGAGTGCGATTATCAATTCCCATTGAAAAATGTAGACAATTTAAAACATGACATAGTACCAAAAATAGACCGACATACATGGACAGAGGTAGTCTTAAAGGAGGAGCTAGTTGATGCTTGCACATATATGGAAAGTTCATCATAACATTTATCTTATTTAGAGCCCGTTAGGGTGCAGTTTTTGCACCCTGACTAAATAAGCCCCCTCTCTCTCATCCCTCCTTCACACCATATCCACCGTTTGGCAACACTTTTTGTTGCCTTTCTTTGCTCATCTAGCTTCTCCGATAGCCAGGGTTTGCCCCTACTAAATACCGGGGGGGGGAGGTGTACCTATGTTTAATTTGGGCTGTTGAAAGCTCATGGAATTACTTGTTTCTTATCATGGGTAAAAATCCTGATTGAAAATCAGGACTTTTACAAGCCGTGATTAAAGGAAATGATCATGGCTTTCACCTGAGATCTTTCACTATTTTTGTAGTAGTGAGCTTATAATTTGGGTATGAGTACTTAAATAATAAAATTATACGTTAAAAATAAAATAATTTTCGTATTATTAATATAATAAATATTACAATTAAGTATAATAACTTAAATGTTGAACATTATATGAAATAATGTAATTTTGGTATTTATATAATTATATAAATACACAATCGAATATATGCATTACCAAGGGCAAAAAAGTCTATTTACATGATTTTACATCATCCACCCTCCTTATCCCTCTATTTAATCCTCCACCATGGACTATTTAATCCACCATTTTTAATCCTTCATCCAAACCATAGGCTATTTAATCACTCATTCTTAACTGTCACATCAATGTGGGTTCACCCTTCTTATTTAATCATCCCTGATTATGTAATCTCTCTCAATCTAATACGGCATCCAAATGGGCCATAAAGTACTAGGCTTTGGAGGACCTGCTTCAAGATATTAAGTGATACCAGTTAATAATAGTTTAGAGGTGTTTATGATTTTTATCCTTAAATTTATAATGTAATTAATATCATGTAACAATGTTGGAGCCCACCATGTTTCGTTAGTAAATTATTTTTTGTTGAACTTTGTGAGACCCGCAATTTGAAACTCATAAATTAAATGCAATAACAATATTGGAGTATTGGACCCAATATATTCGATTCGATGGCCGCCGTAAAGAAATTGATGATGACAGCGTCCAATATTTGAAAAAATTGGAGATTCAAAAGGGAGATTTAATAAAGATCGAGTATGAGTTCAGCGCTGTCCGTGGGACCGTACCCCAACTTAAAATATCTATAGATGCAAGGTGAAAATTTGAATAACACAAGCAACGAGCTGAAATGAGGAGTTCCCCGTCACTTTTCTTTTTAGGTTTTGTCTTTATTTAATAAAATTCACTTTTGTTACTTTTGCATCAATTTTTTGTAGATTATTTGTTCGTCTTCACGAGAGGAACAAAAAAAGTAAAACAATCATTAGTTTACCCAATTTCTTTGGACGTAAGTCATTGTACATATTGTTTACATATAAAATTAACAAATCTAATAACTAATTGACACGTAATCAATTATATCAAACATTGGTAAATATGTGTCAATGACGATATATTGGATTAATGGAATAAAGTTGAGTTAATATGATGTCGTATTGCTTCTTAGTTTGAAAAAACAGTTATTGGCAGTTATGGGTCAAAGCTAATATGGAAATTAACTTCGAAGCCACAATGTTAATTACTAAACACATGAACTCCATGTGTAAAATTGTAAAACAAGGCAATTGGCAGTTAAACATGTGGAGTATATTATGCAAGAAAGTAGTCTCCTTAACATCTAAGCATTTGAATTATTTTAAGCAACTGTGCAAATTCAAATTAAAACTTCTGGAAGAAGATTAAAGGAATTCAAATTCAGATGTGAAGGAGGGAAGAAAACTACCAATTCGAAGTGTAAAGATAGAGTTCGAAGCAAGCCAAGTTTAAATATTTTTTAGCACAAACAGCGTCTATAAATAGAAGAGATTGAAGAGTGAGAAAGCCCCCGGACAAATCTTCAACAAACAGCTATCAAACAAATGATGCTTGGTTTGTTCATTGGCAAGTAGAATTAGGATTTCGATTCAGTTCGAAGTAGATTAGGAAGTAGTTTAGGAAATAGATTTCAGATTGTTCTTATAACAATCAATTGTTTGAAGTACTTGTTACCTGTTGTTGTGAAGTTTGAGACGATTTCGAAATAAGTCTATCTTTGATTTTGTTAATCAAAGTATCTTACTTCTTTATTGTTCTTTAATTTCCTAAGTCTATTGGTATATATTTTCTTCAGTTTAAAAGAAAAATCCTCTTAGTTGAGGTAATAGAACCATTAAATACAATCGTCTGATTAAATTTGGTTTGTTCTAAAGTTAAACTGAGTGAAGAGATTAAAATTCTCTCCAGTACGCTCGCACACAATTATTTTTCATTTGCAAAGAAATAAAATAACCAAACAATTATCAATGTTTTGAAAACCGGACTGGTGAGAAAATCTTAAAATTTTAAAAACAGTGATCTTGATAAAGTATTTTAAAAGGTACAGCGATGCGTAGTTTTATAACTTTATTTTGATGAATAAAATAATAGTTTAAGATTTTTCAAGTTGGCTTAATTTTTTCTCCTTCTAGTTGGTGGAATTAAATGGGATAAATAGATTGGCCTTATTTTTAAGCTCACATTGGCTATAAAATATTTATTAAAAAAAAGAAGAAGTCAAGGTCTGCCCAACCACTGTTCATCTGTTCCTAAACTGGATTCGCAAACGAATTTGATGTCGACCCATTCGAATCTGAGCCCTTCTATTGGGACCGACGGAATAGTACCGATGGGGTACCGACGGCGTCGCCGACGCCGGTGTGGGTTCCAAACGGCCGATCCGAGCCGTTGATCGTTCTCAGAATCAAATTCCGAGTGGGCCAGCGCGGGAATCGAGGCAATCGGACGACTGTATGAGCTCGATCCAAAATCACCCCATTTCATTTGAAATTTTTTGAATGAAATGGGGTGATTTTGGATCGATCTATACAAATCGTCCGATTGCCTCGATTCCCGCGGTTTACCCACTCCAGAAATTTGATTCGAGAACGATCAACGGATCGGGCCGTTTGGGACCCATTAACCGGCGTTAGCGACGCCGTCGCATTCCCCATCAGACATTCCCCGTCTGGCCCCTTTAGATTTACGCTTCGAATCTAAAGAATGATTCTAGAATAAATGACAACAACTTCCTCAGCAGTTACTTGATGGACTGTCGCGCAAACTGTATACTTTTTTTCGGCTAGGTTGGTGTGTTATTTGTCATTTGTAGGAGCTAATTTGTCCTGGTGTTTAATCAAATTTCTTTACTGATTTGGGGGGAAAAAAAAAAAACACTTCCACCGATAAAATAGATGGTATGTTTGGTAAAAGGGCGACAATTCGTTTGGTTATGTATGAGAGAGAGAGAGAGAGATTTGCTAATGAAAAAGATCAAAAGGTTTAGGGACATAAAAAGAAAATTCTAGATACAATTAATTCAGGACTCTTCAAATAGTGAACTAATGTACATCGAACGACTTTGATTTTCACGACTCTAGTGTGTGAAGTTGTATTTTAAAATTGTGTTTCTATTATTAATTGAATAATATTAGCTTGTGAACGCAGCTGAAAACCCGACGCTCTACATAGGGACGGAGCCAGGAATTTTTCTACGCAGGGGCGAATTTTTTTTCCAAAATATTTTGCAGAAACGAGTCTATATAATTTATCGAAAAATTATTTTTTTCTCTATAACACTAAAAGTTTTTTTTTTCTATTTGCAGGGGAGACTTGATGCAAGGCGCCTTATGAACTACAGAAACGACGTGCAATAATCGAACACAAACAAGAAAGTTTAGAGAAAGCGCTCTCTAAAATCTTTTATAATTTAATAATACTCAAAAACTGTTCTGTCCTTAAGGCTTACAACTTATTATACAGGAAACCAGAAACCCTAACTGATTTTGCTTCGAAAAGGAAACCAAATCAATAAAAATGAAAAATTACCAAAAAAGGAAATTCAAAAATAATAGCAAAATAAAAAATTAGAGAAAATTCTAGAATGTTTCCGAAAAGCGCAGCTTAATTCGGATTTTCCTTGCCCAAGTAATTGGCAAGACAAATCTTTCCTTAAACGGCAAATTTGGCCATTTGGAGCCCTAAACAGCGACAAAAGCCCGAAAAAACGACGTACGCCATGGCCACAGGCGATGTGTCTTGATCGTTGGACCGTTTTAGGTCCGACCCAAGTGGGCCCAACGCAAAATTCCATAACAGCATAATTACGATTTTGCCACCCTAGGTTTAAAACGCCGAAAGTGCTCTTCCTCCATGGCTACTGCATCAAGACTGCTCCTACTGGCTCCCCTCTAACTCCATCCCTGCGCTCTACAGCCCCAAGTCAAGGTCGTCCCTCTGATTGCTTTCATGTACTTGTGAAAAGTGTTTTTAAATATGATTGTCTTTGTACATTGATAATTTTTTTTAAGGTTTCGTTTAAAAAAGAGAACTAATTATTTACACTATTTTGGAATCCAACTCGGGGGAGGTGTTGTGCACCCCTCGGCCATTGGATCGAGTTTTAGACGGCTCGGATGTGTTGAAAAATATATTTACTTCTGTGTTAAAAATCGAAAATATGAATGCAATAAAATTGAAATGCAAAACCTGAAAATCAATGAAATGAAATGATGATTAAGGCAAGTGTAAACACTTTATACTTAAGACAGATTCGCCACCGCTACGGTGCTTTCAGTTTGCATGAACATCTATCTCTCAGCACTACTTGATCTTCAACGAACGGATCTAGCACTCCAATCTGTTCGATAGGCGAACCAAACTTGTGTCTATACTCTCTCCAATGAAAAGACTCTCAATGAACATGTAGAAAAATTAACAACATTATTTGAAATGAATGAAAGATGTTATATATATAGGCAAACTAGTGACTCTACGAATAGTCATCAGGGTGAAGAGACACATATGTTCAGGAAAAGACGCGTCCGTACACGACGAACAGGTACCAACGAAAAGATACGACTCTAAATTAATTCAATTTCCATTTACACATAAAATAAATATTATAATCAAAATATTTTTTCCAACAGGATGCGTTCGGTGATTTTTATTTTTTTGTTATTTTTACCTGTAAAAAAGCAAAACACATCCGAGCCGTTCAAAACTCGATCCAACAGTCGAGGAGTGCACAACATGATTGTGCACAACACCTCCCCCGCTTTCTTTGGAATCAAACGTACGATCATTTTGTAGCGAACATGTAGTAATGATGAAAGAAATATCTCAATCTAAAATACGAGTACATAACAATGATCTCTATTACGAGACAAGACAAATCGAAAAGAGAGATAGGAGTATTTATTAAGAATGCCTATCTAGAGGAAATAGGAATATACCCCAGATTCTAGGCCATAGATACCAATATACTTTTGAATGACGGCCAAATTCAACGAGGTGATTGCCTTAATCCGATTGACTTCTAGTAAATCATTGTTTTATAACCCATATATTAGTAGTCAAATCATCAAGAGAATCCATAAGTATTCGAGTCACATCATCCCAAATCGGTCTAATTAATTTTACTGACAATTAGCATAACAGCAGATTTTAGAACCAATTTTTGTCGCTAAGTATGTAGAAGATAATTATTTTAATTTTTTTTATAATTGATTATGCTTCGCTTTCTTAAAATACTTTGTGGTCAAGCAATCGTTGTTTGTTGTCTTAGTGATAGCTAGAAACAATAATATCTAGCTGATAGTGACATTTTATTACGATCATTTGGGGTAGGGTTGTCTTCAGATCGGTTTTGGATAGATTGGTTCGGTTTTGCTCATCGCGATTTGTTGTTTTGTCCATCCGCAAACCGTCCGTGAGTAATATACAGTTTGGTTGGTTCGGTTGTGCTTCGGGCGGATTGATGACAGTCAGTTTGGCAGTTTGGGCCTCAATGTAAATCGGCTTATTTTTTGGGCCAGTTTTGGATATCTCCAATTTTCTAGACCATTATTCCATTTAAGTGGGCTTCTTAAGTAGCCCATTTTTCCATTCAAGCGGCTCATTAACATAATCGTCACCATCCTCTCACACACACAACCAATACACAAATGGTACGCCGCTGCTGCTAATGCTCCCTCAAATGGTCCAAACCAGAAGATCCATTAGATGTTTTCACTTTTACGTTTTGATTTTTAAGTTCGGCCACGAGCGATTCGGTTAGAACCGAATCCAAAATTAGAATATTAAGTTGTGCAACCCCCACCTTGGGAGTCCTCTCCTACGCTCCCAACTAAGGAGCTTGATGGGAGCTCTTCGCCTAGAAAAAGCTGGGATTTATACATTGGCTTTGTTGATTGGTCTTTGATGAACTCATATATCTAGTCCAAGACATGATAATTTGAAAAAAAATCATGTATTTGCAATACTACTAGCCTACTTCTTACATTTATGGTGGATTTGGTCCATATTTCTTACTTTCTAAAATGAGTGTAATTTTAAAATGAATACTTTATGCTGTTGTATTTCCATAATATATGAACACACTCATTTCATGCTCCCAATCTTGGGAGCTTCTGTATTCCGCCAATGCCACTTCGTGCAACTAAAGATTTCTTTTTTTCTCCTCCTACTCCATCAATTCTGACCCAAAGACAAAGAATGACTTGCTTGGTTCATAGGATCGGGCAGGAGTGTGCCAAAAATCCCAAACCTGCGGAATTGACTGCACCAGAACTAACCCACTCCAGTCTTCACCACCCACGGTTGTAGGGATGAATGGGTTGGTTTGGACGGGGCCTAAACTATGTATGTAGTCAGCCAAGTAACAAGTTTGCAGCCAAAGGAGACAAAATGTAGGTATAATTAGACCTGGTGCAGCACCAAAGGACCAAGTTTAAGAAGCTTGCCATCTCTCAAGTCACTAGAGCAGAGAATATAGAGGCAGACCAACTCGCACAATTGGCCACTGTTTGGTTACTTGGCAATTTTCAGATACCAACAAACCGTTGGCGTCTGTATTTTGAGTTTGGGAAGCGGTCTATATATTTATTGAATCTAGACATTATGCTCAATCGATCAAGAATTATTCAGAAGCCATTACCATGAACAATGCTTGGATTTTAATTGCAAGATGTATGTGCATGTCGTTTGCATTTCGTAATTGAACCGTGCATCACATTGGCTAATTTGATTAAAGATTTCATGGGGAAAATCTTGTTTTTAATTCTAAGGCATCGGGTTTCTCGATTTGCCTTTGGTTTTGACAGAGAGAATTTTTCCAAGGCATTTAGTGTGTTTGGTTTGCCTTGGATTGGAAGCTAAAAATTCTACTTAGCCACATGATCTGGGCCCATTTTTTAAGTAGAGATCAAGGGATATTGAATTCAAGGAGGCTTGGGACTCAAGAAGAGGCTGGGGGGAGTTACATCGGAGTACTGTGGAGTTAGGTTAGCTTGGGCCAAGTTGATAATTGCTAATCTTAATGTACACACTTGATTATATTTAATCTTTTAATTTATGACAATTGAGTAGATTAGGCTGTGATTTTTTACGTAGGATATTTTAGACTCTAACTACTAGTTTTCACATAATATATAGCGTTTGAGTTCTTTAGTTTACTTACTATCAGCTAATTTATTGGATTACTTGTTTCATTATATATGGAAAATGATTAATTGAATTATCCTAGCTAATTTTAATTTTATGTGGTACTCAAATTCATCTCTAAAACTTGTAGGGCTATCAAGTTGCAATTTTCTCTTTCGTGATAGAAAACCCTTTCTATTCCATTCAATAAATTAATATTTTATCTTCCGCCCACAATCACGGAAGAGAAAGCCATCAACTTTTTATAGAAGAGCATCATCTGCCGTTCATCATGAGCTCCAACAATTCATCAAGACTTCATCATAAGCTCTCTTAAATCTCCATGAATGGGGTTTCTACGGTCTCTGGACTCTGAACCCAACTTTAAAAATACGAAATTGAATATGGAAGCTATGAACTTAAGGGAAGCCTTGACACCCCTTTTTGAGCTAAGAAAATCCCTGATCGAGTTCCCAATTTTGTGGCAATTACAATTGTCCACACCAGTAGATTTGTCCTGAAAAAACCTAAGGTTTCTTTACATCCATATACCGTAAGCAGCAGTAAGGATACTCCTCACTAGCAAATTCCGAAATCCGTTCCGCTTTACATTTTGTATGTACTATTTCATCACATGCAACAAGGTATTAGGAATTTCGGAATTGGGGATCCTTCTCCAGAGATTATACCAGACTGTGGAAGAGAAGGAGCACTAAAAGGAAAAAAAAAATGATGGGACTCCTCGTTGTTATTGCATAACAAGTAGGGCTCATCCACTTGCATTCCCCAACTAGGCAATCTATTCAATGTTTTCATTTTTCATTGAACAGTCATTAATAAGACAAAAGCCCCCTGTAGAAGAAAGTTCTTAGACCAGATAATAAGAGCCCCAGGTTGAGATCGTTTTCTACTATGGATAGCTTCCCAAGCAAAAGCTATAGGGTATGTACCACTAGGATGTGGTAACCAATGAAAAAACTCTAGTTTGCTTAGGTTTATAGATTTGCTATGTTTTAATCTTTATAGAAAGCAACCCATAAATAAAAAAAAGTTAATCAATCACACAACGGAAAGCAAACATTCGAAGAACACCAATATATACGTGAAAAATCCTAAATAGGTAAAAAGTCACGAGAATGAATCAAAAACACTATACTCAATATGTAGTTAAAAGCAATCTTACCTACGATTACAATATTCACAATCGAGCCTAAGATCTATTTGCCGAATTCATGTTCACCACACCCAGTGTTTTTGACTGCCGCCGCCTTGAATCCACAAGCCTTCCTTTTGCCTCCCAGAGTCCACCGAAGGACTTTTCTCAAACCTGTTGTTGATGATGAAATAACTCTTAAAATCTCTTGGAGATCGATGTATTTCCCTTTTAATGATACGTATATTGTATCTGCACTCCAAGATCCAAAAACAAAGAATCTCTCGAAGATGATTATTTAACCCAAAGAATCATTTGATACTTGCAAATCTTCGAGATGCACAAACCCTACCCGCCGAAAGTGATGAGAGATGGAAATATTCTTATCAGGGTTCTTATCACCGTAGCTCTCCTATTTTTTTACCTAATGGCTGAGTATTTATAACTGTTGAATTCGGACATTTTTGCTAGTTGTTTTGCTCGAGCAAAATGTCCACCAAAAATCAATCAGAATGTTTTGCTAGTAGAGAGCCTTGAAATGCTAAAGCAAAACTTGTAGCATCAAATTTTTCTTCAAAATGATCAATCCATCTAGACTAAAAGCTACCGCACTCAAATAAAAATACATATTGAGAAGATTCATTTTCCAGACCTAAAATAGACACTCTAAAAATAAATTCCAAAATTACAGTAACATAAAAAATACGATACACGACAAAGTATATGTTTTTGGCATGGACTAGTCAAGCCAAAGGAAACTTGGCCTATGGAGCTTACAACCATACTACATAATTATCTCGAGAACAATTAGGCTTCAAATATGGAACATTTGCCTAAGGATAGCTTGAGTGCCCTATTCCAAATTCGGGGCCAACACCATTCACCTTGTGCTAATTAGCTTGGAAGGACCTTCCTAAAATAAATAGTACTTCTTCCCCAAATCTTTTAATAACTCTAATTTTGTCGTCTTTTCTCAATAACTACTACTGCCAGGCCCCAGTCCAAGCCTAGCCTTACATGTCCCACATTCTAGGCTAATTTTTCAGTACTCTCGGAGTATCATGTGGCAATGCCATTTGGTACTCCCACAAATAAAAAATCGATCAGCATGACACTATGTGGGTCATCTCTTGTTACTAAACTCGGAACAAAAATGAATGATAAGTGTTCTTACCGGATGATTTGTTGCTAAAGGAATATGTCACGTGATACTTTGAGAGCATTGAATAATTACTCACACATTCTGATGGTGCATAGCAAACGGTTCCAAATTGTTGGATATCAGTATCAATTTAGTACTAAATGAATGGAAAGGCAAATAGAAAAGAGGTATGGTAAAAAGAAATGGCGTAAAAGAATTTCTTTGGAATTCCAAAAGGCTATTGAACACAGTTTTTGTAGCCATTAGGATATTATTGCTCTTCATCAAAATTGCAACCCCGTTTAACGCCCAAATTTTCTTGAGAGTGGAAACCTTGGGTTTTCCACTACTATCTGTTGTGGGCCCTATTACTATGTTGTACTAATTCATTTTATAGGGTCTATAGAGCAATATGTAGACCTAAATCGCAAAAGCTTTTCGGTCGGTTTTCATTAGTATTTTGGTCGGTTTAGGGTTTAGAAAATTTCAACCCCGACTAACCAGGTCAGGTGTTGGGTTGACATCAGACCTGACCCATGCAGTAACGGGAGATTCTATTCTTGTTTACCAGAATCCCGGTCCCAGTTGCGACAATGAAGTACTAATGTAAAGTGGTAAAGGCCCCAATCTTTTGTGGATGGCTTCTTAGCCATTTTTCAAAAAAACTTTTTCATTTTAAATTTTAAAATACCCTCACCACTCAGGCCGCACATCTTCCTCTCTCTACCTCTTTAACTTCTGACACTAACAATGGGGCCACTGGCCCCCTCACCCGTCCAACATCCAATTACAAATGTAAAGAGCGTTTGGTTTGGGGCCCATTTGTGCCAATTAATTACTACTTTAACTAATAAAATGTCAGAGTTTTAAATAATAGTACCAGTCAATGTGAAGAGTGTTTGGTTTGGGGGCCACAAATTTTTTTTGGAAAATGGCTGAGAAGCCATCTGAACAAGGCAATAGTTTTGTTTTAAATCTTTGTTTTACTTATACCCCCATTATATATCTGGGCTTAAAAGTATTTGGGCTTAATTTGTCTCGTTGGGCTAAAGAATATTTGATTTCAAAGTTCCTTAAAACACTTTGGACTAGTTAATGGGGTTTTAAAAGACTCCTACCAAATCAATACAAAATATTATTGGGAGACCGCAGCTGTTTTTTGGGTGCCCTAAGGCTTGGGTCTCTTGGGCCTTAGGGGACGGGGCCTGTGTAACAACGTAATAACCAGAAAATGAGCAATGAAGACTGAGGCTGTGTTTGGATGGGTTTTGAAAAGAAATTTTTAAGAAGAATTTTTGAGATAGTGTTTGGTTGGATTTTTGAAAATGTAAATGATGAGATAATGATTAGAGAGAGATAGAGAGAGAAATAAATAATGAGGTAATGAGTAGAAAGAGATTTTTTTTTGAAAAAAAAAGAATCTTTTTGAAAGCAATTTTTGAAAATGGGATAAAAAGGGAAGAGAACAAGGCCTGAACTACTAGGAGAGCAATTTTGTTCACCCTTCCTTTAAAGAGGGTGAACAAAATCCTCTCCATCTTTAACTAAAAGGAGTGATGGGGACCACTTTTTGGCCTTAATTACAAAAACAGTCTCAAAACACTCTCTCCTCTTCCTCTGCAATTTCTCTTTCGGGCAATTTCCCTGAGAAGAAGGAGAGGAATGAACTCCTAACGTGTATTGTAGATCCTAGAAGACAGAATTGAATGCATTAAATCCCTAGAAGACGAACAAACCCATTTCAAATGGAGGAAGGTGATAATTTGTCTCAATTTTGCTTGTATTCGATTTGATTTCTTCGTTTTAGTATGTTCATCACCTAAAAATGATATGACTGTTGTTAAATTCCCATCATGATGCGAAATACGGACTGAATCACACGATGTAACAAGAGAGAGAGAGAGAGAGAGAGAGAGAGAGAGAGAGAGTGAAATCGATTATTTTGATTGTTCCGAAATTTCAATCATAATAATGTGCAATGAAGTGAAAAAGAGGCAAATCTCAATTTGAAACAATTGCGAAAAGTCAAGAAAACCCAGATTCAGAATCACTTGATTCAGTGAAAAACGAGGCCGAAATTGACAATTTGTGATCGTAAAGAGGCATATTGGAGGCCCCTGTTTTGGGTTCTTCCGACTTTGACATTAGCAGTATCAAGTGGAAGCAGAGCAGTAGTTTCGGCTCGTCCACAGCAGAAAATTATTGGCGAAAGGTCTGATTGTAGAGAGTACCGGTGAGAAGATTTCCGATGATTCCTTTGATTGGAGGGTATGATATAAAGTATTTGAGGAAGAAATTGGGGAGGAATCAAAGTGCTAATGACAAAATCAATGGCGGGGATTTTGATTTCTGTGGGACATTGCATTTTCCGTTGCTTGTGTTCATATTTTTAATTGAGTGGTGAAAGTAATTATTTACAATAGTTCAGGGGCTGCTTTTGAATAGGGTTGGTTAAAAGTGATCACTATATCTCCACTTAGCTAATGAGAAAGAAGGTTTTGTTCACCCTTTTTAAGTGAGAGTAAATCCAATGGGGGATGCAAATCCAGTTGCATTGCTGTTATACAACCAAAAACTGAAAATCTGCAATCCAGTGTATAGCTATATTCAGTTGCAAAATGCATCAGTTGGATAATTGGTTGCAAATATACAACCAAGGATGGCTATAGCCGATTGGTTTGTTGATGAGTATGGCTGATGGGTTTTGTGTGTGTGTGTGTGAGAGAGAGAGAGAGGGGTGTAATCGGCGAAGGGAGTATGGCCGATCAGTTTAGAAGAGGGAGTAAGGCCGATCGGTTTCAACGGATCGAGAGAGAGAGAGAGAGAGAGGGGGGGGGGAGGTGACCGACCCTCTTCCCCTTCTCTGTAATTGACACAGAAGAGAGAGAAGTGGGGAAGAGAGAGGGAGATGAGACAGAGACAAAAGAAAGAGGGGCAACGGACAGATTTGCAACGGCCCGATTTGCAACGGGCAAAAAAAATTTTTTGGTATAAATATAAGGCTCACAAAAAAATTCATTCATCCAATTTCTCCCACCCACAGATTAAGAAAAAAAATTTCATTCATCCAAATTCTCCCATATTTTTTTCGTCACTTTCCATTAACAAAAAAATTATTCCACTGATTATGGCTTCGTCAAGAGGAAAATCTTTCACTCCCGAGCAAGACGAAGCGATTTGTCGAGCTTATTTGTGCATTACTGAAGACCCGATTATCGGTAACTCCCAGCCACGAAGTCAGTTCTGGCAGAGGTTGCTACAACAGTATCAAGAAAAAACAAATGACGTTCAACGGACTGAAGCAAGTATCAAAGCTCGTTGGTAAAACATCCAGAAGTGTTGCAACTAATTTCGTGGATGTTTAAGAAGTATTAAAGCTCTAAATCAAAGTGGAATGACCCATCAAAATGAGGTAATAAATTCGTCTTTTTTCTTTTGAACTTTTACTAATAATTTTTTATTTAATAATTAAATCTTGTTATCCAATAACCAGTATGATATGGCAAAGCAAACGTACTATGAAGATACTGGAAAATATTTCAGTGGCATGGATGGTTGTTGGGGCATCTTAGAACATGCTATTAAGTGGCAAGATATCACTCCTAGTGAGAGGAAAGCAAAAACTCCTGAACCACCTCAAATTCCAGAGGGGATGTCATTCCCTTTTTCTCCTGAACCAAGTCAAATTCCAAGCACTTATTATGAGTCTGTAGATGCAGAATCCACTCCTTCAAGTGGAGGTATTGGTAGTGTGTCCTCGCCAAGGAAGAGGCCTGGTGGAAAGAAGCTAGCAAAGGAAAAGAAAGCAAAGAGCAAGGTTCAAGAAGTTGAGAATGCGAGACATATTAATTTGTTGGAGGCATCCAAAAAAGCGTGGTCGAGATAACCAATCTAGGAGGATTCAATTGGAAGAAAGGAGAGTTGCATCTCTAGAAAGGCAGACAATATGTGAGGAGAGGGAGACGGCGAGGAAGGAGAGGGAGACAGAGAGTAAGGATAGAGAGATGGAGGAAAGGATTATGCAGATGGACTTGTCTATTATTCAAGACCCCCAAATGAAGGCTTATTATGAGCATCGCAAGGCTGCAATATTGGCAAAATGGGCCAACTCAACTTCCACAACTTATTATAGTGATCTACCTGACTATTGATTATTGTATTTTTTTAATCTATTAATGTAATGCTTTGAAATTGGTTAATGAAATGCATTTAGTTAATTTCCACAACATGGGAAACGTATTACAATACAACACTCAAACTCAAATTACAATACAACACTCAAACTCAAATTATTTAGCTAATTTCCACCACACGGGAAACGTACTAGTACATTAAAAGTACAATTAATCTAAACTCATGCTTCCTCTCCTCTGCGGGTCCAGAGATGTTCAATCAGATCATTGCGAAGCGTGTAATATGTCTCACTAGATCGTATCTTCTTGTTACGAGTCAGGAAGTCCGTGAATGTGGATGTTCGCTCTCGTGAGACTTGAAGTGGCCTCTCATGAAGTAGTTCAGTAGCTTCAACATCTTCTTCACCGCGTTGGTACTCAATTATCATATTATGCAACATAACACAGGCTTTCATGATGTAGTATAAATCTACTTGGTCCCAAAAACGAGCCGGGCCTTTCACAATTGCAAAGCGTGCTTGTAGTACGCCAAATGCCCTTTCAACATCTTTGTGATGTGCCTCTTGCATTCTTGCAAAGTGAGCCTTCTTTCTGTCACTGGGCTCTCTAATGGTTTGGACGATAGTTGCCCATTTTGGGTAGATACCGTCAGCAAGGTAGTACCCCATGTCATATTGCCGTCCATTTATGACAAATTGGGTGGGAGGGGCACGACCGACACGAAGTTCATCAAAGAGAGGAGACTGATCAAGCACGTTGATATCATTAAATGAACCAGACATGCCAAAGAAAGCATGCCAAATCCACAAATCATGTGGACGAACTGCTTCAAGTATGATGGTGGGTTTTTCAACGTGTTCAGTGTACATACCGTGGTAAGCAGTTGGACATTTCTCCCATTGCCAGTGCATACAGTCCAAGCTGCCAAGCATCCCAGGGAATCCACGATCCTCAGCCACAGGTAGGAGCCTTGCAATATCTGCTTCATTTGGAGCCCTCAGGTACTCTGGTTCGAAGATCTCCACAACTCCTCTACAGAATCTCATGAGCGATTCTATAGCAGTACTTTTTTCGATTTTGACATACTCATCAACACTATCAGCTGGCATCCCGCACGCAAGCATCCTCAGAGCTGCAGTCATTTTTTGGATACCAGATAGGCCAGCAGAACCAACAGCGTCGGGCTTTTGGACGAAATAATCGTCATGTTGCTGGAGTTGAGTTAAGATCCTCTCAAATAGGGGTTTAGCCATCCGAAAACGTTGGCGAAAAATTTTTTCACTGAAAAGGGAATCTTTAGAAAAGTAATCTGAATGGATTCTTTCATTTGCAGCAGCCCTATCACGGCGGATGAAAGCCCGCCCGCTGACAGAACCAACATAACCCCCTTGTTGTTGGTTATGACGCATTTGCATTTGTTGATAAGCGCCGCCATTACGGTAGTGCGGCATTGCAACTTCATCTTCATTGGAGGAATCTCCGTCAAAATCTCCCCGCAGTATTCTTTTGCTTAAGTTGCTCATGATATTAGTTTGGAAAGGAAAATCAGTATGGCAGATGAGAATGGTTTGGCAAATATACTAATTTAATTGTGTATTTATAGAAAAATCTGGGTAAAATGTTAGGTGAGAATGTTAGGTGAGAATATTATGTGAGAATGTTAGGTGACAAAGTTAGATGAAAAAAAATCTGGCATAGAAAGGTGGTTGAAACAGTGGAGGACAAAAAAAAACTGAATTAAAAAATATTTCCGAATGGGGCTTAAAAATTAGATCACAACGGGGTTGAAAATAATGTTCATAGTTGAATTGGGGTTAAAAATGTAATTAAAAAGGAGATGGTGGGAAAGTTAGTTAAAATTGCAACTGTTTGGTTCTATTTTACAACCTTGCATTGGAGACTGGGTTGCATTTTAGCACCAAAAACCACTTTTTGGTGCCAAATTATAGCAATGGCTATAGCCATTTTCCATTTAGCATTGGATTTGCTCTGAGGGTATACAAAATTGCCCTCCTGAGATAGGGATTTGAAAACTAAAGTAATTCTTCTTAAAGGTAGTTAGTGAGTACTTTTTTAAAAAGAAATTTAGGATTAATTGTACGTTCTTTCAAAAGATTCAAAAAAGTAAAAAAAATTGGATGAAAGTTTTCAAAAGTTTCACCTTGGGAATTTTTTTTTTTTTTGAATCTTGTTTGCGTTTGGTGAACTACTTTTTAGCTTTTGGCATAATTTTTTTTGTCAAGGTAGATGATTAACACGTCTCTCATAATTTATGCCAAACTCGATCGGTCAAAGCAAGTTCCGAGATTTTGCCAGATAGTAAATAGCAAAGTTAAACAACTTACATTACAATAGATTACAAGAAACACAACCAACTAGTAGGAGCCTCAGTTTCACCACTCAATGAATTGCAAAACCTACAAAAACTCCCATCTTTATTTATCCGTACACACACACACACACCCATAGTTGAACTAGTACATAGAACTAAGTAACTAGCACTTATGCTCGCAGCCAAAAGCTCAATGCCCTTTTGCTAGAGGGTGGCCCTTATGATATGGCTTATGTTCCTTGAGTGACTCTTCCTCAGGCTTATGATGTAATGATGGCTTGTGCTCTGGCGGCCCATGCTTATGGGGTGGCTCTTATTTCGGAGGTCTTTCGCCTAGTTTTGGTTTCCTTGGATCATTTGATCCTCCCCGAAGGAGGTGGTGATGTGGCAGCTCCTCTTCAGGTCTGTTAGGAACTGGAGGCTTGTGCGATGACTTATGTTCCTTGTGTTCCTCGAGTGAACCTTACTCAGGCATATGATCTAGTGGTGGCTTATGATCATCTGGGCTTGGTTTTCGGGGATCAATTGGGCCCCTCTAAAGGAGTCGATGCTGAGGTGGCTTATGCGGTTCTTGTTCGTGTGGGGGCTCTTCTCTATGCCTGTTAGTCATTAATGGAGGCTTGTGCCGTTCATGTTCATGTGGGGGCTCCTTTTTTGGAGGCCTTTCCTCATGGTGGTTAGCGGTGGAGGGTGTGGTGGTTAACGCGGCAACCACCAGGAGTAGCAAGAGCAAGTAGGAAGGGAATGATATTTTTGGTGTTGTAGTAGTTTGTTGTGAGGAATGGTGAGTGAAGAGCTTGTGTGGGAGTGTGGCCTTTTATAGAGCATTCCAGCTCTAGTATTGTACTTAGTGCGTAAATTGTTTAATCGTCTCAAGGATAAGGGTAAGTAAAAAGTTAAAGAAAGTAGGAATTAGAGGTGTGAACCAAAATCCAATTTTTCTACTCACCAGTTTGGATCTTCCCACTAGGAATGCAATAGTGTTTAACCGTTTGGATCTTCTCATTGTCACTTTTACCTAGCTTTTTCGCTGTTAGGAGTTCAATTCCTTACTGTCTTCTTTAAGAAATGGAAATGCAAGGAAAGTGAGCGTGAAAAGATCTTATGAAAAAATCTTAAAGTATTAAAATTCGTGCCAGCTAGCTAGCAAGGATTAAAATGGAGAGTACAAAGTGTGGATTGAGATTTAGAGCACAATGTCCCGACGGAAGATTAAGTGACCTAGTTCAAGACAAATACTCCAATTGGTAATGTAAAATGAAATGAAAAAATTAAACAACACTTACAACGGTTGGCATAATTTCGGCCCCCTATATAAAAGGTATGGAGAGGAGGTGGTCTATAATTCTGGCAGTTCCATGAATGCTAATGTATCTTCCATTATTAGCAATGGAATATGGAGATGGCCTAGAGCCCGGTAGAGTTACCCAATTAATGTATTATTTCTCAAACATTTGCTTCCTTACTCCCTGTGTGTGATGTTGAACATTTAGTAATATGGCTACCTATTTCGAATGGGGTGTTTTCTTTTCATTCTGCATGGGAAGCTATTAGAAGTGATTTTCATGTCCAAATGTTGACAAATGTTATTTGGTTTAAGAAGAATGTTCGAAGACAGGCTTTTATTTTGTGGTTGGCCCTTCAGCAAAGATTGAATACAAAAGATAGACTTGCCTCTTGGGGTATGATTGTTGATGTAATTTGTTCACTGTATGTGATTGTGAATGAATATCGCCACCACCTCTTTTTTGATTGCTCTTTTTCTAGAATTGTATGGTAAGAAGTTTGGAAAAGGTCTTCTGGTACAAGGGTTCTCTACCATCTGTCGGATGTTATGGAATGGTTTATTCAACTTATGCAAGGAGAGGAGTGCAGGGTTATGAAGGGTTCCTTGGCTGCTACAATATATGAGCTATGGAGGGAAAGGAACTACAACGTGTTTCAACAAAAAGCAACCCTAGCAAATCAAGTGGCTCAAACTATCAACTTTATCGGGGCATTTTTGTGTTCAACAAAAAGGGTAAAGGCTTCTGTGGATAGCAAGAATTTATGTGCTAGTTGGTGATTGCCAGAGAACTTTATTTTCCAAATCTTAGAAAGTTCACAACAGTTTCATGTAGAGGGTTGTTTCGTTTTCTTGCTTATCATAGTTAGGCCTTGTTAAGGTCAATTTTTGGTTTGAAGTTTTGCTTGAACTATTTTTTTGGCGTGGTCTTTTTGATTGGTTGGAGCTTTATAAAAGTACAGTACTTATAAATAAATAAATAAAAATCCACCAAAAAAGTGATGTGAGTTGAAATTTTTTTTAAAGAATGATTTCAAACTTTTTTCATAAATTAAAAATACTAGTTGATATTAATTGTTCAAAAAATGTCTAATTTTTCTTGAAATATTTTTAAGCCCATGTTTTATGGACCAGATAAATAGTTTGGGACGGGTGAAGTATTAAAAAATAGATAATTAAGAGGAATTCTTAAATTCATAAAGAAATTACAATTACTTAATCTTGATTTCGAATTCTATCCAAATAAATCTCCACGATGCTCAAATATAGTAATAAACCTTTACCCCCCACCGGGGTATTCTAATTGCGCGCGGACCCTAATTAACATAAATGCAATCAGTCGCAATAAGGAAAATACATTATATAAAGTCCTACTAATCATTTATTAATGCTCCTACCTTTTGCTTCTGTTTTCTTTTCTCATAACCTAATAGCTGACGCCTACAAAGAAGGATTTGGATTTTCTACCCCCTTTTTCTGCCCCACCCCTCTTTGGTTGACATGTGTCCCCTTCAACCCCACTCCCTAACTCTGTTAACTTACCCCCTTTTTGCCGTTTCCCACTACTACTGTAACAAAAAAAAATTCTTTTTCACAATCAAAACTTAAAAGGAGCTTCAATTCCTTCAATCCCAGCAAAAAAAATTGCGGGCATCTGTACCTCTATCCATTACATCCAACTGATGCAACAACAAAAGTTATTGTCGGACTTTATCAACCAATAACGTAATTCACAAAACATAATAAAAAAAAAATCCCCCAGTCAAAAAAAAAAAAAACTGCATTTGATGTGTATTTTCTCCTTGTGCATCTCAAGATACAAAATCTACAAGTTCAACTATTGAGTGGCAGCAAAGTTATGGTCCCCAACAGATCACTTTGCAAGATACATGACCCAAACACACTATAAATCAGAAAGCAGTTGGTTGTTATACTCGGTCGTTATTTCCAGGATCTCAAAATTAGTCGAGATATACACAAATTGACCCAGACATCTCATTCTCGGGAAAAAAAAGAAAGAAAACTATTGTGATAAGTTGGAGCTCACTTTAATTCATTTGTATCAATTCACTATATGTCAATACTAATCTACAAAGCTGCAATGACAAAATCCTACAACACCACTACAACAAAATCATGGGAAAAGAATCAACACAAAGTACACAAAATCTTCTACTACAAGGAGTTCAACTATTGAGTGCTAGCAGAGTTAGTGGTGCAATAGATGATGAGCAATCTGACAAATATTGTGCAAAACACAATTAAGAAGCACCAAGAACCACAAGTAAGTCCTATACCTTCACCTCAGTTCTCTTCTGCAAGCAACTCCACCTCCCTTTCAACCGTGAAAATACCTCTTTCACCGGCCTTTGAACCTCCCCAACTTTCTCATTAAACACCCTCTGAGTCCACAGATTCGGATGTGCTTATGGTACCAATACCCAATCCATCAAAGGGTACCCTGAATTCCCCATAATCCAAACATCCTTCAAAAGCCCGCGATTCACCCGTTGAGAAAGCACAAACTTCTCCAAAATCTTGTCATCATTCATAAACCCCAGCCACCTAATACGAACATCTATAAAAACTCTGTTCGAATCCACAACGCTTTGTACCGTGATCGAATACGAGGTCTATCTTCTTCAAAAAATCACATCTACAAGCCTAGATCCTTGAGAATAATAGTAGACAGGACTTCCAAATCATAGCTATTAGTTACCAAGACCATCATAATTACCTTGAGTCACCACAATTCACTAACTTGAAATGTAAATACAAAGGATGCAGAGTGTAGCACAATTCATAGAATTTTAGAGCAAGATAATGTAGCAAATCCCAAGCTCATTCCAAAATCAATCTGACAAATTGCCTTAGAAACTCAACCAAAATGTAAAAGTTGACAAAGGTCATTAACAAACTTAATCTGAGATATAAGTAAGCTGCAAATTTTGCTCTTTTGATGAATTTGTTATAGAAAATGGCTACTACTTTTGTTGACTTCTGTCCTGAAAGCTATTGAAGTAGGTTCCCTCATATCCATGCGGTGGTTGACATTGCATAGCATGTAGAGCATTAAAATGGTGTTGAGGTTCTAATTGTCCAAGTTGAGATAGTTGTGTTAATTGCAATGGTTGATCAAATACAACTCAAATTACCAAACCGAAAAACTAATCACCTTACGCATTAGAACAATGATTGTGAAAGCTATAATTAGAACTATATTACCTGAGACAATGGAATTGATGAATTCCAATCAAGTGAAACATTCAGGCTTTGGTTGTGCATACGAGTGTTGAGTTGCTGATAAAATAAGAGAGAATCTGCCATGAGTAAAAAAAATGAAGGAAGACAAATTCAAACTTTTATAATATTAGAGATACCTGTGATAAGTGCTGTGAGGAATGAAATATATTTTGATCCACTGGTCCATTCAAAGTGATCCTAGAACAACCAACAAATTGCTGATGCATATGGTGATGGTTGAACATATTTGGAGCAGCTGGATTAATCACAGAGTTACCACAATTTGAGGATGGTCTTACTTGAGGCTTTTTTTTTACTCTTAGTAGCCCTCTCAAGAGCACTTTTTGGCCTTTTCCTAGACTTACCATTAGTTTTCTCTTTGACTTTAAGTCCTTTAACTTTTTTGTCAATCCCTTCATCATGAGTTTCATTATCCTTGAACACTCGATTTTGACGCCCGAGAAAAGTTTCATCAGTTTCAACCCTTGTTAGACTTGTTTCCACTTCTTCCAATATCTTGTTTAGTCCAACAACAATTCCATATGCCTTTTCAGTTTCAGCAGCTTTTGTCGCCAAATGAGTATGCAAACGACACAACTCCTTGTATGGTCTTCCCATCATTGTCATTGGGTCTTCTGGGATTGAACTTAAACAAGTAGGTATTGTATTCCCAAATTTTGCATTCATCGTCCACCTTTTCAAAATGTATCGATCTGGTATCTTTACAATATGTTTTGAACTTAGAAATTTAAGAGCATGTGCACATAATATTCCAAAAAACTCAAGTTTCTTGCAACTACATGACACTGTACTTTCCGTTGAGTCATATGTAACTATTTGGTGATGAGACTTGCGGTAAGGAGTGATCTTGTATGTCGTCACCATCCCATCTTCAACCAATTCATCCATGTTACAATCCCAAGCCTTGAACAACTCAGCCTAAAACAATTCAAATACTTTTGGGGTGTATACATTTGCAGCATGCCACAAAATTTGCATCGAAAAGGACAGACATGGGATACTTTGTGTTGTTCTAAAATTAGCTTTTAACTCCTCGTAGCGGCGATCATCAATTAGCCTTTGAAAATGACGGGAAAATTGTAGCAAATTATTCTTGTAACTTACATATTTCTTTAGCACGTTGTTTATACTCTCACTGCGTTGTGTAGTGGTCATATTAGCACAAAATGTTTGCCTTCCATAAACTAAAGCCCATTTTTCCTTCATGCTATACATTCGTCTCGACCAATCATTCACTTGAAGGCCATATGTTGCAAGCATCTCGTTCCAAGCAATGATAAAATCAGCTTCGTCTTCGTAATCATATATATAGCTACTGAAATCCTTCGCAAAGTCCTTAAATTTCGCAAATACACCACTAAGTTGCTTAGCTGCATTTTGATAGATATGTCAAATACATAAACGGTGAACTGTTTCTAGCCATTTACTAGCTAATGCTTTTGCCATTGTAGCATCTTGATCCATAAGAATGGTTTTTGGCATTTTCCCACTCATCGCCGTACAAAACGTATCAAATAACCAACAAAAAGTCTCAGCGGTTTCATCATACAATAATGCATTTCCAAATATAGTAGTTTGTTTTGTGATGGTTTACTCCAACAAACATTGCAAAGGGCCGACTTTCTTTATTTTTCCTATACGTAGTATGAAAACATACCACATCTTTGAAACTAGCGTAGTCTGCCCTCATCTTCACATTAGCCCAGAAGATATTTGTTAGCAAATCATCCTCATCTACTTGAATAGCATAAAAAAAAAATTGGGTCTTCTAATTGCATTTTTTGCAAGAATTCTAGAACCCCACCGGTATCACCCATCTTCTTGTGCACACTTCGCTTGGAACGCAAATAATTTTTGTAATCTTGAGGGATGAACCCTAAATTTTCTCGTCCACCAACTTGCTTAGACATATACTCAACTATTGGTTTTGGAGCTATCCCCGAATCATTCGCCATATCTGCTTCAAGTGCTTAGGCAGGAGCAAAATTCCTATGAGACCTAAATAAGTGGGTTTTAATAGGACTGCACAACGTATGATTATGCATTTCACCAAACTCAAAGACAAGATACTTTTGAGTAACTCAGCAATATCGGATTTTCATTCTAGCCAAGTAACCAAACCTTGTGTTCTGGACGATGACATTTTACAATAACATCACAAGAGCAACAAAAAGTCTGTGAAGTTATCTTACCACTCTTATCCCTATGTTCTTTGTGTCTGCGAATATTGAAACCAACTTTGTATGTATAAGAATTGTAGAAATTATAAGCTGCTTCTTCAGTCAAAAAATCCATGTCAAGATGTGGGATGGACTCTTTTGAAATTCTAGAGTGTATCAAACCTATATCATTCACTGTAGGTGTTGAATTTTGAAACCCATTTTGGCCACCTGCATCTCCAGCCACAACATTAATCTCAGGGAAGTCACCATCATTGTCAAAATCCAATTTATGGCGAGAGCCGCCAGACTGAAAATCACCTCTAGCTTCAGGGTCCATAACCTTCATATGAAGAACAAGCTTAAGAATTTAATACAAGTAATTGAAAAGAATCAATTGAACAAATACGAATAATTCAATAGAATAGACCATCAAATTTAAAATCTCCTTCTCCTTTAACAGTTGTTCTCCTTTTCATCTTTCACAATAATTTCTCTTTCAACCCTTTAGTGCTTTGTTGTAAGAGAGAATTGATTTCATTTGGTTTCGCTAATGCAAGAAGGCCAGCAATGTCCCAAACCATTACAGATAGTGTAGGAGATCGATTCATATTTTGGGAACAAAACTACTAAAAAAATAAATTCAGAATAACTTTTACAGATAGTGAGAGAGACTGATTCTTGTATATATGTATATGTAAAGAATAGAAATTTGGTTACGTACCTTGGCGTCGACATTGCAATAAGGAATGGGTGAGGAACAACCGGAGGGCAAAAAGATTGGGTAAATCCTTACAAGCTTGTTGGGGCGGGAATCGTTTCTTCATCTGGTAGTTTTCCCCTCCAAAATCCATAAAGATTTCGTGCCCTAGATCATCGGAGAGGATGAAGAGGATTTTAGTTATGTATATCGCTTATTTTTGGGCATTTCTATTTTTTCTAGGAAGAAAACGGCAAAAAAGGTGTAAGTTAACAGAGTTAGTGAGTGGGGTTGAAGGGGACGCATGTCAACCAAAGAGGGGTGGGGCAGCAAAGGATCTAGAACCTACAAAGAATGATCCACCTAAGTAAACATTGAACAAGTGGGGGCTAGCTCGTGAGACAAGATAGAGCTCTTGGCTTCTAGGCTAAGTTCTCAGCACCTAGCCAGTCGGGTTAATTGGCAAGGGTCTTGTAGTGCCTAGGTGGCGAGTACTCGGCTGACCAAACTTTCTTTTTCTAACACTAATCCACAGTATGATCATAAAGACCATTTACATATGAAGAAAATAAATTAATGAGCAAATTGTTATCCGTATCCTTACTACATCTGTGCACAATTCATGAACCGAATTAGAGGTGTCAAATGTGCCAACCGAAACGTTCCGTGCCACTTTTTTGCCATGCCAACCGTGCTCCGTGCTGTGCCATGCCGGCCCATTTACTTAATCATGCCGTGGCGTGCCGTTTTTTATCGTTCCGTGCCGTGCCAAATTTCTTTATTCGTGCCGTGTTGTGCCGTGCCATTTTGTGACTGTGTCATGCCGTGCTCGCCCATTTATTTAATCGTGTCGTGCTGCGCTTGCCCACTTAATTAATCGTGTGACTCGTGTCGTGCCGTGTTGTGCCATTTTTTAATCGGGGCGTGCCGTTCCAGTCTGCTCGCTTAATCTTATCGTGCCGTGCCAACCCGCTTTTCTAGATCATGTCGTGTCATTCTGACCCGCTAATTAATCAGGTCGTGTCGTGCCAACTCACTTACTTAATTGTGTCGCGCCTTGTCCGACCAAATCATGTATTGCAAAAAGATAAAAGCTCAAGTGACCTAAGGGCTAAGAGTGATAACTTTGCCTCGAGCCCTCGATGAGGCGACGCCTTTCAATTATTCTAAACAGTAAACACTACAGTCTACGGTCCTCGTTTCCAAGTAGTGCACAAGTAATGTCATTTTATTCAAGTAGTGCTTTTCAAGAAAAAATTATTCAAGCAGTGCTTTTGAACACAAGTAGTGCACGGTCCAGCACGGAGTTGTTTGGGGCCTTTGGGCTTTTGAACACAACTTACACAAGTAGTGCACACTAAGGTCCTTGTTTCCAAGTTCAAACGAGTAACATGTCATTTTATTCAATTGAATCACTTACTTAAATCTCATATTGGTTCACTACTAGTTTAAATGGTCAATGAAAGCAATACAAATGACTCCGTCACTCGACTCACTCCGGCTCAAGTTACAACTTCCAAGTCTTACAGTTACAAGTTATTTGATACAATACAAATATACTAGGAAATTTTGAAACAAGACAAGTTACAAGTTTCCTATCTCTACTGATGATGGGCGCGTGAGAAGCTTGCGTATAAGCGCCCAAGTAGGGGGTTTTGGCTTAGTTTACATGCGGTTTAAGCTTTATTTACCAATTAATGCGTGCATGTGGTGTTTTTGTGTTGTAAGTGTGATTTGCAGGTAATTGAGGGGCGCAAGTGTGATTTTAAATATTTTGGAGGGCCATGCACGTTGATCAGAAGTTGAAGGCAAGTGAATTGTGCATGGGGTGGTCGAAACTCGTCGGGAGCGCTACCCCAATACCTTGGAGCGCTCAAGATGGCTTAAAAAGGGTCCCAAAATGGACAGAGTGTTTTTGAGCGCTACACCAGAATAGGTGTAGCGCTACAATCGCATTAGAAGTAGAGGTCAACGGTCAACACAGTGGGTCAACGGTCAACATCCTCGCTGAGTAGGGCGGTAGCGCTACACAAGTTCTCTAGTAGCGCTACCGAGAGGTTATTATGGAGGTGTTGAACGGTGCCGTTTTACGGTCAATGCAAGCAAAGGAGGGCGGTAGCGCTACACCTATTTCTAGGTAGCGCTACCGAATGGCTTAGGGTCATGCCGAAACGCGGCCGTTTTGGTCATCCGCACGCAATGAGTTTCGATGATTATTAGGTTTTTATGAGATTTTCGAACGGGGATATAAATACTCTTGTTTTAAGCTGTTTTAGGGTTCCACGAATTTTTACCTAGTTTTAGTTTACAAGTTTTTCGGCTATAGATCTGACTTCATTGTTCGTTGCTATTGATTCAAGTTCAATTTCCAGAGTTGAAGTTCGAGGAGTCGTTTTGTTAATTCAATATTCAGATTAATCTTCGCTTTGCAATTCCGGTATTAATCTTCTTTGTTTCTATCCCTTGATAATTAAAAGCATGAGTAGTTTTTGTTTCAATTTATCTTCTGCTATTTGTTTCAATATGTGTGAGTAGTCATATAGGGTGCGGCCGCGGGACCAAGGTGTCCCGTGGCTAGACTAATTCATATGTTACCTAGGTGCCGAATCCTTCAAATTAATGCGCAGTTTTTCAATATGAAATCTTTTCTAACAAACAAACCCGGGCATTGCCAATTCCAAATCTTGTATGATGGTTGGTGACAGCGTGGTGCGCATTTGTTGGGAATTCTTTTCATATTTTTAAACCTATTAATTCGATAATTGTGGTCCGAGTGGATATGGATTAAGCTAGTTGCGGGCACTGTAGTGCCCACGGCTGTGCTCTTCTGTTTTAATTAAGAGTTTAATAATTTAATCAGTTCAATTTACTTATTTAAGTCAATCATCTGAACAAGGGGTGGCTACCTGAGAGCCGTTTACAAACATAGAATCTAGCATTGTTTGGGTTAACACCGTAGACCGTCTCTGTGGTTCGACTTTGGTACTTCCGGATTTATTATGCTACACCAGTCTATAGTCCTGCGCTTGGGACGAAATTAGAGTTAATTACTAGATACCCGAACGGTCAAGCAACTGACTACTTGGCTCCGTTGCACGTATCAGCATCAATGACCAAAAACTTCAACGACTGCAGCCTTTTTAAGCACTTGGACACCTGTAGTTCACAAAATCGGTAGCCCATAAAACTGAATTACCAAATGCCCACAAATCTGCATAAGCAAAGGCCCAAAAAACTAAACAAACCAAATGCCCAGAAATTAATGACCAATGCTCAGAAATTGAATGACCAAATGCCCACAAAAGTGAATACCTAATGCCTAGAAAACTAAATAACCAAATGTCCAAAAAACTGAATAAATGCCTGCCCAGAAAACTAATTAACGAACTGCCGAGAAAACTGAAAAACCAAATGCACAGAGCCATAGATAAATCAGCCTTAGTAAATCAATAACCGCCTGCATAAATGAATAAGCGCCTGAAAAAACTAGATAACCAAATGCACAAAAAACTGAACCACCAATTGCATAGAAAACTAATGAACTATGCACAGAAAATTGATGAAACACACATGGGCTCAGATCTATATAGGACACTAGCACATGGATGTAACTCTATGTTGCCATCAAAGCCTTCATAAGTTGCCACCCAATTCACTTAGTTTATTTTATCATCATAGCCGAAACGAAAAAACTGAATAACCAAATGCCCAGAAAACTGAATAACTGCCCAGAAAACTAGATAACCAAATGCATAGAAAACTGAACCACCAATTGCACAGAAAACTGATGAACTATGCACAGAAAACTGATAAAACACACATGGGCTCAGGATCTATATAGGACACTAGCACATGGATGTAACTTTATGTTGCCATCAAAGCCTTCATAAGTTGCCACCCAATTCACTTAGTTTATTTTACCACAACAACACACACACACTCACACTACACACAGTTACACACTTGCACTTGCCAAACAAGTGGCAACTTTATGTTGCCTTAGCCTTTAGGGCTTAAGCCATCATAAGTTGCCCAGTTGCTTGAACTTGAATCACTTGATTCTTCAATAATTTAATTTTCAGTTTTCTGGGCATTTGGTTACACAGTTACACACTTGCACTTGCCAAACAAGTGGCAACTTTATGTTGCTTTAGCCCTTAGGGCTTAAGCCTTCATAAGTTGTCCAGTTGCTTGAACTTGATTCTTTAACTTCAATAATTCAATATTCATTTTTCTAGGCATTTGGCTACACTACTACACACACAGAGCAGTCATAATTTGCACTTTTCCACACCAACTAAACACAAACATGCCAGCATGCAAGGCAGCAAGAGTAGTAACAAAAAACAGAACCAACTGCCCAACAGGCAACAACACAAGCGCACAACAAAAGCACCAAGAAGGATAGATAGCACCTGGATCATGCAACATTAAGTTGCCAGTAATCATCATCTATGTCTGCGTTCTCAAAATAATCTCTGAATTCTTCTCTAGGATGGCACCTTTTAATTCCAAGACGTGCATCCTCCCAATCGTTTTAACAAATCAGACAATCCAAAATATTTGAAGATAATCTGCTTCTCCTCTCATCCAACACCCTTTTACCAGCAATAAAAGCTGATTTAGATGCTACTGAAGACACGGGAGGTGTTAGTAAATCGCGTGCCATGATTGAAAGAATAGGAAATGCCCTTTCATTTTTTTTCCACCACGCTAAGATATCAAACTCCTCAGCATCTTGACTGGTAAGATAATCTCCATCTAAATACATAGAAAGTTCAGTCCGTGAAGCTACACCTCTTCCTCTACTTGAAAGCAGAGACCAAGATGGGTCACTGCTAATGGCAGAAGATGCTAATGGTGCAGAAGTAGAAGTGTGGCTTCCAAATTTAGACAAATATGAAGCATATATAGAATTCAGCAGTTCTGAAACTTCAAAAGGAGAAGGTAACATGATGCCTAAATTATCACCAATCCCTTCTAAGAGCAATTCAATGCTTCTTACCTTAATCCTTGGGTCCATTATTGCAGCTACAATAAATACCTTTGGCATGACCTCAAAATATTTTTTGAATTTCTCTTCCATAACATCACATGCTTGTACAAAATTTGGTTTAGTTCTATGAGTACGAAAGTTTACACTAATATTATACAAGTTATTAAGCACAAGACAAGAAGTAGGATAATAAACACCCGAACAAGCTAAAGTAGCAGCATAAAATACTTTCAAGAAGTTCATAAACTCAAAAGCAATGTACCAATCAACAGGAGTTAAAGAAACATCACCATACTTGGAATTAACAAAAGCTGTAATTACGTTTCTATGATTCCTACAAGATTTTAACATAAGAACGGTCGAATTCCAACGATTTTTTATATCTGTTTTCATTTGCCTTGGTTTAACGTGATAACTTGCACACAAAACTTCAAATTCTTGTTGCCTAGCTGGTGAAGTACCTATAAAAAGAATTGCTTCTCTAATTTTGTGAATCTGTGGTGCTATATGTTTCAAACCATCTTGCACAACTAAGTTAATAATATGGTACACACATGGCATATGAAAAAACTGTCCAGCATGAAGAGTAGACAAGTTTCGTTTGAACAAATCAATAGCAGCAATAGCAGCAGTATTAGCAGTGTGATTATCAAATGTAATACTAAAAACTTTGTCAGCAATTTCAAACTCCCTGAAAATACCATTTATGCATTGAAAAATGTGATTAGCATTATAAGGATACTCCATCAAACGAAAAGCAATAATTCTTTTATTCAAAATCCAATTAGCATCTATATAATGAGCAGTCAAAGCAATGTAACCAAGGTTATTTCGACCAATCCACAAATCAGAAGTAAAAGAGATTGTACTACCAAGTTGTGCAATTTCAGTTACCAAATTTCTCCGGGCTTCAGTAAAAGCTTTCAAACAATCACTTCTGGTTGTATTTCTAGAAACCTTAGAAAAACAAGGATTTAGATAAGTTTGGACAAAATATTCAAATCGAATATCATCACCAAAAGTAAATGGCTGCTCTGCAGCAGCTACATAAAGGGCCAATCCGTGTCTCATTTTAGGTGCAGAATATACGAAATTAGATAAACCAGTTACACTATCAGTATCATCACTGTTTGGCCCAACTTCCGATTTATGTTTGTTATTGAGATGTCTCGTAATTTGTCCCGTGCCACTGTTACTAACGCAACTATAATCATTTCCACAATAATTACACACACCTCTTTCTCCTACATTAACCCCCTGTTTATTAATGAAATCTTTAACTATAGCACAGTGTTTCCATACCCATGAAGTGCGCTGCCTTTTCCCACCAATATGTTCTTCTGGAGGTGGTCCAACAACATTTGAACCAGCTTCACCCAGAGAGTCTATTCCAGGACCATGTACCAGTGGTGATGATATAGGATTTGATTGTGGTTGTGGTGATTCATCATCAGAGCCATAGTGTGAGTTATAGCGTGAACCCCCACAACCAAAGTTAAAATTTTGATTATCCATGATAAACAGTGACAAATAAGCACGTAAATCACAAATAAACACAGATTATAACACTATTAACACAGAAACTCTAGGGTTTTATGTAATAGATGACAAATAAACACGAAAATCACAAATAAACACGGATAATCACTAATAAACACAGAGTGAGTGTGAGTGGTCAAGTGGTGGTGGTTGTGTGGTGGTGGTCAAGTGGTGACTGACGAGACCGTGAGAGACAGAGAGAGAGCAAGAGAGCAGATAACCGTTGCAGAGAGAGAGAGTCAAGAGAGTTAGAGAGAGAGAGAGGGGTTTGTAGCTTGCGGGCCCTAATACCCCACAAGTGGCATATATATATCATATGGATTATCAAGTGTAGTTGGTCACACCGTATTACCATGCACGAAGGTGAAAATTTCTCGTAAAATTGCATTACGAGGGCGTTGTTCGAGTTGTTTTTTCCAAATCGGAACCGTTTACCTTGTACATGGAAGTGATTATATCCCCCATGCCAAGAATGAAGTAAACTGATTACCATTATGTAGTTGATTGCACGTAAAAAAAAAAATCGTAATAATTAATCTACGTCTTGATGAAACGGATTTCCAAGCCCGATGGACTCAAAAATTGTCGAGAGTGATTAAAACACCAAGACAAATAAAATGAATGGTGTGGATCGTCAAAACTGTGTTGTGATTCTCCTCCTTCATTTGTCGTCCTAGTCGGCTCGTCCCATGGTAGTCTTCTGCAATTTGGGGGGCAAGGCTTGGACTTGTGGGTAAATGCTCCAATCTTCTGATGAGTAGTACTTCTATTTATTATTTAGGGTAGTTTTGTTTTGACTCCTTGTTTTACTTATACCACACATTTTATTAGAGCTTAATAATATTTGGGCTTTGTCTAGTTGGGCTTAAAGACTACTTTAATTTTAAAGGCATTGAAAACACTTTGGACTAGTTAATTGTTGGGGGGGCCTTTTTTGGGCTGTTATTTGGTGCCCCAAGGCCTGGGCCATTTGGGCCTTAGGGAAGGAACGGGGCTGAGCCTGTTTGGCAACTCAGTTACCAGAAATGAGCAATAGACAGGGCCTATTTTGGCTAATAATCCAGATTATGGATTATTGGATTATTCAATTTGTCTTATTCAAAATGTTTTTGCATTTATTAGTTTTACATTAAGATTTTGTGGTTTCTGGACTCCTCTCGACGAGACGAATCTAACAAGTACAAAATTATAGTCAAAACTCAATTTTTTTTGAACAAAGCCAAAATATTTGGATTATTAGCCAATAATCCAAGTATTTATAATCCAAGTATTTCGGCTTTATTCAAAAAAATATTTGGTTTGACTATAATTTTGTACTTGTTAGATTCGTCTCATCGAGAGAAATCCAGAAACCACAAAATCTTAACGCAAAACTAACAAATGCAAAAAAAATTGAATAAAGACAACAAATAATCTAATAATCCGATTATGAATTATTTGCCAAAAGAACCCCTAGGCATTTGAAAGCTAGAGTAATTCTTCTTAAAGGTGGTGAGTATCTTTTTTAATAATATTCAGAATTACTTGTGTGTTCCTTCAGAAGATTAAAAAAAAGTATAAAAATTTGGAGGAAAGTTTTCAAAAGTTTCAAATTGAAAAACGAAATTATTTTCAATCTTGTTCGCATTTCGTGAACCAGCTTTTAACTTTTGGCATAATTTTTGCGGTTTAAATTTTTTTCCTGTCAAGAAAGATGATTAACACATCTACCATAATTTACGCAAAACTGCTAATCAAGTTCAGAGATTTTGCCAGATAATAACTAGCAAAGTTAAACACCATATTTCATTACAATAGATTTACAAGAAGCACAACCAACTAGTAGGAGCCTCAGGTTCACCACTCAATGAATGGCAAAACCTACAAAAGCTCCAATCTTTATTTATCTGTACACACACACACACAAACCCATAGCTGAACTAGTACATAGAACTAAGTAACCAGTACTTATGCTCGCAGCCAAATGCTCAATGCCCTTTTGCTGGAGGGTGACCCTTGTGATATGGCTTATGTTCCTTGTGTTTCTTGAGTGACTCTTCCTCTGGCTTATGATCTAGTTGTGGCTTGTGCTCGGGCTGCCCATGGTCATGGGGTGGCTCTTCTTTTGGATCAATTTGTCCTCCCTGAAGGACGCAGCAATGTGGTAACTCCGCTTGAGATCCGTTAGAAATTGGAGGCTTGTGCGGTGGCTTATGTCTCTTGTGTTCGTCGATTGACACATCCTCAGGCTTGTGATCTAGTGGTGGCTTATGATCGCCTGGACCTGGTTTTCGGGGGTCAATTGGGCCACTTGGGTTGGGTTTTTTGGGGTCAACGGGGCCACTTGGGTTTGGTTTTTGGGGGTCAACCGGGCCCTCCTGAAGGAGTCGACGGTGAGGTGGCTTATGTGGTTCATGTTCGTGTGGTGGCTCTTCTCTATGCCCGTATGGAGGCTTGAGCGGTTCATGTTCATGCGGGGGCTCCTTTTTTGGAGGCTTTTCCTCGTGGTGGTCAGCGGTGGAGGGAGTGGTGGTGAACGTTGCAACCACCAGCAGTAGCAAGAGCAAGTAGGAGTGTGACATTTTTTGGTGTTGTAGTTAGTTGTGAGGAATGGTAGTGAAGAGCTTGGGTGGGGGAGTGGCTTTTTATAGTACATTCTAGCTATAGTACTCTACTTCTTGTGTAAATTGTTTAATCGTTTCAAAGATAAGGGTTAAGGGAAAGTTAAAGAAAGAAGGAATCAGGAGGTGAACAAAACCGAATTTTTCTACGTCACCAGTTTGGATCTTCCCACTGGAACACAATAATGTTAAACAATTTGGATCTACTCATTTGTCACTTTGAACCTAGCTTTTTGCTGTTAAGAGTTCAATTCCTTACTTTCTTCTCTAATAAATGGAAAAATTCAAGGAACGTGAGTGTGTAAATGTCTTGCGAAAAAATTTTGCACTATTAAAATTCGTCCGAGTGAGGGTTGAAATAGAGAGCACAAAATGAGGATTGAGATTTAGAGCGGATGTCGGAATATTCTGGTGGAAGAATAAGTGAACTAGTTCAAGACAAATACTCCACGTGGTAATGCAAAATGAAACTGAAAAACTAAACAATTCAGGTAATTCTAGTATGCTGCATGTACGACAAAGCTTCTAAATAATTTATCTCAACAAGGCAATTTTGTTTATTAAAACTTGGCATGGTAGGAGATGAAAAATAGTAAATTGTAGCCTAAAGTGCAGGAGACTGTATACTGTGGATCGAGATTTTCACCATGATCACATGGCCGTGATATGGGTATCCATTACTAGATCCTTGGCTGTGAAAGAATTGTGCCAAACTATCTTTATCTCATTTTGGAAAACAGGTTAGAGGAATTCTTAAATTTATAATGAAATTACAAAATTAAGGCCTTGTTCTCTTTTACTTTCTCCCCATTTTCAAAAATTCTTTTTAAAAAGATTTCTCATTTTCAGAAAGAATCTCTTTCTACTCATTACCTCATTGTTTCATTTCTATCTCTATCTCTCTTTAATCATTATCTCATTATTCTTATTTTTAAAAATCCAACCAAACACTATCTCAAAAATTCTTCTCAAAAATTTCTTTTCCAAACACAGCCTAAAGGTTTTGAAATCGGGATACACCTAGTGTATCGTTTTTCTAATTTCCCAAATCTTGTCGGGATACAAATTAAAAGTTTTGAAATCTAGATACACACATGTAGCTTGTTTTATTTTTCTTATACGGAGTATTTCCATGAGGAAAATGGGAGGGCTATGCCCCTAAAGTCTAAACGTCATTTCTGTGTACTTATTTTGGATGGGAAACCTATCCAATGATTCCAATGGACGGAGATACACTTGGTCGGGTTGGTCACTTGACCCAAAAAGATCGTATTTACCTAAGATTTCACTTTATTTCGCGACTTTAAAGCCCCCTAGTCTAGGACTTGCCCCAAACATGCATAAAACAGCACCACTAAAATTATCCTGTAATAATTGTCTATTTTGAAAAATTTATGAGTATAAACTTTGTAGTATTATTTTGCTCTTTTTTGAAAAGTTAATATGTAAAGAGTTCATGGATAAAAATAAAGAATATTTTGGAAAGTGGATGTAAAAGGTGTAAAGTTGATGTAAAATATGTAATGATGATATTTATATAATAAATTAAATTTACGAAGTTACACACTTAAAAAAAAGAATAGAGGAAATAGTACTTTTGTATTCTTTTAATACTAGAGTGTAGCTAATTACTACCGATCAATATGCGTTAACTATGCTCTTGCTAACGATTTAGCAATTGCAAAGGAGGTCGTGTATGTTTCAAATATTGACCCCATTAGTTTGAGATTCGTGGCTCTTCACCAATAAGACCGGTCATGACTTTTCGGGAGCTTAAAGGTGAAAATATAAAATGGAGCTCTTTTTGCTAAATTATTCTAGAGGATCCCAAAATAGGAAGGCCTCCTAAAATTCGCAAATCTTGAGAGTCTAAAGCGACTACATCTTAAACTTTAACTCAGGGGTGGCTCTGTTCACCAATCCGCATCTAGCCTAGCTGGCTGCAAGAAAATATATATGCATTGCCAAATTGGGGAAGATTTCCATTACAGCTTGAGAGCGTGATGGAAAACATAGATATTTTCCGCAAATTCATTTCCATGTCAGTTTGGGGAAGATTTCCACTACTGCTTGAGAACGTGATGTCTGATCTCTGTTTGGGGGAGTTTACCATCACATCTGATGAGCATGATGGTTGTGGAGGTTTTAGCAAGCTTTTGGATTTTGCAGAAGTAATTACTTTCATCACACTTAAACTTAGTAACGAGATTTAAAAAAACACTAGTTACAGTCACACTTTTTTAACCCCTGAGAGTAAAAATCCCTTAAGTGAGTTTGAAACTTTTTCTTTTATTTCATTATCACATTTTTGTAAAAAGTATGATCTTTCCAAATTTCATAGTGTGATTTTTATGCATTATTTTGGAGTAGTGACGGGGGGATATTTGGTCACCTTAAATATATAAGCTAATTGGATAATTGTGTCCAATGGCAGTGATCAGCAAACAAAGGGTACGTACCACGTCTTAATCAAACCCCATGCACCAGTTACCCGTTATCCACATGCACTCGTTTACAAAAAGCTTGATTAATCCATTCATTAGAAATCCTCATATGAAAGGCAAAAGCTTTAGTGTGAAAAACTAGGGGAAATCGGCGGCAGAGATTGTGGGCCATCTTTCTTATTGCTTTGAGACTCGGACGCCATCAAACTTTTGGCTTTTCGGCCATCTCCTCCTGAATCACTCCTTTCTTACTTTCTTAATCAAAGGCTACTTTAGGTAAAAAACAAAAAAATGATTTAAAAAAAAATTATTGTCTTTATTCAATTTGTTTTTGCATTCGTTAGTTTTGTATCAAGATTTTGTGGTTTCTGAATTCTTCTCGACGAGACGAATCTAACAAGTAAGATATACTCCAGTATCTTCCTATTTTTGTATGCATCATCAGGAAAGGAGCCAGAAATTTCACTACATAGGGGTGAGTTTTTTTTTTCAAGATACTTTGCAGGGACAAGTCTATATATTAATAGGAAAATTTATTTATTTTTATATAAAACTAGAGGTTTTCTTTTCTTTGAAGGGGCGACTGCCCCTACTAGCCTCGTCCTGGCTCCATTCTTGTGCATTAGACATGGTTTGTGCTTAGGTTAAGGGATTAATTAGCCATTTGATTTGTATTTTGTCAGTTTAACAGTTACTGGGTTTCAAGAGAAGAAATTATTTAGTGTAGTGCCAACATCAAATGGGTTTTAGTCCTTTCATTTGGTACTTTCTCATAACTTTTAGTAGTTTCAAATATTAGAAAATTGTCAAGTGTGGTGTCAACGTTAAATTTTAATGGGGTCATTTACAAATTAAGAGAAAATTTCAATGTAATAATTGTGAAATATTTTTTCTCCGTGGGGTCACCAGACCCACTCATTTGTATGTGGTGTCGCGACTGCCGGCTCGGCCCCCATTGTCCAGTGGTTTAGGTCATCTCTTTTATGGTGTGGTTGCCCAAATCCATTAGTTCCACGATCCGTAACTCGTTTCTTACCTACGTATTTGTCGACTGGCACTGGACTATTTTCCATACTAGATACACTTCGGGAGTGTTTCACTAACAAAAAACTACTCCCTCCGTTTTTATTTGTTTGTCCTTTAAAAAAGTCGGGCCACATTTCAAATAAAAAAATAAAGTATTTACGTGTATCATTTTTGAATTTTTTTTACACCAAATTAAAGTACTCATTGTGTACTTTAATTCGGTGTTAAAAAATTTGAAAAATGATATACGGAAGTACTAAATTTTTTTATTTGAAAAAAGACAAAAGAGACGGTGGGACAAACAAATAGGAACGGAGGTTGGTAGTTCTTTACCTACTAAGGTAGCCTCCATCAATATAAATGGTGATTGGAGGTTGCCAAGGAAGAGGAATAGAGCTATTGAGGAGATAATGTTATATATTATCCCTCCTTCCGTCTCCAAAGTGGATGCCACAGTTTCTTTGGTACCTTGTTCCAGTGGCTCTTTTTTTGTCCAATTTGCCTTGGCTGCTATGAGGATAGCAGTTTTAAGGGTACCCTGGTTTTCAGTGGTTTGGTTTAAATGCTACAACCCGAGGTGGGATTTTGTCCTCTAACTTTGTTGTACAAACAGATTAGCTACAAAAGATCGGCTGACGTGGTGGAACATGGATATTAGTCCTTTGTGTGTGCTGTATAATGGGGAGAATAAATTTCATGAGCATCGCTTTTTGACTGTCTGGTTTCTGAAGGGATCTGGGCCTCAGTCTTGGCTAATCTTGAGGTTAGGTGGTCTCCTATTTTGGAGTTCTCAAGTCAGTTGGATTATGCAGTAGGGGAAGGGCTTATCCTTGGCAGCCACTCTTCTCAAACTCATTTTTGCAGGAACAATTTGTTGGGTATTCGGCCAAACCAGCAAACACACAACATGCAAAAATAATCAAGAATAGAAAACAAGAACGCATAGACACAAAACTACGTGGTTCCCAAACAGAATGTTAGGTGCATCCATGGCTCACAACAGTTTCTACTATGTATCTCTAGTACAAATTACATCGGCTGCTGCGTATAGCATGTTTTTATAACCTGGGGAACCCGCAGCAAAGCCCGACTAAAGTCGAATCAGGCTTCACAAGCACAAAACAGTTTACAACATTTGGCTAGAAAGTAGTGCTAGAGTGTTTCAAGGCAAATCTAACTCCTTGGATGCCATCTTTAGTGCTACAGAACAGGAGATCAGAGAGAGGGCCAGCTCCTGGATGGATGTCAAGCAAATCAGATACTATTTGCACCTCTGATGCAGATGCAATATCTCCCCCAGAATTTTCAGAATAACTAGGCATCCTAGTGAATGATGTTTAGGCTATTGTTCTAAGTTTCTGTTAAGGTTTTTCTTGCCTATTCTTGGGGCTTGAGATTTGTACGCTGTCTTTTAGGGATTTCCCCGGATTGTGCTGTAATGCTTGGGTTTTCGGTATAATTTACCGAAAAAAAGGTACTAAGGTAACTCAATCTAGTAAAGAAAAGGAGGAAATAAGCAGGGGAAGAATGAGAAAAAAGTGAAGAAGAAGATAACATTCCCTTAATTTACGTGATGCGGATTTTGTATTAAAAGATCATTTCTCACCTGCCGGGCAACGGCCAATCCATCAGCAAGCAAAGAAGTTGCTAGCCACACTTGCAAACAGACCTGAAAAGCGGCCATTGATGTTGATCCGTGGCGTGCAGCCATTGATGCTGCTAGGGTTACACAGAATGTCACTGCTATTACCCTCATTAGTAACAGAAAACCTGAAATTCATCAACAGATCCAGCAATGTGTTACTGGGTTTCAAGAGAAGAAATTATTTAGTGTAGTGCCAACATCAAATGGGTTTTAGTCCTTTCATTTGGTACTTTCTCATAACTTTTAGTAGTTTCAAATATTAGAAAATTGTTAAGTGTGGTGTCAATGTTAAATTTTAATGGGGTCATTTACAAATTAAGAGAAAATTTCAATGTAATAATTGTGAAATATTTTTTCTCCGTGGGGTCACCAGACCCACTCATTTGTATGTGGTGTTGCGACTGCCGGCTCGGCCCCCATTGTCCAGTGGTTTAGGTCATCTCTTTTATAGTGTGGTTGCCCAAATCCATTAGTTCCACGATCCGTAACTCGTTTCTTACCTACGTATTTGTCGACTGGCACTGGACTATTTTCCATACTAGATACACTTAGGGAGTGTTTCACTAACAAAAAACTACTCCCTCCGTTTTTATTTGTTTGTCCTTTTACAAAAGTCGGGTCACTTTTCAAATAAAAAAATAAAGTATTTACGTGTATCATTTTTGAATTTTTTTTACACCAAATTAAAGTACTCATTGTGTACTTTAATTCGGTGTTAAAAAATTTGAAAAATGATACACGGAAGTACTAAATTTTTTTATTTGAAAAAAGACAAGAGAGAGGGTGGGACAAACAAATAGGAACGGAGGGAGTATTTTTTTCAAACATTGAGACAGGTCATTCTCACACAATACAACACATAAAAAAAACTGTGAAAAAAATTGGGTTGGTGGAACACCCCCTTATTAATCTTTCACAAATGGGACAGGACACATTTCTTTCACAAGCTCGATCATTAATTTGCTCGAGAATGTGTATTAAGTGGGGTCAAGCCTGGCCATTTTGGATATATACAATGGTTAATTGTAATGCCCTCTGACATTAAGTGGGGCCTATGTATGCGTAGGTTCCCTCATGTGAGAGAGGCGTTACAAATAACAGTTATATTGAAAATTCTATGTTGAAGACTAAAGAAGAGCTGTACTTTAGCCATTTGATTTGTATTTTGTCAGTTTAACAATACTAGGTTTCAAGAGAAGAGAATTATTTAGCGTAGTGACAATATCAAATGGGTTTTAGTCCTTTCGTTTGGTACTTTCTCATAACTTCTAGTAGTTTCTAATGTCAGAAAATTGTCAAGTGGGGTGTCAACATTGAATTTTAATGGGGTCATTTGCAAATTAAGAGAAAATTTCAATGTAGTAATAGTGAAATATTTTTTCTTCGTGGGATTGCCTGACCCACTCATTTGTATGTGGTGTCGCCACTGCCGGCTCTTCCCCCATTGTCCAGTTGTTTAGGACATCTCTTTTATTGGGTGGTCGCCCAAATCCATTCGTTCCACGATCGGTAACTCCTTGCTTACCAGCTCATTTGTCGACTGGCCATGGACTATTTTCTGTACTTGATACACTTAGGGGGTGTTCCACTAACAAAAAATTATTTTTTTTAAACACTGAGACAAGTTATTTTCTCACAACACATCACATAAAAAACTGTAAAAAAAAATTGGGTTAGTGGAACACCCCCTGATTAATCTTTCTCAAATGGGACAGGACACGTTTCTTTCACAAGCTATATCGTTAATTTTCTCGAGAATGTGTATAGGTCCTCTTCGATAGTAGGAAAGTACATGCTCACGATTGCGTTTTTCTCCCATTCCCACCTTGGATGGTGACCCCTCAAATCTACTATAGATTTCAATCATTTGTCCGTCAACCCCAATGTATCTCTAGATGAACCATGTATCTCTAGTAGATCAAAGGATTTACTTATGTTCCTAGCCAATGTGGGGTAGGTATTTCAAAATTTCCTCCACTTAAAATATCAAGTATCCTCGTTGATCCAACAACTTTGTGGACTATTAGAAAGGTCTTTGGCTTAAGGGATATTAGTCAACTCCTGATTCTCTATAAATTGGGGAATGGTCAATCCAACTCCTTGTGGTTTGACAATTGGCATAATTTCGGCCCCCTATATAAAAGGTATGGAGAGGAGGTGGTCTATAATTCTGGCAGTTCCATGAATGCTAATGTATCTTCCATTATTAGCAATGGGATATGGAGATGGCCTAAAGTCCGGTAGAGTTACCCAATTAATGTATTATTGCTCAAACACCTGCTTCCTTACTCCCTGTGTGTGATGTTGAACATTTAGTAATATGGCTTCCTAGTTCGAAGGGGGTGTTTTCTTTTCATTCTGCATGGGAAGCTATTAGAAGTAATTTTCATGTCCAAATGTTGACAAATGTTATTTGGTTTAAGAAGAATGTTTGAAGACGGGCTTTTATTTTGTGGTTGTGTTTGGTTCTTTTACTTCTTTGCAATGGAAAATGATTGTGTGCGAGCGTGCTAGAGAGAGTTTCAATCTCCTCCCTCAGATTAACTTTGAAAAAACCAAATCTAATCAGGTGATTGTGTTTTATTGGTTCAATTACCTCAATTAAGAGGATTTTTCTTAATAAGTAAAGAAATGCAAACCAACAAACTTGGGAAATCAAAGAACAATAAAGAAATAAGATACTTTGATTTATGAATCAAAGATAAACTTACTTCGAAATCGTCTCCAACTTCAAATACAGAGTAACAGAATTTTGAACGGGTGATTGTTACAAGAACAACCGAGATAAAGGTGATTGTTACAAGAACAATCGAGATAAATCCTAACCTACTTCCTAATCTGCTTCGAACTGGGTTCGAAATCCTAAACTACTTTGCCAATGAACAAATCAAGCATTAGTTTTTGGATAGCTGTTTGTTGAAGATTTGTCTGGGCTTTTTCACTCTTCAATTTCTTCTATTTATAGACGCTGCTTGTAGTTTGAACTTCCCGCTCAATGAATTTGAACTTTGGCTTACTTCGAACTCTAAATCCCACTCTTCGAGTTGGTAGTTATGCTTCCTCCACGTCTGAATTTAAATTCTTTCTTCCTCCAAAAGCTTTAAATCTGCACATTTGTTTAAACAAACTCAGATGATAACATGTTAAGAAAATAACTGCCTCCTAGAAGTATTCCACGTGTTCTAACTGCCAATTGCCTTGTTTCACATGTTTACACTTGGAGTTTATTTGTTTAGCAGTTAATATTATGGCTTCGAAGCCAATCTTTATTTTACCAATGGCTTGTAACTGCCAATAACTGTCTTTCCAATTTGAGAAATAATATGACATCGTATTTACTCAATTTTATCCCTTTAATCCAGTGTATCTTCATTGAGAAGTAAATGCCAACGTTTGGCACTTTTGATTACATGTCAATTAGTTATTGGATTGGTTCATTTTATATATAAACATACCCCCCACATTAAAATCTTGTTCAAGAGATTTGAATAAGTGTTAATGTGCCTTTTGCCGCTTCGAATTCCTATAAACTTCCAAAGCAGAAGCTATTGGCAATTCTCGTCACTTCCAATGATACAGTTATCATTAAATCTGTACGTTCTCATGAGGGATTCATGGATAATGGGCAATTAATATCCACGTTCTCCACTTCACCGGAATTTGAATCGTTTCAATCTTAAAATTCTTCCTATAAAAAAGGCTTAATCACTGGTAAAATTAATCACCAGTTTTTATTGCAAATTGATTCTCATCTTGACTCAACCATGGCTGACATTTCTAACATCCAAAATGCCTTTGAAAACTTGGCTCTTAATGACCCAATCCCTTTTGATGCTAAAAACGTTGTCACACCAGTTATTGGTGAAATTCGAAGAAATCGTACTTACACAGTACTTCAAGTGGATGATTTTGAGCCTATTGATCCGTGGAATCCTCCGATTCCTCCTACTCCTAAACCCTTTCTATGGGGTTTACCATCTGAAATAGTGGTGGTAAAATGGGTGAATCCTGCTGATTACAAAGGTTGAAGTCACTATCGCTCGTTAGCTATGAGCAGATACTTATTTGCTTTCATCAGACAAGATCCCAACATAATGTTGCTTGATAGTCTCAGTGCTACTTGTCTTACTCCTGCTTTCTTTAAAGTCCATGAAGATGAAAGGTTAGGCTTTGCTGGCTATGGTGAACTTGAGCGGAAGGCCAGTACTCAATTTATATATTGGTTGCATGAGGTTCAAAGGCCTCATTTCGAAGGAAATTTCATTGATCCTGCCAATCTCTCTTCAAGCCCTTCCAGAGAACCCAGATTGGTTCCAAGAGTTAAAGAATGTCAAGTTCGATCCTACTCTTTTTCATGTTGACCTTTCTTATTCTCTTTACCCACAATCTGACTCTGCCAAAGCCAAAGAACTATTGGCTGCTTTTTCCTTTTTCAAGATAGGAATTCTTGAGGAGGATATACCTTACAAGAATTTCCTATGGGCTTGTGAAACTCTGCAATGTAACATCCAGGCTAGTGCTTTTCTTCCTTCTTTTCTAAGTCAACTTCCTCTACTTCGAATGTGGATGAAGAACAATACTATTGCTTTTGGGTTTAATCAAAATCTCCACGATTTTGAAGTACTTCATGATCAAGTCTCCAAGCTTCATAAAAAGATGGAAAACCTGAAAGGGAACTCCTTCGAGATGCCCGCTGGTGTTTCTAAGAGGCTTCGAAGGAGGTTTAAAAGCCGTATGAAAAAAAATGCTCTTAAATTGGCCAATTTCGAAGTCAAAGCCAAAACCTTGGTTCTGAAAATCAGGCCATTGATTGAGAAGAAGCTCAAAATAGATGAAGAAAACAGGGTTAGAATGATGGAAAAGAAATTTTTCAGTTTCACGTGGGCAAGATTCCATGCCTTAGTGACTTGGAGCTTTCCTCACTATTTTCAAGTCATTCCTACTCCAACAGCTGTTCCATCACCAGTGGATGCTTAGTTTCTCCTCTATGTAATAGGACTTTGTAGTATGTAATTTCCTTATGTTTAATGGAGTATTAGTTCTTTCTATGGCTTATTTTGCACTTTCTAATGCTTTTTCAAGCACTTAAAAATGTTGTAAACCAATTCGAACTCATTGTAAAAGTAACACAACAAAATATACTTTATGATTTTCAAACCAATGAAGTGGTTTGAAACATATTGTATTTTTTTTTAGATAGAAATCATGTGATGAATAAAGGTTAAAATTTAGATTTGGGCTTTAAATAAGACAGGCCCAATTATCCTTAACCAATACTTGACCCGAACCGATATATTATTTCCTCGTAACGTATAAATCTAGGGCTTGGAACGTTTTCATTACACATTCAAACTTTCAAACACTTTGCACTCCCTCTCTTTCTCTCATACCTTTGTAACCATGGCTTCTGGAAGCGATATTTCAATTGGCACTTCTTCCCTTGTTCTCAGAAGATATGTTGAAGAGGAAATGTCAATTCAAGTGGTGATTTACATAACCAGATATTTATTACAAATCCTGATAGAATTGATACCCACACCCTTGGGCCTGCATTCTTTGATCTTCCTCTCAAGTTTGCATCATGCTATCCTATTTTAGGTAGGAGAGGGTAAACTTATAAAAGATTAGGAGTTGAACTTTGCAAATTGGCCTACAAAAAACTTTGTATGCTGGCCAATTCAAGATAGTGATTGGGGCAGATGGACTGAGCATATTTTGAAGTATAAGAGAGCCGATTTAGAGAAAACTAGAATCTGGCACATTATTTCACTGCTTCGATATGGTATTCCACAAAACCCTGCACTCGTACATGCTGCCCAAGCTTTTTGGGATTCATCATTTAATTATTTCCGATTTAACTGCGGAATGATGGGCCCTACGGTTCTAGACGTGTCATTTCTTACTGGACTTCCTCCATTTGGTCCAATGTTTGATATCTCCAAATCCATTGACGTCCCGCCTTTGAAAGACATAAAAACCTCAGGTTCATACGCATTGTACGGAAACTTTCTTCGAAATGAGGCCAGATTTGAAGATGGAGTGTCTGACAGGGAATTCTTTGCATATCTTCTATCTACTTTTTGTAAAATGATCTTTTGTCACAGTGGTAAGAAGATCATGCTCGAATTTGCCCCTTTAGCATATTGCCTCTCTCAAGGTCAGAAGTTTGATTTGGCTTCATACTTCTTGGGATATGTTTACAAGATTGGATCTGATAGCCAATCAAAACCACTCATGTTCAACATAGGAGGCCCTCTTTGGTTCTTGCAACTATGGATCTTGGCATATTTCCCCATCTTCGAGGTTGCTGTTTTAGAACTTGTTAATGTTTACGAAGACAAGTTCAGAATTATGGTTTCCAAACCCTTATCATTGGATGGATATCTACAATATTTCTACAATATGAGGGAGGATAAGAAAGAAACAGAATTCCGTCCTTTTGTTGATTGGAATATTGGACCTGCCTGGATAAAAGATATGATGGAGAATAGGGGTGCAAATACTTTTGCTGCTGCTTGGGGAAGTATTATGCTTCCAAGAGAAATATTTATAGGTGGGATTGTTGGTGGTCCTGCTCAATTTGCCAGACAATTTGGTATGGTACAAGCCATTCTATGCCCTTACCCTGGAGAAGTCAATGTTCCTCTGTATGCTAGAAAGAAAGTTGATAAGAATGTACTCTCACGTCTCAATGTGAAGTTCAAAAATTCTAGGGCAAACTTCAACCCTTATCAATTTACAATGGACAGTCCAATCTTCACTAGATTTGCTAGTTGGTGGCATAACCTTCTTGAACTATACAATCAAACCAATACAGCTCAAGGTTTTGCAAACCATATTGGTTGTCCTGCTCCAGTTGAAGGTGAAGCACATTCTAGTTCACTATATGTGTCAGATGATGAATTTGGTGTTGAAAGAAAGGCAAGTCTCAATCAGAACCATGAGAAGCAACACCAGATGTACAATCTTCTGCTTTGGTACCTGTTGCTTTGAATGTCAAACCACTCTAGTCTGTTCCACAAATGGTGACTAGATCTCAACAACAAAAAACCCCTCCTCCTTCTCCATTAGGTAACTTTTTATGGTCTTGAGCATTTGTTATAACTTCAAATCCTTTCTGTACGGGGATAAATCCGTGTAACGCTGGATCACGTGCTTCCTTGAATCAACCCTAGATCTGCAAGACAGAAAAAGGGTTAGAGCACCTTTGCCTCTCGTTGGCAAAGGCCCTCCGATGCCTAAGTTAGTATCACGTACTTGAAAACTCAAATCACAATGCGTATGAAAGTAGGTTCCACAGCGTACCTTTTGTCATGGTTATTGCCTTGTATTTATAGGTGAAGATGTCTTTCGCATTAGGCATCTCGTGCCACTGTTTCCTATTCTCTTTTGGAGTCCTTCTTTCAATAGGACTTTCCTACCAAGGGACATCTTCCATATATTGCTAGATCTCGTCTAACAGTAGTCTTTCTTTCCATATAGAACTCATTCCTATATGGGGTTTATTCCCATCCTCATTGAGAATGTTCATATTAATCCCTCACACGACAGGATTGCTCCTTATCTCGTAAGGAACCGCTTATAGAATATTCTGGAATGTCTCACCGCCCTTCTTGTGGCAATGCCGAGCTTATAAATAGCTCAGAATAACCCGTACATAACTCAGCTCATCACGCCGAGCTGATTTATGTATTCCAGAATGCCGTTTGAACTATATTTGTTGCCTTCCTAGCTCGGCATATCGGGGGCATCCCTTTATGCCTCACGCCGAGCTAGTGCATTCTAATGTATTTAATTTAATTTGATTTCTAACCCCATTCATGGTCAATCCAGCTCGGTACAGGGACTGACGAACTCCCTATGTGGTGCCGAGCTAATCGCCCTCTCATGGCGGTTATATTAGACACGTGCTATGCCTAATAGTTGGGTAATCAGATTTTACCCACTCCAATTGCTCCCCAGCTCTGCTATTGCTATCACTCATCAGCAGTGCGCAGAGCTTCCATGGTTCCAGACGCATCTCTCGCACGCCTCCTCTCCACGTGGGTGGCAACGTTGTTATCGCATTCAATGCGAAATGACCCGTTGGTGGCTCGAATAAGCCCAAAGGACGATTTGGGGTGACGATTCTCGTACGTCACACCCTACTTTATGGGGTTTTGGGCGGGATAATGATTATTCTTCCTAAAAACCTTTTAAACCCCAAAACTTCTCTTTTTTATCTTTACTCCACACCCGTCTGAAGCGAAGAAGAGAGAGAAATCACCCTCATCTGCCATTTTTACATCGAGAAATCTTCCTCCATTCGCGTCAGAATACATCTCATTAGGTCCTTCTCACGTAAGTGGACCTCTCAGATTTCCATTTACATTCTGTATTTTCATCTTTTTTGCTGCTTCACCTGTGCCTATTCATCTTCCGTCTTCTGGGTTTCAACTGTGAAACCCTAATTTTCTTAGTGAAAGAATGGGTAAACATAAGGCTCTTCTAGATTCCCCAGACAAAGTGATAGCGTTTCGTAGGAAGTATGAGATCCCCGCCGATGTTCAATTCCGGCTAAATCGACCTAAAGACCTAGAGGAAGAGGGCCAAGATGAAAACACCATTCATATCCCCCTGATTTTTATTGTTGAAGGCGGCCTTAGGTTCCCTCTACACCATTTCTTTCGTGAGGTGTGCTCTAGATGCAACCTAAACCCAATGCAGCTATGCCCTAATTTTGTTAGGGTTGTCATGGGCACAATAGCCCTCAATAAGCTGCTCGGCCTCCATCTTGATTGGTGGGACTTGCACTATTTATATAGTGTAGTCCCCACGGTTGACAACAACTTCTACTTCAAAGCCAGGGATCCCAATCAGAAGCTCGTCACCAACCTGCCTAATTCCTCCAGGGGAGAGGCAGATGACTACCTCGTAGTTACTGGCAACTGGGAGCCCAGAGATGTCGAGGGGAGGACAATCGGGTTTGCCTGCCCCACCAAACCTGGCAAATTACGTTTGTATACCTCATTTTCTCCCTTTGTTCCTTTTCCCCACTATTTCTTTAAAAGAATTATTACTGATTATTGCTTCACCATTGTTGTTTTTGCAGCGGGTAACCTTAACCACGGTGGTCGTCTGATTCACGGGAACCTCCATCGTGAGGAAATAGCTTGGGCACTACACCAGTAGGACTCGGTCGTGCTGCTCGCATACTCCTGGGATACACTCTGTCATACTAGGGTAACATCAGGAAAACAGGTGAGCCCAGATCCAGGCATACCTGGCCGCCCCCAGCATCCTTGATTGCCACTCGCCCTCCCGGAGAACCAAGGACCAGTCGAGCCAGAAGAGGCCGATCTAGGGTAGGTACCAGACGCCGCCGAGCTTCACTAGACCTTCGGCAGCAAATCACCTTTGCCCATATCCCAGAGATCCCTATTGCCATCCCAATCCTTGTTCATACTGACGCAGAGCCGAGCACATCCGTCAGAGTAATCGAGGAAGAAGCAGAGGAAGAGGAAGAAGGAGAACAATCAGGGGCATTCGACTTTCGTGCCCTTACCCATGAGATTACCGAGCAATCTGCCCAACTAGCAGATTCCGACGACTCACCGGGTTACTCCCCTTCCCCAGACCATCCGGAGATACTTCTTCAACTGATCAACCTCTTGGACCAACTGAATCTCGGCGGAGCTTCTCGTGCTCCCCCTGCTGTCCAAACGATCCAAGCTCCCCAACCAACTTCCCCCTCCCTTACTGATCATCAAAGGGAGAAGAGGCCAGCGGGGAGTCCCCAGCAGATACAACCCCCTCCTCAGAGGAGAAGGACTGGAGACATAAGTCTTCCAGTGACTGATTCTCCACCGCTGGTTCAGCCTTGGGCCCCAGCACTTGCTCGCTCTGATGGTACTCTTGTCAATGTAGTTGACAAGATCTCATCTACCAACGTGGCCTTCGGCATCTCCAGAGCTGCCCTCCTTCCCAACGACATGGAGAGGGAGAAGAGCAACTCTTATGAAGTTCTGATGAAGTCTATCTTCCAGTCCAATGCCAAGGTAAGTTAATCTCTCCTGCTTCCTTCTATTGTACCCTGAATTTTTCTTCGAACCTAAGCCTTGCTTTGTTTTTCACCTTTAGATCATGAAGAAGACCTCTGTAGGCTTTGAGAGGGCAAAAGAGACTGAGAAGGAGCTGAAGAAGGAGTAGAAAAGGGCGGAGAGGGCTGAGAAGGAGAACGCCCAGTACTCCCAGTCCTTCAAGGAAGCTCGAGCTGAAGTAGAGGCTCTCAGGGGGGACAACGCTAACCTGATAAAGAGATCAGAAGAGGTTGAGCTCGGCCTGAGAAATCAGCTGACCGTCGCAGAGGCCAAGGCAGAGGCGGAGTACGATTGAGCCATCCTGGAGGTCACGAAAAACTACAAGGCATAAATGCCAGCCGTGCAGGATGTTGTCTGGGGTGCAGCTTGGCGGCGCTACCTTGAGAAGCTCGGCGTGGATGAGTCTTCTCCACACTGGATCAACATGGAGCTGCGAGGTGGGATGGCCGTCGGCCTTGACCGATACTCAAGCCCGGCCCGGATCGAATTGCTCCCCTCGGCGACCGGGCCCGAAAGATCCTTTTTGACCTCAACGCTGCTGCAAAGGAGAAAATCTTGGCGGTGCTTTCATTTGGAGGTAGTGGATTACGACCCCAATATTGCCGATCTTTGATCATTTCGGTGAAGAGGCTTGATGCACATTTCTTTGTAATTCTTTCTTCGACCTAGCATTGGTTATCTCTGGCCGACTGTGGCCCTTTATGATGTTGGATACACTGGTGTTCCATACTTTGAATATTTTGCAAGTGTTTTCATATTCGTTGTCGAGCCTTTATTCTTGATGCTAAAATATTTTCTTACTTGAGCCTTTTATAATCTAAGTGTTTTCATACTCAGGATTTCTTTGCAATATTCATTGCGAATCTAAGTTTCTTCATACTTAGAGATTTTTTGCAATACTCATTGCAAATCTAAGCTTCTTCATACTTAGAATTTTGTTTTGCAATACTCGTTGCAATTCTAAGTTTCTTCATACTTAGAATTTTGTTTTGCAATACTTGTTGCAATTCTAAGCTTCTTCATACTTAGAATTTTGTGCATACACATATTCTCTGCTTCCCAATAGGAATCCAAATTGCGAAGTAGAAATTTCGGTTCATATTAATCATGCTAAAAGTAAAATTTCATTAAATATCAAAAGAAATCTGAATAACTAACGTTGGTGATTTTATTCGTAATTCCAACTCGTTACTAAAAACAAGTGTGAATTTATTCGTATTCACCAAAGAGAGGTGTGATTGTATTCGTAATCACGCACACATGCTACTGGAAGAACCTTCTAAGGTTTTGGATATTCCATGGTCGTGGAACTGGGTCTCTATCCAGGTCGGCCAAACGGTAAGCCCCAATGCCAGCAATTCCCACGATCTTGTATGGGCCTTCCTAGTTTGGTCCAAGTTTCCCATCAGTGGCTACTTTGGTGTTGGCCAAGACTTTCCTTAGGACTAGATCCCCCACTTTGAATTCCCTTGGCTGCACCTTCTTGTTGTAGCTCCTTCGTAGCTGTTCCTGATAAGCTGCTAAGGTGATGAGTGCACGCTCCCTCCTTTCCTCAGCAAGATCGAGTTTCTCGGCGAGGGCTTCATCGTTGTCTCCTGTTTCCACGAGGGTAGTGCGAATGGTTGGCAAACCAACTTCCAAAGGAATCACTGCTTCTGTCCCATAAGCAAGGGAGTACGGCGTCTCTCCCGTAGATCATTGTGGGGTAGTCCTATATGCCCAAAGCACGGCTGGGAGCTCGTCAAGCCACCTTCCTTTCTTCTTCTCCAACCTTTTCTTGAGACTCTTCAAGATCGTTTTATTTGAGGCCTCTGCCTGTCCGTTACTATGCGGGTACGCAGGAGTTGAATAGTAATTTCTGATGCCATACTTGGCACAGAAGGCTTTGAACTTCTTGCCGAACTGGGACCCATTATCTGAGATAATGGAGTAGGGTACTCCAAACCTTGTGATTATCTTGTTCCACACAAATCTTTCCACCATTGCCTCTGTGATTTTGGCAAGAGCTTCCTCCTCTATCCATTTTATGAAGTAGTCAGTGCCAATAAGTAGGAATTTTCGTTTCCCTGTTGCCATAGGGAGAGGACCCACAATGTCCGATCCCCACTGGGCGAATGGCCACGGACTGGTTAAAGCTAACAAATCCTCAGCTGGTGCTCGAATCAGAGGGGAAAACTTCTGACACTTTTCACAAGTTTTGACAAAGGCCTTCGCATCCTCCTGCATGTATGGCCACCAATACCCCTGGGATATTGCTCGGTGGGCTATGGACCTCCCACCAGTGTGTCCCCCACAAGTTCCAGCATGAATTTCATGAAGGAATTTCTGGACCAGAGCTGGGTCTACACATAATAGGTACGGGCCAAGGAAAGACTTTTTGTAAAGCTTGTTTTCTGGAGAGAGCCAAAAGCGTATTGATTTGGTCTTGATTTTGTGTGCCTCCCTCTTGTCCTCTGGCAAGGTCACATCTCGTAGGTATGCCACTATCGGGTCCATCCGGCTCGCCCAAGCTCGTTTCCATCCACGACTTCCACCGCTTCGGCCAATGCTTGGTTTCGCTCAAATAATCCATCGCCACCAGGCGGCGATATTACGTTTTTGATGATCGATCCCAGGCAAGCTAGTGAGTCCGCGTGTGCATTCTGACCTGAGCTAATCTGCTAGATGTGGATCAGGTCAAATTTGTCAAGCAAATCTTTGGCTGCCTCTGAATATGCGGCCATCTTCTCGCTCTTCGTGGCATATTCCCCTAAAAGCTGGTTAACAACTAACTGTGAGTCACAAAATATTCTTAATTTGTATACCTTGAGTTCTAGGGCACTCTTCAATCCAGCTATCAGGGCTTCGTACTCTGCCACATTGTTGGTAGCGCTAAATCCTAGCCGTAGTGCTTGCTCCAGGACCAATCTTTCTAGAGAGAAAAGCACAACGCCTGCTCCAGATCCTTTGTTGCAGGCTGACCTATCCACGTAAAGTCTCCATTCATCTGGTTCCAGATCGGCCAATCTCATTGGCCCATCCACGAAAAGTCACCCTTCCAGATTATCAACTTGTTCTTTCTCGTGGAGGATTGGTGGGGGTGGTGCCACTGTTGGAGTGAACTCAGCCACGAAATTTGCTAAAATCTGCCCTTTGATTGCTGTCCTAGGCTGATAATTGAGGTCCAACTGGCTCAGTTCTATTGACCACTTGGAGATTCTTCCTGAGAAGTCTGCCTTCCTAAGCAAGGCCCTTAGTGGATATTCAGGGAATATGGTGATGGGATTTTGTTAGAAATAATGGGGCAACTTTCTTGAGGCCACAACAAGAGCGTACACCAATTTTTCTAGTGGAAGGTAACGTGTCTCAGCATCGAACAACGTTTTGCTCACAAAATAAACTGGAGCCCCTTTCTGTCCCTTTATTCAGCGGGGAGGACGAAATTTGACCGCATGGTCGAATCTTTTGCTAAGTATAGTATCAACTGCTCCCCAGCTTCTGGAGTAGAAAGTAATGGTTGTGATGATAGGTAGCTTTTTAACTCCTGAAAGGCTTGTTCCTGCTCGGCTCCCCACTCATAGCCTTCTCTCTTCTTCAGAAGTTGGAAAAAAAAGGTCTGCGGTGCCCGAGGACTTAGCGATGAAGCGATTAAGAGCCTTTGCCATTCTGTCGATCTTTGGACCTCGCCGTGGTCTTTGGGCTTTGAAGGCCTTGCAGAGCCGTAATTTGATCCGGGTTGGCTTCAATCCCCCTTTTAGTCACTAAGTGCCCAAGAAACTTCCCTGAGCTGACTCCAAAGGCGCATTTTGAGGCGTTTAACTTTAGCTTGTATTTTCTCAAATGTTGAAAGTTACTTTTAAGTCAGCGAGGTGATCAGGCTTCAACTTTCTTTTGACTACCATGTCGTCGATGTAGACTTCCATAGTCTTGCCGAGCTGATCCCTGAACATCTTAGTAACTAGCCTCTGGTAGGTTGCTCCAGCATTTCGTAGCCCAAATGACATAACTTTGTAGCAGTAGAGCCCTCTCAGGGAGATGAAGGACGTCTTCTCCTGATCGGGTTCGTACATTGCTATCTGATGGTATCCTCGATATGCGTCAATGAAACTCATCCTTTCATAGCCTATCGTGGCATCTACTAGCTGATCGATCCTGAGGAGTGGAAAGCCGTCCTTCGGGCAAGCTTTGTTGAGACTGGTGAAATCCACACAGACTCTCCACTTCCCATTTTTCTTTTTGACTACAACTGTGTTGGCCAACCAGTCTGGATAGCTCACCTCTCGTATGGCATCGGCACAGCGACCATTCTACTTCCTCATTCACGTCGATGCGCATCTTTGTGGGGCCAACCTCCTTGCCTTCTGTACAACTGGCTTGTGTTGAGGATCCACGTTCAAGTGGTGGCAGATAACTTCATGATCTATCCCAAGCATCTCCTGGGGCGTCTAAGCAAACACATCAATGTGGCCTTTAAGAAAAGTGACCAGATTTCTTTCCTTTAGCTCGGAGAGGGTTTCGCCGATCAGGAAATACTTCTCTGCATCGTCCTCTTGAATCTGTATTTTCTTCAGTCCTTCCACCATCTTCTTGGTGGGATCACCTCCGACATCCTCTAAAATTGGTTGGTCTGGAACTTCAACTGTCTGTACCAGCTCGGCCTTTGGGGATTTCCTTAGGACCATGGTAAAGCATTGATCGGCCACCTTCTGGTTACCTTTGATGCACTCTATTCTGTCTGCTCCGGGGTACTTGATCTTCTGGTGGTAAGTTGATGAGACCGCCCTCATTTTATGCATCTATGTCCTTCCTATAATCACATTATAGGAGGAGGGGATGTCCACCACAAGAAAATCTGTCTTTAATACCACAGATCCTGCTCGGATAGGCAGTGTGACCTTCCCAATAGGCCATACTGTCTGCGCACTTGAAGCCAACCGGGGGACGAGGCACTTTTGGAGTGAGCTTGTTGGGAGTTACATCTTCTTGAAGGTGTCGTAGTACATGATTTCGGTGCTGGCCCCCTGGTCCACTAGGATTTTTTCCACGTCGTACTCCCCTATTCGTAGGGTGACAACCAATGCGTCATTATGGGGTACCGTTACCCCCTCCAAGTTGTCGTCGTCGGTGAAGGTGATTGGGGTCTCCAAGACCTCCCCTGCCCTCGACCTCTTCGTGCCGAGCTTCATAACTTGTTTTGCCTGCCCATTGACCCTTTGGATATGCCTTATTTCGTTGTTCGTGTAAGGAGCAACCAATCCATGTATCATATGGATCGTCCCTTTTGGACCTTTCTCGTAGTCCATCTCTTCTACCAACTTAGCAACATTCTTGCTATCTGCCAAAAATTCCTTTAGATGGCCTTCCACCACTTTCTCGTCTAGGAACTTCTTGTATTCCACACAATCCTCAGTCATGTGCCCCCAATCCCTATGGTAGCTGCAGTGCTGATTAGTGGCCCTCCTCTTTTCTGGGTTCCCAGTCATATTCGGGGGCCTCCTAAACCACTGTTCATTCTTGATCCTGTATAACATCTTATATATGGGGATGTTAAAAGTTGCCATAACGCTGAAGTACGATTTGGGATCTGGTTCTGCTTTGTCCTTCCTCTGCTGGGTGTAATCGTTCCTCCCCGTTGTGAAGTCCTTCTTGTATACCTTTGACTCCGCCGTCTTCTTCTCCGGGAGCTGAGGCTGTCTAGCTACGATCTTCCCTCCAGCTTGCAGAATGTCATCCTCCACTCGTGCATGTTCCTGAATTCTCTCCATTAGTTTAGCTACAGTTTTTACCGGATGCATGGTAAGCAATTCTCGTAGCTTACTATGCACAGGCAAACTTGTCTTAAACGTTGCCAAAGCATATTCTTCGCTGCAATTTTCAATCTCATTGAAAATTTCCCAATAACGTTTTGAGTACTGTCGCAGAGTCTCGTCGTCCCTCTGTCTCATAGAGGTCAGTGCGTCAAAAGTTTTTTGAGCAGCTCGGCTCGTTAGGAACTGAGCGGTGAACTCCTCAGCTAGCTGGGTCCAGCATAAGATTGTCCCCTCTGGGAGTTTATGGTACCAACTTAGTGCTACCTTCCCTAAGCTGGATGGGAACATTTTACATAGCAGTGCGTCATCTTGCTCGTGCATGAACATGGCCTGCTGGTAGTGTTGAATGTAGGCCACGGGATCCGTCTTTGGTTTAAGTAAGGGATGAGCGAGTGCTTTATCACCTTTCGGCGTCTTCTCTTTCGAATCCAGTGAGCCAAAGGTGATTTGGAGATCTGGCCTAGGGCTTCCTTAGCTGCCTTTCGTGCAGTTTTAGGACCTCCCTCAGCTCGGTCAGTGTCCCTCTTTCTCTCATATTGAACAGGAATAAGCTCGTTGGAATCAGATCTTTCATATCTGTCCCTAGCGTGCTTCCTCCTTTCTCTTTTCTCAACAGAAATGCTCCTATCTCTCCTTTTTCGTGGAGAGGCTGCTCGGTCGGTGGAGGCGTTGTCGTGATGACGTCCTTTCTTCTCTTGCCCATGGTGCACGGATCTCGTCCGTAGCGTAGGTCCTTTTCCTTTTCCTGAAGCTGCTTTTTCAGGTCCTGAATCTCTCGTTCTCGTCGTGTGAACTCACGGGCCAGTTCCTCCGCCTCTTGCTCCTTTCTGTCAAGGCTATCTTCTCTCTCACGATTCCTTATGTGCCTGTGACCATCCCTCCTTGGAGGACTCATTCCCCGCTCACGTCGGGCGGAGGCCTCTCCACCTCTTGGTGGCGTCTTTGACCGTCTCCTCCTTGGAGAATCGCGGAGTATTAAGCGCGTATCCCTGAATTTTGGAATCTCTGGGATATGTGCTACATCAAACCTCTTGGTTGCTGGTTTTTTCAGCGGTGCTCTGAGAACCAGGGGAGTTTTGTCCACTCTTGTGCTCTTTCTCGTAGTACACATAAGTGTGGTACCATCGTCTTCCACATCCTTTCATCGTGGAGTGCACAGAAGAGGCTCCGAATGCACCATCGTGGATCTCTGTTGAGAGGGACCAAATTTCCCACAGATGGCACCAATTGTACGGGGATAAATCCGCGTAACCCTGGATCACGTGCTTCCTTGAATCAACCCTAGATCTGCAAGACAGAAAAAGGGTTAGAGCACCTTTGCCTCTTGTTGGCAAAGGCCCTCCGATGCCTAAGTTAGTATCACGTACTTGAAAACTCAAATCACAATGCATATGAAAGTAGGTTTCATAGCGTACCTTTTGTCATGGTTATTGCCTTGTATTTATAGGTGAAGATGTCTTTCGCATTAGGCATCTCATGCCACTGTTTTCTATTCTCTTTAGTAGTCCTTCTCTCAATAGGACTTTCCTACCAACGGACAGCTTCCATATATTGCTAGATCTCGTCTAGCAGTAGTCTTTCTTTCCATATAGAACTCATTCCTATATGGGGTTTATTCCCATCCTCATTAAGAATGTTCATATTGATCCCTCACATGACGGGATTGCTCCTTATCTCGTAAGGAACCGCTTATAGAATATTCTGGAATGTCTCACCGCCCTTCTCGTGGCAGTGCCGAGCTTATACATAGCTCGGAATAACTCGTACATAACTCAGCTCATCAAACCGAGCTGATATATGCATTCCAAAATGCCGTTTGAACTATATTCGTAGCCTTCCTAGCTCGGCATATCGGGGGCATCCCTTTATGCCTCACGCCGAGCTAGTGCATTCTGATGTATTTAATTTAATTTGATTTCTAACCCCATTCATGGTCAATCCAGCTCGGTACAGGGACTGACGAACTCCCTATGTGGTGTCGAGCTAATCGCCCTCTCATGGCGGTTATATTAGACACGTGCTATGCCTAATAGTTGGGTAATCAGATTTTACCCACTCCACTTTCTTTTTTCTTACTTTGTAATTTGACATACAGAGTTTATTCCCAAGAAAAGGATGAGAAAAGAAAAAGAAATCGCACAAGCTCCTATTTCTTCAGGTTCAAAATCCAATAACTCTTTCATCTCATCCATTCTTATTAGTTTTTTGATTCTTCATAAAACTAATCAAAGTTTCCTTTACCCTTTCAAAAACCAAGAAAAGTAAAGAAACCTTAGCGTCCAAGGAAGGATCTAGCCAAGAAAAGGCTAAGTTTGCTAAGGTTTATAAGGCTTCGAAACGTAGAAGGAAAATACTAATTGAAGAACTAGAAGAACAAGATACAGAAGGTGTCACTATAGGCCAATTTGTGAAAGGTCAACTGTTATAACTTCAATTTCATCAAGGCCCTTTAAACTTTCTCTCGTATTTCTTATTTTGGTAAGTGATATAACTTCAGAGAAAAAGACAAAGCTTAAATCTGTTGAGACTTTGAAGGCCTTTGTGGAACCATCTGAGCATACAGTTGTTGAGAAAGTAAAATTTCTTAAATCTCAAACACAAGCTCTGGTGCAAGACATGTCTCCTCCTATTATCAGCACCCTAGCAAGAGTCATGGTTTTAGAAAGCATTAGGAAACACATTGATGCTTCTGCTTCCAAAGATGATAGAAGTTTGCTTCCTAAGATTGCATCAAGCATCCCAATTATCAAAGCCACTGGTCAACCATAGAAGATAATTAAGGAAGCAACCCCTGATCAAATCCCAAGAACTGACATTACAACAGAGCAAACTCCTTCAGAACAAATCCATCAAATTGAGGTACTGTGATCCATTATATTCAAGTGTCAAGGCTCCTTCCCTTACTTAAAAGATTAAGCCTATATATGATTATGTATTCCCTTTGACAGGAAATTGGTGCTTCTGTTAGCACCACTGTTGGTGACCTCCTTCCATTGGAGCACTTCAAAATAAAAGGTAAGTGATTTCTGCCAAAGAATCACCATTCCCAAGGCTCCAACTCCTTCTCCAGAATGTCCTATCATCCAACTCAAGGCTCGACAAAGTTCATCTCCATCTGAGTTGGTGAAGCCTACTTTCTCACAAGAAGAGATTCAGGAATTGAAGGAAGTCCTCTATCAATTCTCAAAGTTGGATTTTGAAAAGCTGGCTGAAGGAGATCTGAAGATGCATTTAGAGATTTGCTATCAAGACGTTGCCAAGTTAAATCAATTAATAGAAGAAGAAGCTCGTTTAGAAGAAGCTTTATTTGCAGTTAGAGGAGAGATCGCTCGAACCACTTCACACATGCAGGCTTCTATGAACAGAGCTTATTCAACAATGACAACTATGAGAGATCTTGAGAATCAGTTGCAACGAACCACTGATCAAGAAGAGATTTATGAATTTATTTGTAATAGAGGTGCTCATGTATTAAGTGCCCTACAAGACATGATAGTATAGTTTCTTAGCAATGAATGAAATATTTATTTTCTTTCAGTATCATTGCCTTATAACTGCTTAAGATGTTGACTTCATAATTCTTGAATTATGACTTTCAACCATAACTTGCTTATTTCTATAATTTTGTCTTGGACATCACAAGCAAAAACAAAAGATAAACTACTTTTAGTTTTATCTTTTACTAAAAGATTCCCAAATAGTTGGGAAATAAGCCTTTAAATATCTCCCATTAATCTTTCTTCTATGGACATAACCATTTAAATCATTTAAATGGTATGCTCCTCTTTTAATAACTCTATGAATCTGGAAAGGTCCTTCCCAGTTTGGAGCCCACTTTCCAAGTCCTTGCTTTCTTTCTTTATAGGCAACACTACTTTCCATACTAAGTCTCCTATATCAAAGCTTTGAACAACCACTTTCTTATTATAACTTCTGGCTACTCTTAATTTCTGTAATAGAATTTGATTTAGAGCTTTTATTCTTTCTTCATCTATTTCTTCAAGCTCCATGTACATTGCTTGGTGATATGCACCTATATTTAGTTCATTCTGATAAGCAACTCTTTGTGACCTTACCACAATCTCCATTGGTAAAACAACACCATGCTCATAAGTAAGAGCAAAACGAGTAGTCCCTGTACTGGTCCTTTTAGTGGTTCGATAAGCCCATAACACATTTAAGAGTAAATTTGGCCATTCTTCTGGATTTTTACCAACCATCCTTTGCATACCTCTTTTGATAATTTTGTTGGTTGATTCAGCTTGGCCATTGGACTGAGCATAATAGGGTGTAGAGTTAATTAAAGAAACTCCATGAGAAGCTGCAAAAGCTTTCACTGCTCTTCCTTTGAAAATGGATCCATTATCTACTGTTATAGTTTCTGGAGATCCAAACCTATAGATGATATTCTTAATGAATTCAATCACTTGCTCTTGAGATACACTCTCAAAGGCTTGAGCCTCTACCCATTTAGTAAAGTAATCAGTATCAACTAGTATGAATTTATCCCCACCTCTAGATGGAGGGTAAATCATACCAATCATATCCATTGCCCAACCCCTAAATGGCCAAGGCTTGACTACATATTGTAATTCAGTAACTAGTAATCTTTTGAGAGGCCCTGTCTTTTGACAAGCTTGGCATCCTTTTGCATAATCGATGCAATCTTTAAGGATAGTAGGCCAATAATATTCATACCTTCGAATCAACCATCTCATCTTGATTGCTGCTTGATGAGCTCCACAAATACCTTCATGAATTTCTGCCATAACCTTAAAAGCATCAACTTTGTTTAAGCACTTAAGCAACAACCCATCTGCTCCTCTCTTAAACAATTCTCCATTATACATAATATAATTAATAGATTTTAGCCTTGTTGCTCTATCTGTTTTGGCATCAAGTTTTGTTAAATAATCAATTAATGATTGTCTCCAATCATTCGAAGTAGGAGGAGTAGTGATTTCACATACTTCGAAATCACTATTCCTGTTTTTAAGCATTGGCAAAGACTTTCTTAGAGTTAATTGACAAAACTCTCTACTATCATCAGGAATAAGCTTGAATCCTGATGCTCTTTGAGCCAGTGCATCAGCTTCTTCGTTGAAAAATCTTGGAACATGTGTAAAAGAAATCATGTGAAATTGCTTAAACAATAACCTCACATGTTCATAATAAGGTTTTATACCAACTTTGTGGCAACCAAATTCTCCATTTACTTGGTTTATAACCAATTGAGAATCTCCAAACACCTCAGCTATGTCACCCTTCAAAGTAAGCAAGAGTTCTAAACCCATAATTAAGGCTTCATATTCTTCTTGATTATTAGTACATTCCCCTTCATTTATTTGAAAACCAAACTTGGTTTTCAAATCTTGAGGAGATTCCAAAATAACTCCAATTCCAGCCATTTGAGATGTTTTCGAACCATCGAACCACATTTTCCATGGTTTGACTGTTACTGTATTAACATCTGCTATTTTAGGAGTCTCAATTTTATTTGGATGATCAACCAAAAATTAGCTAAGGCTTGCCCTTTGACTGATTTCTGAGGAACATATTCTAGACTGAATTCAATCAAAGATACAATCCATTTCCCAATTCTGCCACTAAGTACAGGTTGACACAACATATACTTCATAACACCAGTCTGAGAAATTACATAGGTTACTCTTGGCATCATATAGTACCTGAGTTTCTTCGAAGCAAAGAACAAAGTTAAACATAATTTTTCTATTGCAGAATACCTACTTTCACAATCATTAATAAACCTACTTAGATAATAGATAGCTTGTTCCTTCCCTTCTTCATTGTTCTGAGCCAATAAAACTCCTATTAAGTCATGGTTTGCTGCCAAGTATAGCTTGACAAGCTTTCCCCTTTTGGGTGGAACAAGAACTGGTGGATTGATCAAGTACTCCTTGATGACTTTGCATATTATCATGCTCTTTTGTCCATTCAAAGTCCTCTCCATCCTTCAATTACAACAAAGAAGAAAAGACTTTAGTTTTCCCTGCAGTATTAGATGTAAATCTTCGAAGAAAATTCAATTGACCAAGAAATTTTTGTAGTTCTTTCTTGTTTGAGGGAGGTTTTTCTTCAACAATAGCTATAGCTTTATTTTTATCAACTTGAATACCTTTGCTATGGACTAGATATCCCAAAAAGTTTCCTGTCATTACTCCAAAGGCACATTTAGCAGGATTCAACTTCAGTTGATAATACTTCATCTTTGAAAAAGCTATTTTCAAGTGCTTTACATGTTCATCAATAGATTCTGATTTGACAATAATGTCATCTATGTAGCATTCTAGAAAACCTCCAATTATTTCATGAAAAATAGTGTTCATAGCTCTTTGATAAGTAGCACCAGCATTTTTAAGCCCAAATGGCATTTTGACCCACTTAAAGGTCCCAAGATTTCCAGGGGCTCAAAATGCAGTTTTATGAACATCTTCCTCTGCTATTCAAATTTGATTATACCCTAAATGACCATCCATAATAGACATAATTTTATGGCTTGCCGAACTATCCACAAGCATGTCTACTACAGGCATTGGGTATTCATCTTTAGGGGTTGCAGTATTTAAATTTCTAAAATCAATGCAAACCCTAATCTTTTCACTTTTTTTGATAACAGGAACAATATCTGATAGCCACTTTATATATCTTGCTGTTCTAATAAAACCAGCATTTAAAAGATTTTGGATTTCCTTTTTAACCAATGATATGGTTTCAGGAGACATTTTCCTTGGAAGTTGTTTGAAAGGCTTGTAATTAGGCTTGATAGGCAATCTATGCTCAACCAAATTTATACTCAAACCTGTTAATTCTTTATAACTCCAAGCAAAGCATTCTTTGTTCTCTTTAAGCACTGTGATCAACTTGGCCTTTGAAGCAGCATCAAGCTCCTTGTTGATTTGTACAGTGTTTGGAACAATTCTTTTTCCCAATTCCACTTCTTCTAAAGGATCTTGAGAATCGAATGGCCTATAAAGGCTTCTTTGAACTTAATTGGCTCCAATCCCAGTCAAATTTCTCAGCCAATAATTCTTCCCAATCATTCATTTCTTGTAACTTCTAACTATTTCTAGAGCCATAAATTTAACTAAAGCCAATGAGTTGGCCACTTTGAACTCTGTCTTGGATTCACATCCAAGCAGCATCATCTGGTGGATTGTCTGATTCATAATCAACTGCTTGTTTAAGCTTTGATTTCAACTCTGACAATTCTCCAATTTCCAATAGGTTGGATGGAGGGGTGGTAGGTTGTGCAATTTCGCTCAAAGGGACGATTTCAGGCTTATACATTTCTGCCTCTGCACAATTTGCTAAAGTGCTGAAGGGATGTGGGTTTGTTTCCACCTCTTCGACCCCCACTTCTTTCCCATTTTCATACTTTACAATCATCAGGGCTTGATGCATTGAAGATGGAATACAACCATTGACATAAATCCAATCCCTACCAAGTAAAGCATTATACTTACTGGTAAAAGTATCCACCACAAAGAAAGCTGTATCAGTTTCTACTTGGCCAACTTTCAAGCGTATAGAAATAATTCCATTGGGGTTTTACTTTCACCAGTGAATCCAGTGATGGATGTGCTTGTTGGGATCAATCGAACCTTTTCTTTTCCCAACTTCTTCAAAGTCCTAGAAGGTAGAATGTTCACTTCTGCACCATTATCAACCAAAACTCTATTCAACAAAATCCCATCAAATAATGCAAATATGTATAATGGTTTCAAATGGTGCCTCATATCATTCAAATGTGATTTGAAAGGATAAGAAAGATCAGCACAATTCAAATCAACAATCAAATGATACTCAGAATCAGTATTTGACTCTGGAACAAACACTGCTCTATCTTTAGATGTCACCTCTGGTTCTTCAATAACATTAGCCATAATCATAAGCTCTTCTTTTTCTTCTTCCTTTTGAATCTTGGATATCAAAGCTCCCCAACCATCATTCCAACCATTATCATATGTAAGATTATATTCCTCATCGCTTGATACATCAATGATCTCCATAGGAGCAACTGTTGGTTGTAATGCTCTTCGAACTGGTGAATAGTCTGGTCCAAAAGGTCCAAAGTTAACAAATGAAGGAGTTACCATGTTAATTTGAACTTCAGGTAAAGTCCCAAATTGAATGGTCCTATTTTCCTGCACTGGTAACTCTGATCCAACTTCTGATGTGTTCATTTTTTCAGAAAACTCTGCTATAGAAGTTTCCATAGGGGAAAATGTTTCAATAGGAGATGAATTTGTTCCTCCACCTTCTCCCTGTTCCACTATCATGGCTTCTAATAAGCCAGATTGATAGCTTGCCAAGGAATTTGGTTAAGTTGGACTATTTTGAGGTACTTCACTGTCCATTCTTGCAGCCAAGCTTTCCAGAGTTTCCCTTTCTGATTGCGTAAACCCCCTTAGAAAAGATTCTTCAGAATCTTCTCTTCGAAGTCTGTTAAATCTTGGGTTGAACTTATCACCTCCATTAGGATTCCCCTTAGAGGCATATTCCTCCATTTGGAAACTGGTATACCTCCTTTGTAATTTACTCTTCTGTGTTCTTGTCAACATATGAATCATTTGGGGTGCTTTGGTCTTTGGATCTTTGACCACTACCCATTGACCATTAGGAGCACTTGTAGGTTTAACCATTTTGTTCCCAATTTTCGAAGAAGTTTTATATTCTTGGAAGAGTTCTGGTTTGACCTTTTTTAGAAACCAATCAAGAACTCCTTTTACCAAGGTAAACTGTTCCTCTTCTCCTTCATTTCTTTGGCCCATTGGGCTCTTTCCAATGTTAAACTTATTCGAATGAGGATAGTCCCTCTTCGAAGCTGGTGGAACTGGACTAGAAGGTACATTTGTCTTTGACACTGACCAAGGCCTCTCATTTTTTCCATGATTTGGACTTATCCAGGGTTTTCTTTCATTATTTTGATCCAAAGCTTTTCTTTCCATCCTTTTTGGAAAGAAATCAACCCCCTGTCTCTCCAAATCTTTGAAGATCAAATAATTGGCCATGCATTCTATGCACAAACGTTCCAAAAAGGATGCCTCAAGCATGGAAAGATGAGATTGCTTAAAACCTCTTTTAAAAGAACTTCCCGACGTAGTGCTTTGCCGGTAAGTCTTCCCATTATCATTTTGAAGTTGGCCAATTTTTGACTTTCCTCTACCAAACTGCACTGAATTCATTTCCACTTGCACTTGCTTGTTCTACCACATTTCCTTAACAGTTTTGGCTAGAGTTGTTGGCACATTAGTGTTAGCAGTCACTTCTTCAATCTTCAGGAATGGATTAGCATCAATCCCCATAGCCTTTTTTGGAAACATGATTCTTCCCTTCTTGATCTACTCTTGAATCCTATCACGGAAAACATTACAATTCTTAGTGGAATGAGTCCAGGAAGCATGCCATTTGCAATAACTTTTCCCTTTTGTTTCTTCCAAAAGTTGAAAGTTTAATATTTTCAGGGAGTTTGATAAACTTTTTCTTCAAAAGGTAATAAAAAATTTTATCTGCTTTTGAAACGCCAAATGAATATACTTTACTGAATGCTTTCTTGTTGGTCCTTGGCGCTATAGAAGAGTCCTTTCGAACTAGATATTCACACACATAGGGATCATGTTCAACAATTTCAGCAGCATCAATTTCATAAGTGGGCTCTTTATAATAGGTTGAATAAGAAGAGTTATTTCTATTAACATCTTCTTCTAACAAAGATTCATATCTTGATGCTTTGTAAGTTAAGTCAACCCAATCCCTAAATTCAGTAGAATCGAACTTCTTCCTAAGTTCTCTATTTAAGCCATCTTGTGCTATTCTCACAAATTCAACCTCTGGTAATTGAAGTTTACAGTTATTTCTGGCCCTTTTAAATCTAGCAATAAATTGAGCAGCCTTTTCATCAGGCTTCTGTTTTAATCTTGCTAAGTCAGCCATAGTGACTTCAGGTTCAATTTGATAAAATTGTGCATGGAATAACTCTTCCATCCTTTGCCAATTTGGAACTAACTCTGATGTCAAGTTAGAATACCATTCGAAGGCTGTCCCTGTTAAAGAATTAGAAAACAATTTCAACTTAATGAACCCATTATTGCCTAATTCCTTACACTGAGCAGTGAATCTAACAATATGTTCAGTTGTTGATTGTTTTCCATCTTCATGAAATAAAGTGAAATCTGAGATTTTAAACCTCCTAGGGACTTCGAATTGTCTATCTATCCATTCCGGATAAGGCTTTCTATAAATTTGAGTTTGTACCCCCCGGTTTAAAGGTCCATAAACTTCTTGCATGAGACTTAATATTTCATCTTGAAAGGCTGGGCGTTCCCCTAAAGGTACCCTTGGATTAATAGGTGGTTCCCAAGTGACATTTCTAGGTATGTGATCTTCTGAAAACCTCTGATAAGGATCATCAAAAGGCTTAGGTTGCTTGAAATCTCCTTCCTGTTTTGCAAAAGGTTCATAATGATAGTTTGAATGTACCCTTCCCATCTCTGGCATTCTAGAATACTTAGGAATCCAAATCTCTAGATTAGGGCTTTTTGCACTAGACCTATCTTTTTCATTAAAATGATTTCCAGGAGTATACATATACTCATAAAACCCATAATCATTGTTCCTAAAGCCTTTATCTCATTTAAACCATCAAAGTTTGGTTTGAAAGGGATATTAGTGTTTTGCTTGAACACTTTCTTAGGTTTAGGAGTTTGATAATCATGAGTTTTTGCAGGTTCATACCAAGATTCTGGTACATCATCTACATTTATAGGCTCTTTTTCAGGCCTTGATTTAAATTTGCTTGTGCTAGCCTCTCCTTTGTCCTTCTCAAATGAAGGCAAAGGGTCACTTCTAAGCCCTGATTGCTCCTCCAATTTTTGTAACATAACCTTTGGTGTCTGAGCCAATTCTTTAAATGTAGCAATCATTTCAACAAACTGGCTAGATTGCAAATTCCCCCCAACTTCTGGATTCTTTGGGTCATCAATATGCATAGTTTTATTATTCCTTGTATTCATTCGAGAGGTCTGGCCAATTCCTGCATTTAAGTCTTGACCAGTACGAGTCTCTGGTCCTATTTGAAGGCCTTTGACTTGTTCACTCTCTTCTTAGAATTAACATTATTCTCATCTTCTGGCGTTTGGCCAACATGAGAATTATCTGCTTGCTTCCTAAGTTTTGGACCTATTCAACACTTTCAGGTGTCCCACCGGGCGTGTCAAGAAAATGTGTTTGGTTCTTTTACTTCTTTACAATGGAAAATGATTTTGTGCGAGCATGCCAGAGAGAATTTCAATCTCCTCCCTCAGATTAATTTTGGAAAAACCAAATCTAATCAGGCGATTGTGTTTTATTGGTTCAATTACCTCAATTAAGAGGATTTTTCTTAATAAGTGATGAAATGCAAACCAACAAACTTAGAAAATCAAAGAACAATAAAGAAACAAGATACTTCAATTTATGAATCAAAGATAAACTTACTTTGAAATCGTCTCCAACTTCAAATACAGAGTAACAGAATTTTGAACGGGTGATTGTTACAAGAACAACCGAGATAAAGGTGATTGTTACAAGAACAATCGAGATAAATCCTAACATACTTCCTAATCTACTTCGAACTGGGTTCGAAATCCTAAACTACTTTGCCAATGAACAAACCAAGCATCAATTTTTTGATAGCTGTTTGTTGAAAATTTGTCCGGGCTATTTTACTCTTCAATTTCTTTTATTTATAGACACTGCTTGTAGTTTGAACTTTCCGCTCAACGAATTTGAACTTTGGCTTACTTCGAACTCTAAATCCCACTCTTCGAGTTGGTAGTTATTCTTCTTCCACGTTTGAATTTAAATTCTTTCTTCCTCCAAAAGCTTTAAATCTGCACGTTTGTTTAAACAAACTAAATTGGTACTTCTATTTACTATTTAGGGTAGTTTTGTTTTAACTCCTTGTTTTACTTGTACCACACATTTTTTTTGGGCTTAATAATATTTGGGCTTTGTCTAGTTGGGCTTAAAGTATACTTTAATTTTAAAAGCCTTGAAAACACTTTGGACTAGTTAATTGTTGGGGGCCCTTTCTTGGACTGTTTTTTGGTGCCCCAAGGCCTGGGCCATTTGGGCCTTAGGGAAGGACCGGGCCAAGCCTGTTTAACAACGTGATTACCAGAAAATGAGCAATAAACTGACCTAGGCACTTGAAAGCTAAAGTAATTCTTCTTAAAGGTGGTGAGTATCTTTTTTAATAATATTAAGGATTAATCGTGTGTTCCTTCAGAAGTTTAAAAAAAACTTAAAAAATTTGGACGAAAGTTTTCAAAAGTTTCAAATTGAAAAACAATTATTTTCAATCTTGTTCGCATTTCTTGAACCAGCTTTTAACTTTTGGCATAATTTTTTACTGTTTAAATTTTTTTCCTCCTGTCATGATAGATGATTAACACATCTACCATAATTTACGCAAAACTACTAAGCAAGTTCAGAGATTTTGCCAGATAGTAAATAGCAAAGTTAAACACTATATTACATTACAATATATTACAAGAAGCACAACCAACTAGTAGGAGCCACAGGTTCACCACTCAATGAATGGCAAAACCTACAAAAGCTCCAATCTTTATTTATACGTACACACACACAGCTGAACTAGTACATAGAACTAAGTAACCAGCACTTATGCTTGCAGCCAAATGCTCAATGCCCTTTTGTTGGAGGGTGGCCCTTGTGATATGGCTTATGTTCCTTATGTTTCTTGAGTGACTCTTCCTCTGGCTTTGGTTTCCTTGGATCAATTGGTCCTCCCTGAAGGAGGCGGCGATGTGGCAACTCCTCTTGAGGTCCGTTAGAAACTGGAGGCTTGTGCGGTGGCTTATGTCTCTTGTGTTCGTCGATTGACACATCCTTAGGCTTGTGATCTAGTGATGGCTTATGATCGCCTGGACCTGGTAGTCGGGGGTCAATCGGGCCACCTGGGTTGGGTTTTTTGGGGTCAACCGGGCCACTTGGGTTTGGTTTTCGGGGGTCAGCTGGGCCCTCCTGAAGGAGTCGACGGTGAGGTGGCTTATGCGGTTCATGTTCATGTGGTGGCTTATGCGGTTCATGTTTGTGTGGTGGCTCTTCTCTATGCCCGTATGGAGGCTTGTGCGGTTCATGTTTGTGTGGTGGCTTATGCGGTTCATGTTTGTGTGGTGGCTCTTCTCTATGCCCGTATGGAGGCTTGTGCGGTTCATGTTCATGCGGGGGCTCCTTTTTTGGAGGCCTTTCCTCGTGGTGGTCAGCGGTGGAGGGAGTGGTGGTCAACGCTGCAACCACCAGCAGTAGCAAGAGCAAGTAGGAGTGTGACATTTTTTGGTGTTGTAGTTTGTTGTGAGGAATGGTAGTGAAGAGTTTGGGTGGGGGAGTGGCCTTTTATAGTACATTCTAGCTCTAGTACTCTACTTCGTGTGTAAATTGTTTAATCGTTTCAAAGATAAGGGTATGGGAAAAGTTAAAGAAAGAAGGAATCAGGAGGTGAACAAAACCGAATTTTTCTACTTCACCAGTTTGGATCTTCCCACTGCAACACAATACTGTTAAACAATTTGGATGTACTCATTTGTCACTTTGTACCTAGCTTTTTGCTGTTACGAGTTCAATTCCTTACTTTCTTCTCTAACAAATGGAAAAATTCAAGGAACGTGAGTGTGTAAATGTCTTGCGAAATTTTTTTGTACTATTAAAATTTGTCCGAGGATTGAAATAGAGAGCACAAAATGAGGATTGAGATTTAGAGCGGATGTCAGAAGATCTTGGTGGAAGAATAATTGAACTAGTTCAAGACAAATACTCCACACGGTAATACAAAATGAAACTGAAAAACTAAACAGTTCGGGTAATTCTAGTATGCTACATGTACGACAAAGCTTTTAAATAATTTATCTCAACAAGGCAATTTTATTTATTAAAATTTGGCATGGTAGGAGATGAAAAATGGTAAATTGTAGCCTAAAGTGTAGGAGACTGTATACTGTGGATCGAGATTTTCAGCATGATCACATGGTCGTGATATGGGTATCCATTACAAGATCCTTGGCTGTGAAAGAATTGTGCCAAACTATCTTTATCTCATTTTTGAAAACAGGTTAGAGGAATTCTTAAATTTATAATGAAATTACAAAATTAAAGGTTTTCAAATCTGGATATATCTAGTGTATCGTTTTTCTAATTTCATGAATCATGTCGGGATACAAATTAAAGGTTTTGAAATCTAGATGCATACATGTAGCTTGTTTTATTTTTCTTATATTTCCATTGACCATTTGCAGCCCACTGAAGTGGTATTACCCTTCGGGGTTAGTACAAAGAAACAACTAACAAGGAAAATGGGAGGGCTATGCCCCTAAAGTCTAAACGTCATTTCTGTGTACTTATTTTGGATGGGAAACCTATCCAATGGACGGAGATGCACTTGGTTGGTAGGTCACTTCACCCAAAAAGATCGTATTTACCTAAAACTTCACTTTATTTCGCGACTTTGAAAGCCCCTAGTCTAGGACTTGCCCCAAACATGCATACACTATGCCAAATTTTTGCATTTGCAGCATTTGGAAACCGCCGGTAAAAGTCTAAAAACCGCCGGTAATAGTATTAATGGCAGTAATTACGCAAAAATTCTACCACCGTCTACGGCCGTCGTAAATGCATAAACGGCGGTAATTAACCGCCCGTAATAATACCGCACCTTTACCAGCGGTTTTATTACTGCCGGGGAAAGTTTTTTCCGGAAAAAAAGTTTGTCCCAAGTTTTGAACCAGCAACCTTTTGTGTGGAGCCCCAATACCGACCAACCAAACATTTCAATTACATTTACAAAACAAAAATATTTATATTAAATTTTAACGTTTTACTGGCGGTAATAGTACTTTTTAACAGCAGTTTAATTATCGCAGGTAAGAAAACTCCGGGAAGGTCATTTTTCCCGGCGTGTGGTGATTACCACCGGTAATAATGCCCTTTAACGGCGGTTTTGTTACCGCTGGTAAAAAAACCACCGGCAAAAGCAATATTTGGCGTAGCGATACAACAACACCACTAAAATTAACCCTTAATAAGTGCATGTTTTGAAAAATTAATGGGTATAAAGTTTGTAGTATTATTTTGCCCTTTTTGAAAAGTTAATAGGTAAAGAGTTAATGGACGAAAATAGAGAATATTTTGGAAAGTGGATGTAAAAGGTGTAAAGTTGAGGTAAAATATGTAATGATGATGTTTTTTTAATAAATTGAATTTACAAAGTCACACACTTAAAAAATGATAGAGGAAAGTACTTTTGTATTCCTTTTAAAACTAGAGTGTAGCTAATTACTACCGATCAATATGCGTTAACTATGCTCTTGCTAACGAACTATTACTAATAATTTCCTTTTGGCATTAATGCATATCCATTTTCGATTTAGCAAATGCAAAGGAGGTCGTGTATGCTTCAAATATTGACCTCATTAGTTTGAGATTCATGGCTCTTCACCAATAAGACCGGTCATGACTTTTCCGGAGGTTAAAGTGAATATATAAAATGGAGCTCTTTTGGCTAAATTATTCTAGAGGGTCCCAAAATAGGAAGGCCTTCTAAAATTCGCAAATCTTGAGGGTCTAAAGCGACCACATCTTAAACTTTAACTCACGGATGGCTATGTTCACCAATCCGCATCTAGCCTAGCTGGCTACAAGAAAATATATATACATTGCCAAATTGGCGAAGGTTTCCATCACAGCTTCAGAGCGTGATGGAAAGCCCATATATTTTCTCCAAATTTGTTTCTATCTCAATTTGGGGAAGATTTCCATCACAGCTCGAGAATGTGATGTTTGATCTCTGTTTGGGGGAGTTTACCATCACATCTGGTAAGCGTGATGGTTGTGGAGGTTTTAGCGCACTCTTGGATTTTGGGGGAGTAATCACTTTCATCACACTTAAACTTAGAAACAAGATTTAAAAAAACACCAATTACAATCACATTTTTTTAACCCACGAGAGTAAAATTCCCTTAAGTGAGATTGAAACTTTTCCTTTTATTTCTTTATCACGCTTTTGTAAAAAATATGATCTTTCCAAATTTCATAGTGCGATTTTTATGCATTATTGTAGTAGTGAAGGGGATATTTGGTCACCTTAAATATATAAGCTAATTGGATAATTGTGTCCAATGGCAGTGATCAGCAAACAAAGGGTACGTACCACGTCTTAATCAAACCCGATACACCAGTTACCCCTTATCCACATGCACCCGTTTACAAAAGCTTGATTAATCCATTCATAAGGCATTAATCCTCATATGAAAGGCAAAAGCTTTAGTGTGAACAACTAGGGGAAATCGGCGGCCGAGTTTGTGGGCCATCTTTCTTTTTTGCTTTGAGACACCGACGCCATCAAACATCTGGCTTAATGGGCCATCTCTTCTCTTGGATTCACTCCTTTCTTACTTTCTTAATTAAGTACTTAGTTAGTTACTTACCATATCTATCTACTTTGATATGTGGGTTCTTAAGATATACTCTACTATGTAAATTCCTTATTTGTGATTGTCTAATTCCGTGACGTTTCCATGTAATTGAAATCCTATGCATATGGTAGTTAATTGATTGATTGGTGTGAAGTCAAAGATCAGAAAGCATTATGGGAAGATTGAAAAGATTAAAAAGATTGTGAAGATTTCCTCAGAAAGAATTATGGACTTATTGTGTTTGGGAAAAACAAGAATCTCGGGGGAAAGGAAATTAAGAATAAGGAAACAAAATATTTGGAGATGTGTAATTCGCCCAATCAAGAAGCAACAGGTTCGCTCAAGCGAGTAGTTGAGTGTCAGCAATTGGATTGGTTCTGCTCGAGCAAGTTAGTCGAGCAATAGTGGTGTTTTATTTCCTTTGTCTATAAATACAACCTCATTAGGGTTCGAAAAGAGAGAGAAAAGTTCGTGAGAGCAAAAAACAACACTTGGTCCAAAGGAGGAGTCCTGCGTAGATCAAGGATTTGTGGAGTCGAATCTGAAGGAACATCTATTAGAGAAGTTCATGAGGAGCCAGCAAAGAAGTTCTTAGCCAATAATGAATGAGTTCATAGTGTGGTTGTAAGAAACTTTGTTTCCGCGTTTTGCGTATAGTGCTCTCTTTTCTCCGTGGTTTTTTCCCTGCCTTAGGGTTTTTCAACGTATATCTGTGTGTTATGCTTGCGTTTATTATCTTGCATAATTACATAGATTAGGGTTTAACTAAATTAATCGTTTTAATTAATTTATTCACCGTAATAGTAAATCAAAAGGCGATCCAATTTTGGGTCTTACATAGTATCTTCCTATTTTTGCATGCATCAACAGGGACAGAGCCAGAAATTTCACTAAATAGAGGTGAGTGATTTTTCCAAGATACTTTGCAGAGGCAAGCTTATATATTAATAGGAAATTTATTTTTTTTGTATATAAAACTAGTGGTTTTTTTTTTCTTTGTAGGGGTGACCGCCCCTACTGGCCTCTTCTTGGCTCCATTCCTATGCATTAAACATGGTTAGTGCTTAGGTCGGCAAGAAATCAATTGTCTTTCATTAAGGGATTAATTAGCCATTTGATTTGTATTTTGTTAGTTTAACAGTTACTGGGTTTCAAGAGAAGAAATTATTTAGCGTAGTGACAACAACAAATGGGTTTCAGTCCTTTCATTTGGTACTTTCTTATAACTTTTTGTAGTTTCAAATATTAGAAAATTGTCAAGTGTGGTGTCAACATTAAATTTTAATGGGGTCATTTACAAATTAAGAGAAAATTTCAATGTAGTAATAGCGAAATATTTTTTCTCCGTGGGGTAACCAGACCCACTCATTTGTATGTGGTGTCGCGACTGCCGGCTCGGCCCCCATTGTTCCAGTGGTTTAGGACATCTCCTTTATAGGGTGGTCGCCCAAATCCATTAGTCCCACGATCGGTAACTCCTTGCTTACCTGCTCATTTGCCGACTAGCCCTGGACTATTTTCTATACTGGATACATTTAGGGGGTGTTCCACTAACAAAAAATTATTTTTTTCAAACACTGAGATAGGTTATTCTCTCACAACACAACACATAAAAAACACCGTGGAAAAAATTGAGTTAGTCGAACACCCCCTTATTAATCTTTCTCAAATGCGACAGGACATATTTCTTTCACAAGCTTGATCATTAATTTGCTTGAGAATGTGTATTAAGTGGGGTCAAGACTGATCATTTTGGATATATACAACGGTTAATTGTAATGCCCTCTAACATTAAGTGGGGCCTATGTATGCGTAGGTTCCCTCATGTGAGAGGGGCGTTACAAATAACCATTATATTGAAAATTCTATGTTGAAGACTAAAGAAGAGCTGTACTTTAGCCATTTGATTTGTATTTTGTCAGTTTAACAATTATTGGGTTTCAAGAGAAGAAAATTATTTACCGTAGTGACAACATCAAATGGGTTTTAGTACTTTCATTTGGTACTTTCTCATAACTTTTAGTAGTTTCACATATTGGAAAATTATCAAGTGTGGTGTCAACGTTGAATTTTAATGGGTCATTTACAAATTAAGAGAAAATTTCAATGTAGTAATAGTGAAATGTTTTTTCTCCGTGGAATCACCTGACCCACTCATTTGTATGTGGTGTCGCGACTGCCGGCTCTTCCCCCATTGTCCAGTTGTTTAGGACATCTCTTTTATAGGGTGGTCGCCCAAATCCATTCATCCCACTCCTTGCTTACCAACTCATTTTTCTACTGGCCATGGACTATTTTCTGTACCAGATACACTTAGGGGGTGTTTCACTAACAAAAAACTATTTTTTTCAAATACCGAGACAAGTTATTTTCTCACAAGACATCACATAAAAAATCGTGAAAAAAACCGAGTTAGTGGAACATTTCCTTATTAATCTTTCTCAAATGGGACAGGACACGTTTGTTTCACAAGCTAGATCATTAATTTTCTCGAGAATGTGTATTGGTCCACTTCGATCGTAGGAAAGTACATGCTCACGATCGCATTTTTCTCCCATTCCCACTTGGATGGTGACCCCTCAAATCTACTATAGACATAGTTTCAATCATTTTTCCATCAACCCCAAGATTAGTCCGAGTGGTTAATGAGTTTACGTTCTCAATAATTAATCAGGGTTTGAATCTTGAGACTGGCCACCATGGATTACCTGTGACTGAACCAGAGAGAGGATTAGTTAAGATATGCATAAACTGACTCAAACACTTTTGACCATTGATCAAAAGAAATTGTTTGTCACTTATTACTAGTGTGGAAGGTACTAGACTATTCGAGGCGGATCGTTACATTTTTATTGGATGTCCCCAAGGGATTACTAGAGGTGAGTCATGTTAACCTATCATGAAGATAAAATCTTAAACTACGAGGGACTCCGAAACGATTTTCAGCATTTTCATATGTATACCAAAGCAAGGATTAGTGGTATGTATTTTTAGAAAGAGTTTAGCTAACTACCGTCTAATACGCAATGGATAATGTACGTGCATATAGTGCCAAATAACATATAATAACTATACAAATCTCTTGGTTATATATCGATACACTTCTATGAATATCTAAACGCTTTTTCATAAATCGATACATCTTTTGCACATTATTCATTGTCCAAACAACCAATTTGGATGTGGTATTAGAAGGGAAGGGGTAGTACTTATGGACCTGGATGACTAATTTCGGACCCACACCTCATCTATTGTTGAGGACAATTTCACATAGGGGAATTATTTATGGCCCTTTGTGTTTATACCCCTTGGGTGTGCTAATAATGGACTACCTAGATCCAATGCGCAAGTAATACTCCTAATACCCACGATCTACTAGACCCTCTCATTTATCTTTATTCCCCAATTTCAATTACCAAACAAACCGAGTACTATTTTATCTCATCTTGTTACCAAAATCTTTCAAACAAAGTATTATTTATGGGAAGTGTTATTGGCACTACCCTTTTCTGTATTGACACTCCATATTTTTATCTTTATTAGGTAAACTTATTCTTGTACTTTATATATAAAGACAAAAAAAAAGGAGTGATAATATCAATTCCTTATTTTATCCACCCTTCATAAATGTTATATCAATGTGGGTCCACCATCATTAAATAATAGCCCTAGTATCTTATCACTCTAACTATTTTAGCCACCCAAAACTCATCTCGCATCCAATCGAGCCATAAGAGTTATGATTATTATTTTCCCTTTTTAGAGCACTTTTTTAGGCATCAATTGTTATGGATAACCACCCTTTAAACTTTTCTCAAACCAATGGAGGTAGCTCAATTGGCCAAGACTCCGGCATGTCACTAGGAGATCAAGAGTTCAAATTTTCTCTACCTACGTGTGGTTGTTATTCCTTATTGTATTTGTTGGGTTATTTCTTTCTTTAATAATTAATAGATGTATTAGTCGGGTTTGTCTGATGGTGATTGTGAATTGAACTTTGCTTCAAATTTCTCTATCTGCGTGTGGGTGTTTGAGTTGAGCTTAGAATAATTGCAAACTTTATTTCCAATTTGATTATAATTTTATAATTATATTCTCCAACCGTTTGACCAAAAAAAAAAAAAGAACCATATACCCTCGTATTCTCGTAATAGTTCTGAAAAATGCGGCTACCCATTTGGTTGCTTTTGATATTGAAAATATACTGTCAATCTCTTGCTTTTGAAATTAGTGCCTAAAAAGATGCATCTCTTGCTTTTGTATATATGGGGAAAAAAAATTGAGTGGTTTGGAGGTAGGTTTAGTATTTCGGAATTGTAGTTGTAGAAGGGTTTTGCACTCTTCGAATCTCTCTCAATACATTTATTTTCTACCATGCCAATTTCGTCTTTTGATTTCTTTGGTTAATAAAATTTTCTTCCTCATGCAGAAAAAATAAACAATGAGGCCTCATTAACTCTTTCTTTACTAGATCTTAAAATTTCATGCCCATCTGGCCATCTATAAAGCCCAAAAGAAGAGCCCATTTTCCCAACAGGAATTTGCCTTTGAAGAACTGTATTCATTCCCTGTACCCTGCGACTCTGCGAGCAAAGTAGCAAACTAAGAAGAAGATGTTGGGAAGGGGGTCGCTGCTGTGCAACCCGTGCACAAACGGTGTTGTGTACATTCAGATCGTCCGTTGCTCTGTTGGACTATCCAAATTTCACCTCAACACCTTTACTTCCGAACCATTCATTGTCGTGGGTACAAGATCAAAATTTTAGCCATCCATCCAAACAACGGATGACATGGATGTGCACAACTTAGTATTGTGCACGAGCTGCACAACACCATCCCTTCTTACTAGATATTGACCCCATTGTTTGAGATTCTAGACCAATATTAGTGCGTGAGAATACTTTATCTGTACTAATTTATTGGTCCCTTTTAAGGATTCGAATTTATTTGGGGAATGTTATCATTACATGTGTTATATTTTTTCTTTTCTTATTGTAACCTTCAAAACATTATCATTGCATAAACTTTCTTTTAAAATGTAAAAACAAGAGAGTAAACTCATCAATTTTTTCCCATTAATTTTCAATAGGGACATTCTTGGGGATAGAGAGACTACATACATGGCCAAATTGTTTCATGGAACTAACAGTAAATTAAAATAATATAAGCGCGAATCACTAGGATAAAGTTTTAAGCACAAATTCATGAAATTATTTCTTTGCCCACTACAAGAAATTACACCAATGCCAACTAAAAAAGCCGACAAAATAAATTTACTCAGCAATTTATGTACCATTGCTGACTAAATTATCTTATTCGTTAAAAGTACGCTTTTACCGAGAAAAAATTACATTTCAATCGGGAATTTTGGTGGGAAATTTAATGCCGACTGAAGTTTGGTCGGCAATTGCATAATATTTTTTTTAAAAATCTGGGACGATGTTTTCAGACTAACTTTTTTGCATACTTAGTCGGCATTTATCAAATTTTTGAATACTTTTTTTTTTTGTGCCAATTTAACAATTCATGGAATTGTTAGTGGGGCATTTTGGTATTTCCCGAGTGGGGCATTTTGGTATTTCCCAAGCAAAATTTAGTCGGCGACTGTGTAGGATATTTCCTGACTAACATAATTACTCGGCATTTATCAATTTTTTTGAATACTAATTTTTTTAACGCCAATTTAAAAATTCATGGAATTATTCGGGGCAATTTTGGTATTTCCCGACCAAAATTTCGTCGGCAATTGTGTACGATATTTCCTGACTAACTTACTTAGTCGGCATTTATCAAATTTTTTGAATACTGATTTGTGTGCATTTATCAAATTTTTGAATAATTATTTTGTTTAGATTTTGCATCAATGCCCGCCCACTTGTTATTCAGATGATAGGTATCCTCTGATTAAACGTCTATCGATACGCGATCAACTTTATTCTTGGTAGAAATAATGTACTCCATAATATGTAAAAGATAAACGGTTTGGATCACCAAATAAAAGCTCTATTTGGGCTCTAATGGTCCAAAATAAGACTTTAATATCTCGGGATCCATTAAGTGTAATCCGATCACATGGTTATCAATATTTGATGATCTCCGATTTTGGTGACAATGATGGAATTAGCGAGGGGTGAAATCCTAACGATTTAGATTAATCTTTGTAAAAATTGACTTTGTAACGACCATTAAAATCTATACCTTGAATGTAATTAATAACAAAGTAAGTCCAGTACCGTAGTTGAATGTAAAGTAGCCACACGACTGCAATACAATCACGATAATTGAGACCATTGATATTGTTGTGCTTATTGATTAAATTAATCTTGTAAAAATTTGGTTCAATCAAGTTTACAAAGAGCCTTGATCGATACACAACTTTTTATTTAGATGATAGTTATCATCCAAATCAACGTCCACCGATACATGATCGACTTTCTTCTTGGTAGGAATGATGTACTCCATAATATATAATACATAAACGGGTCGGATCGCTAAATAAAAAACTTAATTGGGGCTCGGGTAGTGCAATATAAGAGCTTAATGCCTCAGGATGCATTAAATGTAATCTGATCACATGGTCACCCGTATCGGACGATCTTTGATTTTGGCAACAATGATGAAATCAGCGAGATCTGAAATCTTAACGGTTTAGATCAACCATTGTACAAATTGATTCAGTAATGACATGTAGATGTATATATTGAATGTAGTTGGTAGCAAACTAAGTCTTGCATGTGTTGTTGTTTAATGTATAGTAGCCACTCAACTACGACACAATCATCATAATTGACACCATAGAAATTATTTTTTACATTGATTGCATCATTCTCGTAAAAATTAGGCTCTATCGGATTTAGAAGGCTTATTTATCGGGGCACAATTTAACTAATGAAATGAGTTTTTTTAACGGATTAAAGGCGTAGCGATACTCAATTAACTCCATTCTTAATACGAGTGATATAATACATGTACTATAGAAGATAGATGGTATCTAGCGCTAAAAATATCCCAGGTGTGCCTAATTGGTACACACTACATAATAAGAATTCACTTGCTTTAAGGTAACTTAAAACGTCAATTGTTCTAATTATCTGACGATATTCAATATTTAGGTTGATGATAGACCGAATTCATAAAATCTAAAATCTTAACGGTTCAAATCGACCAATCTAAAACTATTATTGACAAATATGTTTAAAATTATTATATAGATATTGCATGATATGAGAACACCTAAGTTTTCCTAACCTCAAATATCTCAATCAGTAAAAAAAAATTGGCGCCAATTGGAATTTTCCGTCAAAAGTATTGGCGGGCTAAATGGGATCCCCCGGACTTAAATATTTAGCCGCCAAATATAAAATCCCTAAAAACGGCACTGTATGGAGCACACACACCTGATCAAAACTCATCCCCAAAAACTTGATCAAAACTTTCATTCAGCCCCACTCTCATTCTCTCTGAGGGTATGTATTCTGGTGATTTCAACCCCTCTATTTTTTCGGACAGAGGGGAGTTGATGTCCCTGGCGAGGAACAACACCTGCTATCCCCGGTGATTCTGGGAGTTCCGGTCTCGTGTCAATGATCGGAAACGCTCACGTCGAAGAGCTCGACGAGTAGAACAACTGCACTAAAAATTAGCTCAACAATAATGGGTTTGAGTGGTATGATCTAGTGTTTAGGATGCATTCTCTTCAAGATAAAAATGTTTCGATTAGGTACTAAATGATATCTGATTGAGCTAATTTTTGGTACACTTGTTCTACTTGGCGAGCTCTTCAATGTGAACGTTTCCGACAATCGATACAAGACCTGAACTCACCGAAATCACCGGGAACAGCATGTATTACCAAAAGATCCCAATTTTGGACACTTTATTACCAAAAGATCGTTGCAGAGATATAGTGGGCGGCGTAGGTTTCTTACAAGGGTATGTATTTTTCCCTTTGTCCTTTGTGTTGTCGTTTGTATTCACGGGTGGAGGCTTGGAGCAGCCATGGAGGCTCTTTGGTTGGTTTGGGGCAGGGCTGTTTGGTTCTCAAGGGGAGGGGAGGGTTCCATTGACGAGGGTTTAACCGATCTGTGGTGTAGACATGACGGACAGCCCAACAGGTTGTTGTTGCCCTTACTACATGCAGGGATCTGATTCACAAGAAATTCCCTGTCCCGTGAAGTGGTTCCCCTGTTGAATCCACTTGAGGTAAAATATGTTATGTACCAAAGTGCAAAATCATTCCATTGTTCTTTCATTGATTTATGTTTTTAGAGTTTTTGAACTTCTTTGTTTGATTCCCATTTTCTTAATACTCCACCCTCTTATTTGTTCAATTGGTCAGTTCTTTTTCCTTCATAACATATATGTATATATTTAGGTGCTCATACGTCAAACAAATTCCACTGGTTGTGAGTTTCCTTAATAATTTGCTTATTTGTTGGAATTAGTCTCTAGTATTGAAGTATGTGGTGGTTGGGGGTGGAGAAATAGAGCTAACCATAGACCTAATATTCTAGTTATGGAACAGAATTTTTTGGATGCTAGTGTTTTAACAATATACACATGTATACACCCAAACGTGCAATTGTTTTGTACCTTTGTATTTCTTAAATTCTTAAACACTACATGACTATCGGATTCACTCTTGTTAGAGACGTCTTGCTGTTCAATGTTCAACTTTTGCCGGCCGCAAGTTAGCTATATTTTGATAGATTATGTCACATACCAAGTGTTTGTATGAACAGATTAATGCATACCACTTGTGTTTAGGATTCGTCTTCTTATATAGGCGATTATTTTGTACTTACATTCCACGTGAAATTCTTCTTTATTAGGAATCCTTCCAAGTCTGGGATTCTTCCTTATAGGGCAGTGTAGCTCACATGATTCTGGATTCCTTATTCGATAAGGATTCTGGCCAAGTTGGCCACTTCTTGCTCTTCTGGATCCTTACCCTCGATGGGAGATTGCCCTTTGTTTAGTATGTTAACTGATTTTCCTTCTCTGAGTAAGATTGTGCTTATCTTCGCAAGCTTAATTGATTCTAGGAATATCTTCGAATATTCCTTCCTTTCCTTATCATCGCAAGGAAAGTCTGCTTCTAGGGTTTATCCCATGCTAGGCCGTTCCAATCGCACTATTTGACAAGTAGGTTCGTAATTGTCAATATTGAGTTATGGGTGTTATGGGCTTGGTGGTCATCCACGTTCCATTTCGTGTTGTTTACAACGTGTATGGGCACGTGATGATTTTGACGATCTTCTTCGTACAATTTTTATGGTTTTGGGAAAACGCCCCACACCATTGCTCCCTAACCTGTGGTCATCCATGCATATGCACGCTTGACAAGCTGTTTCTGAGGTATTATCTTTTTGTATAGTCTTTACACTTTGTACTAATGCGCTTGACACGTGTCTTCTGCTGTGCAGTCTTTACAAGCTATAGGTCCGTACCTACAGGTGTGAACGTAACTTTCAAGGCACCTTTTTGTCCTTCGGGTGTCTTAAATCATTGCACCCCTTTAATTTTTTGATTTTGACGTTTCCCACCTTTTCCTGAAGAGGTGTGAAGAACCAAACGCCGCCGCTTCAGATGACGTCATTAAGCACTATTTTGAATCTGAATATGTATAAGACTTTTTCAAACCCTTTTTCCTTCCATATTCTTGCCATTTAGGAGAGTGTGTCCTGTTGAGATTGTCATTATTATCGTGTCATTAGTGTTGCCTTCTTCACAGCCTTCCCTTCCGTTCTTTGCCGGAGAAACCTTCTCTCCATCCGTCGTCGGGCATCTATAAGTCTTTTGCTACCCTCTTCACTTTTATCTTGCACAGTCGATTTTAGGGTTTTCTATGGGTGTTTCTTCGTTCTTAATGGGTAGGTTTAGAACTGTGTGATAACGAGGCACATATGGAGGCCTTTCGCCGTCATCATGGCATTCTCGACGATGTCAATCTTGTTCTTGCCCCTCCAGACATCGATACTCGAGATCAAACTGAGGGTAGGATCCATGTCCCCTTTTTGGCCATTGTTGAGGGAGGTCTTAGGTTTCCCTTCCACCCGTCGCTGGACATCCTGACGCGCAACCTTTGAAATCCTACAAAAAGACAACTTTGTAATCTTCGTTGCTAGGTTGTGACACAAAAAAGTGTCATGATGATGACACTGAACCTTCCCTGCTATCTGCATTATGGCATGAAGACAATTAGAAAAAATATAAATCTTGTTATAGTTATAAATTAATACTCAGTTAACAGCTTCATAAATTGCTTGCATTTCCGTTTGAATTGGTGTGGCACTATATGTAGATAAGACTTGCTTTGGGCATGTTCATAATTCCTAATCTTGTATGTAGTTGATTTTTTTTCTTTTGGGTGAAGAATTAGAAAAAGATTATTAAATAAAAAATCACTAGCCAAAAAACCAGGTACACACAAAACCGTTGGCCCTAAAACCATCGGCCACAAAACTCCCTACGAAGAAAAACAAAAAAAATACAAAAAAAGTAAAGAAAGTAAGGACCAAGGAGCATGTCGTTGTCGTCGTCGTCAAGAGCCCGAATCTGGAAACCCCAAATCCAGCTTCCCCTGATCCAAAAATCAGGCACAGTCACCCACAGCGAAACAGAGAAAACATCTGCCACAAGAAGTCTCCTAGCGCCAAAGAAGCTTTGTCATAGAGGAGATCGAAGAGTCGGAAAGAAGCTGGGGGTTGCCGGGTGGAAGGGGTGCTGAGGGGGATGGGTTGTGGAACGGTCGCTAGGGGTTGAGCCACCTGGGGAGGGGCCACCGCCCATATCACTCGTTCTCACTCACTCACTCTTTCTCTCTCTCTCTCTCTCTCTCTCTCTCTCTAGAACTTCCTCTCACTTCTCTTTTCTTGTATGCACTTGATTTAACCTTTTAATTTATAGTGATTGAATAAAGACAATAACATAAAGACTCTACCAAGGAAATATTACATATCGAAGTAGGCAATTCAATGAGTGCAATAAAAGGAGTTGAATCTGCTTTTTTCTAATTAAAAAAATACTATAGGCCGTGGTTTTATACTTAGGATACTTTAGACTCTAACTAGTTTTCACTTAATTCATTGTGTTTGAGTTCTTTAGTTTACTTACTTATCACTTAATTTGTTGTATTACTTTTTTTTTGTCAAAAAAGATAACAGATAGTATTATAAATTCAATCACGCATTAAATTAAAAGGAAGTTTCGTCCATTAACAAAGGACCGAGCAACCAAAATGGAGGAGACTCAGTCTGAAGACCATACCTCGTCCCAACTAAACCTCTAGAAGCAATAGTGTGAGCCACTGTATTGAAAGACCAACGAGATATGTTCTCGAATTCACGAGATGTTCTTGAATCTACAAAAAAAAAAAAGATTAACTCTGATCTGTTTATTGAATAAAAGCTGAATAATGTCATTGGCTTACTACCTTATTTATACTAAGAGGAATCCAATCAATAAGGAAATTACCCAGAGTGGAGACCAAGCAAATCATTACTTGGACACCATGACTATAAGGCAAGGAAATCAAATAAAATCAAATAAAATCTTACTATAACTAAATTAAAAACGTGCAAAACAATTAGTACAAATAAAATCTCCTAATAGTAATCGTAAATAAAAAGTATTACCCAAATAATGTTTCCATAAATAATAGGGGTGTATAACTTGTCATACATCATCTTTTGTAATGGAAAATCCTTTTTATTCCATCGAGTAAATTAGTTTTATCACCCGCCCACAAACACAAAAGAGAAAGCTGTCAACTTTGTATAGAAGAGGATCATTTGCCGTTCATCATGAGCTCCAATGATTCATCAAGACTTCATCATGAGCTTTCTCGAGCCTCCATGAACAGGGTTTCTATGATCTCTACACTCTAAACTAAAGTTTAGAATATGAAATTGAAAATTGAAACTATGAACTATAAGCACAAGTTTTTGTTTGGAGACCCAATGATTCTTTGCAATTTTGAGATCAAATAGGATTCTTCTCCTTTGAAACTAAATTCATTCATCAGCCTGATCGCCTGGTCCCATGATAGTTGTATGCTATTTTGGAGGCAGGGGCTTGCAGTTGTGGGAAGAGCGTAAAGTGGTAAAGGCCCTATTCTATTTGGACTTGATAATATTTGGGCTTTGTCTAGTTGGACTTAAAAGGCCTTAAAACACTTTGACTAGTTAATTGGGCTTTAAAAGACTCCTTCCAAAACCAATACTAAAAGTTATCGAGAGGCCCTTTCTTGAACTGCTTTTTGGTGTCCAAGGCCTGCGCCCCTTGGGCCTCGGGGAAGGGTCGGCCTGTGCAACAACGTAATAACTAGAAAGTGAGTAATGGACTGAACAAAAGATTTGACAACTAAAGCAATCCTTCTTAAAGGTAGTAACTATCTTTTTGTAAAGAAATTAAGGATTAATTGTACTTTCTTTCAAAGATTCAAAAAAATATAAAAAGTTGGACGAAACTTTCAAAAGTTTCATATTAAAAAGTTGTTCGCGTTTGGTGAACTTTTTAGCTTTTTCCATAATTTTTCACCATTTATTTTTCTTTCCCGTTGAGGTAGATGATTAACACATCATCCTAAGCAAGCTCAGAGATTTTTCCAGATAGTAAATATCAAAATTAAACATCATATTACATTACATTAGATTACAACAAAGCACAATCACAAGCACAACCAACTCGTAAGAGCCTCAGGTTCACCACTCAATGAATGACAAAACCTACAAAGGCTCAAATCTTTATTTATCCATACACACACACCCTCATAGCTGAGCTAGTACGTAGAAGTAAGCAACCAGAACTTATGCTCGCAGGCAAATGTTCAATGCCCTTTTGTTGGCGGGTGGCCCTTATGATATGGCTTATGTTCCTTGAGCAACTCTTCCTTAGGCTTATGATCTAGTGGTGGCTTGTGCTTGGGCGGCCCATGCTCATGGGTGGCTCTTCTTTTCGAGGTTTATGATTGCTTGGGTTTGGTTTGCAAGGTTCAATCGGCCCCTCTGAAGAAGTCGACGGTGAGGTGGTTTATGTGGTTCATGTTTGTGTGGGGGCTTTTCTCTATGCCTGTTTAGTCATTAATGGAGGCTTGTGTGGACCATGTTCAAGAGGGGGCTCTTTTTTTGGAGGCCTTTTTTCATGGTGGTCAACGTTGGAGGGAGTGGTTGTCAACGTCGCCACCACTAGGAGTAGCAAGAGCAAGTAGGAAGGGAGTGACATTTTTGGTGTTGTAGTTTGTTGTGAGGAATGGTAGTGAAGAGCTTGGGTTGGAGTGTAGCCTATTATAGAGCATTCTAGCAAGCTAGCGAGTATTAAAATGGAGAGTACAAAGTACAGATTGAGATTTAGAGCAAAAGGTTCCGACGGAAGAATAAGTGACCAAGTTCAAGACAAATACTCCAATTGGTATAGCAAAATGAAATTGAAAAATTAAATAGCACGTACGAAAAAGCTTCTTGATAATTAATACAAAGACAATTTGGTTGGAGATGAAAATTGGTAAATTGCAGTTTACAGTGCAGGCCACATGTATCTGTGGATCCAGACTTTCACCACGATCACATCGTGAAATTTCAATTACATAATCTTGTTTTCGAATTCAATGATATGTTGGAGCCTTATTCATTTCAAATAAATCTCCACCATGCTCAAGTATAGTACTCACTCCGTTACCACACAAGGGGATTTTAAATTGTTTGCTGTTAATTTTAGATCATTCAACTTATTTTGCGATCGATGAAAATGATTTTTTTTTAACAGAAAAAAGTGAATTTATTAATATTCGAAATCACATTACAAAGATTAAAAGGTTCCAAGACAAGCGCATTACAAGGATATTTGATAGGTGCTTAAATGTAGCCAATTAAGCCCTCCCTGTTATAGTGAAGGGTTTGTTTATATTGTTTCATGGAGCGGATTAATTAGTTTAATGTGTTTGTAGGCTTTGGAGGCCAATGAACCAAATAAAGTGCAATATGGGAAGAAAATCATTCAATCCCGAATTGAAAAGGAATCTAGACAGCCTTCAGTATTTTGACCATATCTTTTAGCACGAGTGTCTGATTGAGGCAAGGTTTGCGGCAAAAGAAAGGAAATTCAATTTCCTACAACTTTCTTCTTTATGAGTTTTCCAAATTCCAATGTCTTGGATGTCGAAATTGGGCTGGAAGCGGGCTGCAGAAGACAAAATCGGGATTTTTGGGAAGTTCGGTTGAGATTGGACTTCCTAAACTTCTTCTTTTACTAGGACTCCAAGAGGTTAATGAGCACTATAAAAGGAGGATCCTAGGTCATTATTAGGGTTCTGAAGTGGAAGAGAGGCTCCATGTCCAGCTAAACTCATTCTAGGGGGAAGATGAAGCCTTGTTCCAAGTAACTCTGTGTATGTATTGGTGTTGGGATTATTTATTCAGATCGATTGTTTAACTAAGAACATATTTTCATTATGATCAGATGGAATCATTTTAATGCTTTCCATTGGTTGAGTATTTGTGTGTGCACTCTCAAATACCTAGTTAAACAATGGTTTTCTACACTTATGTTTGGGTAACTGAGATGGATTATGCTCGTAAGACAGATCGTGCCGTTGGACAGTCCGTGTGTTTACATATAAATTAACCCATCCAATGATTAATTGACACGTAATCAAAAGTGCCAAACATTGGCAATTACTCGTCAATGAAAATACACTGGATTAATAAGATATAACGCACCAAATACGATGTCGTATTGCTTCTTAATTTAGAAAGGTAGTTATTGGCAGTTACAAGCCATTACTAAAATAGAGATTGGCCTCGAAGCCATGATATCAACTGCTGAACGCACAAGTTCCACGTGTAAACTTAAGAAACAAGGCGATTTGGCAGTTAGAACACGTGGAATACTTCTGGAAAGCAGTTATTTCTCTAAACGCGTTATCAGTTGAGTTTATTAAGCCAGCGTCGCGATTCAAAGCTTAGGGAGAAGGAAGAATTCAAATTGAGGCGTGGAAGGAAAATAAGCGCCAACTATCAGTGGAGGTTGGAGTTGAAGCAAGCTAGATGGGCGGAAATTCGAACTACAAGCAACATCTATAAATAGAAGAAATTGAAGAGTTAAAAAGCCCGGACAAATCTTCAACAAACAGCTATCAAAAAACTGATGCTTGGTTTGTTCATTGGCAAAGTAGTTTAGGATTTCGAACTCAGTTCGAAGTGGATTAGGAAGTAGATTAGGATTTAGACTAGGATTTATCTCGATTGTTCTTGTAACAATCACCCCTATCCCGATTGTTCTTGCAACAATCACTTGTTCGAAGTTCTGTTATTCTGTATTTGAAGTTGGAGACAATTTTGAAGTAAGTTTATCTTTGATTTATTAATCGAAGTGTCTTGTTTCTTTGTTGTTCTTTGATTTCCTAAGTTTATTGGTTTGCATTTCTTCACTTATTAAGAAAAATCCTCTTAATTGAGGTAATTGAACCAACAAAACACAATCGCCTGATTAGGTTTGGTTTTCCAAAGTTAATCTGAGGGAGGAGATTGAAACTCTCTCTAGCACACCCGCGCACAATTATTTTCCATTACAAATAAGTAAAAAGAACCAAACACATTTTTTGGCACGCCTGGTGGGACACTAGAAAGTGTTAAATGGCTCCAAAACTTAGGAAGCAAGTGGATGATTCTCAGACTGGCCAAACACTAGAAGATGAGAACAATGGTAATTCTAAAGAGAATGAACAAATTGAAGGCCTTCAAGTAGGACCAGAGATTTGTGCTGGTCAAGACTTAAATATGGGATTGGTCAGACTTCTCGAATGAATACTAGAAAAAACAAAACTGTGCAAGGTGATGACCCAAAAAATCCAGAGATTGGAGGGAATGTGTCATCTAGCCACTTTATTGAAATGATTGTTACATTTAAAGAATTGGCTCAAACCCAAAAGCTTATATTGCTAAAATTAGAAGAGCAATCAGGGCTTAAAGGTAATCCTTTGCCCTCATTTGAGAAGGATAAAAGAGAGGCTAGCACAAGTAAATTCAGGTCGAGGCCTAGTAAAGAACCCATAAATGTAGAAGACGTACCAGAATCTTGGTATGAACCTGCAAAAAATCATGATTATCAAGTCCCTAAACCTTGGAAAGTGTTCAAGCAGAACACTAATATCTCATTCGAACCTAATTTTGATGGTGAACATGAGGAGAAAGGTTTCAGAAATTATGATTATGGATTTGATGAGTATATGTATATCCCTAGAAATCATTTTAATGAAAAAGATAGGACCAGTGCAAAAAGGCCTAATCCAGAGGTTGGAATTCCTAAGTATTCAGGAATACCAGAAATGGGAAGGGTACATTTGAACTATCTTTATGAACCTTTTGCAAAGCATGAAGGAGGTTTCAAGTAACCTAGGCCTTTTGATGATCCTTATCAAAGGATTCCAGAAGACCACATGCCTAGAAATGTCACTTGGGAACCACTTGTTAGTTCAAAGGTACCTTTAGGGGAACATCCAACCCTTCGAGATGAAATATTGGGTCTTATGCAAGAAGTTTATGGACCTTCGAACCGGGGGGTACAAACTCAAATTTATAAAAAACCCTATCCAAAATGGATAGATAAACAGTTCGAAGTCCCTAGGGGATTTAAAATCCCAGATTTCACTCTATTCCATGGAGATGGAAAACAATCCACAACTGAGCACATTGCTAGATTCACTGCTCAGTGTAGAGAACTAGGCAATAATGGGTTCATTAAGTTAAAATTATTTTCTAATTCTTTAACAGGGACGGCCTTTGAATGGTATTCTGACTTGACACCAGAGTCAGTCCCAAATTGGCAAAGGATGGAAGAATTATTCCATGCACAATTTTATCAAACTGAACCTGAAGTTACTATGGCTGATTTAGCAAGATTAAAGCAGAGGCCCATGAGAATTTTGCTCAATTTATTGCTAGGTTTAAAAGGGCCAGAAATAAGTGTAAACTTCAATTACTAGAGGTTGAGTTTGTAAGGATAGCACAAGATGGTTTAAGTAGAGAACTTAGAAAGAAGTTCGATTCTACTGAATTTAGAGATTTGGTTGATTTAACTTACAAAGCATCAAGATATGAGTCCTTGTTAGAAGAGGATGTTGATAGAAACAACTCTTCTTACTCAACCTACTATAAAGAACCTATTTATGAGGTTGATGCTGCTGAGATCATTGAGCATGAGCCTTGTGTGTGTGACTGTCTAGTTCGAAAGGAGTCTTCTATAGTACCAAGAACTAATAAGAAAGCAGTCAGTAAGCTTTATTCATTTGATATTTCAAAGGCAGATGAAATTTTTGATTACCTTTTAAAGAAAAAGTTTATCAAACTCCCTGAAAATGTTAAACTTCCAACCTTGGAAGAAATAAAAGGGAAAAGTTATTGCAAATGGCATGCTTCTTGGACTCATTCCACTAAAAATTGTAATGTTTTCCGTGATAGGATTCAGGAGCAGATCTAGAAAGGAAGGATCATGTTTCAACAAAAGGCTATGGGAATTGATACTGATCCATTTCCAAAAATTGAAGAACTGACTGCCAACACTAATGTGCCAACATCTCTGGCTAAAACTGTCAAGGAAATGTGGCAGAACAAGCAGGTGCAAGTGGAAATGAACTCAGTGCAGTTTAGCAAAGGAAAGCCAAGAGTTGGCCAATCTCGAAATAGTGATGGAAAGACCTACCGTCAGAATATTTCACCAGGAAGTTCTTCTAGCAAGGGCTTTAAGCAGTCCCACCTTCCCATGCTTGAGGCGTCTTTCTTGGAATGTTTGTGCATGGAATGCAGAGCCAACTATTTGATCTTCAAGGATTTGGATAGACAGGGGGTTGATTTCTTTCCAAAAAGGATGGAAAGAAAAGTCTTGGATCAAAACAATGAAAGAAAGCCTTGGATTAATCCAAATCATGGAAGAAATGAGAGGCCCTGGTCTGTTTCAAAGAGAAATGTGCCTTCTAGTCCAGTCCCACCAGCTTCGAAGAGTGATTATCCTCCTTCGAAGAAGGTTAACACTGGGAAGGCCCCAATGGGTCAAAGAAATGGAGTAGAAAAAGAACAATTCACTTTGGTAAAAGGAATTCCCGATTGGTTTCGAAAGAAGGTTAAACCATAACTTTTCCAGGAATATAAAACTCCTCCTAAGGGGGGAAACAAGATAGTTAAACCTCCAAATACTCCTACTGGTCAATGGGTTGTGATTAGAGATCCAAAGACCAAGTCACCTCAAATGATTCCTATGCTGACTCAAACTCAGAAGAGGAAATTGCAAAGGAGGTATACTAGCTTCCAAATAGAGGAATATGCTTCTAAAGAAAATCATAATGGGGGTGATAAGTTTAACCCAAGGTTTAACAGACTTCGAAGAGAAGATTCTGAGGAATCTCTTCAAAAAGGGTTTACTCAATCAGAAAGAGAAGCACTGGAAAGTCTAGCTGCAAGGATGGACGGTGAAGTAAAAAAATCCGGCGTCACCGTGATTCCTTAGCAAGCTATCAGTCTGGCTTATTAGAGGCCATGATAGTGGAACAGGAAGAAGGTGGAAGAATGAATTCGTCTCCTATTGAAACGTTGTCCCCTATGGAAACTTCTACAGTGGAGTTTCCTGAAAAGATGGACACAATAGAGGATAGATCAGAGTTACCGACGCAGGAAAAGAGGACCATTCAGTTTGGAACTTTGCCTGAAGTTCAAATTAACATGGTTTCTCCGTCATTCGATTTGGGACCTTTTGGACCAGATTGTTCTCCAGTTCGAAGGGCATTATAACCATCAGTTGCTCCTATGGAGGTTATAGATGTATCAGTTGATGAGGAATATAATCTCACTTATGACAATGGTTGCAATGATAATTGGGGAGCCTTGATTTCCAAAATTCAAAAGGAAGAAGAAGAGGAGGATTTCATGATTATGGTAAATACAACAGAAGAACCAGAAGTAACCTCCAAAGAGAAGGCAATCTTTATTCCAGAAACTGAAAATGACTCCAAGTATCCTTTGATTGTTGATTTAGATTGTGCTGATCTTTTGTATCCTTTCAAAGCACCTTCGAATGATATGAGGCATCATTTAAAACCATTATACATATCTGCTTTGTTTGATGGCATTCTGTTAAACAGAATTTTGGTTGATAATGGTGCAGCAGTGAACATTTTGCCTTCTAGGACTCTTAAGAAGTTGGGAAAAGAAATGGTTCGATTGATCCCAACAAGCACATCCATTGCTGGGTTCACTGGTGAAAGTAAGAATCCCAAAGGAATTGTTTCTATACGCCTGAAAGTTGGCCAAGTAGAAACTGATACAGCTTTCTTTGTGGTGGACACTTTTACAAGTAAGTATAATGCTTTACTTGGTAGGGATTGGATTCATGTCAATGGTTGCATTCCATCCTCAATGCACCAAGCCCTGATGATTGTGAAATATGAAAATGGGAAAGAAGTGGGGGTCGAAGAGGTGAAAGCAGACCCACACCCCTTTAGTACTTCAGCAAATTGTGCAGAGGCAGAGATGTATAAGCCAGAAATCATCCCTCTAAGTGAAATTGCACAAACTGCCACCCCTCAAACAAGCAGTTGATTATGAATTAGACAATCCACCAGATGAAGCTGCTTGGATGTGAGTCCAAGACATAGTTCGAAGAGGCCAACTCTTTGACTTTAGTTAAGTTTATGGCTCTTGAAATAGAGCAGAGATTACAAGAAACAAACGATTGGGAGGAATCATTGGCTGATAAATCTGACTGGGGGTTGAAGCCAGTTGAGTTCGAAGAGGCCTTTATAGGTCATGTCGAATCCCAAGATCCTGTGGAAGAAGTAGAATTAGGAGAAGGAATTGTTCCAAACACTGTGCAAATCAATAAGGGGCTTGAGGCTGCTTCGAAGGCCAAGTTGATCGCAGTGCTTAAAGAGAACAAGGAATGCTTTGCTTGGAGTTATAAAGAGTTAACAGGTTTGAGTAGAAACTTGGTTGAGCATAGATTACCTATCAAACCCAATTGCAAACCCTTTAAACAACTACCAAGAAAAATGTCTCCTGAAACCATTTTCTTGGTTAAAAAGGAGGTTCAAAATCTCTTAAATGCTGGTTTTATTAGAACAGCAAGATATGTAGAATGGCTATCAAATATTGTTCCTGTTGTCAAGAAAAATGGGAAGATTAGGGTGTGCATTGATTTTAGAAACTTGAACACTGCAACCCCTAAAGATGAATACCCAATGCCTGTAGTAGACATGCTTGTGGATAGTTCTGCAGGCCACAAAATCATGTCTATTATGGATGGACATTCAGGGTACAATCAGATTTGCATAGCTGAGGAAGATGTTCATAAGACTGCATTTAGAGCCCTTGGCAACCTTGGGACCTTTGAGTGGGTCAAGATGCCTTTTGGGCTTAAGAATGCTGGTGCTACTTATCAAAGAGCTATGAACACTATCTTTCATGAAATAATATGGGGTTTTCTGGAATGCTACATAGATGACATAATTGTCAAATCAGGATCTATTGATGATCATGTAGAGCACCTGAAAATAGCTTTTTCAAAGATGAAGCATTATCAACTAAAGTTGAATCTTGCTAAATGTGCTTTTGGAGTAATGGCAGGTAACTTTTTGGGATATCTAGTTCATAGCAAAGGTATTCAAGTTGATAAAAATAAAGCTAAAGCTATTATTGAAGCAAAACCTCCCTCAAACAAGAAAGAACTACAAAAATTTCTTGGTCAATTGAATTTTCTTCGAAGGTTTGTATCTAACACTGCAGGGAAAACTAAAATCTTTTCTTCTTTATTGAAATTGAAGGATGGAGAGGACTTCGAATGGAAAAAGGAGCATGATGATGCTTTCAAAGCCATCAAGGGGTACCTGATCAATCCACCAGTTCTTGTTCCACCCAGGAGGGGAGAACCAGTTAAGTTATATTTGGCAGCAAACCATGACTCAATAGGAGCTTTATTGACTCAAGACAATGAGGAAAGGAAGGAACAAGCTATCTATTATCTAAGTAGGTTTCTTAATGATTGTGAAATTAGATATTCTGCAGTAGAAAAGTTATGTTTAACTCTGTTCTTTGCTTCGAAGAAACTCAGGTACTATATGATGCCTAGAGTAACTTATGTAATTTCTCAGACTAATGTATATGTTGTCCCAACCTGTACTCAGTGGCAGAATTGGGAAGTGGATTGTGTCTTTAATTGAATTCAATCTAGAATATATTTCTCAAAAAGCAGTCAAAGGGCAAGCTTTGGCTGACTTTCTGGCTAACCACCCAAATGGAATTGAAACTCTTGAGATAGCAGATGTTAGTGCAATAACAGTCAGACCATGGAAAATGTGGTTCGATGGTTCGAAAACATCTCAAATAGCTGGAATAGGAGTTGTTTTGGAATCTCCTCACGGTTCGAAAACCAAGTTTGGATTTCGAATAAATGAAGGGGAATGTACTAATAATCAAGCAGAATATGAAGCTCTAATCACTGGTCTAGAACTTTTTCTTACTTTGAAAGTTGATATAGCAGAAGTGTTTGGAGATTCTCAGTTGATTATAAACCAAGTAAATGGAGAATTTGGTTGCCACAATATTGGTTTAAAACCTTATTATGAATATGTGAGGTTATTGATTAAGCAATTTCTCATGATCTCTTTTACATATGTTCCAAGGTTCTTCAATGAAGAAGCTGATGCATTGGCTCAAAGAGCATCAGGATTCAAGTTTATTCCTGATAACAATAGAGAATTTTGTCAATTAACTCTAAGAAAATCTTTGCCAATGTTTAAAGATAGAAACATGAACTTTGAAATCTGTGAAATCACTACTCCTCTTAGTTCAAATGACTGGAGACAGTCATTAATTGACTATTTAACAAAACCTGATGCCAAAACAGATAGAGCAACCAGGCTCAAATCTGTCAATTATATCATGTATAATGGAGAACTCTTTAAGAAAGGAGCGGATGGATTATTGCTTAAATGCTTAAACAAAGTTGATGCTTTTAAGGTTATGGCAGAGGTTCATGAAGGTATCTGTGGAGCTCATCAAGCAGGAATCAAGATGAGATGGTTGATTCGAAGGTATGAATATTACTGGCCCACCATCCTAAAGGACTGCATTGACTATGCAAAAGGATGCCAAGCTTGTCAAAAGACAGGGCCTCTTAAAAAATTACCAGTTACTGAATTGCAGTATGTAATTAAACCCTGGCCATTCAGGGGATGGGCAATGGATATGATTGGTATGATTTACCCTCCATCTAGGAATGGGGATAAATTCATACTAGTTGCTACTGATTATTTCACCAAATGGGTGGAGACTCAAGCCTTTAAGAGTGTTTCTCAAGAACAAGTAATTGAATTCATCAAGAATATCATTTATAGGTTTGGATCTCCAGAAACTATAACAGTAGATAATGGATCTATTTTCGAAGGTAGAACAGTGAAGGCTTTTGCAGCTTCTCATGGAGTATCCTTGATTAACTCTACACCTTATTATGCTCAATCAAATGGTCAGGCTGAATCAACCAATAAGATTATCAAAAGAGGCATCCAAAGAATGGTTGATAGGAACCCAGAAGAATGGCCAAATTTACTATTAAATGTGTTATGGGCATATCGAACCACCAAAAGAACCAGCACTGGAGCTACACCTTTTGCTCTAACTTATGGGCATGATGCTGTGTTACCAATGGAGATTGTGGTGAAGTCATAGAGAGTTGCTTACCAGAATGAACTGGATGTTGGAGCATACCACCAAGCAATGTATATGGAGCTCGAAGGGATAGATGAAGAAAGAATTAAGGCTCTAAATCAGATCTTGGTGCAGAAATTAAGAGTAGCCAGAAGTTACAATAAGAAAGTGGCTGTTCGAAGCTTTGATATAAGGGACCTAGTATGGAAAGTAGTGTTGCATATCAAAGAAAGAAAACAAGGACTTGGGAAATGGGGTCCAAATTGGGAGGGACCTTTCCAGATTCATAGAGTCCTTAAAAGAGGGGCATATCATTTAAAAGATTTGAATGGTTATGTCCATAGAAGAAAGATTAATGGGAGATATCTAAAGGCTTATGTCCCAACTATATGGAAGTCCTTTAACAGGAGATAAAAAAAAACTATAAAGTAGTTCATTTCTCATTGCTTGTGCTGGTCAAGGTAAGCATTAAGCACAAGCAGATTTGTATTGGTTGGAACTCATTAGTTCAAATAATGGAATTAACATTCCAAGCAAATGAACAGCTATGAGATTGGAAAACAAGAGTATTTCATTGATTAAGTCATAAGTTGTACAATAGTGTCTGTTAAACTAGCTAATACAGAAGCACCCTTATTACACATAAACTCATACACATCTCCTAGATCAGTTGTCCTTTGCAGTTGATTCTTAAGTTCTCTTATGTTCTCAACTGTTGAAGAAGCCTTGCTTATGTAAGTTTGCATGTGGGAAGTGGTTTGAGCAATCTCCCCTCTGACTGCAAGTAAAGCCTCTTCAAGTCGAGCTTCTTCTTCCCTCAACTGATGTAGCTTAGCAGCATCTTGATCGTAGGAGGAAATCACAGTTTGTGCTTCATCTTCTGCATTGGCTAAAGATGCCTTCCAACTCTGTCTTTGAAGGTGCCTCTCTTGGACTTCACAGAGTTGAAGGGCTTTTACTTGGAATTCAGAAGCCTTGGTCAAAAGTTGTGCATGTAGCTCTTTAGAGGTAGGCTTCAAAACCCAAGCCGCTTGGCAGCAAATACTCAAATACATCTTCAAATCCCCTTCAGCAATGGTTTCGAAGCTTAATTTTGAGAACTGTTGGAGGATTCCCCTCAATTCCTGAATCTCTTCTGGTAAAAAGGTAGGCTTGACCAACTCAGATGCAGATGAACCTTGTTCAACCTTGAGTTGGATGATAGGAGATTCTGGAGAAGGAATTGGAGCTTTGAGATTTGTGATTCTATTACAGAAATCACTTACTTTTTGCTTGAATCGCCCAGGGAAGAGAATCACCAACAATGGTGCTAGCAGATGCACCAATTTCCTGTCAAAGGAGTACATAAGCATAATTGAGCTTAAAGCCTTCGAAGTAAGATATGATTAATGCAGGCATAAACATAATGAACCAAACTACCTCAATGGGATGAGCATGACTTAAAGGAATCTGTTCCGTAGGAGTGTCAACTCCTGGAACTTGATCAGGGATTGCCTCTTCTACTACAATCTTAGAGACTTCGAATTGAACAGGAAAATCAGCAATATGTGGCTCAAGTATAGCCTTAGGTTTAGAAGTTGTTTCCTGCAGGAGACTCTTGCTTAATGGAGTAGGGATATAAGCTTCAGTTGTTTGAAAGGGCAAGTCAAGCTTCGATTGAGGTTCTACAGCTTCAGGCTCAGGTGCTTGTGTAGGCGACTTAGAAACTTCAGCATGCTTGAACTTTGTCCTCCTTTCTGAGAATAGATCAACATATAAAATTAAGGAATGTGAAATAAATCCAAAGGGCCATGGTGAAATTAAAAACACAACAACTTACCCTTCACAAATTGGCCTATGGTAATGTCTTCTGTCTCTTCTCCTTCTTCTGGTTCTTCAGTTAATATTATTCTTCTCCGTTTCGAAGCCTCATAAACTTTAGCAGATTTGGCCTTCTCTTGGCTGAGTTTTTCCTTTGATGCTAAAGTTTCTTCTTGGGTTTTGAAAGGGCAAGAAAGTAATGGTTAGTAAAGAACACAAAGTTAACAGAATTAGATGAGATAAAAAGAGATACTTGACTTCGAACCTGGAGAAACGGAAGTTTGAACGGTCTCTCTCACTTTTCTCACCTTTTTCTTAGGGATAAATTCTGCAAGGTGAATAGTAAATAAGAATCAGAAAAGAATGAAAATTGCCGAAATCACACAAACCATAAGAGACTCACCTGATGGAGAAGGAGGAGAGGTTTTTGTTTGTTGAGATCTAGCACAATTTGTGGTACTGATCGAAGTGGTTTAACATTTAAAGCAGCAGATACCAGAACAGAAGAATGTACATTTGATGTTGCTTCACTTGGTACTGATTGAGGCTCATCTCTCATGTCAGGACCAAATCCATCATCTGACATAGATGAGGAGCTAGAATGTGCTTCACCACTAACTAGAATAGGACAACCAATATGGGTTGCAAAACCTTGAGCTATGTGGGTTTGATTGTACAAATTAAGAAGGTTATGCCACCAGTTGGTAAATCTTGTGAATATTGGGCTGTCCATGGTAAAGTGGCAAGATTTAAAGTTTGCTCTAGATCTTCTGAACTCATTGCGACGTGAAAGCACGTTCTTATCAACCTTATTTCTAACATATAAGGGAACATTAACCTCTCCAGGGTAGGGGCATGGGATAGCTTGTACCATGCCAAATTGTCTGGCAAACTGGGCAAGACAATAGATCTCAGCGTGAGTTTGTTTGCAGCCTCCAACAATTCCACCTATAAAAATTTCCCTTGAGAGAAGAATACTGCCCCAAGCAGCAGCAAAAGTATTGGAGCCCCTATTTTCCATCATGTCCTTTATCTAGGCAGGTCCAATACTCCAATCAACAAAAGGAGTGAATTCTGATTCCTCCTTATCCTCCCTCATTCTGTAAAAATATTGCAGATATCCAACCAATGCTAGAGGTTTGGAAGCCATAATTCTGAAGTTATCCCCATAAACATTAATAGGGTTTGAAATAGCAACCTTGAATATTGGAAAATACGCCAGAATCCACAGTTGTAAGAACCAAAGAGGGCCTCATATGTTAAACATAAGTGGTTTCGATTGGCTATCAGATTCTATTTTATAAACGTAACCCAAGAAGTGTGAAGCCAAATCAAACTTCGGACCCTGAGAAAGGCAATATGCCAAAGGGGCAAATTCCAGCATAATCTTCTTACCACTATGGCAGAAGATCATTTTACAGAAGGTGTACAGAAGATATGCAAAAAACTCCCTATCAGATACTCCATCTTCGAATTTGGCCTCATTTCTAAGAAAGCTTCCATATGAGGCGTGTGAACCTGAGGTTTTCATAACTGCCAAAGGCGGGACATCAATTGATTTGGAGATATCAATCATTGGACCAAATGGAGGAAGTCCAGTGAGAAATGACACGTCTAAAACTGTGGGAGCCATCATCCCGCAGTTAAATCGGAAATAATTAAATGACGAATCCCAAAAGGCTAGGGCAGCGTGTATGAGTGCAGGGTTTTGTGGAATACCATTTCGAAGCAGAGCGATGATGTGCCAGAGTCCAATCTCCTCCAAATCAGTCTTCTTATACTTCAAAATATGATCAGTCCATTCACCCCAATCATTATCCTGAACTGGCCAGCATACAAAGTTTCTTGTTGGCCAATCTGCAAAGTTTAACTCTTGATCCTTTATAAGCTTACCTTCTTCTAAGATAGGGTAGCATGATGTAAACTTGAGAGGAAGATCGAAGAATGCAGGCCCTAGAATATGAGTATCAGTTCTATCGGGATTCGTTATGAAGACTTCATTATTCAAATCACTACGTGGGTTTGACATTTCTTCCTCAACGTATCTTCGAAGAACGAGTGAGGAGGTACCCATTTGGATAGTACTTTCAGAAGCCATGGATGCAGGGTTGAGAGACAAAGAGAGGGAGAACAAAGTGTTTGAAAGTTTGGACGCGTAATGAGAATGTTTCAAGCCCTAGATTTATACGTTACGAGAAGCGGTGCAGCGTTTCGGGCCAAGTATCCGTTTTAAAGTTATTGGGCCTATGCTTATTTTCGGCCCACGTTTGTTTCTAACTTTTGGTTGATAATTACTTTCAAATTAATAAATCATTTCATACTTCGAACCACTTTTTGGTTTATTCTCATGAAATGTATCTTATTCTTAAGAGTTCGAGTTGGTTTAAAACATAATTAAGTGCTTCGAAAAGCATTTAAGAGTGCATAACAAGCCATTGAAAGAACTAATATTTCATTGAAACTTAAGATATAAGAAAAGTACAAGCTATAAGATCCTATTACACAAAGGAAACTGAGCATCTACTGGTGGTGAAGCAACTGTTGGAGTAGGGATGATTTGGAAATAATGAGGAAAACTCCAAGTCACTAAGGCATGGAATCTTGCCCAAGTAAAACTGAAAAACTCTTTTTCCATCATCCTAGCTTTATTTTCTTCATCAATTTTGAGCTTCTTCTCAATCAATGGCCTAATTTTCAAAACCAGAGTCTTAGCTTTGACTTCGAACTTGGCCAATTTGAGAGCATTTCTTTTCATGTGACTTTTTAACCTCCTTCGAAGCCTCTTAGAAACATTAGTGGGTGTTTCGAAGGAGCGCCCTTTCAGGTTTTCCACCTTTTTATGAAGTTTGGAGATCTGATCATGAAGCACTTCGTAGTCATGAAGGTCTTGATTAAACCCAAACGAAGCAAAGATATTCTTCATCCACATTCAAGCGAGAGGAAGGACATTTCGGGGAAAGAGTGAAAGAAAGGACTAGTTTGAATACTACATTGGAGAGTTTCGCAATCCCATAAAAAGTTCTTAAAAGGTATGTCCTCTTCAAGAATACCTACATCCAAAAAGGCAAAAGCGGCCAACAGCTCTTTGGCTTTGAGGGAATCAGAATGGGGATAAAGAGAATAAGAAAGGTTAGCATGATAAGGAGTAGGGTCGAACTTAATATTCTTTAGTTCTTCGAACCAATCCGTATTCTCGGGAAGGTCTCGAAGGGAAAGATTGGCAGGATCAATGAAGTCCCCTTCGAAATGGGGCCTTTGAACCTCATGCAACCAGTATATAAACTGAGTACTGGCCTTCTGCTTAAGCTCTCCGTACCCAGCAAAGCCTGACCTTTCATCTTCATGGACTTTAAAAAAGCCAGGGGTTAAACAAGTGGCTATGAGACTGTCAAGCAGCATTATGTTGGGATCTCGTCTGATGAAAGGAGATAAATATTTGCTCATAGCCAATGAGCGATAGTGGCTCCAACCTTTATAGCCAACAGGGTCATCCATTCTTACCACCACTATCTCAGATGGTAAACCCCATAGAAAGGGTCTATGAGCAGGAGGAGATGGAGGATCCCATGGGTCAATAGGCTAAAAGTTTCTACTTGAGCCACTGTATAAGATCGATCCCTTCGAATCTCACCAACAATTGGTGTCACAATATTTCTAGTGTCAATAGGAATTGGGTCATTAAGAGCCAAGTTTTCGAAGGCATTTTGAGTGTTAGAAATATCAGCCATGGTTGAATTTGGACGAAGATCGGTTCACAAATTGGTAATTGATTTTACCAGTGATTAAGTTTTTTTTATAAGCAGAATTTTAGTTTGAAACTATTCGAATTCTAAAAAATGGAGAACGTGGGTATTAACTGCCCACTATCCATGAATCTCTCATAAGAACGAAGAGATTTATTGATAACTACATCGTAGGATGTGATTGAAACTGCCAATAACTTTTTCTTTGGAAACTTACAGGAATTCGAAGCGGCAGAAGGCACATTAACACTTATTCAAATCCTTTGAACAAAGATGTTAATGGGGGGTATGTTTACATATAAATTAACCAATCCAATGATTAATTGACACGTAATCAAAAGTGCCAAACATTGGCAATTACTCGTCAATGAAAATACACTGGATTAATAAGATATAACGCACCAAATACGATGTCGTATTGCTTCTTAATTTAGAAAGGTAGTTATTGGCAGTTACAAGCCATTACTAAAATAGAGATTGGCCTCGAAGCCATGATATCAACTGCTGAACGCACAAGTTCCACGTGTAAACTTAAGAAACAAGGCGATTTGGCAGTTAGAACACGTGGAATACTTCTGGAAAGCAGTTATTTCTCTAAACGCGTTATCAGTTGAGTTTATTAAGCCAACGTGCAGATTCAAAGCTTCCGGGAGAAGGAAGAATTCAAATTCAGACGTGGAAGGAAAATAACTGCCAACTATCAGAGTGGAGGTTGGAGTTCGAAGCAAGCTAGATGGAGCGGGAAATTCGAACTACAAGCAACATCTATAAATAGAAGAAATTGAAGAGTTAAAAAGCCCGGACAAATCTTCAACAAACAGCTATCAAAAAACTGATGCTTGGTTTGTTCATTGGCAAAGTAGTTTAGGATTTCGAACTCAGTTCGAAGTGGATTAGGAAGTAGATTAGGATTTAGACTAGGATTTATCTCGATTGTTCTTGTAACAATCACCCCTATCCCGATTGTTCTTGCAACAATCACTTGTTCGAAGTTCTGTTATTCTGTATTTGAAGTTGGAGACAATTTTGAAGTAAGTTTATCTTTGATTTATTAATCGAAGTGTCTTGTTTCTTTGTTGTTCTTTGATTTCCTAAGTTTATTGGTTTGCATTTCTTCACTTATTAAGAAAAATCCTCTTAATTGAGGTAATTGAACCAACAAAACACAATTGCCTGATTAGGTTTGGTTTTCCAAAGTTAATCTGAGGGAGGAGATTGAAACTCTCTCTGGCACGCCCGCACACAATTATTTTCCATTACAAATAAGTAAAAAGAACCAAACACCGTGAAAGAGACGGGTTGTGCCAGCGAGATGGTCCATGTTATGGGATAGTCGATGCTTGTTAACAACATAATTATTCTCTTGACAAATTATGATTCGAATAATAAATGTAGCTAGTTTACACATAACTTAGTTACGAAGTCGGGGTGGATTCGGAACCCGTCGGGGTGCATTCGGAACCCTAGATTTCTCCTCCATTCGTTCTTCATCAATTTCATTATTTGTTTCTTAAATTAATTTAATTACTTAAATCTCTTTTTCCAAATTAAATTAGAAATTAATCGAAGCTAACGTAACTCAATCAAATTGTCTCCGCAGATCGACACTCGGACTTGGCAACTATTCTCGTGAGTAGTAGTTAATTCTAAATTTTTATAAGTATAATTTTTATATGGTATGACACTGTCAAATTTTAGCGCTGTTGTCGGGAACAGTTTGCATGGTTACATAGGTTCGATTAGTTTTTATTTTAATTCTTAGTTTAGGATTTTTTTATTTTATTTTATTTTTGTGTGGCTTTATTTTGCATGTTTTGTGTTAGTAGTTCTTTTCCTGGTATATTGCTTACTATAAAAGAAATTGAAGTTGAAAATTACTTATAGTTGGAGGACGTCCGATGCAGATACTGAAGTCACGCCATGACTTTGTGAGTTTTTAACTACTCTTTTTTTAAAAATCTAGTAGTATTCAATTGCATTATATGTTTTATTATTTTTGTTTACAAAAAAAGAAGAAGAAAGAATGGAATATGGCTATGCTCCCCAATATTCTGAATATGTCCAAAAACAATTTAATTCTGCCCAACGATTTCCTGAACCAATGTATAATTGTTACTCCAACACCTATAATTTTGGATGAGAAAATCATTTAAGTATTTCGTGGACATACCATGCTCCGAACCAACACTTTGTCCCATCCACTAAACAAGATTTTTCTAATGCTTTCACTCCTTCGGGCCTACCACTTTACTTTAAATCAATCCCCACATCAACAACCTTCTCCTCCTTCTCCATCCCGAGTATATTCTATTGAATTTCAGGACAAATTTATGCAAGCTTTGCAAGAGATTGAGGCTACTAACCAACTCGTTCACTCTCACACACAAGCTCTTTCGAGGATAGAAATCCAATTGTAACAAATAGCCAATGAAATTAATTTAATTGAAGATGACACGTTGCCTAGTCATCAAGTTACTTATCTAATTGGTCCATGTGAAATGGAGGGTTCAGAAGTGAGTGGTTGCCACCATGAGAAAACAGAGGAAGTAATGACCCAAGAGAATGAGTGGGTGGTGGACATTGAATTTGATGGGAGCATGAGGGATTTAAAGGAGCATATTGAAGAGGTACACACAGAGTCTGAGGATGATCATGGTGATGAGTGAATTGATGACTAACCCTATAAGTTAAAAGACTTAGGTTGCCATTGAGGAACAAGAACCTTTTGTGCATAAAAGTTTACCACTAGATGAGTTTACCACCATTAGCAAGATTGCAAGTCTTGCCAATAATGTTTTAACTAATTTAGGCAGTGATTTATTGATTGACTTAGCTCATTGTGATGATAATTTTGAACTTGATGAATCTATTGAGCAAGTAAGTTCATTTGTGGACTCTACTCCTTGGTCAGTTATTGAGGAGTGGATATCCAATGGGGATGCTCTCCCACCTTCTTCATTATCTCCACTTTTGATTGTCACAGAGTCGCCCAGATGTGAGTTTCAACCTTTGTCGCCCGATCCTAGTTTTGAATGTTTGGCATAGTCTATTTTACATGAGAAGATAGTTCGAGGGGTCTCTTTGAACCTAGTACCCTGAGGCCGTTTAGCTTGGGGATGGCCGACCTAAAGCTCGCTAAAAGGATCAACTAGAAAGCCCGAGAGATCTGGGCATTGCATAGCCACATGAGAACAAAAAAAAAAAAAGAGAAAAAAAGAAACAAAAGAAGAGAGTAAAGAAATCGGTTGAATAAAAGGATGGGGTGTATTTAGAGAAACATTAGGCTATCGATAGTGTGTGAACTATTTTTTAGGTTGGTGAATTTCTATGTATGCTTCTCATTTACACACATGCTATGTGATAATTTTCTATCCGATCGTAAGTGAGAATGCTAATTTTTGTGCTAGGTTGGATACGGAGATTCACTTGTTTAACTCTTTTTATGAATGAAGTATCTTGTCCCTGACTTGCTTGCATTCATTGTGGTACTTTGAGAGGTTGTCAGTTGGGTTTGAGTTGCATTTGAAGTATCCAATTCCTTTGTGTTTTGTGGGTGATCACTGTTGAAAATCCTCACGAGACTTCACTTGTCTTATCGGGGCCGCCTAGGGGTTTCAAAGACATATCTCTTTTAGTTTTTTGTTTATATTATTTGCTTAATTAGTTCTTTTCTTTGCTAAGGGACTAGCAAAGTATAAGTTGGAGGGTGTGATAGGTGCTTAATTGTACCTTAGTAAGCCGTCTAAATTATACTTGTGGGTTTGTTTACCAAAATGATAAGTGTACAACAACTTGTTCCAACAATTCTCCAACACACTCACATAATATGTGGAGCCCACACACACTTGAGTGTGAAGTGTGTGTGGGTTCCACACAACATGTGAGTGTGTTGGAGACTTGTTGGAGATTTTTGTTGTACATGTATCATAGTTCGTCTGTTTATCTTGTTACTTGGAGTGGATTAATTGGTTTAAAGTGCAATTTGGAAAGAAAATCATTCAATTCCGAATTGAAAAGGAATCTTGACAGCCTTCAGTGTTTTGGCCATATCTTTTCGCCAGAGTGTCCCATTGAGGCAAGGTTTGTGGCAACGGAAAGAAAATTCAATTTCCTAAAACTTTCTTGTTTATGAGTTTTCCAAATTCCAATGTCTTGAAGGTTGAAATTGGGCTAGAAGCGGGCTGTAGAAGACAAAAACAGAATTTTTGGGAAGTTTGGTTCAGATTAGACTTCCTAAACTTCTTCTTCTACTAAGACTCCAAGAGGTTTATGAGCACTATGAAAGGAGGATCCTAGGTCATAATTAAGGTTCTGAAGTTGAATCGAGGCTCCATGTCCGGCTAAACACTTTCTAGAAGAAAGATTGGAGAGGGTAAAATCTGATTACCCTATTATAAGGCATAGCACGTGTCTAAAATGACCGCCACGAGAGGGTGATTAGCTCGGCACCACATAGGGAGTTCGTTAGTCCTTGTACCGAGCTGGATTGACCATGAATAGGGTCAGGAATCAAATTAAAGCAAATACAATAGAATGCACTAGCTCGGCGCAAGGCACAAGGGGATGCCCCTGATATGGCCGATCTATGGGAGCTACGGATATAGTTTGGCGAGCATTCTGGAATACATAGTTCAGCTCGGCGTGATAAACTGAACTATGTACGAGTCACTCCGAGCTATGTGTAAGCTCGGCACCTCCACGAGAAGGGCGGTGGGACATTCCAGAATATTCTATAAGCGGTACCTTATGAGATAAGGAGCAATCCCGTGAAATAAGGGATTAATATGAACATTCCTAATGTGGTGGGAATAAACCACATAAAGGAATGAGTCCTACATGGAAAGAAAGACTACTGCTAGACGAGATCTAGCAATATATGGAAGCTGACCCTTGGAAGGAAAGTCCTATTGAGAGAAGGATTCCTAAAGAGTATAGGGAACAGTGGCACGAGATGCCTAATGTGAAGGACATCCACGCCTATAGATACAAGGCAATAACCATGACAACAGGTACGCTGTGAATTACTCTCATACGCATTGTGTTTTAAGCTTTCTAGTACGTGATACTAACTTAGGCATCGGAGGGCCTTTGCCAACGAGAGGCAAAGGTGCTCTAACCCTCTTTCTGTCTTGCAGATTCAGGGTTGATTCAAGGAAGCACGAGATCCAGAGTTACGCGGATTTATCCCCGTACAAAGATGAAACCCCGTTCCAAGTAACTTTGTGTATGTGTAGGGGTTAGGATTATTTATTTGGATTGATTGTTTAACTTTAAACATGTTTTCATTATAATCAGATGGAATCGTTTTAATATTTTCTATTGGTTGAGTATTTGTGTGTGCACTCTCAAATACCTAGTTAAACAATGGTTTTCTACGCTTATGTTTGGGTAACTAAGATGGATTATGCTCATAAAATGGATCATGCTGTTGGACAATCCGTGAAAGAAACGGGCTGTGCCAGTGAGACGGTCTATGCTATGGGATAGTCCATGCCTGTTAACAATATAATTATTCTCTTGCCAAATTTTGATTCGAATAATAAACCTAGCTTACACATAACTTAGTTACGTGGTCGAGGTGGATTCGAAACCCTAGATTTCTCCTTCATTCATTATTCATCAATTTCATTATTTATTTCTTAAATTAATTTACTTTCCAAAAACCAATCACTTAAATCTATTTTTCCGAATGAAATTAGAAATTAATCGAAGGTAACGTAACTCATCGAAATTGTCTCCGTGGATTGACACTCGGACTTAGCCACTATTCTCCTGAGTAGTAGTTAATTTTAAGTTTTTATAAATACAATTTTGATATTGTTCGACATTGTCAATATTGATTCATGTTTAGACAAATGATACAACTTAGGAAATCCATCCAAAAATACAAATACAAAAGGCAAGGAAACAATCTAACATTGGAGGGATAATGGGACGACTTAACCCGACCCAACTAGCCATGAACATCATTTAAGCTGAGCAGGTGACCTCAAAAGATATGTCTAGATGAACCATGTATCTCTAGTAGATCAAAGGATTTACTTATATTTCACACAAGTCTCATGTTCCTAGCCAATGTACGTGGGATGGGATTTCAAAATTCCCTCCACTTAAAAGATCAAATATCCTCATTGATCCAACAACTTTGTGGACTATTAGAAAGGTCTTTGGCTTAAGGGATATTGGCCAAACTGCTAAACAAGTTCAAAGATTTTTCCCGATAGTAAATAGCAAAGTTAAACACCATATTACATTACATAGATTACAAGAAGATCAACCAACTAGTAGGAGCCTCAGGTTCACCACTCAATGAATGGCAAAATCTACAAAAGCACCAATCTTTATTTATCCGTACACACACACACACACCCATAGCTGAACTAGTAGATAGAGCAAAGTAATCAACAGTTATGCTCGCAGCCAAATGCTCAATGCCCTTTTGCTGGGGGGTGGCCCTTGTGATATGGCTTATGTTCCTTATGTTTCTTGAGTGACTCTTCCTCTGGCTTATGATCTAGTGGTGGCTTGTGCTCGGGGGGCCCATGCTCATGGGGTGGCTCTTTTTTTGGAGGTCTTTCGCCTGGTTTTGGTTTACGTGGATCAATTGGTCCACCCTGAAGAAGGTGGCGATGTGGCAGCTCCTCTTTTGGTCCGTTGGAAACTGGAGGCTTGTGCGGTGGCTTATGTCTCCTGTGTTCATCGATTGACACTTCCTCAGGCTTATGATCTAGTGGTGGCTTATGATCGCCTCGGCCTGGTTTTCGAGGGTCAATTGGGCCGCCTGGGTTTGGTTTTCGGGGGTCAACCGGGCCCTCCTGAAGGAGTCGACGGTGAGGTGGCTTATGCGGTTCACGTTCATGTGGGGGCTCTTCTCTATGCCCGTTAGTCAATGGAGGCTTGTGTGGATCATGCTCACGGGGGGGCTCCTTTTTTGGAGGCCTTTCCTCATGGTGGTCAGCGGTGGAGGGAGTGACGGTGAATGTTGCAACCACCAGCAGCAGCAAGAGCAAGTAGGAGGAGTGTGACATTTTGGTGTTGTAGTTTGTTGTGAGGAATGGTAGTGAAGAGCTTGGGTGGGGGAGTGGCCTTTTATACTGCATTCTAGCTCAAGTACTCTACTTCGTGTGTAAATTGTTTATTCGTTTCAAAGATAAGGGTAAGGGAAAAGTTAAAGAAAGTAGGAATCAGGAGGTGTGAACAAAACCGAATTTTTCTACTTCACCAGTTTGGATCTTCCCACTGGAACACAATACTGTTAAACAATTTGTATCTACTCATTTGTCATTTTGTACCTAGCTTTTTGCTGTTAAGAGTTCAATTCCTTACTTTCTTCTCTAACAAATGGAAAAATTCAAGGAACGTGAGTGTGTAAATGTCATGCAAAATTTTTTTGCACTATTAAAATTTGTCCGAGTGAGGATTGAAATAGAGAGCACAAAATGAGGATTGAGATTTAGAGCGGATGTCGGAAGATCCTGGTGGAAGAATAATTGAACTAGTTCAAGACAAATACTCCATGTAGTAATGCAAAATGAAATTGAAAAACTAAACAGTTTTGGGTAATTCTAGTATGCTACATGTACGACAAAGCTTCTAAATAATTTATCTCAACAAGGAAATTTTATTTATTAAAATTTGGCATCGTAGGAGATGAAAAATGGTAAATTGTAGCCTAAAGTGCAGGAGACTGTATACTGTGAATCGAGATTTTCACCATAATCACATGGTCGTGATATGGGTATCCATTACAAGATCCTTGGCTGTGAAAGAATTGTGCCAAACTATCTTTATCTCATTTTGGAAAACAGGTTAGAGGAATTCTTAAATTTATAATGAAATTACAAAATTAAAGGTTTTGAAATCGGGATACATCTAGTGTATCGTTTTTCTAATTTCATAAATCGTGTCGGGATACAAATTAAAGGTTTTGAAATCGAGATAATAGCAGATTTTATTTTTCTTGTATTTCCATTGACCATTTGCAGCCCACAGAAGTGGTATTACCCTTCGGGGTTAGTACAAGGAAACAACTAAAAAGGAAAATGGGAGGGCTATGCCCCTAAAGTCTAAACGTCATTTCTGTGTACTTATTTTGGATGGGAAACCTATCCAATGGACGGAGATACACTTGGTTGGGTAGGTCACTTGAGCCAAAAAGATCGTATTTACCTAAAATTTCACTTTATTTTGCGACTTTGAAACCCCCTAGTCTAGGACTTTGCCCCAAACATGTATACAACAGCACCACTAAAATTATCCCTTAATAAGTGCATGTTTTGAAAAATTAATGGGTATAAAGTTTGTAGTATTATTTTGCCCTTTTTAAAAAGTTAATAGGTAAAGAGTTAATGGATAAAAATAGAGAATATTTTGGAAAGTGGATGTAAAAGGTGTAAAGTTGATGTAAAATATGTACTGATAATGTTTTTTAATAAATTGAATTTACGAAGCCACACACTTAAAAAAAGGACAGAGGGAATAGTACTTTTGTATTCCTCTTAATACTAGAGTGTAACTAATTACTACCGATCAGTATGCGTTAACTATGCTCTTGCTAACGAACTATTACTAATAACTTCCTTTTAGCATTAATGCATATCCATTTTCGATTTAGCAAATACAAAGGAGGTCGTGTATGTTTCAAATATTGACCCCATTAGCTTGAGATTCGTGGCTCTTCACCAATAAGACCGGTCATGACTTTTCCGTAGGTTAAAGTGAAAATATAAAATGGAGTTCTTTTGGCTAAATTATTCGAGAGGGTCCCAAAATAGGAAGGCCTCCTAAACTTCACAAATCTTGAGGGTCTAAAGCAACCGCATCTTAAACTTTAACTCAAGGATGCCTATGTTCACCAATCCGCATCTAGCCTAGCTAGCTACAAGAAAATATATATACATTGCCAAATTGGGGAAGATTTCCATCACAGCTTCAGAGCATGATGGAATGCACAGATATTTTTCGCAAATTCGTTTTGATCTCAGTTTGGGGAAGATGTCCATCACAGCTTGAGAACGTGATGTTTGATCTCTGTTTGGGGGAGTTTACCATCACATCTGGTAAGCGTGATGGTTGTGGAGGTTTTAGAGCGCTTTTGGATTTTGGGGGAGTAATTACTTTCATCACAATTAAACATAGAAACAAGATTTAAAAAAACACTAGTGATAATCACTTTTTTTTTAACCCAGAGAGTAAAAAATATGATCTTTCCAAATTTCATAGTGCAATTTTTATGCATTATTGTAGTAGTGACGTGGGATATTTGGTCACCTTAAATCTATAAGCTAATTGGATAATTGTGTCCAATGGCAGTGATCAGCAAACAAAGGGTACGTACCACGTCTTAATCAAACCCCATACACCAGTTACTCCTTATCCACATGCACCCGTTTACAAAAGCTTGATTAATCCATTCATTAGGCTTTAATCCTCATGTGAAAGTTAAAAGCTTTAGTGTGAACAACTAGGGGAAATCGGCGGCCGAGTTTGTGGGCCATCTTTCTTTTTGCTTTGAGACTCCGAAGCCATCAAACTTTTGTCTTTTCGGCCATCTCTTCTCTTGAATCACTCCTTTCTTACTTTCTTAATTAAGTACTTAGTTACTTACCATATCTATCTGCTTTGATCTGTGGGTTCTTAAGATATACTCCAGTATCTTACTATTTTTGTATGCATCAATAGGGACGGAGCAAGAAATTTCTCTACGTAGAGGTGAGTTTTTTTCCCAAGATACTTTACAGGGGCAAACTTATATATTAATAGGAAACTTTATTTTTTTTATATAAAAGTAGAGGTTTTTTTTTTCTTTGTAGGAGTGACTGCTCCTACTGTCCCCTTCCTGGCTCCATTCCTATGCATTAAACATGGTTAGTGCTTAGGTCGGCAAGAAATCAATGGTCTTTTATTAAGGGATTAATTAGCCATTTGATTTGTATTTTGTCAATTTAACAGTTACTGGGTTTCAAGAGAAGAAAATTCTTTAGCGACAACATCAAATGGGTTTTCGTCGTTTCATTTGGTACTTTCTCATAACTTTTAGTAGTTTCAAATATTAGAAAATTGTCAAGTGTGGTGTCAACATTAAATTTTAACGGGGTCATTTACAAATTAAGAGAAAATTTCAATGTAGTAATAGTGAAATATTTTTTTTTCCGCGGGGTAACCCGACCAACTCATTTGTATGTGGTGTCGCGGCAGCCGGCTCGGCCCCCATAGTTCCAGTGCTTTAGGACATCTCTTTTATAGGGTGGTCGCCCAAATCCATTCGTCCCTCTCCTTCCTTACCAGCTCATTTGTCGATTGGCCATGGACTATTTTCTGTACTGGATACACTTAAGGGGTGTTCCACTAACAAAAATCTATTTCTTTCAAATACCGAGACAAACCATTTTCTCACAACACATCACATAAAAAACTATGAAAAAAACTGAGTTAGTGGAAAAACCCCTTATTAACCTTTCTCAAATGGGACAGGACACGTTTCTTTCACAAGCTAGATCATTAATTTTCTCGAGAATGTGTATTGGTCCTCTTTGATAGTAGGAAAGTACATGCTCACGATTGCGTTTTTCTCCCATTCCCACCTTGCATGGTGACCCCTCAAATGTACTATAGGCATAGTTTCAATCATTTGTCCATCAACCCCAAGATTAGTCTCAGTGGTTGATGAGTTTACGTTCTCAATAATTAATCAGGTTTTGAATCTTGAGATTGGCCACCATGGATTACCTTTGACTGAACCAAAGAGGGGATTAGTTAAAATATGCGTAAACGGACCCAAACACTCTTGACCATTGATCAAAAGAAAGTGTTTGTCACTTATTACTAGTGTAGAAGGTACTAGACTATTTGAGGCGGATCGTTACATTTTTATAGGATGTACCCAAGGGATTACTAGAGGTGAGTCATGTTAACTTATCATGAAGATAAAATCTTAAAATATGAGGGACTCCGAAACGATTTTCAGCATTTTCATATGTATACCAAAGCAAGTGTTAGTGGTATGTATTTTTAGAAAGAATTTGGCTAACTACCGTCTAATACGCAATGGATAATGTACGTGCATATAGTTCCGAATAACTTATAGTAACAATACAAATCTCTTGGTTATGTATCGATACACTTTCAAACTCTTTTTCATAAATCGATACATGTTTGGCACATTATTTATTGTCCAAACAACCAATTTGGATGTGGTATTAGAAGGGAAGGGGTAGTACTTATGGACCTGGATGACTAATTTCGGACCCACACTGCATCTATTGTTGAGGATAATTTCACACAGGGGAATTATTTATGGCCCGTCGTGTTTATACCCCTAGGGAGTGCCAATAATGGACTACCTAGATCCTATGCACAAGTAATACTCCTTCTAATACCCACAATCTACTACAGACCCTCTCATTTATCTTTCTTCCCCAATTTCAATTACCAAACAAACCAAGTACTATTTTATCTCATCTTGTTTCCAAAATCTTACAAACCAATTATTATTTATGGGAAGTGTTATTGGCACTCCCCTTTTCTGTATTGACACTCCATATTTTTATCTTTATTAGGTAAACTTATTCTTGTACTTTATATACAAAGAAGAAAAAAAAAGAGAGCTAATATCAATTCCTTATTTTATCCATCCTTCATAAATGTTATATCAATGTGGGTTTGTTGGGAGTGAAGATAAGCAACGCGGTAGCGCTACCAAGGAATTGGGGTAGCACTACCTAGGACCTAATTTGTGAACAGAGTGTTTTGTAGCGCTACAGGTGTTTCCCTGTAGCACTACCGAAAGCCTTAAAGTGTTTCTTTTAGGGTTTTGTTGGCTGACTGCGTGTGAGTAGTTGTGTAACAGTTTTCAGAGCGTGAAAACTATGCTCTGAAAACTATAGTGAGGCAAGAGAAAACCAATCTAAGAGAGATTGTGAGAAAACTTGTACTCGTTGATTCGATTTCATAGTGGACTGGTGTGGCTCCCGTGGTTTTTCCTCACGTTGAGGTGGATTAACGATGAAAATCTGTTCAATCCTACAACGCAAATGCCCCTACGGATCTTGGGAACAATGAATCACAGAAATAGAAGCAAACAAGTGCGTAATGAAAAACTGGAAAGAAAAGCAAGACACAAAATATACGTGGAAAACCTCAACGAGAGGAAAAACCACGGGAGCCACACCAGTCCACTACGAAATCGAATCAACGAGTACAAGTCTTCTCACAATCTCTCTGAGATTGGTTTTCTCTTGCCTCACTATAGTTTTCACGCTTTGAAAACTGTTACACAACTACTCACACGCAACCGGCCAACAAAACCCTAAAAGAAACACTTTAAGGCTTTTGGTAGCGCTACAAGGAAACACCTGTAGCGCTACAAAACACTCTGTTCACAAATTAGGTCCTAGGTAGCGCTACCCCAATTCCTTGGTAGCGCTACCGCGTTGCTTATCTTCACTCCCAACAGGGTCCACCATCATTAAATAATAGTCCTACTATTTTATCACTCTAACTATTTTATCCACCCAAAACTCATCTCGCATTCAATCAAGCCATAGGAATTATGATTATTATTTTCACTTTTTAAAGCACTTTTTTGGGCATCAATTGTTATAGATAACCACCCTTTAAACTTTTCTCAAACTAATGGAGGTAGCTCAATTGGCCAAGACTCCTACATGTGGTTGTTATTCCTTATTGTATTTGTTGGGTTATTTCTTTCTTTAATAGATGTATTAGTTGGGTTTGTCTGATGGTGATTGTGAATTGAACTTTGCTTCAACTTTCTCTATTTGTGTGTGGGTGTTTGAGTTGAGCTTAGAATGATTGCAAACTTTATTTCCAATTTGATTATAATTTTATAATTGTATTCTCCAACCGTTTGACAAAAAAAAAAGAGAACCATGTACCCTCGTATTCTCGTAATAGTTTTGAAAAATACAGCTACCCATTCGGTTACTATTGATATTGAAAATATACTGTCAATCTCTTGCTTTTGAAATTACACTACAAGAAAATCAAGATCTAGTAACGGTTTTCTTAGTAACGGTTGGATAAATCGTTGGTAGAGATTGGTTATAGTAACAGTTTTAGAACCGTTACTAGAAACATGACTTTAGCGACGGTTTTTATTGAACCGTTAGTATATTAATGTACTCTAGTAACAGTTCAAATCTAACTGTTACTAAATACCTTCCTCTAGTAATGGTTCAAATCTAACCGTTACTAAATACCCTCCTCTAGTAACGGCTCCAAACCACCTGTTGCTAAATATCCTCTAACCATTATTAAATACCCTCCTCTTTAGGCCCTCATAATATATATGCTAATGATGCTATATTATAAAGGCCAATTTAAGAATATCGTCAATTATATCACATAATTATAAGCGGCTATAACACTAAAATTTTAAATGAAGGGTTTAATCAACAAACACAACAAAATCAATGATCTAGATCTTGATGATTGTGCCGCAATCGCATGGCTACTGACCTACTATGCATTCAGTTATTGACAAGACTTACTTTTACTATTAATTGCATTCCGATGAAAGGGCTTTCTAAATAAGATCGAGCCAAAAAATTGCACAAACAACTTAATCAGCAAGAACCACAAAATCAATGATCTTGATCGTCATGATTATGTAGTGGTTGTGTGGCTACAGTTCATTTAGCTATTGCACAAGTCTTAGTTACAATCAATCATATGTTGATGAAGGGGCTCTGTAAACCCTATTGAGCCAAAAATTTACATGAACGATTTAATCAACAAACCCAATGAAATAAACGATCTTGATCATCATGATTGTGTGTGGTTGTGTGGCTACTATACATCCACCTATTGCATAAGGCTTAGTTTGCTATCAAACAAGTTGAACATATAGATTCTAAAAGCCGTTGCTGATTCTATTTTTATAATGATCGATCTGAACCGTTAGAAATTTATATTTTTGTTATTTTGTCATTGTCACCAAAATTGGAAGTCATTTGTTATTGACAACCATATGATTGAAAGACATTAAAACATTCAAATGCATTAAAGACTTATATACACTACAAGAAGAATGGGTTTTTATAGCATTATTTGATGATTCAAGCTGTTCATTACTCTTAGAATAATTTTTCAAGTTATCCCACGAGAAATCATCTTAATCCGACGTGTATAAGTGGTTGATCCAAAACACTCTCAGATTGAGAGTAATGAAACGGGGGAGTAAAGATCAAACACTTACGCACATTGGATTAAGTTAATTTCTCACGAAGCCATTCCAAAAATTATTTTAAGAATAATAAACGGTTTAGATCATCTGTGTGAGACACACAATTGGGTCTCTGAATAGTTAATTTCAATTTTTCATCTCAGTCCTCACTCCAGATCCACTATTTGGTGTCCCTATAATCTTTCAATTTGTATTTTCCAAAAATAAATCCTCATTACATTATTTTTTTAATTTTTTCGTCAAAAAAAAAAATTCACATATACCAATGTGCACTTGTACACTGAGTTTGAATTTATTTATCACTAGATAAATATACTATGTTACAATTACTCCACTACTATCATCTTAAGGTGCACAAGGATTAAAATAGCTCATCATATCCGATTGAAATGATGCACAGAAAAGTTATAGAGGTCGACGGGAAAAACGAAACACACCATCTGGAAATCAAATACTCCATGGAAATATCTTGTCGCTTGGAATTTTTACCGCTTCCCCCAAAATATTTGGCGCTCGAGGACGATGGGTTTCCCCCCAAAATTTTCATGGCTGATAGAAATCCATTCCCTCATTCTCCAGTTCTCTCACTGGCGATTTCCGTCTCCAGCCCTCTCACTAGCGACGACCCCTTCTCAATCTTGCTCTCATCGTGCGACGGCGCCTTCAATAGTGAGCTTTTGGTGAGTCTTCTTCCTCTTCAAGCTAGTTAGGGCTTGCATAAAACCCAAATGGGAGTTTGTAGAAATCCATTACAGGGCTTATAGACCTTTTTGATATCCGTAGTTTAGAGTAGCAGATGACTTCCATTGTTCCGATGTCTCGCATACCAATTGTTCGACGGAATATCTTTAACATTTCTTTGCCTTTGAACATAAATCGGAATACAAGTATTGAGTTTTTTTTTCCTTTTTACACAGATGAAGAGGAGAGGGAGTACATATATATGCCCCAAAATATTTGTTTAATCCACCCCCTTTTTATATACAAATATTGATATGGTGGGATTGAGTGCTATTAGCAAACGTATAAACTGCTATCTTTGGGTTCAATAGAGAAATCCAATTGCAATTTTCTATTCGGTTTAATTTGTTTGTCCTTTCATGTTATAAAATGCCTTAAGTATTACAAACCTTGAACTTTGGTAATGGAACCGTTATTTTATTACTAGATCTTCTGTTTGATCCCCATTTTCGACATGATTATTTTTGAGGTTGAAAAACTTGTTTATTTTTGAAAAACTCAGCCTGAATTCTTACTTAGTCAAAGTGCATTATTAATCAGAAAATTTGATTACTGAGATGGAAGGCTCGGATGAGTTGGCAAGGCCTATTGTTCCTACGTGACGGCGGAGCCCCCGGTTCCTTTTCTCATGTACCCAAGTTTATATAAAGCAACTGATCATCTTACCATTTGGAGCGTGAGAGAAGATTCCTTGAAACAAAATATTAATTCCTTTCTTTCAAATGCCCATCATTTTCTCTTCTTACGTGACAAACTAATGCTCATATTTCTCGTGTCTGTTTGAGGTGGTGTATTGGATAGACTTGTAATTGTCTTTATCTTTTTGTTATTTATAGCTTTGGATCACCGGTTGTATTTATCTCTTAACCGCAGTTTATCACTTCATTTCATGTATGTACATGTCCTTGTTTTATATTGCTAGCTGATAAAGATTTGATCCTAATCTCACCATTAATTTGAAGAGTGAGAGAAAAATCCTTCAAAAAGGATATTGTCTCAAGTGTCCGTGAATGTTGAACGAGAGGTGCAGGATGATGAAGAATTAATATCCATAGTTGATAATGTAGTGCTCCTTCACAAGATATAAAGGGCCACTTCAAAGATGAGGCATTACTAAGCTTGATGCGTTGGCGTTTTGAGGTTGAAAAACTTTACTAAGATATAAAGGGCCATATGAACAAAAATCTTTCAAGGTAATTCACGAGAGCGAAGATTAAGAGCACAACGTAGAGTAATGTTTGAAACCGATAGTGAAGGAATTAAAAGATTTCATGTGACTAAGATTTCATGTGACTAAGATGGTATGTCAAGCTCAACAACGCCTGCTGTCCTCTCAAGACAGCAGGCCCCCCGAATCCCTCCCTTTCAATCTATGTCTCTTTTAGGAAGTATAAACAAGTATATCAATGTCTCATTAACTTTTATAGGGATGTTTTGGCTCTTTGCATGAACTTGTTTTTTTTGTTTTAGTGGAATTGCATGAAATTGTTTCTCTCATGATCTATGTGGATTCATTGATGATGACATAGAGGTTATGCTTTCCTTTAGTCTGGGTAATTCGTTGAATTGTTGTGTTTTGTTATTTGTAGTGCATAGTGGAGGATGTCCAGGGTCCAACTCAGGCTCGTTCTCGGTAAGGTTACGCTTTCCTTTAGTTTGAGTAATTTGTTGAAGTTATCCATTCAACTTTCTATTAGGCTATTCAATATTGGTTATCTGAAATTTGTTTCTTAAAGTTCTAGATAATTTAATATCATAGCTAGAACCCAATCATGAACTTCAATTGTCTTGGTTAGTATATGAGTAGAAATTAGGCCAATTGATTGATGACTTTGAAGATCTGTATTTAGTCTCTTTATCAAGATGTTTACTTGTAGAACATTGTTTCTAATTGTGTTGTACATTTCTAATTGCGAGAACACGGTCGTTTTATGTTTATTATTTTGCTTGTTTTAATTCTTTGTTGTGTTGTAGACATGAAAAAGAAACGATATCACATTTCGTCCATGGAGATTCGTTCTAAACCCACACGTTCAGTTGGTGCTTCCCAGTCAAGTGATGCTTCACTACATCCCCTCTCACCTGCTCCCCTAACTAACCAAGGTTGCTCACAACCTACCCATCAACAACCATCAGATTATGAAAGGGCCAAAATTGAGACAATTCAAAGGAATAATATAGAATTGAGATCCCTTGGGCTGCCAGAAATTTCAATTCCTTCAATGGATGTGGTTCAACACAACCCATTAAATGACAATGGGAAGCGAAGGAGGGTTGATTTGGGTGATAATGGTAGAACGTTAGTTGGTGAGGAAAACAATAGACCTTCCCAGTCACATGTTGCTTTACAACTTTCTCAGTCACGTGGTGCTTCACGGACTATCCAGCCACAAGTTCCATTGGAGGATTCATCACCAAATTTCTCACAGCCACAACAGAGGGAGGATGGTTTTGACGTGGGAAATGAATTGGATGGTGAAACTGAAGTTGGCATAAGAGGTATTGTCCATCATCAAACCTTTTTGCATTATTGAATTGACTTTTTATAATCTAGAATAACAATTGGAACAAGCACTGATTTAAGAGCTGGAAACTATAATTAAAGTGCAGCATTTAGTTTTTCTTTGATGAAAACTAGTTGTATATGCTGGAAATATGATCCTAGTAGATGGAAAATTAATTATTGAGTGCTGAACTAAAATCTAGTTGTTGAAACTGTCATTAGAAGCTCTTTTATTGATATCTTAGTTTGATCAAGTTGCTTTTCAATAGATGGATCAGGTAAGGCAAACAAAAGAGGAGTCACACGTTTGTCGGACATTTGGAATCTGCCACCTGGGAGCAAAATTGTTGTCAAATTTAATGCGGTTTTGCTACCAGTTGGAAAAGAAGGTATTGTGTTTAATCGGTTCATAGGAACCGTTGCAAGGAAGCCACACTTGTGCCCTATCAATTATAATGATTGGCGAAAGGTGCCATATCAATATAAGCTAGATTGCTGGAACATCATTGAGGTATTAACTTGCAAGTTCTAAATATTATCTTTTTAGTCGAATGAATCTCAAATTGCTTCTACGTTATCTTGTTTTAGTCCAAGTTTGAATTTCCTGAAGATGAGCGAATAAGGGACACAATCAAACACAATACTTTGAAGTCGCTTGGGGAAAGTTTGAGACATTGGAGATATAGCTTAAAAGCGCAATACTATGACCTATCAAAGACTGCTGCACAAATAGTTGCTGCAGCACCTGCGACTGTTAATCGTGATCATTTCGCTGAACTTGTTGATTTTTGGTTTTCGGAGGAAGGAAAGGTATCGACAATATAGTTTGCGACTCAATATTTATTTAGTATTCTATATTGGACTAGAATTCATGAGTCTAATGTTTTCATACAGAAACTTAGTGACAACAAGAAGATACGTAAGGGGGAAAATAAAGTTCCACATACGGTTGGATCTATAACATATTCCCAACACGCGTATGATTTGGTAATTCCTATATATAACTTATCTATTTTCTAAACTTTTCTTGTTTATTTGAATTGTAACTTTCCTTATGAAATGGTTGTAATATAGGGGGAGAAAACTGGAGTTGGAGTTGATAGAGCAGAGATGTATAAGCAGACCCACGAGAGGGGTGGCATAGCCGTTAATGACATTGCATCTGAAAATATCGTCTGCTAGTATATTTTTTATATATTTGATAAAGAGTATATATTTTGCATTCGAACTTCACTTCAAATGTGGAGACTAATACATTTCTATCCATTTGCTCTTGTTTTCCATGAATTGCAGAAAAAAATGGAAGATTTGAGGAAGTCACAACAAAGTAGGTTGAAAGAGAAACCTAAGGGTGAACTAGTCTGGTCCAAGGACGACATATATTCACAAGTGATTAACAAAAAAGAGCATTCTGGTAGTCTTCGTGGTATGGGGTTTGGGTACACTCTTACAAATAGTGGCTCAACTTCCAATAGTGATACAAGGTTCAAAATCACTTCAGACGAAGAGAGAATGCAAGACAAGGAAACTATACGGGAGCTGCAAGAGAAGTTGGAAGCTAATAACCAACGGATGGAAGCTAATAATCAACAGATGAGTACTATGGCCGGTGAAATGAACCTTTTGAGAACACAAATTGACTTCTTACTTAGGCACTCTGGTTTACAGGTTATGAATATAGTTTATTTATATTTGCAATTTGTATAATCATAATTTTTATATGCTTATTTGGAGTTGTATTGTTTCTCATTGCATGTCAATTATTCTTTGACAGGTTCAAGAAGGTATGAGTGGTACTCGTGATCAAGCTTCTCCCCAAACACACCAAGGATCATCTTTTGCAAGTCATGAAATAGAACCACATGGTATGTGTGTTCACTTTCCAGTTGATTGATATTTAAAGTTTAGTATATAGAAGTGAATGTGACTTGTGAGTCGAGTTAGAAAAAAAGCAATACCGTGGCAGCTTGTGTTTGCAATAGGAATAATTTGCAAGGCATCTTAGTAACCAAACAGTTGACAACATATAGGAATAATTTTTGCATCCACATTAAATTAGCCATTGTAGAGGCATGGCAGCAACTATGACTTGACAGCTATGTTGCGCGGATCCTCCATTTTGGCTGAAGTACCCGTGTCCTATGTCCGACACACGCATCCATTTTGGACACTCGGATCCTCTAATTGTATGATATTTATAGAAAAAGACTACCAAATTAGCTGAAAAAGTGATATTTCTAGACTTTCACATGGACATGAAATAGAAAAAACATATTTTTCTTAACTCTTCTTGTTTAAATACAATAATAACTATAATTTTTTATATATAACCTGCTCTATTCATGCAATATATACTACAAATAGGTGCTCAGGACACGTTCCCGTACCCGTACCCCATTGTGGGACACATATCCCAGTATCCTAAGATTTAAGTCGAGGAAGGTCCGACGCTTGGACGTGCACCGCACCCGGATACTCGTACCCGAGTCCATGTAACATAGCTTGACAGCATATAAAACAAATAAGCATCCTTGAGTGATTCTCCTACTAGTAGCATAGTAGTAAACCATGACTTGAGAGATTCTCCTACTAGTCTTTAGCTTGAATCCATTCCACTTATAAAATCTACTGCTGCTATTATCATTTCATCTGTTGTTGTGCTTCTGCTGTTTCTTATGGTAGACTTTGCTACCTATGTTGCTGCTGTTTTTACTATTTTCTTGCTACATTTGTTGTTGTTGGTATGCTCCTTCTGCCTAAAGTTGCACCTTTCTCGATCGAGGTTCTCTCATGCTTTTTAGGTGTATTCTATCTATGAGGCTCATTCTCAGCTGCTGCTGTCCTTGTTGTCTTTCTTTTATTCTCTTTGGGAAAAAATCAATTGAAATGCCATTCATCGATACATAGAGAGAATGTGTTTTTGAAACTTTGCCAAGACTGATCATTGGGCCAAACTTGACACAAGGTTGAGAGGTAGTAATATTTACCTAAGTCTTTTGTCCTAGCTATTATAGAGCCCATTTGTTCATCCTCCATGCCATTTTTTAGCTATAGTAAATATTTTAATTAGAGAAAAAGCTCAAAGGTAGTAACTAGTCATGCGGAATACACAACCATTAGCGAATTGCCCATGTTTGAATATACCTAGAGCATATGGCTGGACAATGCATCATCACACTACGGTGACAGCACACAACCTCATCACTATGAAGATCCTAATTTTCTCTTTTTTCTTTTTGTCATTGTGGAGATCTTTTGTTGTTGAAAGATTGCGCAATTTTGTGGTATTGCTTTTATATCATTGATCGAAAATAGGTTGATTCAAAATTCAAAAGCCAATATAGAAGGTTTTAATATATTCTCTTGTTGTTTTTATTACAGGTAATAAGACAATATAGAGGGTTCATTAGCAATTGCAAGTGAATGTTAATTGGTTCGTGTTAGGTAAGTGTTCACTATATGAAGCAAGGATATACTCTCTAGCACTTTTTCTAGACAGTTGCTTTAGACTTGCATTGTTGAAAACTTATCGAATCTAAGAACCAAGGATACTGACAAGGGACACGGACACGGACACAATTTGGATACGTGTCCGAGCATATCGGAAAACGTGTCCGACTCAAAAAATAAATAAATAAAGCAAGGATACTTTTTTGAATCTAAGAAGTAAGGATACGTGTCTGACACGACACGAATACAATTGTTGCTATAGATTTTCATTAATTTAGATATTTTTCATTGCCTTTTTTATTGCAGGTAGTATGACAATATAGAAGAATCTAGCGACGTATATCTATTTTGATGGAGGTCTTTTTTAGAGGGGAGCTTATGATGTTTTTGTGATTTTTGTTTGGACAAGTCTGAGGGAAGATATACCTCATGAATGATTTTGTTATGCTAAATATGAGGGAGATTGGATTGATGCGCTGTTTATTTTTGACAGGTTCTTGTGATGATTTTTCGAATTATGATATTAAGTTTTATTTTTGAATGAAATTGCAATTCCTCGACTTTTAGCATTATGCACATTTAATAACAATTTCATAGGTATATATATGAAAATAAATGGAATATATATGGCTATTTTTTTTTTATAAAAAAAAAGGGTCTATAGCAACGGTTTCAAGTGTTACTATGGCTACTATCGGGGAAAAAAAAAGGTCTATAGCAATAGTTTTAAGTGTTGCTATAGCTGCTATTAAAAAAAAGAAACTTGTCTATAGCAACAGTTTTAAGTGTCGCTAAAGTCTAACAATAGTTAAGGGTAGAATTGGGATGTAGCAACGGTTGTAAGTGTTACTAAAGCAACCGTTACTAGAAAGAATAGTGGTACCAACAGTTCACAAAAGCGTTACTAAAACCCTACAGTGACGCCGATCTTGTAACGCTTCCTCAAACCGTTGGTATAGGTTTTTCGGGCTTTAGTAACAGTTTTAGGCATCTTCTGTAACATTCTCAACCATTGCTAGATCTTGGTTTTCTTGTAGTGTTAGTGCCTAAATTAAAAGAAGCACCTCTTGCTTTTGTATTTATGGGGAAAAAAAATTTAGTGGTTTGGAGGTAGGTTTAGTATTTTGGAATTGTAGTTGTAGAAGGGTTTTGCACTCTTCGAATCTCTCTGAATACATTTACTTTCTTCCATGCCAATTTCATCTTTTGATTTCTTTGGTTAATAAAATTTTCTTCCTCGTGCAGAAAAAATAAACAATGAGGCCTCATTAACTCTTTCTTTACTAGATCTTAAAATTTCGTGCCCATCTGGCCATCTATAAAGCCAAAATAAAGAGCCCATTTTCCCAACAGGAATTTGCCTTTGAAGAACTGTATTCCATTCCCTGTACCCTGCGACTCTGTGAGCAAAGTAGCAAACTAAGAAGAAGATGTTGGGAAGGGGGATCACTACTGTGCAACCTGTGCACGAACGGTGTTGTGTACATTCAGATCGTTCGTTGCTCTGATGGACTGTATGTCCAGATTTCACCTCAACACATTTACTTCCGAACCATTCATTGTCATGGGTACAAGATCAAAATTTTAGCCATCCATTCAAACAACGGACGGCATGGATGTGCACAACTTAGTATTGTGCACGGGCTGCACAACACCATCCCTTCTTCCTAGATATTGACCCCATTGTTTAAGATTCTAGACCAGTATTACTGCAGGAGAATACTTCATCCGTACAAATTTATTGGTCCCTTTTAAGGATTTGAATTTATTCGGGGAACGTTATCATTACATTTGTCATATTTTTTCTTTTCTTATTGTACCCTTCAAAACATCATCATTATATAAACTTGCTTTTTAAAATGTAAAACAAGAGAGTAAACTCATCAATTTTTTCCCATTACTTTTCATTTGGGACATTCTTTTTGGAACAAAAACTGCCATTTCAAACAAAAAATTGGGGATAGAGAGACTACATACATGGCCAAATTGTTTCATGGAACTAACAGTAAACTAAAATAGTATGAACGCGAATCACTAGGATAAAGTTTTAAGCACAAATTCATGAAATTATTTCTTTGGTCACTACAAGAAATTACACCAATGCCGACTAAAAATGCCGACAAAATGAATTTATTCAGCAATTGATATACCATTGCCGACTAAATTATCTTATTCGTTAAAAGTACGCTTTTACCGAGCAAAAATTACATTTCAGTCGGGAATTTTGGTGGGAAATTTAATGCCGACTGAAGTTTGGTCGGCGATTGCATAATAATTGTTTTAAAAATCTTGGACGATGTTTTCAGACTAACTTTTTTGCATTCTTAGTTGGCATTTATCAAATTCTGATTACTTTTTTTTTTCGCCAATTTAACAATTCATGGAATTGTTGGCACGGCATTTTGGTATTTCCCGAGCAAAATTTAGTCGGCAATTACTACGATATTTCCCGACAAACATAATTACTCGGCATTTATCAATTTTTTTGAATACTAATTTTTTTAACACTAATTTAAAAATTCATGGAATTATTGGGGGGGCATTTTGGTATTTCCTGACCAAAAATTCGTCGGCAATTGTGTACGATATTTCCTGACTAACTTACTTAGTCGGCATTTATCAAATTTTTTGAATACTGAATTGTGTGCATTTATCAAATTTTTGAATAATTATTTTGTTTAGATTTTGCATCAATGCCCGCCCACTTGTTATTCAGATGATAGGTATCCTCTAATTAAACGTCTATCGATACGCGATCAACTTTATTCTTGGTAGGAATAATGTACTCCATAATATGTAAAAGATAAACGGTTTGGATCACCAAATAAAAGCTCTATTTGGGCTCTAATGGTCCAAAATAAGACTTTAATATCTCGGGATCCATTAAGCGTAATCCGATCACATGGTTATCCATATTTGATGATCTCCGATTTTGGTGACAATGATGGAATTACTGAGGCGTGAAATGCTAACGATTTAGATTAATCGTTGTAAAAATTGACTTTGTAACGACCATTAAAATCTATACCTTGAATGTAATTAATAACAAAGTAAGTCTGGTACTGTAGTTGAATATAAAGTAGCCACACGACTGCAATACAATCACGATAATTGAGACTGTTGATCTTGTTCTGCTTATTGATTAAATAAATCTTGTAAAAATTTGGTTCCATCAAGTTTACAAAGCTCCTTGACCGATACACAACTTGTTATTTGAATGATAGTTATCATCCAAATCAACGTCCACCGATACATGATCGACTTTCTTCTTCGTAGGAATGATGTACTCCATAATATATAATACATAAACGGGGTCAGATCGCTAAATAAAAAACTTAATTGGGGCTCAGGTAGTGCAATATAAGAGTTTAATGCCTCAGAATGCATTAAATGTAATATGATCACGTGGTCACCCATATTGGATGATCTTCGATTTTGGCAACAATGATGAAATCTGCGAGATCTGAAATCTTAATGGTTTAGATCAACCATTGTACAAATTGATTCAGTAATGACATGTAGATGTATATATTGAATGTAGTTGGTAGCAGACTAAGTCTTGTGTTGTAGTTTAATGTATAGAAGCCACTCAGCTGCGACACAATCATCATAATTGAGACCGTAGAAATTAATTTTTTCATTGATTGCATCATTCTCGTAAAAATTAGGCTCTGAATTTAGAAGGCTTTGGGACACAATTTCACTAATGAAATGAGTTTTTTTTTAATGGATTAAAGGTGTAGCTATAGTCAATTAACTCAATTCTTAATACGAGTGATCTAATACATGTACTATAGAAGATAGATATATGGTTTCGATCTCAAAAAATATCCCAGGTGTGCCTAATTGGTACACACTACATAATAAGAATTCACTTGCTTTAAGGTAACTTAAAACGTCAAATGTTTTAATTATCTGACGATATTCAATATTTAGGTCGACGATAGATCGAATTCATAAATTCTAAAATCTTAACAGTTCAAATCGACCAATCAAAAACTATTATTGACAAATATGTTTAAAATAGTTATATAGATATTGCACGATATGAGAACACCTAAGTTTTCATAACCTCAAGTATCTCAATCGGTAAAAAAAATTGGCGCCAATTGGAATTTTTCGTCAAAAGTATTGGCGCGCTAAATGGGAACCCCCGGACTAATATTTAGCCGCCAAATATAAAATCCCTAAAACAGGCACCGTATGGAGCACACAGACCTGATCAAAACTCATCACCAAAAACTTGATCAAAACTTTCATTCAGCCCCACTCTCATTCTCTCTGAGGGTATGTATTCTCGTGATTTCAACCCCTCTCTATTTTTTCAGACAGAGGGGAGTTGATGTCCCTAGCGAGAGACAACACCTGCTGTCCCGGCGATTTCGGGGAGTTCCGATCTTGTGTCGATGATTGAAAAAGTTCACATCGAAGAGCTCGCCAAGTAGAACAAGTGTACCAAAAATTTGCTCAATCAAATACTATTTATTACCTGATTGGTACAGATATAACTCAAGAATAATGGGTTTGAGTGGTATGATCTAGTGTTTTGGATGTATTCTCTTCAAGATAAAAATGTTTCGATTAGGTACTAAATGATATTCGATTGAACTAATTTTTGGTACACTTATTCTACTCAGCGAGCTCTCGAACGTGAGCTAATTTTTGGATGCATTCACTTGAACGGAACTCCTCGGAATCACCGGGGACAGTAGGTGTTGTCCCTTGTCGGGGACAGCAGCTCCCCTCTGTCCCAATTTTCCCCTAAATTTTTGGACACTTTATTACAAAAAGAACGTTCCAGAGATTTAGTGGGCGGCGTAGGTTTCTTACAAGGGTACGTATTTTTCCCTTTGTCCTTTGTGTTGTCGTTTGTATTCACGGGTGCAGGCATGGAGCAGCCATGGAGGCGCTTTGGTTCGTTTGGGACAGGGCTGTTTGGTTCTCAAGGGGAGGGGAGGGTTTCATTGACGAGGGTTTAACCGATCTGTGGTGTAGACGTGACGGACAGCCCAACAGGTTGTTGTTGCCCTTACTACATGCAGGGTTCTGATTCACAAGAAATTCCCTGTCCCGTGAAGTGGTTCCCCTGTTGGATCCACTTGAGGTAAAATATGTTCTGTACCAAAGTGCAAAATTATTCCATTGTTCTTTCATTGATTTATGTATTTCCAGTTTTTGAACTTCTTTGTTTGATTCCCATTTTCTTAATACTCCACCCTCTTATTTGTTCAATTGGTCAGTTCTTTTTCCTTCATAACATAGATGTATATATTTAGGTGCTCATACGTCAAACAAATTCCACTGGTTGTGAGTTTCCTTAATAATTTGCTTATTTGTGGAATTGGTCTCTAGTATTGAAGTATGTGGTGGTTGGGGGTGGAGAAATAGAGCTAACCATAGACCTAATATTCTAGTTATGGAACAAGATTTTTTGGATGCTAGTGTTTTAACAATATACACACATGTATACACCCAAACGTGCAATTGTTTTATACCTTTGTATTTCTTACATTCCTAAACACTCCATGACTATTGGATTAACTCTTGTTAGAGACGTCATGCAGTTCAATGTGTTCAACTCTTGCCATCCGCAAGTTAGCTATATTTTGATAGATTATGTCACATACCAAGTGTTTGTATGAATGGATTAATGCATACCACTTGTGTTTAGGATTCGTCTTCTTATATAGGCGATTATTTTGTACTTACATTCCACGTGAAATTCTTCTTTATTAGGAATCCTTCCAAGTCTGGGATTCTTCCTTATAGGGTAGTGTAGCTCACATGATTCTGGATTCCTTATTCGATAAGGATTCTGGCCAAGTTGGCCACTTCTCGCTGTTCTTGATCCTTACCCTCGATGGGAGATTGCCCTTTGTTTAGTATGAAACTGACTTTCCTTCTCTAAGTAAGATTGTGCTTATCTTCGCAAGCGTAACTTATTCTAGAAATATCTTCGAATATTCCTTCCTTTCCTTCTCTTCGCTAGGAAAGTCTGCTTCTAGGGTTTATCCCATGCTAGGGCGTTCCAACCGCACTGCCTGACGAGTAGGTTCATAATTGTCAATATTGAGTTATGGGCTTGGTGGCCATCCAAGTTCCATTTCGTGTTATTTACAACGTGTATGGGCATGTGATGATTTTGACGAGCTTCTTTGTACAATTTTTATGATTTTGGGAAAACACCCCACACCATTGCTCCCTAGCTTTCAGTCATCCATGCATATGCGCGCTTGACGAGCTAAAGCTTATGACGAGCTGTTTCTGAGGTATTATCTTTTTGTACAGTCTTTACACTTTGTACTAATGAGCTTTACAAGCTATAGGTCTATACCTAAGGGCGTGAACGTAACTTCCAAGGTACCTTTTTGTCCTTCGGGTGTCTTAAATCATTGCATCCCTTTAATTTTTTGATTTTGACATTTCCCACCTTTTCCTGAAGAGGTGTGAAGAACCAAACGTTGTCGTTTCGAATGACGTCATTAAGCACTATTTTGAATCCGAATATGTATAAGACTTTTTCAAACCCTTTTTCTTTCCATATTCTTGCCATTTAGGAGAGTGTGTCCTGTTGAGAGTGTAATTATTATCGTGCCATTAGTGTTGTCTTCTTCACAGCCTTCCCTTCCGTTCTTCGCTGGAGAAACCTTCTCTCCATCCGTCGTCGGGCATCTATAAGTCTTTCGCTACCCTCTTCACTTCTACCTTGCATAGTCAATTTTAGGGTTTTCTGTGGGTGTCTCTTCTTTCGTTATGGGTAGGTTTAGAACTTTGTGTGATAACGAGGTACACATGGAGGCCTTTCGTCGTCATCATGGCATTCCCGACGATGTCAATCTTGTTCTTGCCCCTCTAGACACCGATACCCGAGATCAAACTGAGGGTAATATCCATGTCCCCTTGTTGGCCATTGTTGATGGAGGTCTTAGGTTTCCCTTCGGTCCGTCACTGGACATCCTAACGCGCAACCTTTGAAATCCTACAAAAAGACAACTCTGTAATCTTCGCTGCTAGGTTGCGAAACAAAAAAGTGTCATGATGATGACACTGAACCATCCCTGCTATCTGCATTGTGGCATGAAGACAATCAGAAAAAATATAAATCACGTTATAGTTATAAATTAATACTCAGTTAACAGCTTCATAAATTGCTTCGATTTCCGTTTGTATTGGTGTGGCATTATATGTAGATAAGACTTGCTTTGGGCAAGTTCATAATTCATAATCTTGTATGCAGTTGATTTTTTTCTTTTGGGTGAAATGTTAGAAAAATATTATTAAATAAAAAATCACTGGCCAAAAAAATGTGTACACACAAAACTATTGGCCATAAAACCATCAGCCACAAAATTACCTACAAAGAAATACAAAAAAAGTACAAAAAATAAGGATCAAGGAGCACGTCGTCATTGCTATCGTCGTCAAGAGCCCAAAACTCGAAAACCCAAATCTAGCTTCCCCTGATCCAATAATCGGGCATGGTCACTCGCATCGAAACGGAGAAAACGTCTGCCACAAGAAGTCTCCTAACGCCAAAGAAGCTTGGTGATAGAGGAGATCGAAGAGTTGTAAAGAAGCTGGGGTTGGCGGGTGGAAGGGGTGCAGAGGGAGATAGGGTGTGGAACGGTCGCTAGGGGTTGAGCCACTTGGGGAGGGGCCACCGCCCATATCACTCGTTCTCACTCACTCACTTTCTCTCTCTATCTCTCTCTCTCTCTCTCTCTCTCACTTCCTCTCACTTCTCTTTTCTTGTATGCACTTGATTTAACCTTTTAATTTATAGCGATTGAATAGAGGCAATAACATAAAGACTCTACCAAGGAAATATTACATATCGAAGTAGGCAATTCAATGAGTGCAGTAAAAGGAGTTGAATCTGCTCTTTTCTGATTAAAAAAAATCTATAGGCCGTGGTTTTATACTTAGGATACTTTAGACTCTAACTAGTTTTCACTTTATTCATTGAGTTCGAGTTCTTTAGTTTACTTACTTATCACTTAATTTGTTGGATTACTTTTTTTTGTCAAAAAAGATAACCGATAGTATTATAAATTCAATCATGCATTAAATTAAGAGGAAGTCTCGTCCTTTAACAAAGGACCGACCAACCAAAATGGAGGAGTCTCAGTCCGAAGACCATACCCCGTACCAACTAAACCTCTAGAAGTAATAGTGTGAGCCATTGTATTGGAAGACCAGCGAGATATGTTCTTGAATTCACGAGATGTTCTTGAATCCACAAAAAAAAGATTAACTCTGATCTGTTTATTGAATAAAAGCTAAATAATGTCATAGGCTTACTGCCTTATTTATACTAAGAGGAATCCAATCAAAAAAGAAATTACCCAGAGTGGAGATCAAGCAAATCATTACTTGAAAACCAATGACTATAAGGCAAGGAAATCAAATCAAATCTTACTATAACTAAATTAAAAACGTTCAAAACAATTAGCACAAATAAAATCTCCTAATAGTAATCGTATATAAAAGTTATTACCCAGATAATGGTTCCATAAATAATAGGGGTGTATAACTTGTCCTACATCATCTTTTGTGATGGAAAATCCTTTTTATTCCATCGAGTAAATTAGTTTCATCACAAGCCCACAATCACAAAAGAGAAAATTGTCAACTTTGTATAGAAGTGGATCATCTTCCGTTCATCATGAGCTCTAATGATTCATCAAGACTTCATCATGAGCTTTCTCAAGCCTCCATGAACAGGGTTTCTATGATCTCTATACTCTAAACTGAAGTTTAAAATATGAAACTGAAAATTGAAACTATGAACTATAAGCACAAGTTTTTGTTTGGAGACCCAACGATTCTTTGCAATTTCCAAGTAACTCTGTGTATGTATTGGCGTTGGGATTATTTATTCATATTGATTGTTTAACTAAGAACATGTTTTCATTATGATTAGATAGAATCGTTTTAATGCTTTCCATTGGTTGAGGATTTGTGTGTGCACTCTCAAATACCTAGTTAAACAATGGTTTTCTACGCTTATGCTTGGGTAACTGAGATGGATTATGCTAGTAAGATGGATCGTGCCGTTGGACAGTCTGTGAAAGAGACGGGTTGTGCCAGCGAGATGGTCCGTGTTATGGGATAGTCGATGCCTGTTAACAACATAACTATTCTCTTGACAAATTATGATTCGAATAATAAACCTAGCTAGTTTACACATAACTTAGTTACGAGGTCGGGGTGGATTCGGAACCCTAGATTTCTCCTCCATTCGTTCTTCATCAATTTCATTATTTGTTTCTTAAATCAATTTAGTTTCCAAAAACCAATTACTTAGATCTCTTTTTCTAAATTAAATTAGAAATTAATCGAAGCTAACGTACCTCAATCAAATTATCTCCATAGATCAACACTCGGACTTGGCCACTATTCTCCTGAGTAGTAGTTAATTCTAAGTTTTTATAAGTATAATTTTGATATGGTACGACACGGTTAAATTTTGGCGCTATTGCTGGGGACAGTTTGCACGGTTACATAGGTTCGATTAGTTTTTATTTTAATTCTTAGTTTAGGATTTTTTATTTATTTTTTTTGTTTGGCATTATTTTGCATGTTTTGTGTTAGTAGTTCTTTTCCTGATTTATTGCTTACTATAAAAGAAATTGAAGCTGACAATTACTTAGTGTTGGAGGACATCCGGGGCGGATATTGAAGTCACGCCGTGACTTTGTGAGTTTTTAACTACTTTTTTTTAAAAAAAATCTAGAAGTATTCGGTTGCATTATTTGTTTTATTATTTTTCTTTACAAAAAAAAAAAAAGAATGGAATATGCCTATGGTCCCCAATATTCTGAATATGTCCAAAAGCAATTTAATTTTGCCCAACGATTTCCTGAACCAATGTATAATTGTTACTCCAACACTTATTTAATTTTGCCCAACGATTTCCTGAACCAATGTATAATTGTTACTCCAACACTTATAGTTTTGGATGGGAAAATCATTTTAGTATTTCGTGGACATACCATGCTCCAAACTAACAATTTGCCTCATCCACTAAACAAGATTTTTCTAATGCTTTCAATTCTTCGGGCCTACCACTTTACTTTAAATCAATCCCCACATCAACAACCTTATCCTCCTTCTCCATCCCGAGTATATTCTATTGAATTTCAGGACAAATTTATGCAAGCTCTGCAAGGGTTTGAGGCTACTAACCAACTCGTTCACTCTCACACACAGGCTCTTTCGAGGATAGAAATCCAATTGTCACAAATAGCCAATGAAATTAATTTAATTGAAGATGACACGTTGCCTAGTCATCAAGTTACTTATCTAATGGGACCATGTGAAATGGAGGGTTCAGAAGTGAGTGGTTGCCACCATGAGCAAACAAAGGCATTAATGACCTAAGAGAATGAGTGGATGGTGGACATTGAATTTGATGGGAGCATGAGGGATTTAAAGGAGCATATTGAAGAGGTAGACACAGAGTCTGAGGATGATCATGGTGATATGAGTGAATTGATGACTAACCCTATGAGTTTGAAGATTGAGGTTGCCATTGAGGAACAAGAACCTTTTGTGCATAAAAGTTTACCAGTAGATGAGGTTACCACCGTTAGCAAGATTGCGAGTCTTGTCAACAATGCTTTAACTAATTTAGGCATTGATTTATTGATTGACTTAGCTCATTGTGATGATAATTTTGAACTTGATGAATCTATTGGGCAAGTGAGTTCATTGGTGGACTCTACTCCTTGGTCAGTTATTGAGGAGTGGATATCCAATGGGGATGCTCTCCCACCTTCTTCATTATCTCCACTTTTGATTGTCACAGAGTCGCCCGGATGTGAGTTTCAACCTTTGTCACCCGATCCTAGTTTTGAATGTTTGGCATAGTCTATTTTACATGAAAAGATAGTTGTCTTATCTAATCTTGTACCGCATCCACTATTACACAAGATTATCATATTAGAACATATTGATTTTCTTGGTGTTGATATTTTTTATGAGGGTTACCATCCAAGCTTACTTTTCATCAACAACTTGAAAGTTAAGTTTTTTTGGAATATGTGCTTGGTGGAATTTCAATTTCAAAAACGACTAAGGCTATTATGATACTCTAAGTATTTGATCTTATGATATGGTCAAGTTCAGTTTTTGAAAGAGAGCTCAAAAGCGGGTGAGATATTTATGTTAGTAACTCTTCATGTAGTGGTGGAAGTTCAAAATCCACGTAGGTGTAGTTTTTTTTTTTTTTTTTTTTTTTTTTTATATTTAGTTTGTAGTTTGTTTTTCTCATTTAGTTTTTAGTTTTTTATTTCTTCATTTTAGATTTTCTCTTTTAGTTTTTATGTTCTCGTGTTCTTTTTGTTATGTTTTTATGTCTTCGCGGACTAACACTTGCATGTTGCCTAATTTGAGTTGGGGGGTCTCTTTCCCCATTTGCTTTGCTTTTATGTTGCTCAGCAATCGAGGTGATCTCTTTCTTCTCTCTTCATTTATGTCCTTATTCTTCAGTGCTTAAGCATTCAACGAGGACATTGCATTATCCAAGTTGGGGGGTGTTTCTTTGTCACTTGTCTTGTTTCTATTTAGAGTCTTGAAAATCTAAAAAAATTAAAAAAATTAATCTAAAAAAAAAGGTGAACCAACGAATTTGGATGCTCGAGTGTACTTATTCTTGATTGATGGCTGCTAATTAGTGATGTGATGGTTGTTATGTGAGTTGATGTCTAGAGGTGAGTTCAAAGATCGATTTAAGCTTGTGAATGAAAAGTTGAAAAAAAGTACTTGGTTAGCCTGTGTCACCTATAGTTGGATAGTGTTTGATTACTTGAGTTTATGATTTTGCACGCGCATTGTCCCACTTGAGCATTCACTGGCCTCGAATTTGGTTCACATGTCATTGATAGTTTGGTATAAGTTGATTTGGGTTCACATTAATTGAAATCCCTTCCCTGTCGAAGAGAGAAATATTGCGTGCTGGATTGATGTTGGTTATCCGGGCGTTCATTGAGTATTTGGACAATCGGGGTTTGCTCCCATTGTATTGTTCGCATTACAAGATGGATAGACCTTGTAAAAGCATTGGTTGAATGTGGTTAGTTTGGGTGTCTCCCTAAAGTCTTTTTGACTCAAGTAATTAATTCCGAGGGGTCTCTTTGAACCTGGTACCTTGAGGCCGTTTGGCTTGGGGATGGCCGACCTAAAGCTCGATAAAAGGGTCAACTCCCAAGAGATCCGGGCATTGCATAGGCGCAAGAGAACAAAAAAAAAAAAGAAAAAGAAAGAAACAAAAAAAGAGAGTAAAGAAATTGGTTGAATAAAGGGATGGGGTGTATTTAGAGATACACTAGGCTATCGATAGTGTGTGAACTATTTTTTAGGTTGGTGAATTTCTATGTGTGGTTCTCATTTACACACATGCTATGTGAAAATTTTCTATCTAATCGTAGGTGAGAATGCTAATTTTTGTGCTAGGTTGGATACGGAGATTCACTTGTTTAACTCCTTTTATGAATGAAGTATCTTGTATCTGACTTGCTTGCATTCATTGTGGTAATTTGAGAGGTCATCAGTTGGGTTTGAGTTGCATTTGAAGTATCCAACTCCTTTGTGTTTTGTGGGTGATCACTGTTGAAAACTCTCACGAGACTTCACTTATCCTATCGGGGCCGCCTGGGGGTTTCAAAGACATATCTCTTTTAGTTTTTTGTTTATATTATTTGCTTAGTTCTTTTATTTGCTAAGGGACTAGCAAAGTGTAAGTTGGGGGGTGTGATAGGTGCTTAATTGTAGCTAAGTAAGCCGTCTAAATTATACTTGTGGGTCCGTTTATCTTGTTACTTGGAGCGGATTACATGGTTTAATGTGTTTGTAGTCTTTGGAGATCAATGAACCAAATAAAGTGTAATTTGGAAAGAAAATCATTCAATCCCGAATTGAAAAGGAATCTAGACAGCCTTCAGTGTTTTGGCCATATCTTTTCGCCGGAGTGTCCCATTGAGGCAAGGTTTATGGCAACGGAAAGAAAATTCAATTTCCTAAAACTTTCTTGTTTAAGAGTTTTCAAAATTCCAATGCATTAGAGGTTGAAATTGGGCTAGAAGTGGGCTGCAGAAGACAAAACAGAATTTTTAGGAAGTTTTTGTGAGATTAGACTTCCTAAACTTTTTCTTCTACTAGGACTCCAACAGATTTATGAGCACTATGAAAGGAGGATCCAAGGTCATAATTAGGGTTCTGAAGTTGAAGCAAGGCTTCATGTCCGGCTAAATACTTTCTAGAAGAAAGATGAAGCCCCTTTCCAAGTAACTCTGTGTATGTGTAGGCATTAGGATTATTTATTCGGATCGATTGTGTTAACTAAAAACATGTTTTCATTATGATTAGATGGAATCGTTTTAATGCTTTCTTATTGTTGAGTATTTGTGTGTGCACTCTCAAATACCTAGTTAAACAATGGTTTTCTACGCTTACGCTTGGGTAACTGAGATGGGTTATGTTCGTAAGACGGATCATGCTGTTGGACAATCCGTGAAAGAAATGTGTTGTGCCAGTGAGACGGTCCGTGCTATGGGATAGTCCATGCCTGTTAACAATATAATTATTCTCTTGACAAATTGTGATTTGAATAATAAATCTAGCTTACAAATAACTTAGTTACATGGTCAAGGTGGATTCGAAACCCTAGATTTCTCCTTCATTCGTTATTCATCAATTTCATTATTTATTTCTCAAATTAATTTAGTTTCCAAAAACCAATCACTTAAATCCCTTTTTTCGAATTGCATTCGAAATTAATCGAAGGTAACGTAACTCATCAAAATTGTCTCTGCGGATCGACACTCGGACTTGGCCACTATTCTCCTGAGTAGTAGTTAATTTTAAGCTTTTATAAGTATAATTTTGATCTTGTACGACACTGTCAATATTCATTCATGTTTAGACAAATGATACAACTTAGGACGTCCATCCAAAAATACAAATACAAAAGGCAAGGAAACAATCTAACATTGGAGGGATAATGGGACGACTTAACCCGACCCAACTAGCCATGAACATCATTTAAGCTGAGCAGGTGACCTCAAAAGATATGTTTAGATGAACCATGTATCTCTAGTAGGTCAAAGGATTTACTTATATTTCACACAAGTCTCATGTTCCTAGCCAATGTGGGATGGGATTTCAAAATTCTCTCAACTTAAAAGATCAAATATCCTCTTTGATCCAACAACTTTGTGGACTGTTAGAAAGGTCTTTGGCTTAAGGGATATTGGCCAAAGTGCTAAACAAGTTCAAAGATTTTTCCCGATAGTAAATAGCAAAGTTAAACACCATATTACATTACATAGATTACAAGAAGATCAATCAACTAGTAGGAGCCTCAGGTTCACCACTCAATGAATGGCAAAATCTACAAAAGCGCCAATCTTTATTTATCCGTACACACACACACACACCCATAGCTGAACTAGTAGATAGAGCTAAGTAATCAATACTTATGCTCGCAGCCAAATGCTCAATGCCCTTTTTGCTGGGGGGGGTGGCCCTTGTGATATGGCTTATGTTCCTTATGTTTCTTGAGTGACTCTTCCTTTGGCTTATGATCTCGTGGTGGGTTGTGCTCAGGGGGCCCATGCTCATGGGGTGGCTCTTCTTTTGGAGGTCTTTCGCCTGGTTTTGGTTTACGTGGATCAATTGGTCTACCCTGAAGAAGGTGGCGTTGTGGCAGCTCCTCTTTTGGTCCGTTAGAAACTGGAGGCTTGTGCGGAGGCTTGTGCGGTGGCTTATGATCGCCTGACACTTCCTCATGCTTATGATCTAGTGGTGGCTTATGATCGCCTGGGCCTGGTTTTCGAGGGTCAATTGGGCCGCCTGGGTTTGGTTTTCGGGGGTCAACCGGGCCCTCCTGAAGGAGTCGACGGTGAACAAAAATGAATTTTTCTACTTCACCAGTTTGGATCTTCCCACTGGAACACAATACTGTTAAACAATTTGGATCTACTCATTTGTCACTTTGTACCTAGCTTTTTGCTTTTAAGAGTTCAATTCCTTACTGTCTTCTCTAACAAATGGAAAATTCAAGGAACGTGAGTGTGTAAATGTCTTGCGAAGAAATTTTGCACTATTAAAATTCGTCTGAGTAAGGATTGAAATAGAGGGCACAAAATGAGGATTGAGATTTAGGGCGGACGTTGGAAGATCCTGATGGAAGAATAAGTGGACTAGTTCAAGACAAATACTCCACGTGGTAATGCAAAATGAAAGTAAAAAACTATATAGTTCCCTTAATTCTAGTATGCTGCATGTACGACAGCTTCTTAATAATTTATCTCAACGACAAGGCAAGTTTATTTATTAAAATTTGGCATGGTAGAAGATGTAAAATGCTAAATTGTAGCTTAAAATGCTGGAGATTGTGTACTGTGGATTGAGATTTTCACCATGATCACATGGTCGTGATATGGATATCCATTACAATATCCTTGGTTGTGAAAGAGTTATGCCAAAGTATCTTTCTCTCATTTTGAAAAACAGATTAGAGGAATTCTTAAATTTATAATGAAATTACAAAATTAAAGGCTTTGAAATTGGGATACATCTAGTGTATCGTTTTTCTTATTCCATAAATTGTGTCGGGATACAAATTAAAAGTTTTAAAATCGGGATACATATATGTAGCTTGTTTTATTTTTCTTATATTTCCATTGACCATTTGCAGCCCACTGAAGTGGGATTCCCCTTCGGGGTTAGTAGAAAGTAACAGCTAACAAGGAAAATGGGAGGTCTATGCCCCTATAGTCTGAACATCATTTCTGTGTCCTTATTTTGGAACAGGATGGGAAACCTATCGAATGGACGGAGATACACTTGGTCAGGTAGGTCACTTGACCCAAAAATATCGTATTTACCTAAAATTTCACTTTATTTCGCGACTTTAAAGCCCCCTAGTCTAGGACTTGCCCGAAACATGCATAAAACAGCACCACTAAAATTGTCCTTTAATAATTGTCTATTTTGAAAATCTAATGAGTATAAAGTTTGTAGTATTATTTTGCCCTTTTTGAAAAGTTAATAGGTAAAGATTTAATGGATAAAAATAGAGAATATTTTGGAAAGTGGATGTAAAAAGTGTAAAGTTGATGTAAAATATGTAATGATGATGTTTCTTTAATAAGTTGAATTTACGAAGTCACATACTTAAAAAAACGATGGAGGAAATAGTAATGTTGTATTCCTTTTAATACTAGATTGTAGCTAATTACTACCGATCAATATGCGTTAACTATGCTCTTGCTAACGAACTATTACTAATAATTTCCTTTTGGCATTAATGCATATCCATTTTCGATTTAGCAAATACAAAGGAGGTCGTGTATGTTTCAAATATTGACCCCATTAGTTTGAGATTCGTGGCTCTTCACCAATAAGACCGGTCACGACTTTTCGGGAGCTTAAAGTGAAAATATAAAATGGAGCTCTTTTTGCTAAATTATTCTAGAGGATCCCAAAATAGGATGGCCTCCTAAAATTCTCAAATCTTAAGGGTCTAAAGCGACTACATCTTAAACTTTTACTCAGGGATGGCTCTGTTCACAAATCCGCATCTAGCCTAGCTGGCTGCAAGAAAATATATATACATTGCCAAATTGGGGAAGATTTCCATCACAGCTTCAGAGCATGATGGAAAGCACATATATTTTCCACAAATTCGTTTCGATCTCAGTTTGGGGAAGATTTCCATCACACCTTGAGAACGTGATGTTTGATCTCTGTTTGGGGGAGTTTACCATCACATCTGATAAGTGTGATGGTTGTGGAGGTTTTACCGCGCTTTTGGATTTTTGGGGAGTAATTACTTTCATCACACTTAAACTTAGAAACGAGATTTTAAAAAACACTAGTTACGATCACACTTTTTTTAACCCCTGAGCGTAAAAATCCCTTAAGTGAGATAGAAAGTTTTCCTTTTACTCCTTCTTTATCACGCTTTTGAAAAAACTATGGTTTTTCCAAATTTCATAGTGCGATTTTATGCATTATTGTTGTAGTGACGGGGATATTTGGTCACCTTAAATATATAAGCTAATTGGCTAATTGTGTCCAATGGCAGTGATCAGCAAACAAAGGGTACGTACCACGTCTTAATCAAACACCATACACCAGTTACCCGTTGTCCACATACACCCGTTTACAAAAAGCTTGATTAATCCATTCATTAGGCTTTAATCCTCATATGAAAGGCAAAAGCTGAACAACTAGGGGAAATCGGCTGGGAGTTTTTGGGCCATCTTTCTTTTTGCTTTGAGACTCGAGGCCCATGAAACTTTTGGCTTTTCGGCCATCTCTTCTCTTGAATCACTCCTTTTGTACTTTCTTAATTACTTAGTTACTTACCATATCTATCTACTCTGATCTGTGGGTTCTTAAATATACTCCAGTATCTTCCTATTTTCGAATGCATTTAGCATGGTTAGTGCTTAGGTCGGCAAGAAATCAATGGTCTTTCATTAAGGGGTTAATTAGTCCTTTCAAGACTGATCATTTTGGATATATACAACGGTTAATTGTAATCCCCTCTGACTTTAAGTGGGGCCTATGTATCATGCGTAGGTTCCCTCATGTGAGAGGAGTGTTACAAATAACCGTTATATTGAAAATTCTATGTTGAAAACTGAAGAGGAGCTATACTTTAGCCATTTAATTAGTATTTTGTCAGTTTAACAGTTACTGGATTTCAAGAGAAGAAAATTATTTAGCGTAGTGGCAACATTAAATGAGTTTTAGTCCTTTCATTTGGTACTTTCGCATAACTTTTAGTTGCTTCAAATATCAAAAAATTATCATGTGTGATGTCAACATTGAATTTTAATGGGGTCATTTACAAATTAAGAGAAAATTTCAATGTAGTAATAGTGAAATATTTTTTCTCTGTGGGATTGCCTGACCCACTCATTTGTATGTGGTGTCGCAACTGCCGGCTCTGCCCCCATTGTCCAATTGTTTAGGACATCTCTTTCATGGGGTGGTCGCCCAAATCCATTCGTCCCACGATCGGTAACTCCTTGCTTATTAGCTCATTTTTTGACCGGCCATGGATTATTTTCTGTATTGGATAGGGGGTGTTCCACTAACAAAAAACTATTTTTTTCAAACCCTGAGATAAGTTATTCTCTCACAACACATTACATAAAAAATCGTGAAAAAATTGGGTTAGTGGAACACTCCCATATTAATCTTTCTCAAATGGCACAGGACACGTTTCTTTCACAAGCTAGATCATTAATTTTCTCGAGAATGTGTGTTAGTCCTCTTCGATAGTAGGAAAGTACAAACTCACGATTGCATTTTTCTCCCATTCCCACCTTGGATGGTGACCCCTCAAATCTACTATAGACATGGTTTCAATAATTTGTCCGCCAAACCCAAGATTAGTCCGATTGGTTAATGAGTTGCTTTCTCAATAATTAATCAGGGTTCGAATCTTTAGACTGGCCACAAAAAAGTAATTTTTGATGAATTTTCTAATTTCAGCATGGATGGTCTATCTTTGACCAAACCAAAAAGGGGCTTAGTTAAGATATGCATAAGTTGACTCAAACACTCTTGACCATTGAACAAAAGAAAGTGTTTGTCACTTATTACTAAAGTAGAAGGTACTAGACTATTCAAGGCGGATCGTTACATTTTTATGGGATGTGCCCAAGGGATTACTAAGGTGAGTCATGTTAACCTATCATGAAGATAATTTTATCGGATGTCCCCAAGGGATTACTAGAGGTGATTAGTCATGTTAACCTGTCAAGAAGATAAAATCTTTAAATATGAGGGACTCCAAAACGATTTTCAGCATTTTCATATATATACCAAAGCACGTGTTAGTGGTACGTATTTTTAAAAAGAGTCTAGCTAACTACCGTCTACTACGCAATGCATAAAGTGCATATAGTGCCAAATAACTTATAATAAAAAAACAAATCTCTTGGTCATATATCGATACACTTTTACGAATATCCCCACAATCTACTACAGACCCTCTAATTTATCTTTATCCCTCAATTTCAATTACCAAACAAACCAAGTACTATTTTATCTCATCTTATTACCGAAATGTTACAAACCAACACTATAAGAAAAAACACATTTGGCCACACCCAAAAAAGTCACCGAAAGAACATATTTTGTCGCCCATACCCTTTGGCTACATGATCTACTATAGTCACCAAATCCGTGACACTAAAAGTCAACGGCCACAGAGGAAATACGCTTGTCGCGGAAAGACGCTTACGGCGACAAGAACACTTGTCACGGAAAACAAACTTTCGGCGACAGGATTGTCGCCAAAAAAGGTCCCATCAGCAACAATAGTGTGTCGCCAAAAATGAATGCTCACATGGCAAAAAAAGTGAAATGTCAGTGGGGCCACTGCCGAAGTACTCCCTGGACGCGTTGCACATTTGTTTTCGCCGAGATTGGAACCCAGGACCTTTTGCTTGCAAACACACATCCTTAACCACCAAGCTACAGCTTCACTTGTGCTATAATTGATCGATAAAATTATTTAAATTACGATTGCTTAAATTTTTTAATCCGAAAAAATTTGTTTGGTCCTTTTTTTAACCAAATAACAAATGTTCAAATGTGTCTATAAAAAAAATATATTGATGTCCTTCGACTACTTCACGATTTATAATTTTTTTTTCATGATTTTTTTTTTCTTATAATTAATGCGGTAGAAGCTATGACTAGGAACCACCCATGGGCGTTTGTATGGGAAGCCCATTGAAGACCACAATTGAGCAAATGACTTGGTAAATAATAGGAGCCTCACCTAGGAGCTATATATTTTTAGAGCACATTGTGGATAATGTAATTTGTTCACCTCAAAAAAAAAAAAAAAAGATTGTATTTTTAGAATTAGATTCTAAAGGCATGAAACAATTTGCTCCTGCCACGAACATTTATTACACAATATTCTAAATTGGCTCAATTGCCCTCCCTACCAATCTAAATTATGGAAAACTATTATGCTCAAATAAATAAGTTATTTGGGTTTTTTTTTTTGTCTTTATTCAATAGTTTTCGCATTTGTTAGTTTCCGGTTAAACTTTTGTAGATTATTGATTCTTTTCGATGAGGGGAATCGAAAAAGTAAAAAAAAAAAGATCATGATCCACTCAAATTTTTTTAATAAAGCCAAAAAATCTAACTTTATAACTTTATTTTGTCTTTATTCAAAATGTTTTAAGTTTGGATCATAATTTTTTTATTTTTCCGATTACCCTTATCGGAAACTAACAAAGGTGTGAAAATTTTGTATAAAGATCGAAAAAATAAGCCAAGTGACTTATTTAGCCAAAGCACCCAAAGATTTGAGAAGTTCTTGGCGATTTATTTATTTTTTATCGTATCAATTGGTGTCTTTAAGAAGAAAATCTTTTCTTTGGGATACGAAGAGGAATTTGAGTTTGTGTATACGAAAATTCTGAAAGGGGCATTTTGGAAATGCTAAATGACAGTGGAGAAGTCAAAACAAGTAGATTATTATGTGACATTAACATCTCCCTAATCTTTAATGATCAATTTAAATGCACATTCTGTTGGAGCAGGTCACTCATTTTATTACTGTGCCAAGAAATTGTTGTTTTGGCGCCTAAATTTCTAACTTTTGGAGATAGCAAAATAATGTTGTCATCGAAAAGGAAGTTTTAGTGACATAACTACATGTTTTACCATTGCTAATTAATCCTTCAACAAAATTCTGGCTTGTCATGTCGCCATTGGTATATTATCGGTGACAGCAACAAAAGCTTGTCGCCAAAAAATAAGTTTCAGTGACACAGCTACATGTCGCCATTACTAATTAATCTTTTAGCGACATTTTGGCTTGTTGTGTCGCCGAAGGTATACTTTTGGTGACAGCAATAAGAGCTTGTCACTGAAAAGTACGTTTCAGTGACACAATTACATGTCGCCATTGTTAATTAACCTTCAGCGACATTCTGGCTTGTTGTGTCACCTTAGAGGTATTTTCGGTGACAAAATGGTTACTTGTCACCAACAATATGTCGCCAATGGTGTTTTTTGTTGTAGTGCAAGTATTATTTACGGGAAGTGTTATTGGCACTCCCCTTTTCTGTATTGGCACTCCCTATTTTTGTCTTTATTAGGTAAACTTATTATTGTACTCTATATATAAAGACAAAAAAAGGAGTGCTAATACCAATTCCTTATTTTATGCACCCTTCATAAAAGTTATATCAAAGTGGATCCACCATCGTTAAATAATAGCCCGACTATCTTAGCACTCTAACTATTCTATCCACCCAAAACTCTCATCTCGCATCCAATCGAGCCATAAGAGTTATGATTATTATTTTCCCTTTTTAGAGCACTTTTTTGGGTGTCAATTGTTATGGATAACCACCCTTTAAACTTTTCTCAAACTAATGGAGGTAGTTCAGTTGACCAAGACTCCTACATGTCACTAGGAGATCAAGAGTTCAAATTTTCTCCACCTACGTGTGGTTGTTATTCCTTATTGTATTTGTTGGGTGATTTCTTTCTTTAATAGAGGTATTAGTCGGGTTTGTCTGCTGGTGATTATGAATTAACTTTGTTTCAAATTTCTCTATCTGCGTGTGGGTGTTTGAATTGAGCTTAGAATGATTGCAAACTTTATTTCCAATTTGATTATAATTTTATAATTGTTTTCTCCAACCGTTTAAAAAAAAAGAACCATATACCCTCGTATTCACGTAATAGTTCTGAAAAATTCAGCTACGTTTTTTTTTTTTTGGCAAGGCAAAAAAGTTTCATTAATCTTGCAATAGTCACAAGACTAATAGAAATAAGGAAATAACAAAAAATGTTCAATCCGAGACCTAAACCAACGATTGGCAAGAAACCAATTGAGGGTACCCAAAAGACGAGCCCACCTAAAGGCCTAAGCCAAGCACTGAAAGAGTCTACAAAAACTCAAATCATACAAATATTCCACAATATGCTCAATAAAAGGCATCACCTAAAAAGTTAAGGCATGCTCCTTGAACCCCACAAACTTATTAACCCCACTTCTCGAAAAGCCAGCACAACCAAAAACCTATGAACCCCACAAGCAACCCCATTTCCCGAAAAATCTGCTCGTCTTCTTCGATTCTTTTGCTTCACCCCTTTAGCTTCCAAATCACACGTCACCGCTCAACCCACATGCACTGCCATCATTACTACCGCAAAACTCAATCTCAACCTCAACCTCATATCTAGCCACTTATCTGAAACACCGCTCACACTCCTTTAGCCAAACACCGTTGTTGCCCTCAAAATGAATCCTCATCGCCATTGCTGCCAAACCCGACCCTATGCCACTGTCGCCGCACGGAACCAACGAAGAAACGAGCACGGCCAACCAAAGCTGGAACTCAGGGAACAAGCCCCTGTTGCTGCCCCAAAGATCAGCACAACCACTCCTCCACTACAACCACCGGCACATAGCAAGCCAAAACCCATAGGACCAGCCACCTCACACCAAAGAAAGTCGTCACAGCAACACCTCAACCTGTGCACGAATGGTGTTGTCTGATGGACTTTCCAGATTTCACCTCGACACCTTTACTTCTGAACCGTTCATTGTCGTGGGTACAAGATTAAATTTAAAACATCCATCCAAGTAATAGATGGCACGGATGTGCACAACTTAGTGTTGTGCACGTGCTGCAGAGCACCATCCCCTCTTCCTAGATATTGACCCCATTGTTTGAGATTTAGGATGGAAAATTCATTTTAGTATTTTGTGAACACACCATGGTCCAAACCAACACTTTGTCCCATCCACTAAGCAAGATTTTTCTAATGCTTTCAATCCTTCGGGTGTACCATTTTACTTTAAATCAATCACCACATCAACAACCTTCTCCTCCTTCTTCATCCCGATTATATTTTATTGAATTACAAGAGAAATTTTTGCAAGCACTGCAAGAGTTTGAGGCTACTAACCAATTCGTTCACTCTCACACAAGCTCTTTTGAGGATAGAAATCCAATTGTAACAAATAGCCAATGAAATTAATTTGATTGAAGATGACACATTGCCTAGTCATCCTGTTACTTATCTAATGGGTCCATGTGAAATGGAGGGTTCAGAAATGAGTGGTTGCCACCATGAGCAAACAGAGGAAGTAATGACCCAGGAGAATGAGGGGATGGTGGACATTGAATCTGATGGGAGCATGAGGGATTTAGAGGAGCTTATTGAAGAGTTAGACAAAGATCGAGTCTGAAGATGATCATGCTGATATGAGTGAATTGATGACTAACCCTATGAGTTTGAAGATTGAGGTTGCCATTGAGGAACTAGAACCTTTCGTGCATAAAGGTTTACCAGTAGATGAGGTTACCACCGTTAGCAAGATTGCGAGTCTTGTCAACAATGCTTTAACTAATTTAGGCGGTGATTTAGAGACTGACTTAGCTCATTGTGATGATAATTTTGAATTTGATGAATCTATTGAGCAAGTGAGTTCATTGGTGGACTCTGCTCCTTGGTCAGTTATTAAGGAGTGGATATCCAATGGGGATGCTCTCCCACCTTCTTCATCAACTCCACTTTTGATTGTCATAGAGTCGCCCGGATGTGAGTTTCAACCTTTGTCACCCAATCCTGGTTTTGAATGTTTGGGAGTCTATTTTACATGAGAAGATAGTTGTCTTATCTAATCTTGTACCGCATCCACCATTACACTAGATTAACATATTAGAACAACTTGATTTTATTGGTGTTGATATTTTTTATGAGGGTTACCATCCATGCTTACTTAAACTCATCAACAACTTGAAAGTTAATTTGTTTTGGATTATGTACTTGGTGGAATTTCAATTTAAAAAACGACTAAGGCTATTGCGATACTGTAAGTATTTGATCTTATGACATGGTCGAGTTCAGTTTTTGAAAGAGCTAAAAAACGGGTGAGATATTTATGTTAGTAACTCTTCATGTTGTAGTGGAAGTTCGAAATCCACGTAGGCGTAGTTATTTTTTATTTAGTTTGTAGTTTTTTTTTTCATTTAGTTTTTAGTTTTTTATTTCCTTCATTTTAGATTTTCTCTTTTAGTTTTTATGTTCCCGTGTTCTTTTTGTTATGTTTTTGTGTCTTTGCGGACTAACACTTACATGTTGCCTTATTTGAGTTGGGGGATCTCATTCCCCATTTGCTTTTCTTTCGTGCTGTTCGGCAATCGAGGTGATCTCTTTCCTCTCTATTCATTTATGTCCTTATCCTTTAATGTTTATGCATTTAATGAGGACATTGCACTATCCAAGTTGGGGGAGGGGATTACTTTGTCACTTGTCTTGTTTATATGGATTCGGGGTGGGTGTTGTGCACCGTGTTGTGTAGCAAAACAACGTCATTTTGTTTGATGTTTGTGCACACTTCGAAAGTTTCCAAGGGCCTTGTTTGGAGGAAGAAAAAATCATGACAAAGTGTCTAAACCCAAAGTGCCTCAACCCAAAACTTGAAGTGCCTAAACCCAGAGTACCTAAAATTCAAGTGCCTAAACCCACTATACCCTACCCCAAAGAGCCTAAATCCCCTAAAATTGAACCCCAAAATTAAACACCACACTTAACTCTCCACACAGGGCCCTTGGACATGCTAAAAAAATGAGCAAAACGATGTAGTTTTGTCGCACAACATGGCGTACAACACCTACAGCACAACGCCTCCCCCGGATTCTGTTTATATTTAGAGTCTTGAAAATCCAAAAAAAAAATTAAAAATTTATATTTAAAAAAGGTGAACCAAGGAATTTGGATGTTTGAGTGTACTTATTGTTGATTGAAGACTGCTAATTAGTGATGTGAGTTGATGTCTTGATGCGAGTTCATAGATTGATTTAAGCTTGTAAATGAAAAGTTGAAAGAAAATACTTGGTTAGCCCATGTCAACTATAGTTGAATAGTGTTTGATCACTTGAGTTCATGTTTTTGCACGCGCACTGTCCCATTTGAGCATTCATTGGCCTCGAATTTGGTTCACATGTCATTGATAGTTTGGTATAAGTTGATTTGTGCTCACATTGGTTGAAACCCCTTCCCTATCAAAAAGAGAAACATTGCATGTTGGATTTATGTTGCTTATCTGGGCGTTCATTGAGTATTCGGGTAATCGGGGTTTGCTCCCATCGTGTTGTTTGCATTACAAGATGGATAGACCTTGTGAAGTCATTGGTTGAATGTGGTTAGTTTGTGTAAAGACTCGTGTTTTCAAATAATTTTTCGAAAATAATGTTGGGGAAGTGTGGAAAATATTTTAAAATGCAATATGGGGTCAATGTGAAGTGAGTATATGCATTGGGGTGTCTTTATAACTCATTAGAAACTTGAGGGGCTTAAGTGCAAGTGTGTTGGTGTATATATATCATGTATGGGTTAGATTTTTGAGCAAAATACAACCCCCTCTCTCTCTCTCTCTAAAATAGTCAGCCCTCCTCCCTCTCACCCTCTCAAACTCAATATTCAACCTCATATTCTTCATCTACACGAGATTTAGAGTCTGGGTACGTTTGGTATTGCTTGGCGAAGGTGTATTTCGGTTGGGATCCAAGAACAAGGGTTAGGGCTTTACTTCTCACTTATTGGGAGCTTGATTTTGAGGTATGGGACAAGTTTCTACTCTCTCTAGTTGTATTTTATTGATTTATTGCATATATCTTTGGATTACCTACAAATTTCTAGTTAAACTTGCATGTCTGCATAAATGGGTTTAAGATCTTGAAAATCTCCATTGAAATGGGTTTTGTTTGATTGAGTTTGGTTTCTGCTTAATTGGTTACTAAATCTACAAAATAGTGATTGATATACTCTTATTTCATGTTTAGTTGGTGTTTGGAACATCTAATTTGACTTGAGTTAGAACCCCCCTTTTATTCGAAAAAGCTATTGATCGGGCACCTTACGTGCAGAAAAATTGCTCTTTCTAAGACACAAAAGTGCTCTACTGGTACAAAAACTCACTGGATTCTTTCTACCAATAGACACAAAAGTGCTCTACTAGTACAAAGTGGAAAAAAATGGATTTTCATTTGTCTTGATTCCTTGACCTTCCGGCTGACTTGTTTGGTTCTGTACCTAGTATATCCTCATCTACACTTCATTAATGACCAAAATACCCCTTCCTAGCCTACATTTGCATGATTGGTTATTTTCCTTGATTTTCCAACTTACACTTGACACCTTTAACATAGGGAACTTTGTATAAACATGTGGTTTGATCAAAATGGGTTATGTGGATATTTTGGACACATGAGGGTTAAAGGTAAATTTTTTCTTAAATTGGTGATCTAATTCTAGGGCCACCTTTCGGTGCGTCTCTGGACATGGGTGTTCGGAGCCCATGAAATTCGGCAGGAGTGTTTGGAGCCCACGAAATTCGACAGGGGTGCACGGAGCCCATGAAATCCGGCAGAGGTATTAATTCTCTATTAAAAACAAGTGGTTAATTTGTGAAATGTTTGAGAATGAGATTCTTTGTGAAAGGTACGGCATTTTAATAAAATTGGACACGTATGAAATACTTGGTGGTTTTTGGAACAAATGTGTGTTGATAGATTAATGAGATTTTTTTTTATCATTTTGATTGTAACCATGGTTGATCGTGGACATATGACACATTCGTGATGATATGAGGGTTGACAAATAAGTTAGTGGGACATTTAGGTATTTTTGGATGTTTATGTATTCCATTGGACACTTAGGTTTCTTTTTAACATTTATGTGTCATTTGGATACTTTGGGTTAGTTGTGGAGACTTTGGTTTTTCTTAGACACTTGAGTATTTTTGTGATCATTATTCTCTTGCCTTAGTCCTCCTTGTCACACTTAGCTCAAATGATTTTTGGTAACCAACTTTATGTGCATATATCATACTTTATACACCTAGCGCTGGTAGAATGTTTTCCTACCGGACTAGTGTAGCTCAACCTATCAATTTTCAGGTGCACGTCAAGGAACATGTGTTGGATGCTTGGAGTGTGAAAGCATTGCATGAAGCTTGTTTGACCATGAAGTTATTTTATTCTCTCCATAGCTTATGTATTTTTGGAATATGATATTGTAATCTCTATTCTCTTCAATTTTTGACAAAAATCAATATATGTAATAACTTTAAGATTTTGGTTACTTATGCATGGGTACGAGTATCCTTGACTTAAACCCATTGTATTTTGACTTTGACTTTTTTTTGCTCTAAGGGAAGTTGTTTGCCTTTGGTCATATCTTATGAGGAAATAGTATGTATTTTGGTTATTAAAAATTGAGGGTGTGACAGTTTGGGTCTCTCCCTAAAGCCTTTTTTACTCGAGTAATTAAGTCTGAGGAGTCTCTTTGAACCAAGTACCCTGAGGCCGTCTGGCTTGGGGATGGCCAACCTAAAGCTCGCTAAAAGGGTAAACTATAAAGCCCGCGAGATTCAGGCATTGCATAACCACATGAGAACAAAAAAGAAAGAAAAGAGAAAGAAAAAAAAAAGAAACAACAAAAAAAAGAGTAAAGGAATCTGTTGAATAAATGAATGGGGTGTATTTAGAGACACACTAGGCTATCGATAGTGTGTGAACTATTTTTTAGGTTGGTGAATTTCTCTATGTGGTTTTCATTTACACAAATGTGATGTGATAATTCCCTATCCGATCGTAGGTGAGAATGCTAATTTTTTTTGCTAGGTTGGATACCGAGATTCACTTGTTTAACTCTTTCTATAAATGAAGTATCTCATCTTTGGCTTGTTTGCATTCATTGTGGTAATTTGAGAGGCCGTTAGTTGGGTTTGAGTTACATTTGAAGTATCCAATTCCTTTGTGTTTTGTGGGTGATCACTAGTGAAAACCCTTACAAGACTTCACTCGTCCTTTCCGGGCCCGCTTTGGGGTTTAAAATACATATCTATTTTAGTTTTTTGTTTATTTTATTTGCTTAGTTCTTTTCTTTGCCAAGGGACTAGTAAAGTGTAAGTTGGGGGGTGCTTAATTGTACCCAATTAAGCCGTCTAAGTTATACTTGTGGGTCTATTTATACTGTTACTTGGAACGGATTAATTAGTTTAATGTGTTTGTAGGCTTTAGAGATCAATGAACCAAATAAAGTGCAATTTGGAAAGAAAATCATTTAATCCCAAATTGAAAAGGAATCTAGACAGCCTTCAATGTTTTGCCATATCTTTTTGCTTGAGTGTCCAATTGAGGCAAGGTTTGCGATAACGGAAAGAAAATTCAATTTCCTACAACTTTCTTGTTTATGAGTTTTCCAAATTCCAATGTCTTGGTGGTCGAAATTGGGCTGGAAGCGGCTGCAGAAGACAAAAACAGAATTTTTGGGAAGTTTGGTTGTGATTAGACTTCCTAAACTTCTTCTTTTACTAGGACTCCAATAGGTTTATGACCACTATAGAAGGAGGATCCTATTAGGGTTTTGAAGATGAAGCGAGGCTCCATGTCCGGCTAACCACCTTCTAGAAGGATGGTGAAGCCCCGTTCCATGTAACTTTGTGTATGTGTAGGAGTTAGGATTATTTATTCGGATCGATTTTTTAACTAAGAACATGTTTTCATTATGATCAAATGGAATCGTTTTAATTCTTTCTATTGGTTGAGTATTTGTGTGTGCACTCTCAAATACCTAGTTAAACAATGATTTTCTACGCTTATGCTTGGGTAACTGAGATGGATTATGCTCGTAAGACAGATCGTACCACTGGACAGTCCGTGAAAGAGACGGGTTGTGCCAGCGAGATGGTCCATGCTATGGGATAGTCCATGCCTATTAACAATATAAGTGTTCTTTTGACAAATTGTTAATCGAATAATAAACCTAGCTTACACATAACTTAGCTACGTGGTCGGGGTGGATTCGAAGCCCTAGATTTCTCCTCCCTTTGTTGTTCATCAATTTCATTATTTATTTCTTAAATTAATTTAGGTACCAAGAACCAATCACTTAAATCTCTTTTTCCGAATTAAATTATAAATTAATCGAAGGTAACGTAACTCAACCAAATTGCCTCTGCAGATCGACACTCAGACTTGGTCACTATTCTCCTTAGACACTCAGACTTGGTCAATATTCATTCATATTTAGGCAAATGATACAACTTAGGATATCCATCCAAAAATACAAATACAAAAGGCAAGGAAACAATCTGACATTGGACAGACAATGGGATAACTTAACCCTACCCAACCAGCCATGAACATCATTTAAGCTGAGCAGGTGACCTCCAAAGATATGTCTAGATGAACCATGCATGTCTAAGTAGGTCAAAGGATGTACTTATATTTCACACAAGTCTCATGTTCCTTGCAATTGTGGGATAGGGATTTCAAAATTCCCACCACTGAAAAGATCAAATATTCTCGTTGATCTAATAACTTTGTGGACTATTAGAAAGGTCTTTGGCTTAAGGGATATTGGCTAACCCCTAATTCTCTATAAAACTGGGAATGGTCAATCCAACTCGTTGTGGTTTGACAATTGGCATAATTTGGGCCCCCTTTATAAAAGTTATGAAGAGGAGGTGGTCTATAATTCTGGCAGTTCACTTAATGCTAATGTATCTTCCATTATTAGTAATGGAATGTGGAGATGGCTAAAAGCCGGTAGGGTTACCCAATTAATGTATTATTGCTCAAACACCTGCTGCCTTACTCCCTGCGTGTGATTTTGAAGATTTAGTAATATGGCTACCTGGTTCGAATGGGTGTTTTGTTTTCATTCTGCATGGGAAGCTATTAGAAGTAAATTTCATGTGCAAATGTGGACAAATGTTATTTGGTTTAAGAAGAATGTTCAAAGATGGGATTTTATTTTGTGGTTGGCCCTTCAACAAAGATTGAGTATAAAGGATAGACTTGCCTCGTGGGTTATGATTGTTGATGTAACATGCTCACTGTATGGGATTGCACATGAATCTCATCACTACCTCTTTTTTTATTGCTCTTTTTCTAGAATTGTATGGCAAGGAGTTTGGAGAAGGTCTTCCAGTACAAGGGTTCTCTACCATCCGTCAGATATTATGGAATGGTTTATTCAACATATGCAAGGAGAGGGGTGCAGGGTTATGAACGGATCGTTGGCTACTACAGTATGTGGGCTATGGAGGGAAAGGAACTACAACGTGCTTCAACAAAAAGCAACCCCATGCAAATCAAGTAGCTCAAACTATCAACTTTATCAGGGCATTTTTGTGTTCATAAAGGCTTCTATGGAGAGTAGGTCTTTATGTGCTAGTTGGAGATTGCCAGAGAATTCTATTTTTCAAATCTTAGAAAGTTTATAACAGTTTCATGTATAGGGTTGTTTTGTTTCCTTGTTTATCATGGTTAGGCCTTGTTAAGGTCAATTTTTGGTTTGAAGTTTTGCTTGAGCTATTTCTTTGGTGAGGTCTTTTTGATTGGTTGGAGCTTTATAAAAGTACAGTACTTATCAAAAAATATATATATATCCACCAAAAAAGTGATGTGAGGAGAAATTTTTTTAAAGAATGATTTCAAACTGTTTTTCATAAATTAAAAATACTAGTTGATATTAATTGTTAAAAAAATGTCGAATTTTTCTTGAAATATTTTTAAGCCCTTGTTCTACGGACCAGACAAATAGTTTAGGAGGGAGGAAGTATTAACAAACAGATAATTAAGATGAATTCTTAAATTCATAAAGAAATTACAATTACTTAATCTTGATTTTGAATTCATTCCAAATAAATCTCCACGATGCTCGAATATAGTACTAACCCTTTACACCCCACCAGGGTATTCTAATTGCGGACCCTAACTAACAAAAAAAGCAATCTGTCGCAACAAGGAAAAGACATTATACCTTTTGCTTCTATTTTCTTTTCTTATAATGTGATAGCTGACGCCTACAAAGAATGATCCACCTAAGTGAACACTGAATGCAAGTGGGGGCTAGCTTATGAGATAGAGTTTTTGGCTTCTTGGCTTCTAGGCTAAGTTCTCAGCATCTAGTCGGGCGTTTAGCCAGGCTAGTTGGCGAGGGGTCTTCTATTACCTAGGCGGCGAGTAATCGGCCGTCCAGACCTTCTTTTTCGGACACTAATCAATAGTATGATCATCAAGACCATTTACATAAGAAAAAAATAATAATAATGAGGAAATTGTTATCCGTATCCTTACTACAACTGTTAACAATTCATGAACCGAATCCTTACATTCTTAGAAACAAAATTAATGGGCTAAATCCCATAATTTTCAAGCAGTCTACAGGATCACACTAGAATGAAAAAGTCATGGCTAGACATCAGTTATAGAAGAGTCCATACTCCATACAGACCCAAGTTTTTTGCAATATTCAAGAAATTAGAGTCTTACAATTTTTGTTTGGAGACCCAATAATTCTTTGCAATTTCGAGATGAAATAGGATTCTCCTCCTTCATAACTACCTTCATTTGTCGTCCTGCTAGGCTCGTCCCACGGTAGTCTTCTGCAATTTTGGGGGCGAGGATTGGATTTGTGGGAAAAGTGCAAAGTGGTAAATTTTGCTTCAATCTTCTGATGAGTACTACTTCTATTTAGGGTAGTTTTGTTTGAACTCCTTGTTTTCCTTATACCACCCATTTTATTTAGGCTTTGTCTGGTTAGGCTTAAAGAGTACTTCAATTTGAAAGGCCCTTAAACACTTGGGACTAGTTAATTATTGGGAGGCCCTTTGTTGGGCTATTTTTTGGTGCCCCAAGGCCTGGGCCATTTGGGCCTTAGGGAAGCGACGGGCCAAGCCTGTTTAACAACGCAATTACAAGAAAATGAGCAATGGACTGAACTAGGGATTTGAAAGCTAAATTCTTCTTAAAGGTGGTGAGTATCTTTTTGTAAAAATATTCAGTATTAATTGTATGTTCTTTTAGAAGATTAAAAAAACTATAAAAATTTGGACGAACATTTTCAAAAGTTTCAAATTAAAAAAAGAAATTATTCTCAATCTTGTTTGCATTTTGGTGAACAAGCTTTTAGCTTTTGGCATAATTTTTTACTGTTTAGAATTTTTTTCTTGTCAAGATAGACGATTAACACATCTATCATAATTTACGCCAAACTGCTAAACAAGTTCAGAGATTTTTCCCGACAGTAAATAGCATAGTTAAACACGATATGACATTACATAGATTACAAGAAGATCAACCAACTAGTAGGAGCCTTAGGTTCACCACTCAATGAATGACAAAACCTACCAAAGCTCCAATCTTTATTTATCCATACACACACACACACCCATAGCTGAACTAGTACATAGAACTAATTAACCAACACTTATGCTCACAGCCAAATGCTCAATGCCCTTTTGCTGGAGGGTGGCCCTTGTGATATGGCTTATGTTCCTTATGTTTCTTGAGTGACTCTTCCTCTGGCTTATGATCTAGTGGTGGCTTGTGCTCAGGGGGGCCGTGCTCGGGGGGCCCATGCTCATGGGGTGGCTCTTCTTTCGGAGGTCTTTCGCCTGGTTTTGGTTTCCGTGGATCAATTGGTCCTCCCTGAAGAAGGTGGCGATGTGGCAGCTCCTCTTTTGGTCCATTAGAAACTGGAGGCCTGTGCGGTGGCTTATGTCTCTTGTGTTCATCGATTGACACTTCCTCAGGCTTATGATCTAGTGGTGGCTTGTGATCGCCTGGGCCTGGTTTTCGGGGGTCAATTGGGCCGCCTGGGTTTGGTTTTCCAGGGTCGACTGGGCCCCTCTGAAGGAGTCGACGGTGAGGTGGCTTATGAGGTTCATGTTCGTGTGGGGGCTCTTCTCTATGCTCGTTAGTCATTAATGGAGGCTTGTGCGGATCATGTTCACGTGGGGGCTCTTTTTTTGGAGGCCTTTCCTCATGGTGGTCAGCGGTGGAGGGAGTGGTGGTTAACGCCACCACTACCAGCAGAAGCAAGAGCAAGTATGAGGAGTGTGACATTTCTGGTGTTGTAGTTTGTTGTGAGGAATGGGAGTGAAGAGCTTGGATGGGAGTATGGCCTTTTATAGAGCATTCTAGCTCTAGTGCTATACTTCGTGTGTAATCGTTTATTTGTCTTAAAGATAAGGGTAAGGAAAAAGTTAAAGAAAGTAGGAATTAGAGGTGTGAACAAAACCCAATTTTTCTACTTCACCAGTTCGGATATTCCCACCGGGAACACAGTACTGTTTGACAATTTGGATCTACTAATTTGTCACTTTGTACCTAGCTTTTTGTTGTTAGGAGTTCAATTCCTTACTGTCTTCTCTAACAAATGGAAAATGCAAGGAACATGAGCGTGTAAATGTCTTACGAAAAAAAAATTGCACTATTAAAATTCGTCTAAGCGAGGATTAAAATAGAGAGCACAAAGTGAGTATTGAGATTTAGAGCGGAAAGATATTCGGAAGAATAAGTGACCAAGTTTAAGATAAATAATCCAATTGGTAATGCAAAACGAAACTGAAAAACTAACAGTTGCGTGATGCTACATGATGGGGAAAGCTTCTTAATAATTTATCTCAACAAAGCAATTTGATTATTGCTTCTATTAAAATTTAGCATGGTAGGAGATGAAAAATGGTAATCCCTCCGTCTCTTTTAAGTATTTAACTTTTCATTTTGGACTGTACCTAGATAAATGTGTGATTTGAAAAGTTAATGGGTAAAGTTTGTACAATTATTATTTTGCCTTTTTGAAGAGTTAGTGTGTAAAGAGTTAATGGGTAAAAATGGAGGATAATATTTGAAAATAGAGGTAAAAGTTGATATGAAAAGTGTAAAGTGGGGAAAAAAACTGATGTGAAAAGTGTAAAGTAGATGAAAAAGTTGATGTGAAAAATATAATAATAATGTTCTTTTAATAAGTTGAATTTACGAAGTAACACATTTAAAAAGAACGGAGGGAGTAAATTGTAGCTTAAAGTACAGGACACTGTGTGCTCTGGATCCAGTTTTTCACCCTGATCACATCGTTGTGTGATATGGATATCCCCTACAAGATCCTTGGTTGTGAAAGAGTAGTGTCAATTACTCCAGTAAGAATTCTTTAAAAACGGGTAAGAGGATTTTTTATCTTATTTTAAAAAATCGGTAAGAGGAATTTTTAAAATCATATATAATTAAATTACAAAATGGAGAATTCTACTATTAGCTCAATTCGTGGACTGTAAGGAAAACTTTTCTGCAGAAAAGTTCACTTTTCCTGTGTCAAAGCTTTACAGTAAGTGTAAAAATGTGAAAACTCTTCAATAGAAGATTTCGCTTTATTGTCTGCCTGGACTATTAATTACAAATTAAAGGTTTTGGGATTGGGATACGTATCGTGTATTGTTTTTCTTGTTTTATACATTGCATCAGGATAGATATCATGTATTGTAAAATACGTTAACCATAATTAATATACAAGTAACAAGTATGTATGCCTAATAACACCGACAAACTAAGTTTCTTAACTGGATTTTGTCAGATTAAGGTTTCCTGCTACCTTAGTCAAGGAAAAAAAAAGAAAAGAAAATCCATAATAATATTGTCCCAAAATAGGATCGAAGTGTGGTTTTTCTTTTTTTCAAGCCCAACATTGAGGTTGGATATCTTTCAAATGATTTGAAAGTCACTCAAACGGCTTAAGATTAATGTGTTTGAGATTCCACTTTTTATAATAATGTTTCAATTTCATCCATTACGTAATCATATGATATGTACTAAATTGTGATACGCATATGTATTTTAGGATACGCCATTATATCTGACGTAGCGGAATTCACGAGAAAATAGTTAGCGTACTATTCTAAACTTTGATAAGTCTCGAATCCATGAGTGTTCTTGAATCCACAAGAGAAAAAGAATAACTCTGATTTATAATAGATTAAAAGCTGAATAATAATAGAGGTTACAAACCCTTTTATAGTGAATACTAGCAAACCATAGCAAAAACTTACCAAAAAATAAAGTATCCCGAAAATCGGGAAAACTTCCAAAATTGAAAACTAGAAAGAAAAATAAGAAATTTCCAACTGAAAACAACGAAAAACAGAATTACACACTAAGAGTAATTTATAATCTAATTATTACCTAAAATAGCAAAATTACTAAATTGAAGGCCTAAACAAATGAATTTGGCCGAAATCCGCCATCAGTCACGATTAGGGTGGTGAGTATTGATCGCAGTGTGATTCTTCTTCAGCCCACCAAGTTTGGGCATATTTCGGGCTCGTCGATATATTGCCGAAATTGGCAATTTTCAATTAGAAGTTGTTTGGGCCTTTTAGGCTTTGACCGGTCCAATTGATCATAGAATTGGGTCCTTACTTGTTTTGCATCAATATCGGAGAATTTCTATACAAAAATAATACGAGTTGTGATACATATTGTTTTTCTAAGAAGACAATACGAATCGTAAGGTACATTTCTTCTATCATATAGGATTTTAACAACAATACAATTTCATAATCTTGATTTCGAATTCAATGATATGTTGGAGCCTTATTCATTTCAAATAAATCTCCATGATGCTCAAATATAGTACGGTATCCTTTACCCCACCAGGGCATTCTAATATAATTATTTTTGGATCCACGAGAATGATATTCATTCATGTTAAGGGAAATGATACGACGGAGGAAATCCATCCAAAAATACAAATACCAAAAGCAGCGAAACAATCTAACAATGGACAGATAATGGGACGACCTGACCCGTCCCAACTTGCCATGAACATTATTCGACCTGACCTCAAAAAATTATATCTAGACGAACCATGTATCCTTGGAGGATCAAGGGATTTATTTATATTTCAAACAAGTCTCATGTTCCTAGCAGATGTGGGATTTCCCAATTCCCTTCACTTAAAAGATAAAAGGATCCTCGTTGATCCAACAACTTCCACCAGCAAAGCGAGCTGGGACTAGTACCCTCACAAGAATGTCAAGCTCGTGTCATGTTAGACCACCTAAGCACGTCTCTTCATGGAATCTACCCCACGCTTCAATTTACTTTTTCGTATATTTCCATTGACCCTTAATTCGCAGCCCACTGATGAGGGATTACCCTTCGGGATTGGTACAAAGAAACAACGAACAAGGAAAATGGGAGGACTATGCCCCTAAAGTCTAAACATCATTTTTGTGTCCTTGTTAAGTTTGGAACAGGATGTAGAACCTTTCCAATGGACGGAGAAAAACTTGGTCAGGTAGGTCATCACTTGACCCAAAAATATCGTGTTTACCTAAGATTTTACTTAAGGGACATTTACCATCAGGTCATTCTTGTATTCCATAATTACCATCAGATCAAGTCCAACTCTAAAAATTCTCATTAACTCCCCAACCTGTATAAAAATGCCTAAATCATAGGGTACCCTATGAAAGTGCATAAAATTCTCAGGTACCCTATAAAAGTGTCTAAACTACTAAACCTTATAATAGGAAAGTGCACCCTAAACCTAAACTCTAGGGTACCCTACAACTAGGGTGCCCTTATGATTAGGATACCCTACGACTCGGGTACCTTATGAAAGTGTCTAAAATCCTAGGGTACCTTATGAAAGTGCCTAAAATTCTAGGGTACCCTACGACTAAGATACCCTATGAAAGTGCCAAAAATTCTAGGGTATCCTACGACTAGGGTACCCCATGAAAGTGCCTAAAATCCTAGGGTACTCTATGAAAGTGCCTAAACCACTAAAACTCTATAATAGAAAAGTACACCCTAAACCTAAACTAAAAAAAAAAGTGACTTACCTTAGTGGTAATTAAAAAAAATGACTTACCTTATTGGTAATTAGACGTCTCTTTTCTAGACCTAGATGTAATAATCCCTAGTCTAAGGACTTGCCCCAAACATGCATAAAACAACACCACTAAACTTACATTTAGAGATGCAAGTGGGGAGGATCGGGGGTGGATTTGGCCATCTCCGCCTTCAATCCCCAAATCTTATATCTACCTCCGTCCCCACCCTGATCCCCAAACCAGGAATCATCTCCAACCTCCATCCCTACTCCTAACGGGGATAGGGGATCTCCGTCCCGATCGGAAAGTTACCAAACCAATAAAATAAAATAAAATAAATCTAGAAAAATACGCCTTAGACTTTATCAACATATTTGATATCTAAACCACAAAATAATGAAAAACATTACAATAATTAGCAACTTTCCACCAAAAATCCCAACCAATTAAATAAAATTACACAATAGTAAAGGATTCCAACCTTGAAGGTTGGAATTACCAACAAATTATGTTTGATTATGTTTAAGAAGTGAAGAATGAAGTGTATTTATTATAAAATAATAGTACTCCATATATATTTTGAGGAAGCCCTAGAAATTAACAATAATTCAAGAGATCTAAATGTTAATAACATATTAGATGTGTAATAAAAGAAAACTGGTCGGGGAACAGATCGAGGTCATGTAGAACCACCTCCAACCCGATCCCCAATTTTATTTTTATTTTTTCCTCCAAATCCAATTTGAACTCCGAAAAAATTCCCGAAATTCCAATCCGAATGGGGCGGGGAAGGATCGGAGCGGATCGGATCGGCCGGAATTGCCATCCCTATGTATATAGCCTCCGTCCCTTTTTTTTTTATAGTCGAGTATTCAATTTTGGATTGTCCTTTAATAATTGCATGTTTGAAAAATTAATGGCTAAAGTTTGTAGTATTATTTTTTCCTGAGATATTATATTGTCAAAGAACACAGTTTTTCATGAGTTTTCATCACGGTCTAGAACTGTGATTGAAAGATAGGAACTTTTAATCACACTAGATTAGATCACGATTTTTAGACCGAGATTAAAAGTGAAATATCACACCAGAAGACTGTGATCTTTATGCCTTTTTGTAGTAGTGAATCTTGAGAGCATAAAACGGCCGCATCTTACACTTTAACTCAGGATAGCTCTACCAATCTGCATCTAGCCTAGCTTGCTGCAAGTAAATATATACATTGCCAATTTGTTTGTCGTTTAATAGTGACCTGACCGGACTAATAATACCACGCAAACGCTCAATGATATTGTAGACCTATCCATTTTACATTTTCAAAACCAACACAAATGATATTTGAGAGCCCCATAATTTTTGTGTTTATATATTGGTCTAGTCAAGTCATGTTTCCGGATAATGGATATTATAATTAAGTTCTTTTTCTTTTCTTTTTTTTTTGAATTGCAAATATTGGAATTATACCGGATATTTAGTCACCTTAAATATATAATGCTAATTCGATATTTGTGTCATCAAACTTTAGGCATTATGCACAAAGCGATTGCTCTCAAAATACCACCGAAAAAGTGGCCTCCCTAAACCTCCAAAAACTGAGGAGTTAAAAGAATGCCTTGCTATAGAACTATATATCTCTCCAAATCAAAGCCTAAATGCATCAAGGATGGTAGACCTAGAGCTCCAAAGTAATTTTTGTGCTAATTAATTATCATGTGTTGGGGTGCAGATAACCTTTACCAGTGATCTATCCTGGGCGTGTTGGGGGCAGCACCCCCACAAGGGGATGTGCTCCTAAGGTCGCATTTCAGACTGCAGCGAAAACGATATTTTTGGAACTCGGGATGTAATTTCAGCCATAGAGCCTGACTTATTTATTTAGCAGTTTGTTAAATTTTAGAGTTTTCAGAAAAAAACAGAGAGAGGTGAGAGAAAACGCAGATCTCAGAGAGATTGCAAGAAGACTCTTACTCTTATTTTTGATTTCCTAGCAGACTAGTATAGCTCTTGTGATTTTTTCTCATATTGGGGTTTTCCACGTATATCTTATGTCTCATTTTTCTTTCCTATTTTTCCATTACGCACGACTGTTTGTGTGTTCAATTTCCTAACATCATGTTTCCTTCATTTATAGTCCATAGCATCTCACTAATGAGCTCATTAGATATTTAGTCACCTTAAATATCTAAGCTAATTCGATACTTGCCTCCTGTGGAAGTGATCATCAAAAACAAAGGTTACGTGCCACGCCTCAATCAAACCCCATACGCCAGTTACCCCTTATCCACATACACCCGTTTACAAAAAGCTTGATTAATCCATTCATTAGGCTTTAATCCTCATATGAAAGGCAAAAGCTTAGGTGTGAACAACTAGCGGAAATCGGCTGTGAATTTGTGGGCCATCTTTCTTTTTGCTTTGGGACTCCGACGCCATTAAAGTTTTGGCTTTTCGGCCATCTCTTCTCTTGAATCACACCTTGTTTACTTTCTTAATTACTTACTTTCTTAATTCCTTACTTTCTTAATTATTCCCTCCGTCCCAATTTTATAGTCCCAATTGACACTTTTTGTTGTCCCAAAAAAATTGTCCCACTTCAAGACTAAATGATTAATTGTTAAGGAATTTCTTCTTATACCATTGTATTTTGAAATTAAAAATAATAAAAAAGTAAGAAAGTGTAATGATTGAAGGGAAAAATAGGAAAAATATGTTTTCACAAGTGCAATGATTATGTCCCCTTATTAAGTTGGAATTTCCAAAAGGGATCATAAAATTGGGACGGAGGGAGTACTTAGTTACTTACCATATCTATCTACTCTGATCTGTGAGGTATTAAAATATATCTTCCTATTTTCTATGCATTAAGCTTGGTTAGTGCTTAGGTCGGCACGAAATCAGTGGTCTTTGATTAAGGGCTTAATTAGTTCTTTGGAGTTGTTAATTTGGTCGTTCTAATCTCTTCCCATGCATTATTATCAAAACATGTCACAATCTATGAGAGATTGTCCCGGATAAAAACTGGTGTCACCTGTCTTTATAGTAGGTAAGTAGATTTGGGGTATTTGTCAATATTTTGTTTTATTTGAGATCCTAGATCTTGGAGGTATCCGGTGCCGCAGGATTACGTTTTCTGAGTTCCTTAATGTTTAGACAGAAACAAACTCATTAGACGAGACCCTCCATGTAGTTTGCATATAAATTTTTTTAACACACGTCTTTATAAAAAAATCATTACAAAATAATTATCATTACACAAATTTAAATATATAGTCATCCAAAAATAAACAATCATTACAATATATAAGAGGCTTTCATGTTTGAGGACTCCTATTTTTTACATTTTTTGAGAAACCCGAAGCGGTGGCTTCATTGACTTATGTCATGAGCCGACTCTGCCCCCATTGTCTAGTGGTTGACGTCTCTTTTTGGAGGAGGCAGCGGGTTCCACTTCCGATCCCTTGCGGTTCCATGAAAGGAAGTTGATCATAGGGTGGTCTCCCAAGTTCATTTGTCCCACACGATAGGGTCCTCCTTGCTTATCATCGGCCGACTGCCCCTGACTAATTAATCACAACTTGAGATCACTCTCCACTAACCAGCACCTGGACAATTTTCTGTACTGGATACACTTATTAATCTTTCTCAAATGGGTCGTGAACATGTTTCTTTCACAAGATCATTAATTTCCTCGAGAATGTGTATTGGTCCTCTTTTATAGTAGTAAAGTATTTGCTCACGATTGCGTTTCTCCCTTTCCCACCTTGGATTGTGACCCCTCAAATCTACCATAGACATAGTTTCAATCATGTGTCCATCAATCCCAAGATTAGTTCACTTAGTTAGTGAGTTTACTTTTTCAATAATTAATTAGGGTTTGAATCTTGAGACCGGCCATAAAAAAGTAATATTTGAAGAATTAATCTCACCAGGGATGGCCTACTTTTGATCATACCGGCGTACTAGAAAAAAGATTGGTTGAGATATGCGTAGACTGATCCAAACACCCTTGACCATTAAATAAAAAAAGTGTTTGTCACTTAATACTAGTTAGAAGATACTAGACTATTAGAGGCGGCTTCGCTATAATTTTATCGGATGTCCCCAAGGGACTACTAGAGGTGAATCTTGTCAACCTATCATGAACATAAAATCTTAAAATATAAGGCCCTAATTGGTTGTAGCATTAGGAGGGGTATAAAATTATACCCCTCTCCTTATCCCGGTCCCACGGTTTTATGTATGGTTTGGGAAAGAAAATGCACCTGAATAATTTTATACCGCCGCCCTTTTAATACCCCTTTATACCCCGCTCTTACTAATTAATAACCCCCAACCATTACTAATTTATACCCCCCAATACCCCCTATGAAATTACCCTCATACCCTCCTTTATACCCCTTTCATTACCCCGACTATTTTTTACTGTTTTTAAAAAGAAACCGAATGGCATTTTAAATGATTTACGAACTCTTGCGATTTTCTTCGGATAAAAAAATTAAGTATTTTTGTGCATAACTTTTTAATTTTTTTGCACCGAATTAAACTACTAATTGAGATCTTTAATTTGATACAAAAAAAATTTAAAAACTTTATACTTTAAAATTTGACATTGTTGACTTGCTTTGCAATATCATTCGGATCAAAAAATAAAGTATTTTCACATTAATTTTTTTACTTTTTTTTCACCAAATTAAAATACAAATTGAGATTTTTAATTTGATACAAAAAATTTTGAAAAATTTTATACTTTAGAATTTGACATTGTTGGTTTGCTTTGCAATATCCTTCCGATCAAAAAATAAAGTATTTTCACATGAATTTACTTTTTTTTGCACCAAATTAAACTACAAATTGAGATCTTTAACTTGACACAAAAAAAAAATTCAAAATTTTTATACTTTAGAATTTGACATTGTTGGGGAATAACATAAAAATTACTAATTAGTTATTATTAAACACGTATAACTAGAAAGGAAAAAAAAAGGCAAAAATTAAACTTCGAAATATTATTGAAATGAATAATAAAAAAATAATAACTGAATATTATAATTTAGATATAACTAATAAAAGGAATTATTTATTGAAAAGTATAATTAATTTAATTACTATTGTGTTCATGTTTTTTTTTTATCATAAAATCAAATATGACTGTTCAAGGGCAAATAAGTCATTTGTCAAGTTTTTACATCATCTATCCAATTTTATCCCCCTTTATTACAACTTCATCCAAACCACATACTATTTAATCCCCCTTCATAAATGCCACATCACTGTGGGTCCACCATTACTAAATAATACCATTTACTATCTTATCCCCCTTACTATTTAAATCCCACTAAAACGTATCCCAAATCCAATCGAGGCCTAAGGGACTCCCAAAATGTTTTTTTGCATTTTCATATATATGCCAAAGCACGTGTTAGTGGTATGTATTTTTAGTCTAACTAACTACCGCCTACTACGCAATGAATAATGTGCGTGTAGAGCCAAATAAGTTATAATTATCATATAAATCTCTTCGTTATCAATACACTTTCACGAATATGCAAATGCTTTTTATAAATCAATACACTACCCTAACGGCCCGTTTGGATATGTTATTAGAAGGGATATTACTTATGTACCTGGGTGACTAATTTCAGGCCCCCACATCATTTATTCTTGGTTTTATTACCAGCCGGTTCACTTTTTTCTTCACTAATTACTGTAAAGGTTAAAGACTTCTTTTAATTATGTGAACTTCAAGGCGGTTGCCAAAGTTACATTACTACCCTTTAACGTTTATTTTGCTCGTTTATGTTGATCACACTTTGTTTCTGAGCTGCGATCTCCATCACGCTTTGTTTGTTGTCTTCCAAAATGTAAATTGGAGAAGACGCAAACATTGAATTGATCAAATTGGTGACGTCTCTCCCCACCCCCGTCATTCTAGGATTAAAATTAGTACAGATGGAGCATTTACTTCCTTCCATAGCTTGGCTGCCTTTGGCATTATTGCTAGAGATAATGGTGGAGTAGCTCAACGGTGGCGTTATGGTAGAGTCATGGTTGCGTCGGCATTATCTATCGAAGCTTGGGCCCTCCGGGTTGCATGTGCTATGGCAGATATGAGTATAAATTGAATGAGGTTGTTTTTGAATCTGATTGTAAAATCCTTATCAATTGTCTTCATGATTCGCAAGCTAAAAGTCCTTGCTACCATTGTGAATGACATCAGAGCTTGGGCTAAGCACAGGAGTTGGATATTTAGGTGTTGTATGAGAGAATTCAATAGAAGGGGCTCATTGGATAGCCGCAACCGGTAGATTTCAGAATTTTGTTTTTGATACGGGTTATATTTCGCCCGAGTTAGATTCTGTCTTGCGTAAAGATTTATCATAGTTATATGACATCTTGACGTTTCAAAAAAAAAAAAAAATACATTCGCCAATTCAAGTCACGTACACTCTGGAAAATGAATATTTCAATTAAACACCGGATATTTAGTCACCTTAGATATGTAGGCTGTGTTAGAATTTTATCTCACAATAAACACAAAACACCAACAAATGTATGATACGGTTAGGGCTGGCCCAAGAGTTTGGAGTGCTTTAGGCCTGGCCTAAAAAATGTGCCCTAAGAGTATAACACTTAATTTTTTTTCCAATAACAATCACAATATGACAGAGCCAAGACACTATAAAGTTCTACTAATCATTATATATTAACAAAAAAGTCAAAACGCGAAGTCTTCAAATACATAATGCACGATTATCACTTAAATATTACTCGTGTTGTGTTTTCAGAAGCAAAAGTATCAATTACACTTGTATAATCTACCTCTTCTACCAAGTTATTTTTATCATGGCATCGAAAAATGAATTCATCGGCAAAGAAAATCCCATTATTATGGTATCAAAAATGAAGCTATTACACTGAAAAAATGGAATCCATTGAGATAAGTTCAAATAATATAAAACTCTTCAACATATGACAAATCCACAAGTCAGATTAGTAAGAAACAGTAAACCCACAACTATGAAGATGAATTTTTTTCCTCTTTATGGATTTTGAGAGAATTGAAGCATTCTAATTTTCTTTAATTAATCAATCACATAATCATTCTTCAATTAACTAATCATTTTTCAATTAAAAAAAACCTTTGCCAGGACACCATACAAATTTTGATTTCGGGATACATTCAACATGGATTTGGGCCTTTTTTTAAACTTATCTTTAGGCCTTTTTTTTAGATTGGGCCACAATGGTTTTGGCTATTTTGTAACTAATAATGATTTTTTTTCTTTATTTGGGTCAAAAAAGAGTCCTAGTCTAGCCCATTTGTAAAAAATGTTGGAGTGCTCCTTTTTGGAGTGCCCTAGGGCCAGGCCTTTTGGGCCTGCGCTGGATATGGCACAAGATATGAAAATCGTAAACACCGTCAATAAAAATATAAGATAGTAGAGTTTGGAAAATAGTCTGTGAGATCGATGGAAGGCAAGACAAGTCACTGTCCTAAACCCATATTCGCCTCCCTTCGTGTAGGTTGACAGTCAAATATCACTCCAAGATACAACCTAGAAAAGAATCAAAATCTTAATAGCATTTCGGTGAGGTTTAAACAAAGAGCCAAAATTTTAATTTCCAAAATTAGAATCAAAATCTAGACATTGTGTTTAACATGGGGCTTCAACCAAAGCACTCAAATCCAATAATATTTGGTCACCCTAAGCACAAAGTCTTAATCAACTCTCTCATAAACTCCCGCTTATCCAATTCCAAGATGAATATGAAGATTTGTAATTCCTAACGGTCAGGAACCGTCTCAGTTCCCATATAGGGGCGAGGGGTGTCAAGTGACCCCGCTGGACTGAAATTTCTTATTCCCGTGTATATATAATTTTGGGTATTTTGATAATTTTGCCCCCATAACCTGTAGGTCATTTTCTAATCTTGTCCCAAGTAACGAAAAAATAAATATAATTATGCCCAAATAATTTTTCCGGATCACCTCTAATCTTTTCCTTTTTTTGGTAGTCCCAAAACTTTTTAACTTTCTCTATGATGGGGTAGCAACGCACAATTATTTTTCCAATAAGTCTAGGAGCACATATAACACATCACATACCAGCCACACCCGTTGTCGTGGCGGTAGCCCCACACACTCTCTCACCTCTCTCTTTCTCTTTCCAACCCCAAGAAAAATAATGATAAGTACACACCATCTCAACCACTCCCCACCACACATTCTCTCACATGTGTGGTAGAGTTTACTGGGACCCACCAGGTGAGTAGGGGTGATAATTTTTTAAAGGGATTTTACCCTCATCCAATCGGTCCCTTGTGGTTATATCAAGAATCCGAAAAGTGATGGAAGGCAGTAAGAAAAAATTCAATATATAAGATGCAAATAGCTACAGCTTTCAAACCAAGATAATTTAATTCTAGAGAGGGGGAGACGTGTGCGGTGCCGACGTGGTTGTAAGAGATGGTTTGAGTGAGAGAGAGAGAGAGATAGAATGGGAAACGTTAGAGAGATATTTCTCAAAACCACTCTCTGTTGTAATATGAAAATAAATTAAAAAAATCGATACTCTCTACATACAGTTACCACGTCTTAATCAAACCCCAAATACACCAGTTGGCCCTAATCCGCATGTGCCTCTTTCAAAAAAAGGTTTATTATTCCATTGATTAGGCTTAATCCGCATATGAAAGGCATAGCTTAAGTGTGATCAACTAGGGCCACATCGGCTGTGAGCTTGTGGGGCCATCTTTCTTTTGATTTGAGAATCCCACGTCATCAAATTAAAGTTTTGGATTAATTTAAGGCCATCGTATTATTTTCAATGACACCTTTTTACTTTCTTAATCTTTTTTTGTCAACCAATAAGAGAGACATCATTTACATCATTGTATGAATTTGGGGTGCTTTGCAAAAAAAAACCAAAAAGTAGTTTTTGGTTTTGCCTTTAATCAAATTTTTTTTTTGCATTTGTTAGTTTTGCGTCAAGTTTTCATAGTCTATAGATTCATCTCGACAAAAGGAATCCAAAAAGTATAAAATTATGGTCAAATTTTTTTTTGAATAAATCCAAAATTAAACTAATAAATTGGAGAACTTTAGTTTATTTTCGGCTTTATTCAAAAAAATGTTACTTTTGACCATAATTTGATACTCTTTGGTTTTGTCTCATCGAGACGAATCCATAAACCACGAAAACTTGATGCAAAACTAACAAATGCAAAAACAAAAAAAAAATTAAGACAACCAAAAAACTTGTTTTTGGTTTTTTTGCCAAATCACCCTAAAATACAAATAGCAGGACACTACATCAATTGTGTGAGAGTCCAATAGATAATCAAACCAAACAACTCAACCAACACAATAATTTAGCCCGCCTTGGGAAATAAATAGAGAAAGAAAGGAAGCGCCCCTTGATCAGTATTCAGTAGTATTTGACCCCTGACTTCCAATTAAGATTGGACACGAGTGGCCCATTAAGTTAGACTCAGTTCTTAATTACTTATTTACTAGTATTATATTGGAAAAATATTTGTTACATACCTGTTCACGAATTTTTGGGGCTCATTTTAGGAATTTTGTAGCTCATTTCATATACTTTTTGGCTCATTTTATTACACCCTTTGCAAATTTTGTAGCTCATTTTATGAATTTTGTGGCTAGAGCTATGAATATTTATGACTCTTTGTGGTGGTGGTTATGAACTTTTGTAGTAACTTTTATGAATTTTGTTTGTAAAAAATACTACTACAAAAAAAAAAAAAAAAAAGGTGGCTCAAATTTATGAGGGTGTTTACAAATTTTTATGGTATTGTGTATGAATATTTGTGACTCAATACACAAAAGGCATACGGCAAATACGTACACCTAAAAATGGAGTGTTTGACGTAGCCTTATGGCCCTTATCTTGTGGTTTATCAAAACATATCTTCCCATTTTATATGATTGAGATTGGTTAGTGCTCAGATCGGCAAGCAATGATCAAATATCAATTGTCTTTCACTAAGGGAGAGTTGTTAATTAGGTAGTTTTAATCTCTTCCCCAGCATCATAATGAAAACATGTCACAATTCATGACGGACAAGAGAGAGTGACCAGGATAAATAAAGTACATTCATGTGGTGATCGTTAAAACTTTGTTTTATTTGGGGTTCTGGATTTTGGATGTATACAGTTTCGCGAGATACTAAGGTTCTCGGAGTTTCTCGATGTTAATTTTAAAGATATAGGGTACGGTTATTTTGAATGGTAAAATCTTTTGACAGAAAATCCTTTGTTCATGTAAACCAAAAATTAGGTCTACTCGAGCATGCTGATTGTTTGTTTGGATGATGAAATTGCGCGGTGACAATCAAATTGTGAGGAATTTTAAAAAAGTAGTGGTATATATACATATTTGGCAATTTGTAGATGATAAATGGTTTAAAACTGTAAACCGAACCAAACCAGACCGATTAAATGGTCTGGTTTTGGTTTGGTTCCATGGCCATGTTTGATAACCCTCAAATTGGGCGGATTAGTAATACGTGGGGTACCCGGTATTCATAATCCTATTCCATGGGATTAAATTGCATCGACCCTTCTACCCTCAGTTATTTGATATATGGACCCAACTACCCTTGTTCTCTATGCTTTTTCAGACCAAAATACGTATTAAAATATTTGTGTTTTGTGTTCTGTTATAGTGCTATGCGCATATACGGCATTTTTTGCTCTAGTGGAATCTATTTTTTTGGGAATATGCATGTGGTTATATGGATTCAGCCAGAGAGCAGAAACAAATTTGGTTTTGGTAAAAATAATTTACTTGGTTTATTTTTTTGTCCTCGTTCAAACTTTTTTTAGCATTTGCTAGATTTTTGTTGATTTTTATGGATGATCATTCATCTCAACAAGGAGAATCTAAAAAATAAAAAATAAAAAATACCAAAGTTAATTTTTTGTGAATGAAGAAAAAAATAATCCAATAATCCATAAAAATTTGGATTATTTTTGTCTTTAGTGATTTTTTGTTTAATTTTTTTGATAATTGTTTACTTTTTGAATTCCTCTCATTGAGATGAACCAATAATCCACAAGAGATCGACGCAAAACTAACAAATGCAAAAGAAGTAGATTCAATTTTTTTTCTATGTTGTTTTATTATTACCTTGGATGCTTTTATCTAGAAATGACTAGAGGAAACGTGGCTCAAAGAAATCTTCATTGAAAATCTGGAAAAAAAAAAAAAAAAAGAAGACATGAAAGAGTGTTATTGAGCTACTGATGAAAAATAGTATTTCCAAAATAAGGATAGAATTGTAAACAAATTATTTTTACCCAATCCTATCATAAGCAAAACAAATATGCTATTAGTAATCCCATGATCTAATCCTATGTAAAACAAACATGAGGGAACGATTTATCTTCTTATTAATAATCTCATCACATTATTAATCTCATCTCCAATTTCATCTCATTACCAATCCCTCCAAAATGAAACCCGTATCAAACGGGGCCCATATGTATAATGGTTTAGTTTTGGTTCTCAATTCTTTGGAACCGTAAGATATGGTTCGGTTTTTAAATTTCTACAAAACTGGTCCAATCCAGACCATGTACACCCCTAGTATGGACTGCCAAATGGGTAAAGCGAGGCTGACACAAGTGCAACAAATGAACTAGTCGTCCAAGTCATCCTGACCCACAAGACAATCAGGCCTAAGAGGTTTGGCTAAATAAGTTGGCTTAATTTTTTTTCGTCTTTATTTGATTTATTTTTGCGTTTGTTAGTTTTGGATCGATTTTTTGAGTATTATTGGTTTGTCTTGACGAGAGGAATTCAAAAAGGTAAGAGATTATAATTAGAACCCTCAATTTTTTAAATAAGATCGAAAAAAAGTGTAAAAAGTTTATTTTTTTTGCTTATTTTTGTCTTTATTCAAAAAAATTTAAGCTTTGGCCCCATTTTTTTTTTTACTTTTTTGATTCATCTCGCTGAGATGAACCAATAATACACAAAAAGTTGATGTAAGACTAAAAAATGTGAAAAAAAAATCAAATAAAAACAAAAAAATAAGTCACCCAATTTTTTTGGCCGCCAAAATACTGGAAGCCCATCTGGCCATCAATACAGCCCAAATATCCCGTTGGGGAGATTGCCTTGAAGAATTTGATTCGAGTCCCTTCAATCTGCGACCAAACTGAAAAAGTGGGAGAGGGGAGAAGAAAAATGGGAAGTAAAAGCAAAGGGGATGGAAATTACCGAAACCCATGTCTCACAATGCATCAGCCATGGGCTTCTTTGCTTGTTTACGGCATCAAGCGCATTGAGGGCAGATCTTGGCCTTCCCCTATCCGAGGTAAACCCAGCTTCTATTTCATTCCATTTCACAACCCCTGTAATTCCTTGTTCTTGGAGTTTGAGCAGTGATTCTTATGATTTGATGCGATGGGTTCTAGTTAGAATCTTTTGTTTTGTAAGTTAATATTTTATCTAGCAACTATTGCGGTAGCAAATTGGCACCCACCAGCAAAACCAACGACCAACATCAATAACAGCGTAGGCAAAACAAATGCAAGGGTATTCCTGATACCGCAAATACAACCAAAGGAAACTAGAAAACAATTGACACGGCTATTAGCAACAGTCATTCCTAGACCAGGAAGAAAGGTTTAACCAAAACATCATACAGAAGCAGAGAACTTTTCATGTTTCTACAACTGTTTTATGGAAAATCCTGCATTGGCTACATTGTAATCTCTTTTCATTATTGTTCTTCTGTTATGGGTTGTAATTAGCATCTTTGCTAGTTTTATTGCTTAAGTTTAGGGAAAATTATTGAAATGGTCCTTGTAGTTTCACCCGAGTCTCGATTTAGTCCCTCTAGTTTCAATTGCACTCTAACAAACCCTGTAGTTTCAATTTTGCTCAAATTGAGTCCCTGCCGTTAACTTCCGTTAGCAAATTAGACGGAAAACCCAATTTGGGGATTTTTTTAGAGTCAAACTCGTCTTTTCACCCACCCTTCTTCTTCCCCAATATGTAACCTTAAAAATAACCTTCACCGCCCATCCCCATCGTCATTTGAACCGCACCACCACATGTTACCGCCATACTCACCACCATTGGGTCACTGTCAATCACTCCTGGTACTTCCACCACCGTCACAGGAGCTCCACCCACTCTCTCTGCCATCGTCAAAGCCTCACCGCCTTTTCCCGTTGCAGTTTGGTCAGCACCAACAAGTTCTGGCACCCCCTGAGTGCTGGATTTGCTCGTTTTCCATCACAACCTGACTGATGGTGTTGCTCGGTGGCCTAACCAGTTTGGCCGGTTTGAGTTTTTAACTTAGATTGGGGCTTTTCCACCCCTGTAATGCCGTCGTCTGCCTCTGTGGAGGTTGTTTGTGGCTTAGTTTGGCTGGAATCGGCCATGGGTTGAAGAAATTTCTGGGTTTTTAACTCAGATTAGGGTTAGGGTTACATATTGGGAAAGAAGAAAGGTGGGTGAAAAGACAAGTTTGACCCTAAAAAAATCTCCAAATTGGGTTTTTCGTCTAATTTGCTAACGGAAGTTAACGGCAGAGACTCAATTCGACCAAAATTGATACTACAGGGTTCGTTAGAGTGCAATTGAAACTAGAGGGACTAAATCGAGACTCGGGTGAAACTACAAGGACCATTTCAATAATTTTCCCTTAAGCTAAAGGGTTTTAAGGCTTCAAGCTTTTTTCATAGGTTCAGTTATAAAACTTGTTTTTTACAGTTGTTGGTCCTTTAGTGAAAGGGTCATCATAGTTTTGGCTGTGGAGTTGTTCCTCCAGTAAGTGTTGGTTGGCAAGTGGTGAGGCAAAGGGTGAGATGTGTTGTGAACATGTTCAGGCATGCCAGGACCTTGTCGGGGTCAAACGACAGTTTGGGCTCAGGGCCTAAAATTGACTTGTTGCAAGTTGCAACATGGAAAGATTATAATTGGGGTTTGTTATATGCTTTGCTTATTAAGTAGATAATTTTGGTTAATTACCTGGTGATGACTTTGGCTTTATTGTACGAACAATATAAGTAAGAACAATATAATTGAGTTTCGGTCTCTAGGTCTTCCCTCGCTAATGCCTTTCGGCTTTGTATGGTTCTGTTGCTTCTGCAGCAAAACGTCCCTGTAGCTACTTGGTTCTTGGAGGATTAGGAGGGCGACTGCTTCTATGGTATTTTGAGAGCAGCCGCTTTGTGCATAACTACATATTGCCAAAGGTTAGGTCTGTCCCCAATCATCTCCGTCTATACCCCCAGTGATTAGGGATAGGATTATTGTGTTTTCTACTTACGGCCTTTGGATTATTGTTTCTTCTTGAAAGTTTGGCAAACTTTGGCTTTGGTGGCTTTGTCTCCCCTATTTGAAGGATCTTCCATTGTTTTCGTTGGGAGATATATGCCATCTATAGGTTGAACATGTCATCAACTCATGATTTAAGCCAAGTAGAGCTTGAATTGGTCGAACAATCGAAGTGCTTTCGATTTCCAAGAACCGATTCCCCATCCATCTCAAATCACTAACCATCGCTAGCTGAACTAGCTTGTTGGGGTGTCACGTGGTGCATTTTACTAGGTCTTCATGTATTTACCCATTAACATTGATGAATTATGCTCAATCATCAAGAATACAAAGCTAGTACGCTCTAAGTACTTGAACATGTGTTAAATTCCTGATTGAATCCTTGTGGAGCTTGAATCGGTCAACAATCGAAGTGCTTTTGATTTTCCAGGGCCCAATTTCCATCCTTCTTAACTCACTAACAATCGCTAGTTGAACTAGCTTGTTTGGGTGCTGCGTGGTGCATTTGACTAGGTCTTTTACCTGAGTTCTCTCCATCGTTACCCACGTATCCGGAGTTTATCTCTGGATCCTGCAAGGCTTTCACAATCTTGTCTTTTTCTGAAGTCAAAGCAAGAGTTAGATCCATTCCCCACATCATATTCAGATGCATCACTCACATAAGTATGAGTCTTGGATACCATCGAGACAACATCACCTCGATCCAGCTCCTGTCCCAAGATATGGATGGAAAGAAGCACCCCCGCCTTTTCAAAATTCTTCTGAAACTAGGATCCGTAAAAATATTCTCCACCCACACTTCATACGCATGAAGAGATTGGACATGAGGCTTCCAAGCAGAACTTGAAAATGGATAATCGCCCCGCTTAACCCCAAATCTGTAAATAGCGCTGGGTTTCATCATCACCTCCTCACCTTTCAGAGCTTTCGGACCGCGGGGAAAACATTTGGTGGCTCCTTCCCAGTGGTCCCAAAGTCCTTAACACCCAACCAAAATTTATCCGCTTCACAAAAATATGGAGCCTGGAACCAAAGCTTAGCTTCCATCTAGGCATCTCTATGGAGGTTATCCTTGTCAATCCCTTTACTCTATGTTGAAAAAAAAAAAAGAATCCCTTTACTCTAGCCTCCAAACCACGTACCTCCTTTGGTCCCGAGAAGATACCCAAGACTTGCTCCCGAGGGCCCGACCCAAGGTCTTGTATAGAGGTTCTAGGCTTGTTAGAACCTAATTTAGCGTATGGATGATAGTAGATGCCGTGATATTGCAAAAATAATGGTGTTGTACAGTTGTAGTGATGGGTTTTGGAGACTCCATGGAGTACCCTAGAGGGCAACTTGGGGGAGGTGCCATGTAGGAGGTGCCTCAGAGGAGGCACTGCGGAGGAGGTATTATGGAAGAGGTGCATGAGGCCTGGGTGCTGGCATGACATGAGGGTCATGATCCGGAAGAGCTTGCTTGTCCTACCCACTGAACGTTGGGGTCTGCCGGTAAGTGCCACATGGTGATCTCTTTTGGATATCCACAGTTGTTTGTTGGGTATTTTATTTATGGTGTAGTCCATTGTCTACACATGATGTTATCCTATCTCTGCTCAAACGGGGATCAGGAATGCTACTTTGTTATTTTCTTTGATTTTTGGTTGATTTCTCATCAACCTCTTTGGTTTTGTGTGGATATGATTGTCGTTGGTTTAGTTGCCAACCTAGCTGGGATGCATGCTCTGCATTCTGAAGCCAGCTTGCAGTTGCTTCCTTTTCATACTTACACTTCTTACTTTGGTCAATGAAATCCTTGCTGTTCAAAAAAAAAACAAAACAAAACTGCCCTTCTGCCCTTGATTGTGCATGAATAGAGAAATAAGATTTGTCCAGTTCACCAAATAGTTGAGCCAATTTTTTCCTTTTGTTTTTTTGCATTGATATTAGTAAACCGCATGTAAGTTAATTTAATTGGTGACAGCTGATCAACCTTTTATTGTTTATGGGATTCAATCTCCGACTGCTTTTGCTTGCTTATGAAGTTATTGCTTGAAGTTATCACACTTCAAGCACAGATAATGGACTGATGGTATGTAGCTATTGCTTGAGTGAGGCAGTTGTTTGCTTCCCATCCACAGTTCCCTACAGTGGATGATCCCAATTCCATGCAATACATGGCAGTTATGGAGATAACTCCATATGCTGTTTGCAAGTGCTAAGCCATTCATGTTCTAGGGTATTTCATATCTCTATCTGGGCTCGGCATGATATGATAATCTATTATGATGATTTAAATTCTTTATATGTACTTCTGAGTTAATCTCACTGGATTTTTTGAGTTTTCATTTACCCTCGACATAGTATCTAGTCTTATGTTTTGGATGAAAGGATATCTGTTGTCTTAGTATCCTTCTGTTTGATCATAGTCCAATTAATTGATTTATTAATGCAGGCCGACTTTGGATTCATGCTGCTGGTAAAGTGCCAGATCCAGAGACAATCAAAGCAATGGAGGACTTCTATAGAGAAATCTATGCAGTGAACGGGATAACAGATCTCAAGTTTCCAGAACACTACCCAATTTCAAGGCTGTTAGGTGTTAAAATTTTCTTCTTATAAGGTTCTAATTAGATATGTTTGTTTTTTCTCTTCTGTTTAGTTTGTGTAACTGGCATGCCTACAGGATTGTAGATAGCACCAGATTTTCCTTTTCTGGTGCATTGGATGTCATGGTTTGATGTACGGTTTCTTATTCCGAGTTGATTGTAGAATATATAAACATATCATGATACCTTTTAGGCTAGGTAACAGTATCGGGCCTCATTATGGTAACAATTGCAGTGTATCAGTATCGAATGATACCTAAAGGGAATTGGTTATCGCAGTTGTGAATTTTTAGAGATCATTTGGGACAAAAATTAATAATGTAAAGGACCTAAATCACCCATAACCATTGACTATTGACCGTAACGGCCATGAAGCAGTCCGTGAATTGGAAATGGACCGATATGTAACTGAAAACAGACTTCTACATAAGGGGAACTGGCCGATAAGCATGTGATTTTTGTTCTGACGGTTAAAAAATCATTATGTATCGGCGGATATTTGAAACCATGCTTTTGAGTGATAGTCCACCTTGCTTAGCAAAAAAAAAGTGATAGTCCACCTTATTTGTTCTGGTTGAGCTTTTATCGTCTTGATGATGAAGTATACCATTCTTCCGCTTCTATGAATTTCTGCAATTGCTCGGTATATTTACATTTGTGAATACTATAGCCATCCTTAATTTAGCTCTTGATTTAGGCTGCGTTGAAGTTGTTGGGTGTGTTTCATTGGACGAGCTAGTTAGCTGGGAAGAGCTTCCTGAAGGGGTGGGCATTTAAAGTTAATCCCTTCCTCTCTATGGATATCGATGAAAGGATGCTAATCTTGCATGTCTCCAATGCACTCCTGAAATTTTAATATTCTCATTTACAGGTAAGGCTAGAGGGCCAAACAGATTATTGCTGGCTTTGCGAGCAACCGCAGGTTCATTTTTTCAATCAGCTGCTATTTGTCAGTTATCCGTTCATTTCATCGAGTTATACTGCAATAGTTGTCATTCTCTCTATACTCTGTATTTTTTCAACAAATTGAAGAATATGATGTACTCTACCAATGCAGAAATTGCTAGTACCATTCGAGATGCGTGGGTATCAAGGCGTTTATAACTTGGAGAAAAAGGTAAAAACAAACTGTTCTAGTTAGCAGTTTTGTGTAGTTATTCTGCTTAAATCTTTACGGGATTCTTGATATTGGCAATTGGCACAGATATATGAAGCAGCAGTGAGAGGCCTAAGTCCGATCAAACCTCCACTGCCCGTTAAGTTCCCGATTCCAGATCCACGAGATCTCTTCTCATTGAAGCCTGGATCACTTGCATCGAACTCAAATAACTCGAAAACAATTAAGATGGAGAAAACACCTATTCTCAACGTAGCCATTGCAGGTGCCCGAGCAGCTGCTATGCAATTTTCAAGTAAGAAAAGTTCCCCATCAATGATTCAAGATGGAGATACACCTATTTCTGCAAGAACACGGAACAAGAGTAAGGAAGCTTCTGAGGGACAAAATTCCAATTTAGTTGGGGTATCCAATGCAAAGGATGTCGGTGACCAATGAAGTGCAGAATAGTAACGCGAGCTCGAAAAGAAAGTAGCAGCAATCAAGCTTCTCTTTTTAACCGTAAAAGGTCCATGTATAAACTGTAAGTCGTCCGCAGGACTGTGTTTTCCTTTTGTACCATATCTTCTAGTTGTGAAATCCTCTTGGTTTTGATGTAAATTATGCTAGATATTGGCTAGTGGAATGAGTAACTATTCTTCGGTTGGTTAACGTATCAGGTTTGGTTCAATTACTTCTTCACTAGACTGTAAAATCCCAATTGTGAGACCTCAGGCCCCTATAATGCAATCTTAACATATGACCAAGAATAAGAGAGCTATACATTGTAACCAGAATTTACAAAATTACTCTGCTTTGGAGAATCTCATTAACCTGGAACTAGATTAGTATAGCCTAAAGGGGAGGTAAAACCTAATCTGAGAATTTTATAGTATGATCCATTTCTTACAGGGAAATCAAAAGAACAATTGGAAATTGAGAACCAAAATAGATTTTGAAAATTTCGCAGCGGTGAATTGAAATTTTGTTATAAAAAACTTGCAAAACAGTTTGAAATTATGTAACAATGATACTCCAATTTGGAACCCCAGTTGTATCCACATGAATCATGTTTTCCCTCTAGAGCTCCTTTCAGGTCTTAATTGACAAAATACCCTTCATAAATTTAAGAAAGGGAAAAAGTGAGGATAAGCTTCAGCCATCTTCAGGAGGTTTCTCACAAATGCAGGTACTTTCCTTCTGGTTTTTAGGCAATAATTTCAAAAGCAAGAGATTGGCAGTACATTTTCAATAGTAACAAAATGGGTAGCTACATTTTTCAGAACTACTGCGAGGGGAGATGATTCTTCTTTTTGTCAAACGATTGGAAAATACAATTATAAAACTATAATCAAATTGTAAATAAAGTATGCAATCATTATAAAAGCCTAACTCAAACACCCACACGCAGGTAGAGAGATTTGAAACAAAGTCCACAATTGTTATAAGCCAAACCCAACAAATAGCTCCATTAAAGAGAGAAATAATCTAACAAATACAACAAAGAATAACACCCACATGTAGGCGGAGAAAATTTGAACTCGACCTCCTGACATGCAAGATAAGTCTTGACCAATTGAGCTAGATCCATTGGTTTGAGAAAAGTTTAGGGTGGTTATCAGTGACAATTGACGAGCAAAAAAGTGTTCTAAAAAAGGAAAATGATAAGCATAACTCTTATGGCTCGATTGGATATGAAATGAGTTTTAGGTGGGTAAAATAGTAAGAGTGATAAGATAGTAATGCTATTATTTAATGAGGATGGACCCACATTCAAAAAAAACTGTGTACGCACGTTCGTGTATGTACAGTGCACGGACGGTGCATCTTGACTCTCCAAAAAGCATTTTCGATGATCTAGATTTTCCTTTGCTCTTTTACTAGTAATAGTTGAGTTAACTCTTACCGGTAAAAGAGTGTTAAAATCTGGACCATTGATCTGTTGGGATGAATGGTTAAGATTTGTTAGTGTATATTGTGTACGGGTACAAAACAACAACAGGCCAGGTGGTGTCAAAGATCCTAATCTACATGTTTAGTTAATGGTAGAATTGATTTATCAATAGGTTGAGGTGAGATGTGCCTTTACGTGCATTACGTGTCTTGATAAATGTTCAATCACGTATTTTCCCCTTCTCCCTCTTTACCAGGTACATAGGGCGTGATTATAATGTTCCTTTATTGGAAATATGATATAAATATAAGTGATGATTTTTTGTTTTCTCTATTTTGATTGCTTTATCACTTTATTAATTTCATCTTTTTGGTATTATCACCATTCACCACTTACCAGCACAATTGTTTAGTTTATGTCTTTTAACTGGATTCATTTCTTTCTTTTTTTTCTGAGTTTTTTTAATATTTTTCTCAAAGGCACGGGCATTACACATGGTGTTGAGATATTGCACGCGAGTTCAGTATTGATTTGTATGTGTTAATTGTTTGAGTCATGCCATCAAGCAAGGGCATACGCTAGTAACTAGACAGTGGACGTCTTGAAGGCATGATGCACCTAAGTGAAAAAAAATAGTTGACGTCTTGGAGGCATGATGCACCTAAGTGAAAAAAAAAAAAAAAGGAAAAAAAGAGCTCATAACTGAGATTCAAGAAATTAGAAACTTACGATTTTTGTTTGGGTCTTTTGTTTGGAGACCCAAAAATTATTTGCAAGTTTGAGATCAAATAGGATTCACCTCCTTCGATACTACCTTCATTTGTCGTCCTGGTCGGCTTGGTCCCATGGTAATCGTCTGCAATTTTGGTTGCAAGGGCTTGGATTTGTGGGAAAAACGTAAACTGGTAAAGGCCCAATCTTGAGTACTACTTTAATTTCGCGAAGTTTTTGTTTTAACTCATTGTTGTACTTACACCACCCATTTGCTTAATAATATTTGGGTTTTGCCTAGTTGGGCTTAGAAAGCACTGATTTCAAAGGGCCTTGAAACACTTTGGAGTAGTTAATTGGGCTTTAAAATGCTCCTGCCCAAACCAATACCAAAACTGATTTGGGAAAAGTTTTATTACGGGCCGGTACATAAAAAAAAACAAATATTTATTACCATTAAGGCCAGTCATTCTTTTTTAATTATCATTAAGGTCAATTAATCTTTTTTATGGTTTAAACCCTCATGGTGCACTTTTTCTATTATAGAGTTTTAAGTAGTTTAAGTATTTTCATATGGTACTCTAAGATTTATGTTTAGGGTGCACTTTTTTATTATAAGGTTTTTAGTAGTTTAGGTACTTTTATAAGGTACCCTAGGATTTTACGTATTTTCATGGGGTACCTAGGGTTTAGGTGGGGTGGGTAGAGAGAGAGAGAGAGAGAGTAGAGATGACAATTTCACCCAAAATCGATGGATACCCGAACCAAACCAAACCTACTGGGAAGGTTTTTTTTATTTTTTCCTACCTATGGGGCGGGTTTGGTTTTTCGAAACATGATATCCGACAGGTTTGAATTTGGGTTTGGTCTTACCAAGTATTCGGTCAAATCCAAACTAAAACCAAATCCAAACTGATTCATATAATATTACTTATAAGATAGTTAGCTATCCTCATGTCTTCTATTGCTTTTGAGTCAGTATTTAGCACTAGTTATAGATTGGTGACTCTACATCGTAATTGACTTCATCCCAAAACAATGGAGGCATTGATGTTACTTTTTTATTTTAATATATAATATTTTTCTTTTATATGTTCATTAATAAAATGAATATTAATGCGGGTTTGGTGTGGTTCGGATAAAATTCAAATCCACATGGTTTGGTTATGGTGCAATAAAAATTATACCCGCCGGATATCGGTTTGGATTTAAGTATAGATAAATACTTTGCGTTTGGGTATGATAATCACAAAATCCTTACCAAACCGTTCCATTGCCATCCATAAGAGAGAGAGACGGGCAAAGAGTTGGGTGGAGCTTTTCTAGAAAAAATGGAGCACAACATGCATTTCCTCCAAAAAGTGGAGCGGCTGGTACTTACCCCTTTGGGAAATTCCAAGTCAGCCCCTCTTTGTCATGCTATCCCAGCCCAACCCTTTTAAAGATGCTTTCAGTATTTTTCCCTCAAATGCCCCAACAATTCAAACCCAAAGAATTCACACCCAGCAGAATTCCCCCTCAGAATTTTGCATTTTTTTGGAGTGTGAATTTTTCGGTGTGAATTCTTTCATATGGGGGGCTAGAATCTTTTATTTTAAAGGGTGGAAATTTTGCATTTTGAGAGGTGAATTCTTTTATTTTTGGGCGTGAATTTGCAGCCCTTTGCAAAATTCCACACCCTCTAGAATTCACACCCAAACAATTTTTCGGGAAAATTGAGATCTCAACCAAAAAATCCCAATCCAGTTCATCGATAATTTCTAAATTTCTCAATTCAATATAAAATTCTAGTCATCTTCTATACCACCACCGATTAAAATTAACAATTCAAACTTGCGGTGAACGTCATACTACACTACTAGTTCCAAGTTCACGATGCATCTCGTAGAGCCTAATGTACGTGAGCCCTACCCGTCACATTTATCACATTCAGTTTGTCAATAAAATACGGGTTTTTTTGTTGGCGGATCCTAAAAAAAGTCTTTTATAAATTGTAAAGGCCCCGGAACAAATAATGCAGCATGATATTCACTGGGATCCCGGGACATAAGTTTTACACTTTTTTTTTCAAAATTACCCTCATTCTGAAAATTAGAATGTACATTCTAAATTCTAAATATAGGGTCTAAATTCTAAAATGTACGGTCTAAATTCTAAAATGTACATTCTAAATTTAGGGTACCCTAAACTATAGGATACCCTAAATTTTATATATATTGTCTAAATTCTAAAATGTATGGTCTAAATTCTAAAATGTACATTCTAAATTTAGGGTACCCGAAACTGTAGGGTACCCTAAATTCTAAATATACAGTCTAAATTCTTAAATGTACGGTTAAATTCGAAAATGTACGGTCTAAATTCTAAAATGTACATTCTAAATTTAGGGTACCCTGAACTGTAGGGTACCCTAAATTCTTAAATGTACGGTCTAAATTCTAAAATATACATTCTAAATTTAGGGTACTCTAAACTGTAGAGTGCCCCATGAAAGTGTTTAAAATTCTAGGGTACCCTCTGAAAGTGCCTACATGGTTAATAAAAACAAAGAGTAACGACGACGAGGATGGACAAAAAAGTAAAATCTCCAACCATATTTGTGCCCCAGGACCTCTCCAACAATAAATATTAGTCCAAGACCCAGTGGGCCAAAATTCCAAATAATAAGACCTGCCAATAGATGTCTAATAAAATCACGTTTCAGGCATTCTTTCTCACAATCCATGAATTCCTTCCATTCCAAACCCTAATTATTTGTTCCTGTAAGAGCATCTACAATGGCCTAACCAAAAGTTGCCTCATCAGCTTTTGGTTATCCATTTAGAGGTTGTTAAAGTTTGCAATGTCAAGTTCCACATTGGTGTTTTTTTTTTTTCCCATAATCAAAAGCAATTAATGGTCCCCTATCACATTTTCAAACTTGGATAACCCAAAACTTGCAACACCACTTTTTCAAACTGGAGTACAAAAAAATAGTACTCCACTTTTTATAAAAAGAAATGAAACAGTTTTTTAAAAAAAAAAATTGGGAAAATGATTTTGAAAACTGTTCAAAACTATTTTCGAAAAAAACAATTTTTTGAGTAAAAGAACAATTTTTTGAGTAAAAACATAATTTTTTTTTACCAAAACCTATATTTAAAATATAAAAAAACTTCAAAAACTGTTTTTTGTGTTAAAAAAACTGTTTTTTAAAAACTATTATTGAAAAAGCAGTTTTTTTTAAAAATAATTTTTTTTTAAAAAAACTGCTTTTTCAAAACCAAAATAAATTTTTGAAAACATTGTAGGGAGAAGGGTAGAGAGAGAAGATTTTTTTCATTTTGTAGTTATGGGTGTACTTGATTGAGCACATGTGAGATCCATCAAATTTGGTTATTTGCAAAATGTTGCTAGTTTTGGTTATTCAAGTGTCAAAATTTGGTTAGTTGCTAAGGAGTTGCTAAGTTTGGTTATTCCAATGTAAGTACTTTTTTAAACAAACATTGCTAACCTTAACAATCTTTTGGTTTTGGTTAGGTCAATGTAGATGCTCTAACCTCTATTTGTTGAAAAGGAAGCCTCTAAAAATCATGAAATTTAAAAACCATAGTTTTCAAGGCGGGCATGGGATTCAGTTCCTGAAATCGAATTGGGCTAAGAGATGGAGAGCTACTTGAAGGCGAAGAATTCTTAGAGGAGGATTTTCAGAGATGGAGAAAGCTCTGTTGGATTATCAAATATTGGAAAATGTTTCGATTCATTGCTAATCTCTCCAAGCATGGTATTTCCGGTAGTTCACTAGCTAGAAACGGGGCTTATGGGGAACGGGCTTGACATGCGCTAGGGCTAGACAGGAACGTGGGGACAAAAGGGACCGGCTTGGAGGAAGCCCAAAATTATTGGGAGGCCCTTTTTTGGTGCTCCAGGGCCTGGTCTAACAACGTAATAACCTGAAAATGAGCAATGGACTAAACTAGGGATTTGAAAACTAAAGTAATTATTCTTAAGGTAGTGAGTATCCTTTTGTAAAAAAATTCTGGATTAATTGTACGGAAGATTAAAAAAAGTATAAAAAGTTGGATGAAAGTTTTCAAAAGTTTCATATTAGAAATAAAAATTTGTTTTTGAATCTTGTTTTCGTGTTTGGTAAACTTTTTAGCTTTTGGCATAATTTTTTACTGTTTAAATTTTTCCTGTCAAGATAAACGATTAACACATCTATCATAATTTACGCCAAACTCAGCCTAAGAAAGTTCAATGATTTTGCCAGATAGTAAATAGCAAAGTTAAACACCATATTACATTACAATAGATTACAACAAGCACAACAACCTAGTAGGAGCCTCAGGTTCACTACTCAATGAATGGAAAAACATACAAAAGCTCCAATCTTTATTTATCCGTACACAAGCACACCCATAGTTGAACTAGTACGTAGAAATAAGCACACCCATAGTTGAACAAGCACACCCAAATTTATCCGTACACAAGCACACCCATAGTTGAACTCGCAGTCAAATGCTCAATGCCCTTTTGCTGTAGGGTGGCCCTTATGATATGACTTATGTTCCTTCGGTGACTCTTCCCCAGGCTTATGATCTAGTGGTGGCTTGTGCTCTAGAAGCCCATGCTCATGGGGTGGCTCTTCTTTCAGAGGTCTTTCGCCTGGTTTTGGTTTCCTTGGATCAATTGGTCCTCCCTGAAGGAGACGGCGATGTGGCAGCTCCTCTTTAGGTCCGTTAGAAATCGGAGGCTTGTGCAGTGGCTTATGTCCCATGTGTTCCACGATTGAACCTTCCTCAGGCTTATGATCTGGCACGGGAATATGCTTGCCTGGGCTTTGTTTGCTGGGTGGAACCGGGCCCCTTTGAAGGAGTCGATGGAGAGATGGCTTAAGCGGTTCATGTTTGTGTGGGAGCTCTTCTCTATGCCCGTTAGTCAATGGAGGCTTGTGAGGGGGCTCTTTTTTTGGAGGCCTTTCCTCGTGGTGGTCAGCAGTGGAGGGAGTGGTGGTTAACGCCACCACTACCAGCAGTAGCAAGAGCAAGTAGTAGGGGAGTGACATTTTTGGTGTTGAAGTTTCTTGTGAGGAATGGTAGTGAAGAGCTTATGTGGGAGCGTCGCCTTTTGTAGTGCATTCTAGCTCTAGTCTTTTCGTGTGTTAAATTGTTTATTTGTCTCAAAGATAAGGTCAGGAAAAATTTAAAGAAAGTAAGAATTATAAGGTGTGAACAAAACCCAATTTTTCTACTTCACCATTTTGGATATCCTCATTGTCACTTTGTATTGGAGTTTCAGATTTATTTTAATATTAAAACTTGATTTTTTGGATCGTTCATTATGGGTTTTTTAGTGGTTGGGAGGTGGCATCTATTTTTGATGCCTTGATTCATGTATCACATGCAGAGCAGACTAGTGGGTTGACTGACTTCTCGGTGACAAGGGGAGACGATAAGATCTTAGTCTCTCTTCCACTTTTCGTGTATCTTACTATTGAAGCAGCCTAATATTTATGCATTTATGTATGTATGTATGTATGCATTTCGTGTGTCTGCAGAGAGAAGCAAGCCGAAGGCTTTGTGCTGAGTTTCCCATTTGATAAAATGTGAAACCCAAAAAATTAATGTGTTGATTTTAGCAAATGAGGAAATCATTTGCTATAATCAACTCGTTTTCATTTGTTAAAATAGGTTGATTTTAACAAATGGTTTGCTCATTTGCTATTTCCATTTTATCAAATGAGAAACTACGCCAAGAGTCCTATTGCTCCATACTTGTATTTTGTGTATTGTTCCTATAGAGGGATTACCCAACAAATTGTGTTTATTTGGTGGAGCTTTGGGTTCTAACTTACTTGTGCAAGGTGTTTTGAACCAACACAACTTATTAGTCAGGCTAGTGTATCTTTTGGGGAGATAGCCATGTCGGAGTTCTGTTGCTTCGACTAGTGGTTTAAGATTTAATTAGGCCACAAAGGGCTTAAATCCCCTTAAAGAAAGCGAGATATCCGCAACTCATTTTGGTATTTGTCTAAATCCACAGTATTTACAGTGATTTACTTGATATGTAAGTGGATACATGTAATCATTGAGATTTATTAATGATTAATAAATGAGGCTCGATGTGGCTGCCTGTGGAGTAGGAAATTTGGCTCAAAACCAAATTTATCCAAACCACATAAAAAATCTTGTGTGTTCTCTTAATTTGATTTATTGGCTCAATACTCATTTTGTGGCAAGAACCTCAATACTTTATACCTAGCATTTTGCTGTTAGGAGTTCAATCCCTTACCGCACGTGTTCTCTAATAAATGGAAAATGCAAGGAACGTTAGCTTGAAAATGTGTGACAATGTCTTACGAATTTTTTTTTACACTATTAAAATTCGTACGAGCGAGAATTGAAATGAAGAGCACAAGGTGAGGATCAAGATTTAGAGCGGAAGATCTGACGGAAGAATATGTGACCTAGTCACCCGAATGGCATCCACCAAGTTTCTAATGGGAAGGTAGCACTCGTCCTTAATCCACGAATTAAAAGACTCTGCAACGTTAGAATACATCTCCCCATATCGACAACCCGGAAAGTGCACAGTGCTCTAATTATCAACGGGGAGATTCTTTAGGAAGTTCATCACTTTTTCCTCGCCCTCAGTCGCCATCCTCAAAATAAAATGGTGAAACAAGTCCTGCGTAGGGACATGGGTAGCAAGTCTCAACAAATACACCATCGTCTCTCTATGCCATTTGGGAGTCCCACATAGATGGTATCTCAAGTTGAATGTCAAATGATATAAGCAATAAGCATGAGGAGAGGTTGGAAATACTGTCTTCATTGCCTCCAACAACCCAATGTTCCTGTCTGAAACAAAAGTGAACCTCCTTTCATTATCGATTATGGAATACAACTGTTGAAGGAACCATAACCAATTATCACGATTTTCTGAGTCAACAATAGCAAAACACAATGGGAAGATCTCTGTCAAAAAAAAAAAAGGATTGCATCAGTACAAAGTACATACAACATTGCCACATAAACGATTCAATAGATTCCTAATTTGAAAAAAAAATTCCAAGATGTTAAATTGAACAAGTTGACAATCACACTTCAAAGTCATTTTTTTAAATTAGGAACACGATTAGTTTTCATACATGTAGTAGAGGAGAGAAAAACAAAATGGGATATTATCAACCCATGTTCACACCACGACATTACCATTACTCAACATGCAAGACTATCAAAACCAAATTCAATAGCAAAGTATCACACCATTTACCATAACATATAACCTTGAAAAGTAGAAATTGAATAAAAATACCTTTGTTACCGGTTTTTCTAGTTGTGCCAAGCAGCTGGCCTTTCTGCCTTCCTTTAAAAAATGTGTCGTCAAGAAATAGGATGGGTTGACAGTTTCTAAACCCATCAATGCATCCACGAAATGCAATGAATAACCTTTTGAACTGTTTCGAATCCTCGTCAACCTCCAATAAAATGTGACTGCCGGGCTTGTTGGACATACCATACCAAACTAGAGAATGAATTCTCAAAATCCCCGAAAACATCTCCCCTCGCACTCTCCAGTGCCCACCATGCTTGGTGGTATGAAACATCAAGCCCGTAGTCCAACTTCATTTTAGAAGTTATGTCCGAAGGTGACTTCTTGGATTTGGCCCGAACATCCTCCATAATCAGACTGCCTATAGGCTCAGACGTGGCCCTCAGAGGCACAAAATTTTTGCTCATCCATAAAACTACGGATATACGAAAACCCATTAGCTTGGAACATCCGGCCATGTACTTCCCACATGCATTTTTTCTCCTCATTCCTATGTTCGCAATGCGTCGTAACGCGCTCCTTATCATTCTTTACTAGGACATACTCAATTCTCTGTTTGATGCAATATTTACGCAACACATTCCAAAATTCTACCACCCCACCAACAAAGCACTGACCAACACCTTTAATCCCAACCGCCCATTCAGCAGACTTCAATTTTATTTTATTTTTGTGAGTTACAAAGGATGGAGTTACCATATCACTGTCATCCATGTTTGAAGACCTAACCCTTTTCTTATTTTGTGACACCTGATTGGTAGTAAATTCCAGTAACCCATCCTCAACAACAACCTCAATATCATTCATTGACCCAGCTTGTGCAAGTTCCCACAATGTCGCCAAACCAACATCATCCTCCATGAGTATGGGTTCGTCGTTGATAAGCGAGTAAGTCATAATCAGTGTATCGAGATCCAAATCACTCCACCTCTTACATATCTTCTTCATAACTACACCGAAATTCGTCTCACTATTTACTATTACCGGACAAATCTTGTTGCTATACTTGCAAACTAGAATCAACCCATCCTCCATTGTAAACGAAAAGAACTACAAAAACAGATAAAATGGTGAACCGGGTTACCATTCATCTATATCAAACATTACCATTATCAATTAAACAGTGAACTTACAAACTTACTAGAACTTATGGCGGAAAAGAAGAAGTTTGATATGTGGTAAAAAAAAGAAAAGCACAAACAATGATGTTGCAATCAAATGAACTATCAAAACGGTGAAGGATAATACCTTATTGAAACAACACGCGATGTTACTTGATAAATTACTTGAATCCAATAAATCAGGTGGAGAACTGTTTGATCACAAATGGTGAATGGGATTGAATTGGAGAATTGCTTGACCAACAATAGTGAATAGGATTGAATTGGACGTCAGCTATAGCATTGGTTAGGACTACAAGAATTTGAATTTCAAAATTACCTCAGGATTAGGAAATGAAACAGCTAGGATTTGAAAGTCAAACTAAAAAGGAAATAAACCTTGCTGTGATCCAAACAAGGAAAACATGGAACTGACGTGAATATCATCTTGTTTACAGGATGAAACAAGAGACGAAAATTGATCCTATAATAGTCATTAGCGGATTTTTAGCCCACTAATTAACTACTATAAATTATCATTGGAATAAAAAGGGCAATATGATCCAAAAAACAATTTACAAGATGGGATCATAAATATTCAAAATGTACAGGATTGCATAATAAAGGCAATATTATAAGAGGATCCCCAATTAAATTTCTCTAGAAAATAAGAAGAATTTTTACAGAATAACAATCTTTGTTTTTCAAATTTGGAAAAAGAATCTATGTAATGTAATAAAATTGTGTCACATGTATTACATCAAAGTTCCCCTAACAATCCATTGAGTTCTTGCCACTTGTCGCTCTCACGTTCCTTCTCGCGAAAAGTCATTCTGCAATAATATATAAGATAGGCCATGGAACCTAATTTTTTTATAGGATTTTGTTTTTGACTATTTAGCCCGACACAATTTAGAATAATAAAATAACTAAAAAAGTAAAATCAAAATTCAACAGAGAGATACTATGATAATGACAAAATCACTAGTATTACCTAAACAATAATTTCTCCAATTCCTTCCGTGAAGCATATTCGCGGATATGGGAATTTAAAACCTTGGGGCGTCCCACAAGTTGGAAAGGGGACAACTGGAGAAGGAATAAAACATGGTAATAAAAGATTCGAATCAAAACTAAAGAGTACTGTTAAAAGAAAAAGTAATATAATATCTTGCCAAAACTAGGGTAATGAAATCATGCCAAACAGACAGTATAAGATAAAAAGAAAAAGAAAAAAAGATGCAAGTGGCAACTAGTTCATGGAGTAGAACTGTTGGATGTTCCATACTCCATCCTGGAATTGAGTCTCGTTCTCCCCTCCGTCCCATAGATTAGGAATAACGAATGACAAAAAATAAAAAAATAAAAACAAAAAAGAATATTCTAGAATATTCAGTCGACATTTCTATAAAGAAAAAAATCATGCCAAAAATGCCAAACAAAATACTTCATCCGTTCTGAAATAAGTGTCCCTTACGAAAAGTCGTGTCATTTTTCAAATCAAAAAATAAAGTACTTCCACGTATCGTGTTGAGAATTTTTTACTTTAATTCGGTGTAAAAAAAGTTTGAAAAACGATAAACGGAAGTACTCAATTTTTTTATTTGAAAAATTGCACGACTTTTTGTAAGGGACACTTATTTTTAAACGGAGGTAGTATCTAAATTTTTCCTTGATTTGTGCTTGTCAAAGTTTTCTATAAAATTTGTGGCGATCTGTTCTACTCCCTCCGTCCCAATTTCTTGCCCCTTTTGGGGAAGCGGGTTTTTAAGAGGTGTGAAAACTTTGTATTGATTTTTTTATTTTGCCCCTAAATTCAGTCAATATTACTGTGACCAAATTTGTGAGGCTAATTTATTATATGAAAGTTAAAACATATTCAATATCGATCTTGTTTGATAGATATCAATTAGTTTTATTATATAAAATTTTCAAAATCATAAAAACCGTTGTAAAATAAAAGATAATAAACTAGCCAATTAAGATGGGAAAAATACTTTTTAAGAGTAAAATTGGAAAGTGACACAATTTTGATGGATGTTTTTAGAAGTGGGACAAATATTTTGAGACATCCCAAAATGAAAAGAAAGACCAAGAAATTGGGACGGAGGGAGTACATCATCCGCCGTCGTTTCCACCTTGCCTACCGGTGCGAGTTCATCTGCGCCAGACAAATCACATCTAAGAAGATTACTTACCACTGACAAATCTCACTTAATTTGGACTGATTTCATACTATAGATACACTTCCCAATCTGTACGGAATCTTTCTCAACAGGACAGGATTTGTTTCTTTCACTAGATCTTTAATTTGCTCGACAATGGGTGTTGATTTTCTAACATTGCGCATGCTCAGCCGAAAGGGTTAGATTTATTCCTCACACAATTAACCAAATTTAATTCTTGTTCTCAGCAAGAGTGGAAAGATATAGTTGCCTCCCTTTATCTCACGCATAATACGTAGGGGGGGAGTTCGATTTCAGTAAATACCCATTCCTCTCCCCAAGTCCCCTAAGATAAGGTAGATTAGGATTACCGAATGAAAAAAAAAAAAAAAAAATCTTGTTATCAGACCATAAGAAAGAAAATTCTCTCTAATCTTAGCAATGTCTTTGACCAAATTAGGAAGAGAATTAATCAAGATGGTTGTTAAAATGACCCGTATAATCCTTACTGTCAAAAAAAACAAAAAATTGCACATTCTCAGCAGTCTTTCTCCCTTTCCCACCTTCGATGGGGACCCTGAAATCCTCCGGGACCCATAGCTTTAACCTATGTTATGTACTCTAAGGTCTCGTTTGATTCGCGGACTAAAAAAAGTGAGATTAATAGTCCTGGGATTGATAGTTTTGGACTATTTATTCTGGGACTAATTTAGTATTGAATTTCACACAATCCCCTGTTTGATTCATGCAGGATTAACCAAGGTTCTGAATACCGTATCGGCACGAGTACCAGTTTTCCTATTGGTATGGTACGGTACCGGTACCGGTCAATACCGGGTACCGTATCAGATTTGTCGCAACTATATATATATATATATATATATATATATATATATATTGAGAGATAGGGTTCAAGAGACACAAAATTTGTCACAGAATATGACATTTTCAATCTCATTTTCTTAAATCCACTTAATCTATGTAAATTTCATACATACTTGTTGTATTTGACGTTTGGTAGTGATAGAAGTTGAACCCATGCATCACAAACCCTTTTTAAAAAACATACCCTATTTTTTTATAATCTCCCTATTCAGAAATCATAATTTTTGGGTCACATAGATACCAAATTAGAAAAAATGTGTAACTACAATGTTGTAGATCTTGAAATTCTCTTAAATTTTGATATATAACTTGCCTTGATCGGAGTTCGGAGTAAAAAGTTATGGCCGAAATACGGTGGCAGTTTTGTTCTGTCCGGTATTTGCCCGGTATTTTCCGGTACCGGCCGGTATTCCCGGTATTTTCCGGTATGGCCGGTACCGACCGGTATTGAGCACGGTACGGTATTGAGGGTCATTGCTACCGTTTTTGTAGAAAACCGGTACGTACCGGCTGGTACGGTACGGTATTGATAACCTTGGGATTAACATTGAGATATCTCATGTTTTGGCCAATCTCATGTTTGGTTCCCTAAAACAACGTTTCGGGATTATTTCAAGAAGACAAGTGGCATTTTCGCAATTTGGTGGATTTCCCTTCCGCGTTCATTTTATCCGGGACTAAACAATCCCACCACCCCCCAGGTATTGTGTAATCTCATATGTATTGGATAAAACTTGTCCCGGGATTGTTAATCCCATGCAATATTTGTGGAACCAAACAAAGGATAACGCGGGATTGGACAAAAATAGTCTAATCCTACCCGAATCAAACGAGGCCTAATAATTGATGGTACTGAGGGTGAGTCGTGCATGTTAATAATACTCTCTACGTCTCATAAAGTTTGATCACTATGAAACTATGTGTAATTTTTAAACTAAAAAATAATATATTTACCTAAAATAATTTTGATTTTTTTTTGCACCGTATAAAAGTTCTCGATGAGATCTATCAAACAAGATCCATATTAACTAAAAAATTATTTTCGTAAACACATTAATTTTTAGCTTGAAAATTACATATAGTTTCGTAGTGATCAAACTTTATGGGATGGAGGGAGTAAATCTCATGAAGATAAAATATACTCCCTCCGTCCCATAAAATTTGATCACTACGAAACTACGTGCAATTTTCAAGTTAAAAAATAATGTGCTTATGAAAATAAATTTTTAGTCAATATAAATCTTGTTTGATAGATCTCATTGAAAACTTTTATACGATGCAAAAAAAAAATTCAAAAATTATTTTAGTAAATACATTATTTTTTAGTTTGAAAAATTACATGTAGTTTCTTAGAGCATCCACATTGGCATAACTAAAACCAAAAAGTTGCTAAAGTTAGCAATGTTTGTTTAAAAAAGTGCTCACATTGAAATAACCAAACTTAGCAACCTCTTAGCAACTAACCAAATTTTGTCACTTGGATAACCAAAACTAGCAACCTTTTGCCAATAACCAAATTTAATGGACCCCACATCTACCCAATCAAGTACACCCACAATTACACAAAATGACAAAAACCATCTCTCTCCTCTCTTAACAATGTTTTCAAAAGTTTAATTTAAATTTTTCTTTTCTTTTTCAAAAGTTTAATTTTAAAAAACTGGTTTTTTTCAAAAGTTTATTTTAAAAAACTGTTTTTTTCAAAAGTTCATTTTAAAAAACTGTTTTTTTTTTTTCAAAAATTCCTATTAAAAACTGTTTTTTTCAAAAGTTCTTTTAAAAAAAACTGTTTTTTTTTTCAAAAGTTCATTTTAAAAACTGTTTTTTTCAAAAGTTTATTTTTAAAGACTTTTTTTTTCAAAATTTATTTTTAAAAACTGTTTTTTTTAAACCGTTTTGTACTTAAAGAAAATTCAAAATATTTTTTAAAAAAAATTTCAAAACTATTTTTTGTAGTTTGAAAAAGTAATGTGGCAAGTTTTGTTTATCATTTGAATAAGTGATGGAGGGTGTCCATTATTTTTGGTTATGGACAAAAACACCATGTGGCGACTTGGCATTCTTAACTTTTAAGAATCCTTCTAAAATGGATAACCAAAAGTTCTATGCAAGAACTTTTGGTTATCCAATTTTAAATTAAGCCTATCATGGATCTTCTTGGTGATCAAACTTTATAGGACGGAAGGAGTAAAATCTTAAAATATGAGGACTCCCAAATTTTTCATGCATTTTCGGAAATCACAAAGCACGTTTTTCATGTTTTTCACCTTCGGGCTTTAAAAAACATTTGGACCCTTAGTTATGGACACTACTTAAAAGACTCCTATTACACTATACAACCCGATAATATATAGGAAGGCGCCCTTATTTTGGGCCTTTTTGGGGGGCCATAAGCCACCGCTTGGTGGCAAAGGGTCGGCCCTGTCAATCGTTACTCATAAGCACCCCCTGAACTTTTGTCAAACAATTCAGTAAAAATTCTCGGAAAAAAATTAGTTCACCCTCATCAAAAGAATGTGAACAAAACCCTCAGTATCCTAATTGGTTGAAATTGAGCGGGGTCCTCAAAAAATGATACGGATCCCACTACAAAGTGATATCATACTTTTCAAAGAGTGTATTGGTTTTCTAGGCCTCACACTATTTCAACCAATCAAGGTGAAAAGTTTTGTTAACTATTTTTTGACGTGGGTGAACAAATTTTTTTCCGTCCCAAATATTGCAGCCACCTTTACTATGATTAATAAAACTGTACTCACTACTGCTCACATATCTTGCTTTTGAAGTTATTGGCTAAAAGTGATCAAAAAAAAGTTATTGGCTAAAAACCATGGGGAATTTGGTTACATGTGTCAAAATCCTTAGGGGAAGTCGATGAAATTCATCCGTGACAATTTTTTATTTTTTATTTTATTGATGGTTACTCGCAAAGCCAGCAATAATACTTACTCTGTTTGGCACTCTAGCCTTACCTGTAAAACGAGAACTCAACATTTCATGGATCGATGCATTGGAGACATGAAACTAATTAATGTAAACAATATTGAAGCAATAGCATTTTTGCATCAGCAATATCCAGAGAGGGGGGGAGACTAACTTTAAATGTCCAACCCTAGAACGTAGGAACCATTCTTTACCGACGCATGTAAATATTTTCAAGGTATCCTAACAAAGCGGCATGTGACACATTTTCAGGGCCCAACTGTGCTGGTTTTCAGAGGAAAATCTAAGGGTTGGTTTGGGTGATTTGGAAAAATTGGTTTTTTGGTTTTTTGAGTTGTCCTTATTCAAAAAAAAATTGCATTTATTAGTTTTCAGTCAATTTTTTGTTTATTTTTTGGATTATTTTTCGTCTTTATTCACAAAACTTCAAGTTTGGCTAATAATTTTATACTTTTTAGATTCCTCTCATCGAGACAAGCCAAGAAATCACAAAAAATTGACCAAAAACCAACAAATGTAAAAAAAAATTGAATAAGGACAAAACTAAAAAACCAATTTTTCCAATTCACCCAAACCAACCCTAAGTATAAATAGGAGTTATCAGTGCAAAGCCAAAGGCGCCTTGTCTCAAGATTCAAACATATCACTGGTTCATACAAATTCTCAACTTTCAAACATATGATTCAGTTCCAGGCTTCCAGCTGCAACTTAGTTTCTCTTTGGTCAAACTTCTAATTTCAGGATTAGTTGGCTTGTTTTATGTTCAGTAGCTTTGGTCACATTGTCGTTGCTCTTTCCTTGTTTCATTCATGATATAAGGCAACTTCTGAATCGCACCCTAACCTGATCGGTTAGGGTTGCAGATAAATTCGGAATCGGGGTATGAAAAAATCCGCCCCGCCCTGCCCCTTCCCTCCCCACCCATTTTTCCTCCCTAGTTTTAGCTTCTATTTGTATTATTTGGTTTGGAGTTGGTGACTTCTTTACAAAGACCCACACTGCTTCTCGTTTTGCGCTTTCTCCTTCTTCATCTCTATTTTGAATAGTAAAAATAAAAAATTTATTAATCTTTGAAAATAGATTACAAATATTAAAGAGATCCAAGGCAAAGGACATCACAACGTGGAAAGACGTCCCGACAATGTTGACACCCCTCCCCACAACAAATCTTATGCCTCCTTGGCAAAATATCGAATCAGGTCGTCTATTCTATTTTAGACATAGAACGTTTCGTGCTAATATCCTAATTATATCCCTTTGTAATTTTTCTATTTTAGGCAACGATTTCTTTGTAAGGTTCAAGAAAGAAGCTTACAGAGTTGCGCTGAGTTAAGCTGAGTAAAGCAACTCTGTAAGTTTAAATGAATTTAAGAAAAATGGAGTCATTCACAATAACCAATCAAATTAACTCACGTATATCATTGGGTTCACCGGGATTTGATCTCATATTGCATCAACTTCTATAGAGAACGACAAAGAAAAAAAGAATAAAAATAGAATACATACTGAAAACGAAAATTAACTTAATTAAGGCATGTCATGAACTCAACACAATCAATAAATATTTGAATTCCAGAAAAAAAAAATCAACAAATGATGAACACTATATATAATCAAGTTACAACGGTAATGGAGCATCTAGTAGGAATCGTTTTTTTTACAATCCATATATAGTAGTTGCTCAGAGATGGTATTATTTGGAGCGGCAATGAAGCTACACAAAAAAGGAAATATTGATTTTGATAAATTTCTAAAATAATTGTTTCCCATGTAAGATTACTAAATTAATCCAAACACCAAAATTAATGCAATTCCTCCAGTTATCCAATTCCTAGGAATTTATTCCTATTCCTACAAAAAGAAAATTCTCAGGAATTTTTTGAATAGAAAAAAATTTCATTAATCTTGAAGGAAAACAAGACTAATTGGGGCAAGGAAAGGCAACGAAGCATGAGTTGCACAAACCGAGACCCAAAGCAACAGTTGGCAATGAGCCAATCGAAAAACCCCAATGGGACAAACCCAACCTAAAGAGTGAAAACCCAACACCCCACCCCCAAAAAAAAAAAAAAAAAAACGAGCACACCCACTGGGACAAAGCCCAACAAAAGGGCCGAAACCCAAACCCAAACCCAATAAGTCTATAAACCCTGATATTACAATAGACACGAAGAACCACTGATTTGGGCCAAAGCCCAAACCAAAAGAGAATAAAGCCCTAAAACTCCATTGTAGCCGACTAGCCCCAAGAAGATAACCCCGTCGCCCCAAACCCACACCTCCACAATGCCATTAAGCATACTAGAATGACCCAAGAATCGAACCTGTAACGACCCCGATTTTTGGATACGTTAAATTTATTAAAAAGAAATAATAAAGTTTTACAACAGTATTCCACCATGTAAAAATACATTAATCTTCTTGCCAAGTACAATTATTCACTACAAGGTATGCTAGGGTTATCTCTACTCTGTGGTATGGTCGTCAACTCTGGCGGTGTCCTCCCTAACTCCGTAAAGCAACATCATAGTATTATACGGGGTCACACGCCAGAATAATCGCGGAGTGATTATAAATCACTCAATAGCTACTCTAACCCACCCAACCCTTACCTAACATACACGTACAACATATATGATTGAAAAGCAGTAATTATAGGAATTAAATAGGAAATAAATCGTAGAACAGAAATTAAACACATAGCTGATTTCATTACTAGCCATTAACTTATATGTTCATCTAAGTTCTCACCTGGAGAACTTTCCTCCCGATTAACCACTAAGGAATATGACCAAACTGTGATATACTCCCCCCTTGCTTGCCCTGACTGGGAGCCCCGACGGAAGTTATAAGTTACTTACTTAATCCAACCATCAGCCGCCTCACAAGGATGAATTTCCTGTGGATCGATCAGACATCACGGGCTACGAAAGTGACAACCGGCTCCCTTGTAGGTATATAGCCGTGACTCGGTCTATAATACATCCACCCTTTTAACGCCTCAGAATTCAAATGAAGTAATCACAGATTGTCATATCCTAGGGTTTCGAAATCATAGCAGACTGCCAAACAATCCTCCAAAACAAATCACTTGGCTGACTGTCATTCAACAATTCTTGGGGTGACTCCCCATCATCAATTCATCAATTGGTTGACTGCCATTCAACAAATCTCGGGGTGACTCCCCAATAATCGATTCCAATTCACTTTCCCATTAACCTTGGCGTCTATGTGATATTCGCGTACGATCACCCAACCCGGGAACCTAGTTGTCCATTCTAACATTCAACACATTTATGGAAAGTGCACTTAAAAGCAAAATCAAAGTGATAACAACATCTCAAGGGTCACAACCGAATATTTCAATTCACAAGTTCACGAAATTCAAGTAATCGAATACCAAGGGTCTAAACGTAATCAATTCAATCTACAGGGGTCAAAACGTAATTTACTAAACTATTGGGGTCAAAATGTAAATTAAAGGAAGTAACGGTCACCAACGTCATTTTAAGTAAGTACAAGGGTGCCCAACATAATTTCACAACTCTAGGGTCCTTAGTGTAATTTTACAAACTCTGGGGGCCTTTTTGTAAAATAACATAGTACAAGGGCAAAAATGTAATTTTGCCACCAACAAGGGTAAATACGTAAAAATACTTTATTTTGGATAATAAAGTCCTAACTTGTCACAAAACACAATTCCTTGATCTTTTTATTTAGTACAAAACTACACATTATGTAATTTACACACACAAGGGCAAAACGGTCATTTCACACCCAAAGGGCATTTTGGTCATTTCGTTAAACTCCTAAATTTCCAGTAGTTACATTTATAAAAATAGGTTTCATAAATGATACATAGTACGCACGTCAAATTTCACAAAATTACGCTTTAAACTTTTAACTTAAACGCAACGATCACGAACAAGGTTAAGAGCAATAAATTTATGGAGAAACTCATATAAACAGTTCTTAAAGTATTAAACATGCTTGGAATAATTAACAACATGGACCACGATGGATCTAGAGTTTACTAAGCACGAAAATAAAGTTTCGGGTCAAAATGGTATATCACGTTTTGGCTCGGGTTTCGTGAAACCCTTGAATTGAGGCTTTAACCCATCAACTCTAAATTACTCCTAGACCATTATAACACATTCAAAAGCTTGGAATAGGGTGGGTACGAGTTTCTACCTTTGGTCCGGATGAAAAGCTTGATGGTAAAGTCCGGTGGTGTTTCAAGTGGCAACAGAATCTTTGGGCTGCGATATCGGGTTCAAACCTCGTCCGTTTCCAGCGATTCTTGTGTCTAAAACGAAGCGCTCGAAGTGCTCTACAATGTTGATGAAGAAGTCTAAGCCTAAAACGCACTCTAACAATGAGAAAAATGAAGATTTGTAAAGGTTAAGTGAGCTACTCGGTTTGGCTAGACCAGAAACTTCGGACCGCAATAACGTGGTCATTTCTCAACCGTTTTGAGTGATTCTTGAATGTAAAACGAAGATCTTGAAGTGGTCTACAATCTTTGTGAAGGAACCTAAACCCGAAATCCACTTTAACGAGGAGAAAAATGGAGATTTATGAAAGAACAGAGAGCTGTCTGGAAAAAGGTACCCGAGATTTTTACTGAACTTTGGAAGGCTATAACTCACTCAAAACTCAACCGATTTGGATGATTCTTGTGTCGAAATCGAATTTCTCGACGCCCTCTACAACTTCTATGAAGAAACCTAATCCTAAAAATGACTGTAACTATGAGCAAAGTGGCTGTAAAAATGTGTACGTGATATGGACGAAAATGGGTAGGTGTTCTTCCTTCTTTTTTCTCTTCTTCTCCTCCTTTCTTCCTCTTTTCCAGCCTTTCTCCATCTTCCTCTCTTCTCTGCCGAAAATAATAAGGGGAAAGGGGTTGTTGGGTTTATGTAGGGGAAAATGGGGTTGGTGGGTTTGGTGTGATGGGAGAGGTGGAGTGATGTGTGGTAAGAGGTGGAGTGTGGAAAGTGAGTTGGTGAGTGGAGGTGATGGGTGGAGTGTGGAAGTAATTTGGAGGGGGCCTCGCGGCACACGATGCGGCATAATGTAGTACAATTTACTCCGAGCAGTATTCGAACTGTCCGGGTTTCGGTCTCAGAAAATTATCAAAATATTCGTATGAACTTAGAAAATCGTGGGCAACGTCACCGTGTGCTCAGAATCGTTTGGAAAAATCTTAAAAGTAGAACACGTATTACGATGCGCTCGCTCGGTGAGCATATCCGGTTGACTCGGGTCCCACAACTGTAGTAGTTGTGCTAGTGTCATTTGTGTAGCTCAAAATCATCCTCCACATTACGCACATTATTCTGGCCGCTCGTCCGGGCCCACTGGTGAAAAGCCGGTTGAAATTATTCTGTGCACCTCGAGCACTAACTCGTCTAAAGGAAAAATAAATAAATAAGAGACCCGCAAATGGTCAACTAAAGTCAAAATTGGGTAAAATTAAATTAGGAAAATTATTATTTACAAATATCACAAATTTTATTTTTTTGAAAATTTGGGATATTACAGAACCCGTCGGGAAAGAGCCAACCACTGGCCGCCATGGTTTGAGAGTAGCTTTTTAAGTTTCCTTCTCTTAACCTTTTTCCCGACCCCGTAATATTCCAAGATAGAATCTTCATATTTCAAAAGCTACAAAATCCCTTCCTCCACTACATCATTTGGTACCATGATGTTACTGATCACCTCATCATCATCTCCCGTGAAATCCTCCCCAATGATCTTTGAGACTGTCTTTATAGCTTCCTCTTCATTCAAAATAATTCGATTTCTGTTTTTTATCCCATTTGAGGAGATAGAGAGGGCTGCAGCAACAATTGCAAACTGAAAAACCACATTCTTATTCTTCTTACTGCCACCTTTTTTTGGTTTTGGTTAACCAATAAGTTTTTCAACCGATTTTTGTTTTTCTCTTGTATTTCTCAGCCCCTTTTGGTTTTAAATTTCTATTGAAAGAAACCTTGCACCAACTGGACTCTTCATTCGCCTCTGTAACTGAATTTTCCTCTTCATTAATAATCCCATCAATATTCACATCAAGATTGGCAATTGTTTCAGAGTTGGGGTCTTGGCTTTGGGGAGGTATGACTAAAGTGGTTTTGTCCACAACAAAAGGATCCATGGCACTTCCCGAAGCAATTTGAAGCATCTCGAGAGGTCTTGATTCCATCAAAATAGATTTAAATGTGGCCCCATTTGGTTCCCTAGAATTATGAATAGTTGTATCGAGCTTCTCAACCACTTCATTAGTCACGAGTGTCTCAACAACAATTTCATTGTCATCCCTTTCTTCAATATTAGTACTAGACTCAGTTTCCATCTTGTCAGTCTTGTCCATCTCCATATTTAACTTTGGATTGTTTTCATCATCCACATCATCTGATTTTTCTCTACCTTCATCATCATTTTGCTCTTTGGTATTGACCATAGAAGACTTGAGGGGAGAAAATTTTGAATCAATGGTTCTGAAAGATCCTTCTTCTTCAACTCTAATAGCATATTTAATACCAAGAATTTCAAATTCAACAATACCAGAAATTCTTTTGAATCGATCTGTAGCAATGAGAATCCTTCCTTTGTCATAAGCAACCTCATACAGTGTGGCTTCATCCACCTGTAAAAAATGACCCAGGATCTCTAATAATTTTGAAGTTTAGAACAGTCCAACCATTAAGGGGCATACAAAAACAAGAAAGCCACACAAATTGTTCATCTTTAGCAGCTTCTCCATTCCATGGGGATATTTCCTCAAACCAATCACGTTCCTATTCCTACTCAAGATTTTAGTCATCAAAACATAGCCTAAAGGAAAAAAAATTAAAAAAAGAAGCAAATACCATGTGTTAACTATTGAATTTTTATTAACTAATTTTGTTTAATTGGGGCACGTGTTATAGTTAGCACATGTGTCAGTGGTTAAGTCAGTTAAGTGAGATGTAGTTACAAGTTGTAAGTACAGTTAGTATAAATTTTGTATCTCGACTTCATTTGTTCTTAATGAAAAAATGTCTTCTTCTCTGAGTTTAGAGAGGGAAAGTATTCTAGAGTTCTACATTTCTTGAATGTTGTTACCATGCAGGGCCGGCTCTGAGATTTTTAGGACCCTAAGCTACTTTCAACTACGGGGCCTCTTAGCATTGATATATATCTTAGTTGTTCGGTCAAAGGAACAAAGTTTCATGTTACTTGGTGGATTATACGAGGAATTCTACTTGAACCCAGAGATCGAGGGTTCCACTCGTGGTGCCAGTAGGAATTTTTTGTACATGCAAAGGGAAAATACGGGAAAAAAGGGGGAGCTCACGAAAAAGGGGGAAAACGTCAACTGTCGTCCCATTCCGATTGACTTGCGGAATCTCATCCCTTCCTCTCATGGTACACTCTGGGCAGTAATGACCACTGGATTGAATCATGTTTTTTAGTACCGGAGACACTGAACGACCAACAGATGTGTGACAAAGGGTTCAGTCAAGTTAAGGTTCTACTCAAATCTAGATCTACGGCAAACGGAGCATCGTCAAGCTTAACCACCTACTTTTTCAAGTTCCCTGGGCCGAGGTCTTTTCAGGCCGTGTATTTTCCGGTGATACTTTTTGGCAACTTTCCGATGACCTCGCCGGAGCTCTGACTGGCTTCCGGTATGTCTTTCCCTCTCTTTCTTTCTCTCTTTAGCATATAGAGGGACAGTGAGAAAGTAGCTAAGTCGATCATGGGTAAACGGAAATTAGCTACGAAACTAACCCTATGAGAATTTCATGATCAAATAAACAATGGATTTGGTTACTCTGATGTTGAACTTGTTTCCATTGAGGATGAAGATGATATTTCTGTGGTGGCCAAAAATATTGACGCGGTAGAATTGCAATTGCCTCTGGTCATTACTGATTCTTGGCCGAAAATTGGCACCCCGGTCAAGACAACTACGAGTGGTGGAGCTACCACGACACCACTCCAAGGTCAGACTAAGTGTGCGGCTACTACTGCCAGAACTCTTGAAGGCGACAAATTGGACGGTAAAGCCAACTTGAATGCTTGGACAAATGGGCAGATTTTACTCAATAATAAGGTAAAAAATGCTAAGCTAAGTAAACACCTCAAGAGTTTTCCAATAGAGTATGTGAGTAATCAAGTCATGATTCCACTTAAAATTTCTAAAGATGAGGCATTGAAATGGAAACATGCAATTGTAGGATATTTTGTTGATAAAAGTCTGTCCTACTTTCAAGTTAGATCTTGGATTCAACGGGTATAAAAAATTAATGTTGAGGATGTAGTCACCTTAGATAATGGATTTCTTGTGTTCAACTTTAGGGATGAAGGCACATTGGACTCCATTCTTGAGAATGGTTCATATTTTTGCAGAGGCAAACATATTGTGATTAAAAAATGGCATCCTGGGATGCATCTTACTAAGAGCGTCTTCTCTAGTGTACCAGTCTGGGTTAAATTCTTCAATGTTCCCCTTGAATTATGGACAGATGATGGATTGAGTAGTATTGCTAGTGTCATTGGCAACCCTCTTTACCTTGATGATTTCATGCAAAATCATAGTAGGTTGACGTTTGCTAGAGTTTGTGTTAAAGTGGATGCGGCGAAGGAGATTCCGACGTCCTTTGTAGTGAATTTGGGTTATGGAGAGCCATACGAAATTAGAGTGGAGGTTCCTTGGAAACCTCAAAATTGCAGTGTCTGCAAGATCTTTGGCCATTCTATTAACACTTGCACTAATAAGCCCAAAGTTTCTCCTCCTCGGTTTCTCCTCCTCCAGTGTGGAAAGCCAAGGAGGGAGTAGGACAAGTTGTCCCAATTGTTCAAGAGCAAAAGACCAAGGAGGGAGTAGGACAATATGTCTTGGTTGCTCATGTGCGAAAATGCGAAGGGAGTGTAATTAGTGAAAGTAAGGATGATTGGGTAGAAGTGGTGAAAAGGAAAATTCAAACTCCGGACATGCTTGTGGCCATCTCTTCATGTAGCCATGTCTCTCCTACAACTAACGCGTTTGACATTCTTGAGAAATTTGAGGATTTGGGTGTCTCCCCCGCTGTGGAGGAGTCAAAGTTAGATGTTACTGAGGCTATATCTTGTGATGCTACACAGATTCTCCATGGTCAAGGTAGTCCTCACCAAGAGCCTCCTCCCGTGGCTCTCCGTCGATCTACACAATTTCGAGAGCCTCTAAAAATCCCCTTGGATGGCAATTTCATTGGACCTCGACATAATTTGACACAAGTGGTGGGTGATTCTCTTTCATCAACTAGAGATCAAAGCAACAAGAAGCTTAAGGAGAAAATCAAGATGTTAAAGGCTTCAAGAACTTAGTTCTTGGGGTCCACATGTCATTCTTTTGTTTTGGTGTTATTTTATTACTTCTTTGAAGTGTGCTTTGAGCTTAGTTGGATATCTGTTTTGTTGCGTTTAGGTTTTAGATTTTCTTCTCTTTATTTTTCTTTCTTTTCCTCCTGAAGTATGCCCTTTGTAGGCTGTATATTCAGTTATCCTTTTTTCTATTTCTAGCTAATTTACCCAAAAAAAATTACGGGAAAAAAATTGATGATGGCAAGTGTTGAACGTGCGACCTACTTTTTATGACCCCCAACTTTTTATGACCCCAGAATCTTACCACTGAGCTCCGAAGACTTACCAACAAATCACTTGGCGCATACAATATTTATTACAATCAGGAATTTGGGGGCCCTATTGTTGGGCCAAAAACCGAGGGGCCTAAGTGATAAGCCCCCAATATTGTATATATCAGGGCTTATCTCTTTCCTTTAGCTCACTCACACACACGTGAATTCGCGATTAATTTGGTTGATATGCGTGTAGTAGTGCTTTTGTTGAGTTACAGGTCAAACATGGAAGTTGAGTGCGTTTGGTGCGCATTGGGAAATGTGCCGCGATCACAAGGGCCACGTGCCCCATGACACGCCAACACTGGGCCTCACTTGCCTCGAGGCGACGATTCGGTAGAGGCTCGGGGATGCGAGAAAGTGGTATTTTGAAGCCGTCTTCATGTTCTCAATAATTCCCGGTGGGTCCGGGATTGAACGTGCACTCACAAGACCGGGGCTCATCTTCCCCGAGGGTCACACGTTCCATTCAAGTACATTGGAAGACATTTGGAAGCACGCAACTCAAGTGGATTGACCCAAGTTCCATCAAAAGCCAACAGAGCATCTTGGATCGATCCATAGCCAAGTTGGATCAATCCAACTTCACAGAGAAAGCCATCAAGCCTCTTGGATCGATCCATGGTCAAGTTGGATCGATCCAAAGAAGGCTCGGATCGATCCAACTTCATCTACTTTAGCAACTTTTCATCAGACCTTTTTGGATCGATCCATGGTCAAGTTGGATCGATCCAACCTCACCAAAAATTCCCAGCAACACTTTTTGGATCGATCTATGGTCAAGTTGGATCAATCCAAACATGCCCAAACAACAAATTTGATTCACTTTTTGTACTTGCCTTTTATGGAATTTTTTTGTGTTTTGTGAGAGCTTTTGGGATATTTTGTAGAGAGAGAAAGGGAAAGTCTATATTTGGCTCTCCCCTCTCTCCTTCCCAAGCACTTTTACTCTTTTATTTTTCCTAGCTTAGTTCTTGCTCTCCATTGGAGACTTTGGAAGCTCTCTCTCTCTCTCTAGTTTTTCCCAAGTAAGTGATTGGCTCACGTTATTTTCACGTTTATTAATATTGTAGCTCTTGGTTGGATTTTGCTAGTAATCAAGTTTATTTTCCTTTCCATCTAGTATTTGGTTTACTTGATCTTCTTGCCATTTCCTTAGGAAATACTTGTTTGTAGTGGTTGTTTGTTAAGTTCTTCAAACATAAAGAGTTAGGCTAACCTAGGATCCTTATTAAAAAATCATTCTTTTTTTAGAATCTTTCATTATGTTCTTTATTTCCCTTATAAAAACAGTCAGGTTTTCCTTAGTAATGAACGAGTAGTCGTTATAGACTCGGTCATGGGGTGATTAGCATCCCGTGACTTGGGTTGATTCACTCTCCTTGCCAATATTGCAAACTTTGCATGTTAATTAAAGAGTTAGAATTAATTTTATGTATCAAAATTTGGATCAGTTAATCCCGTTAATCATGCGTAGCCAAGGGCATGATGCCTTGACACGTGTGATGCTTCGAGCTATGACAATCAAAATGTTTGTATAAATGACACAAGAATCCTATTCTTTGAGAAACACCATTTCTAGTTAAATGAGTTTTAAGTACCAAACCTTCCGTACGGGGTCGTTTAACGACGCCCCGAGCTGGTTATTTTAGAGGAGAATGAATCGGCCTAAGGCATGGGTGTTTTGAACCCCTTGACTTAGCCTTGTGTTTAATCAGTCTTTTTAATCACGTGTCTTTCACGAAGTTAAGTGAAATCCACCACCACAAACTACAAAAGCCAAGTTTGCCGCTTTAAGGCTAAAACCCTCACTCGCGAGTCAATTTACACGCTCAGCTCATGCGGTCCCTATGGACTCGACCCGGACTTCCGTTTACTATGCCGCGCGTCACCTAAACCCTACGCTTGGGGTAATCACATTGATACACAATCCAAGGACACAAGCACTAAGCGGTAGCTTGGTGGGCTTGTGCCCAAGGCCGGCCCTGTTACCATGCATATTGGCAACCAAATACTCTCTCTATTCCAATTTTTTGCGCCCTTATTCCTTTTTGGGATGTATGAAAATGTTTTGTTCATTTTTGGATGTTCATTTTACTATTTTGCCCCTCATTTATTCTACATTTAAAAATATTTATGGCCCACCAGGACCAACTATTTCAATCCAACTCATTGAAATCAAAATTTTAATTTTGATGAGTAGTATATCTTGTTAAAAGGCTAAAATGGTAAAATGGTAAAATTATCAAAAAGTCAATGCAATCATGATGTTCCCTTAAATTTTTCATTTCCCAATATAGACGCAAAAAATTGGGACAGATGGAGTATTTGACACATATCAATGAATTATTTGCTTAAAACCTTGTGTCCCACCTATTGGAAAAGGGACAATTGTCCTCCCCCTGTCTAGAAGAATTCAATTTGGTCTCACTTTCTCGTATTTGTTATGATTTTCTAGTTGTATGAAATCAAAGTGTTTACATTACTAATTTACACTATCTTATTCTTATCTAATACTCCACCTATCCCAATTTGTTTGTTCACTTTGAATATCTGTGCCATTTTTAAATATTTATAACTTTATATATGTAGTGTTTTTAAAGTTTTTGAAACTTCTGTCTCATAGAACTAATTGAGATCAATCAAATAAGATCCATATTACATATAAAATACATTATAGATTGAAAACTATAACACCCCGTTTGGATGCCGGAGATGATTTTGGATGGGTTTGTAATGAGGGTGCATTTGAAGGTGGATTTGTAAGAAGGGTGGATTTGTAATGAGGTGTATGGATGGTTTTTTGAGAAGAGAGATTTGGAGGATTGATTAGAGGGCAAATGACTGAATTGCCCATAATTTATTAATTCCACTATATTTAGAATAAATACATAAGAATTTTAGAATAAATACACAGTAAATAATAAATATATTTGTTGTATATTAAATATATTTCGGGAAAAAATTAGATAAAAAATCAGTAGTGTATCTATAAATGTTTAATGAATACATAAAAATCATTACTTGGGGGATAAAATCTTTTGAATTTATCTTTAAAATATTTAAACTACATTATCTAATACTAAAAAATAGTAAAACGAGACTTAATTTCATTACAATTTCAATACAAAAAAGCTGTTGGAGCTGGGAACACCGATTGGGTGTGACATCGGTACACTAGATAATTTTAACCCCTTTCTTTTCCAAATAATTCCAAAGTTCTGTACTCACTCACTCTCTCTCTCTGTGTGTGTGTGTGTGTGTGTGTGTGTTTGCAGAGAAAAAAAACAAATCGAGAAGAGGGGAAAGGGAAAAAAAATAGATCCCCTGTGGTCGTGATCGGCCACTTTCCAGCCACTTTATGACCGATTCACGCTTCCTCTCTTCTCCAAAGAACATTTGGTTTGTTTGATGACAGGTTTGGGCAAACCCAGCAACTTCGGCAACGATTATTGCAGGTCTCTCTCTCTCTCTGTCTGATTTGTAGGAACAGAACGCCCTGATTTGCAGGGGTAGAATGGTACCAAAAATGCTCAAAACTCCCCTGATTTGTAAGGACAGGGTCTGGGCTGGTGTTAGGTAATCCAGGTGAAGCCGGATATGTAGTCCAAACAGTAAACAAATCCGGGGGAGAAAAATGCGAACCAAATGCCGGCTTGTGGTGGGACCGGGATTACAAATCCAGGTGTGAACCGAATCCGGCATCCAAACAGGGTGTAAGAGTTTTGAAAAGGCAGACATAACCATAGTGAGCAAACAAAATTGGGACGGAGGGAGTACAAACTTTGTAACAAAGTAACACTTCATTGGGAAGTATTAGGAAAATTCGAGGAATGGTAGTCAATTAAAACTAATTTGGAAATTTGGCAGACTGACATGCATGCTTTTTTTTTTTAATCGATCAAAAGATATTTTTATTAATCTTTGAAAAAGTATTGCAAGCATGCTGCTCAGAGTGAGGGTTAAATAATCTCTCACTTTCACTGAATGATGGAGAGATGAGATGGGTTTTCTCACTTGAACTGGAAGTTATTGTTCCCCGGACGGAAGCATGATTTTTGAAGTTGAATGGGGTGAAATACCCAAGACAAGTTTGTACTAACAATAAATATAAGGGTAAATTACACTGACCTCCCCTAAGCTTACTGACATTTTCACTGACCTCCCCTCTAGTTTTGAAAATTATGTTAAGCTCCCTTACTTTACAAACTAATATACACATACCTCTCTTGCCGTTAAAATTGACTTAACGGTGTTAACTTTGAGTGTTAGAAGACTATTTTACCTTTCATCACAAACAATTTATGTTACATTACCATTACATATTTTATGTTAACACATATTGACGAAAAAGAGTAAGATATTAAATTGGACAAACCTTAAATAATTTTCAGATATTTAAATAATTTTAATCCCTTTTTTTAATATATAGTGTATTTTTCCTTTTAATTTATTTAAATAATTTTCAGACCTCTTTTTTAACATATAGTGTATTTTGTTTTAAGTTTTGTCCAATTTAATATCTTAATCTTTTTCGTCAGTATGTGTTAATATAAAATATATAATGATAATGCAACATAAATTGTTTGTGATGAAGGGTATAATAGTCTTCTAGCACTCAAAGTTATCATCGTTAAGTCAATTTTAACTGCAAGGGAGATCTGTGTATATTAGTTTGTAAAGTAAGGGAGGTTAACGTAATTTTCAAAACCAGAGGGGAGGTCAGTGAAAATGTCAGTAAGCTTAGGGGAGGTCAATGTAATTTACCCTAAATATAATCGAATATCAATTTCTACCAATACAATTGCCCAATGGTAAAGTACTATAAAAAATTACTGTTCATATTTTTGACTAATTATGTAGGGTGAATTCCAAGAAAAACCTATTTTTATAGGTATATGATAAGAATTTTATTTAGTACGGAGTATGTTTCAATTTGGTCAGAATTTTTTAGAAATATTTCGTTGCCCAGTTTCTTTTGATTTAGCATCCCTATTTTGTAGGTGCTCAAAATTCAAATTAATAACCCCCTACTGATCAGATGCAAGAGTACTCATGTGCAACAGAGCTAGCCCCAGTTGTATAATTAATTATTGACCCAGACAATCTTATGTTTTCTGATGTAGGAGTATTCCTAAACCAAAAGTGTAGAGAATGTCCTGGTAGATTTTTGTTACAAACTGCACACCATCTTTGGAATGGGAATATAATTTATTTTTCAATATAAATCTTCACTGGGTGTTTGATTTTTCAAAAAATAGTCAATGGAAAAACCATTTTAGAAACACTACTAGATTTCTAACAGAATTGTGAAACTTGAGTGCAAGGCCGGCCTTGGGTAAGCCCAACAGGACCCCGGGCTTGGGCAACCCACCACCACAAGGCAACCAAAAAATAAATTTTTTTAACCAATTAGTAATAAATAAATTTGTTAGCGTATATAAGACGTGTAGAGGCTTTAGCTAGCGGTAAGGCGTTAGCACTCTTATCTGGCAGATGCAGGTTCGAGACAAGGGAGAACGGGAGATGGAGCGAGCATTTCAGTTCCCTAAATTTTGTTTTGGGGTTTTTTCCTATCAAACCTTCATATTTTCATTCTTTGGATTTTACAAATCTCAAATTAATTGAAATTTGGTGCATCCCTATTAAGTATTAAGTACTCTCTTTATTTTTCATCATCAAATTATTCAGAAGACCAGAATTAAATTCAGGGATCCAAATACTAAATTTAACGTATGAAACCTTATCTTTTCGCTATTATTCTATAAGTGTTGGTACAACATAAGAAATTTTCAATTTCTAGAGGTGCAACCGCCTCCATTTCCCTTAGATTAAGACCAGGAATGACACAAGGAGAACATACCCAGAGGTATAGCAATAGTTGTGGTGGTGATGACAGCAGCGATGGTGCAGGTGGTGGTAGTACGTGGTAGTAGTAGCAGATCCATAAAAAAATTAAAGGACAGATTGAGGTTTTAAAAACAAAATTCCGGATCTCATAATAGAAAAGCTTGGCAACCAAAAAGAACAATAGGCTTAAGAGCAATTGGTAGACATACAATAGAATAGGGTGAGGTTTTTGTGTAACCTTAATTTTTTTTACACTTACGTATATTTTTTATGACTTAATAGTGAATGGACAATCAAGCTCGGCTCAGGCTGGGGCAACCCAAGCATTAGGGCCAAACCTGCTTGGGTGCTAGTGATGAAAAATGGAAAGAGACCTTAAGGCCTTGTTTGTTTTGATTTTTAAGAACCGTTTTCCCAATTATTATTCAATTATTATCTTTACTTTTAACTATTATTTATATTTTTTTCTCTATCTCTCACCAATAATTAATATCTATTTTTTTAATTATTATCACTATTTCTCCCTCTAATCATTATAAAAAGGGTAAATTACACTGACTTCCCCTGAGGTTTCTGACTTGTACATTGACCATCCCTACTTTATCTGAAATAGCACTAACCTCCCCTAATTTTTATATTTTAGTATCAAAAGCACCCTTCAACAATATTTACGGGTTTCGACGGCTCCGGGGATCCCCTTGTGCGTGCCCAACGGTCGATCCGAGCCGTCTGTTCATTCCAAACTCGAATTTCGAGTGGGTCTACGCGAGAATCACCTCAATCGGACAGTCCTAAGTGCTCAATCCAAAATTTTTGAACGAAATGGGGTGGTTTTGGATCGAGCACTTAGGACCGTCCGATTGAGGTGATTCCTGCATAAACCCACTCGAAATTCAATTATGGAATGAATGGACGGCTCGAATCGACTGTTAGAGACCCACAAGAGGGTCCCCGACGCCATCGGTACCTGTCGGTACTGTTGAAGGGTACTTTTGATACTAAAATATAAAACTCAGGGGAGGTCAATACTATTTCAAATAAAATAAGGATGGTCAGTGTACAAGTTAAAAACCTCAGAGAAGATCAGTATAATTTACCCTTATAAAAACTAAAACTCAAAATCCAAACTAAATACAACCTGAGATTAATCATACCACTCCGTTATATTCACAATTTCAAAAAGCTGTTCATACTGCCAATAAATAATAATAAATAAATAAATAACTGTTTTCGCTGTGATCATTATAGTCTGTCGTCATTATCTTGTGGTTCAGAACATCTCTTTTTGAAGTAGGGAGTGATTTCGACTAAGGCTTTGTTTGGCTAAATTGGAGAATATTTATTGGTTTATTTGATTTTGTCTTTATTCAAAATTTTTTTGCATTTTTTAGTTTTCGGTCGATTTTTTGAGGTTTCTTAGCCTATCTCGACGAGAGGAATCTAAAAAGTATAAAATTATTAGCCAAACTTAAAGTTTTGTGAATAAAGACAAAAATAAACCAAAAAAGCAAAAACGTTTTTTGGTTTATTTCTTGTCATTATTTACAAAATTTTAAGTTTGACTAATAATTTTATACTTTTTAGATTTCTCTCGTCGAGACAGGCCAAGAAATCTCAAAAAATCGACTAAAAATTAACAAATGCAAATTTTTTTTGAATAAGGACAAAATCAAATAAACCAATAAACTATTTTTTCCAATTGAGCCAAACAAAGCCTAAACCTGAGGTAGGGTTCCATGAAAGAAAGTTGATCATAGGGTAGTGCCCAAATTCATTTGCCCCTCGATTAGTACCTCCTTGCTTACCAGCTCATCTGCCAGACTGCCCTAGATACACTAACCAGCACCTGGACATTTTTCTGAACTAGATACACTACACTTGTTAATCTTTCTCAAGTGGGACAGGACACATTTAATTTTTTCTGTACTAGATACAGTTACATGCTCACGAGGTCACGATTGCATTTCACCCTTTCCCACCTTGGATGGTGACCCTCAAATATACCATAGACGTATAGTTTCGATCGTGTGTCCGTCAGTCCCAATAATAGTCCGGTTGATTAGTGAGCTTATTTGTTTTGTATCCCCCATTTCATATTCAAATTAATAGGAAAAAATTCATCAATGTAAAATGGCTAGAGCCACAAAAATTGAATGGAGTATAATTAGGCTCAGTCCTGAGATTTTCGTGGTTTCAGACGATAATGTAAACCAAGACTGTATGTTTTTTTAGAGAAAAAAAATTAAAGAACTAATATTTTATTTCAAATGAAAAATACCATGTTTCATATTTTGTCTTTTTTGTAATTCGTGTCTTCATGTTAATAAAAAATAATTTTCGGTCATAATTGTCTATTCTTACTGCAATAATTAAAAAATCAATTGAAATGGGCAATGCGACCATTTTATGAATACGCACAAAGTGTTTTATTTTTTTTCCCCTACTTAGTCTTTACCAATATTTATAAATTCAACAAATGATATGGATGTAGTGGAAAGAGAAAAAGGAAAAAAAAGAAGAAGGTAGAAACTGACTATGGTAAGAAAAAAAGAAAAGGGAAGAGAAGGTAAAAAAGAAAAACAAGGACCCATGAGAATTGAACAATGACATTTACTATGAAACACACAATTCTTTTCACTATGCTAAACAAAAATGATTGTGACACAAACTTTGTGCCACAACCAACCACAACCCCACTCACATGGGGTGTAGGTCCCACATGTGCCCCACTTGCGGGCCCCACACCCCATGTGAGTGAGGTTATGGTTGATTGTGGCACAAAGTTTGTGTCACTATCATTATTCTATGCTAAATGCTTCTTTATTTTTTGTAGTGCAACATTATATATTTAGTACTTGTTATGAACATATATATACCTAATTGGGACCCTAAAAATGGATTATTTTTGCTGGGCCCCAGCCCAGGCCTACCCAACCTCCCCACAAGGTCAACCCTGAGTATGATCTTCCTAAATTGGGCTTTGTGCGTAGAATTGGTGTACCCATTTTTGAAGCAAAACAATGTCGTTTCGCTGTGAAGAACGGTGCAACAGCACCTATTGTGCAACACCTCTCCTTCTTCCCTTTAACTCCTATTAGTAGATTACATATGGTTATTATTACCTTTCCAAGATTTAGTTATTCCCACATACAATTCATTTTCATGAAAACAACTTCCATATTTAAGGGGTGTTTAGAAGCCCACTTTGAGGGTGTTTGGGCGATTCTTTATTGCATTTTCACATTCTCGTTATTGCTTTCTCCCTGTTTGGGAGACCTCTCAGAAAAGCTGTTCTCTTAAAACGGATTCTTCATTTCTCAAGTTCCAAGCCAAAAGTCAGAAACAGCTCCTCACCTCCTTTTCCATTTCTGTTTCTCGTTTTGCTTTTCCCCTCCTCCTAATCTCCCATTTCTACCCCTGTTTACTTATCGTCTTTTTCCCACCAGACAACACAAAAACGAGAGAGGTGGAAGCCACAAACGAGATGCTTGCAATTTCTTACACACCGTTGTTGTCACTGCTCTGTTAATCGTTCAAATCTTTCGCCGTCATCGATTGTTGAGGTATTCTTCCTGTTGTCGTCGTCGTCGGTTCTGATTGCTGCTGTGTTATCTGTTCTTCACCGTGTAGAAGCCTTCCTTCAAATCTGTCTCTGAATTGGAAATATGGAACTGGGTTTTCTAAGTTGTTGCTAATTGTTGATTTTTAATCTTATTTGGTTGTTCTTTGTTCTTTGATATCAGATCGTGATGCTTGGTTTTGGTTCTTCAGAAATTTGGACTGAACATTTATTTTACTACTTAACAGAAGCCGAAAGAGGGAGAGAATTTTAGTTGGTTTTAAAAAAACTTGCTAAAAACAAAACAAAATAAAATTTTCATTACTATAATTTATAAACAAGGGCAAAATGGTAAAAATTCATTCCATAACTCATTTTCATCATTCTCTCCCAAACACTACTACTTTTGCAAAATTCATTTTGAACATTTCTCCCAAACACTCCTCTCAGATTTAAAACTCATTCTGACCATAATTCAAAAAGCCAAAAAACTAAAAAGTTGAAAATAAAAAGCTAAAAAATAAGCTCCCAAACACCCCCTTTGTAGTTTTACATTTTTAACTTTTTTGTTTTTTTGGTTTTTTGGATTATGATCAGATTGTGTTTTCAATTTGAGAAGAGTATTTGAGAGAAATGTGCAGAATACAATTTGCAACAAGTATAGTGTTTGAGAGAAATAATGATGAGAATGAATTATGGATTAATTGTTTACCATTTTGCTCTTGTTTATTTATTTTGGAAAACAAATTTGCTCTTCAATTTTTTTTTTAATTGAAAGTCTCCCATTCGACAAATAATGTACTATAAAATGGAAAAACCGATTGCCTGGCATTTTAATTTTAGAACCGTTGGTCTATTAAAATATATATCCTTCATCTTCCTCTTCATCTTCAACATTCCATCTCTCTCTCTGTCTCCTCTCAACACATAGAAATCAACCAAAAACCCAAATCAACATTTTCGATGAACACAAACCAATTGTTTTTCATGAACACAAATCACTCTCTCCCCCGTACTTCAATTTGATGAACACAAATCAACATCCACGCCAAACCCATTCACGCCCAAAATCCCATTTGGGTTATTTTTTTCTTGCACTTCTCCCTCAACACAGATTCAGGCATAGCTGATCCTTTTACAACTTCAAGCAAAAACTCAGGTTTGAGTTTAGAGGCAAGCTGACAACTAGGGCCTCAAAAACTCAGATTTTGAGTTCTTACTTCGTACAGAACTTCAAGCAAAAACTCTGGTTTGAATCCTGAGTTCAAGTAAAAACTCATATTTTTTTAGTCGAAATGGTAATGAACGATTTTGTGGTGGAAAAGAGGGGATCTCCAGGTAGACGGGTAGAATGGAGAGTAGAGAATTGAAAGGAAAATGAGAATGAGAATGAGAAACGAAAATGGGCACCACAGCTGCTTTTACCTCTTGCTCTAGATAGTGAAAATTGAAGAAGTTGTTTTGATAGAATAGGTTTTGGGACTTGTCGCCCAAACACCCAAAATCTGAAAACGAAAAAGGGAATGTGAAAACGTGAAAAAGGGAATGTGAAAACATGAAAAGGGTCGGCTAAACATCCCCTTACTTTGAGTATTTATGTTTAATAAAGAAAATATTAACAGTGACACGTGATGCTTTTTCTGTAGATACTCCTTTCATCATTTTTTTTAACAGTTCAGTATTTTAGTTTGGACTATTCTTAGGATTGGTTTGGGTGAATTGAAAAAATTAGTTTTTTGGTTTTGTCCTTATTTAAATTTTTTTTGCATTTTTTGGTTTTCGGTCAATTTTTTGTGGTTTCTTGGCTTATTTCAACGATTTTTTGGATTATTTTTCATCTTTATTCACAAAACTTTAAGTTTTACTAATAATTTTATACTTTTTAGATTCCTCTCGTCGGGATAAACCAAGAAATCACAAAAAATCGACCGAAAACCAACAAATGCAATTTTTTTTTGAATAAGGACAAAACTAAAAAAACCAAAAAACTAGTTTTTTCAATTTATCCAAACCACCCCTTAATAAATCTGTGTTTTGAAATTTAATGAGTAAAAGTTTGTATAGTTATTATTTCGCCATTTTAAAGAGTTAATAGGTAAAAGTGGAAGACAATTTTAAAAAACGGACGTAAAATTGATGTGAAAAGTATAAAGTAAAGATAAAAATTGATGTGAAAAGTGTAAAGTAAAGATAAAAATTAATGTGAAATACGTAATAATGATGTACTCCGTACTCCTACTATTTTTTAAAATATAAATTATTGCACCTAAACAAATGGCTTATTGCACTTTTAGCAATTGCCAAAAACAAACCAGAAATGCTGGGGTATACAACTCATGCACACTAAGGGCCCAATTGGCTACAACATTAGATAGGTATTAAGTTATACCCTCTCCCCTTATTCCAGTCCCATAGTTTTATACTTAGTTTGGCAAAAATTTGGAACTCGGATAACTTAATACCCCCACCCAAATAATACATCTTCCCCTTCACTAATTAATAAAACCCCTCCACCTATTACTAATTTTTACCCCCTCATACCCCCACCGAAATTACCCCCTACCCTCCCTTACCCCCGGGTTTGTTTTTTTTTTTTTTTTTCACTGTTTTAAAAAAGAAACCAAATGGAATTTTAAATGTTTTACAAACTCTTGCGATTTCTTTTCGGATAAAAAATGAAATACTTTTTGTGCATAAATTTTTAATTTTTTTACACCAAATTAAACTACTAATTGAGATCTTTAATTTGATACAAAAAAATTTGAAAAATTTTATACTTTAGAATTTGACATTGTTGGCTTGGTTTGCAATATTCTTCAGATAAAAAAATAAAATATTTTCACATTAATTTTTTAACTTTTTTTTTTGCACCAAATTAAACTACAAATTAAGATCTTTAACTTGATACAAAAAAAATTAATTTTTTTTATACTTTGGAATTTGACGTTGTTGGGAAATAACATAAAAATTACTAATTAGTTATTATTAAACACGTATAACTAGAAATATTATTGAAATGAATAAAAAAAATTAACTTCAACCACACAACTTTAAACTTCGACATATTATTGAAATGAATAATAAAAAATTAAACTTTATCCACCCAACTTTAAACTTCGAAATATTATTGTTGAATAATAAAAATAATAATAACTGAATATTTAATTTTAGATATAACTAATAAAAGGAATTATTTATTAAAAATTATACTCCGTAATAAATTTAATTACTATTGTGTTTATGTACTATTTTATCATAAAATCTAATATAATTGTTCAAGGGCAAATAAGTCATTTGTCAAGTTTTTACATCATTTATTCAACTTTATCCTCCTTTATCACAAATTCATCCAAACCGCATACTATTTAATCCCTTCTTCATAAATGTCACGTCACTGTAGGTTCACCCTTCTTAAATAATCCCTCTTACTATTGTATCCCTCCTTACTATCTTATCTCACCAAAACGTATCTCGCATCTAATTGGGGCCTAAATATACATCAATCTGATGCGAAGGATGGGAAAAACTCATTTCTTTTACTGGGCCCCACATATGGTTTTTTCTTCACATTCTTCAAATCGGCCATGCATGAGTGCAATGGTGGCTCCAGGAATTTTCATGAGGGTGTTCAGAAATTCTACTATGGCCCTCTATAAATCATAATTGTACATTAAAAAAACTATTAATATCAATTGCCCTCGACGACTTTTTATATTTTGAAACCGTTGAATAATAGCCTCATTAACCAATGGAAAATTTTGCAAGTCAATACGGCTTTGCTTTGACAAGTTTTGGGGGTTGCTATCATCAAAAGTTTCAATAGAAGATGACTCTTGCACTGTTCTTGATTTTCATATCACAAACTTGTACATGATTCAAACTAAGCAAACAAAAATTAAAATAGAAACAAAATTGTTATTATACTATAAAAAAAATATACTAAGCAGTAAACTTAACATATATTATACTTTATTATAATCAGTGGATAGCTATAAGCAATAAATGAAAGTTTATTTCTTTATTATAATCTGTGGAGTGGTGGACCATAACCACCTTAGATTTATATAATTTACATGTATAGTAGAGTTGTTTGTAAACCATCGACAAAGGACAAACCTAAACTGAGAACTCACTCAAAACACTAGATTATCAACAAAATGGAAAGAGGTCTAGCTTGTTACTTTTGGGTGATTGGCTGATTCAGTGATTCAAATGAGAGTTCGGAGACGATAGACGACGATGATGGACAGAGAATGCCGAAATAGCTAAAAAAAAATTCCTTCTAGGAAAGATTTCATCCCTATTCCTTTTTCATTTAGATAAACTACAGATTTTTTTTTCATTAATTATATATCATTCTCTGTATTTGTCTTTGCATAGTATTGAGGGTCCAAAGAAGATTAACATTTTTTTTTTCCTTTTCGGTTCACACATTTTGGGTAGGGTGTTCAAATTTTTTAGGTAGGGTGTTCAAAATGATAAAAATTATATATATATATATATATATATGTGTGTGTGTGTGTGTATTTTACATGTATTCCTATAAAATAAAAAAAATTCAAGGTGTTCGAGTGACCACCCAACCTTACTCCTGGAGCCGCCTCTGCATGAGTGGTGTATTGATAAGGGCCATACCATTTTTCAAAGCAAAACAACAAAAAAGAAGAAAAACACTCGAAATATTCTACTACGTGGCGAGGATTTATTGGACCATATCCTCCATAAAAAGGGCACGCGTATCTGCTAGTTTTGCACCAATTAAACAAGATGTCTACAAAATTCTTCCTAGTGTTGCTGTTTGCTGTGGTGGCTCTCACCACTTCCTCCCTTGCTGACCACCACAAACCACCCTCCCTAGAAGTAGAGGATGGTAAGAAACCACCATACGGACCAAAACGACCTCCATATAAACCACCTCCACATAAACCACCTCCACATAAACCACCACCCTCTGAGAATGTTGAAGTGGAAGATGGTAAGAAACCTCCAAAGGGCCCAGAACACAAACCTCCAAAGGGCCCAGAACACAAACCACCGAAGGGACCAAAATCACCCCCAAAGCACAAACCACCAGTTTGAACTGATGGGACTTGCTTTGTGTGAAGAGTGAAGTACAATAATATAACAAAGGAAATTGCACCGAAAATGCGTGGGCTCAGATCCATTCTGTTAGTGGTTTCCACAACAACAGTTTGAATTTGGGCCTCGCATTTATTCGTCCGTGCAATTTTCTTTGAAGCTTCCTTTGTTTCTCTATGTATCTGAATAAAAGAAAGGTACGAGTTGTATGTGTGTCTTTTTTAACCTTCTTTTTTAAGTCTCAAGAGTCTCTGTATCTGTAGTCTGTTTTAAAAGTACTCGTACCAAGTGGGCATGAATGTAAGAATATTAATCCTTCCCCTAATCTTATCTTCTACGAATGTCTCATGTTAAGAATACAAAGACCAGAAGTGTTCTCCTTTTTTTTAACGTTGAGAATGCGTGTAGCTTAGACCCGTTTTGCTTTAGCAAAGTGGACTTAGAATTTTCCGACAGTATTCAAGCAATGAAAATAAAATAAGTGGCTTAAGAACAATTACGGAAATTGGACTTAGGGGTGCTTTGGCTAACTTGAAAAAACTAGATTATTGGATCATTGGTTTTGTCCTTATTCAATTTTTTTTTGCATTTGTTGGTTTTCGGTCGATTTTTTGTGGTTTCTTGATTTGTCTCGACGAGAGGAATCTAAAAAGTATAAAATTATTAGCCAAACTTAAAATTTTGTGAATAAAGACGAAAAATAATCCAAAAAACCGGTTTTTTGGATTATTTTTCGTCTTTATTCACAAAACTTAAAATTTGGCTAATAATTTTATATTTTTTAGATTCCTCTCGTTGAGATAAGCCAAGAAACCTCAAAAAATCGACCGAAAACCAACAAATGCAAAAAAAATTTGAATAAGGACAAAACCAAATAATCCAATAATCTGGGCTTTTTCAAAAATAAAAGTTAACCCCTTAAATTGAGAAAAGAGGGAAATTGAACTAAAAATTACATGGAAAGTAAAGATATGCTTTTAATTAGACAAAACCAAATAATCCAATAATCTAGTTTTTTCAAGTTAGCCAAAGAACCCCTTAAATTGAGAAAAGAGGGAAATTGAACTAAAAATTACATGGAAAGTAAAGATATGCTTTTAATTAGAGTGACTGGAAATAAACTGACACCTGATCAACAAACGCCTGGACGACATGCAATTATAAATGAGGGCTTACAAAATAAAATGCATAATCAAGCGTCTTGCCAAGATTTGAAGGAAAATAAATTTCTAATAATGGTATGTGGAATCGTGGATGCTCCAATAGATCTTGAGTTGACTTCCCTCCAAGCTATTTCCTCCATCCCAAAAAGTCGATTCAGTATTCTATTTTGGGTTATTAAAAAATATTACAGATTCTTTTACAAAAATCAACTTACTTTATTTGATATATAACTTTCCAATCTTAACTTTCTTTTTTTGATGTGACAAGAATTATCTAAGTACAAAGTTATACCATTATAGGCAAAATAGAAAATACTAAAAGAAAAAATACGTAATGATTATGTTTTGAAATGGTTGGCATCTTAACATTTTGGAAGGTAGTATGATTTAACTTGCTTATATTGAATTGTTAAGTATTAAATTGTTTCATAATACCTAGTAGCGTATAAGTAGTACTCTCTCCGTCACTTTTTAAATGTGTTATTTCGTAAATCCAACATATTAAATAAGCATTATCATTACACTTCTCACATCAACTCTTTCTTACATTTTACACTTTTTAAATCAACTTTTATCTCTACTTTTCAAAATTATCCTCCACTTTTTCTAATTAACTATTTAACCACTAACATTTCAAAATAGCAAAATGATAATTGTACAAACTTTTACCCATTAACTTTTCGAATCACACATTTATTTAGGAAAAACCCAAAATAAAAAGTTAAACATTTAAAAAGGGATGGAGGGAGTAAATCTACTCCCTTCGCCTCTTTCTAAATGTTTTGCTTCATAAATTTAACTTATTATATAGACATCATCATTATAATTTTCACATCAACTTTAATCTCCACTTCACATTTTTCATGTCAACTTTTACCTTCACTTTTCAGAATTATTTTCCATTTTTTTTTCTATTAACTTTTCAAAACATACACTTATTAGAAGATAACAAAAAATGAAAAAGTCAACACCAAAAGGGACGGAGTGAGTGAGTACTACTCGTCATTACTTTTTTTTTTTCTTTTAGGAGTTTGTTGCAGTGTATTCTCTCTTGTCATCATCAACATCGAGGCTTTGTTCTTAAATACATTTTATGCCATAAAATGGGAATTCTCATTTTAGTTGGAGTTTTATGGAATGCTCATAAAATGACATTGTTTTCCCAATACATTTTATGTAGACATTTTATGTAGTTTTCCCAATATATTTTATGGAATGGTCATAAAATGACATGTCATTTTATGTATTGAGAAAACAATGCCATAAAATCTCCCATTTTATGCCATAAAATGGGTTGAAGAACAAGGCAACTTCTTTCCCAATGGCTCTGGAAAAGTTAGGCCTTGTTCTCTTTCCTTTGAATCCCCCTTTCCAAATATTTTTTCCAAAAAAGATTATTTCTATTCAAAAAGATTCCGTCTCCACTCATTACCTTATTATTTAATTTTTCTCTCTCTCTCTAATCATTATTTCATTATTCTCATTTTTAAAAACTCAACCAAACACTATATCAAAAAAAAATTTCAAAACCCATCCAAACACAGCTTTAGTCTTGAAAAAAGTAAATTGAAGTGGAAGAAAAGAAAATCTATTTTCTTTTAAGTGTTCATTTGACAAATTTCAATATGTTTTGTGGGAGGGATATATGATAGAACTTTTCCGTGACGCTAAATTTTTTATATTTTTGCAGGATCTGTTTTAAGAGAAAGTGAGTCATTCTGCGAAAATCATTTTCCAGCATCCTATTATATTCTGGTAATTAACTGAACACTTCAACATATGTGGGAAAACTAACTTTCCCATCCTTTCTAAACGGCGCCTTTGTGGTTTGCAAAATATAGAGCCAAACTCGATCCAGAAACGGTATGAGCATCCACATCTATGTCAACAAATTAACTTTAGATCAAATTGGCAGTAGTTTCTGCATCCACATCTATAAGTTTTTTTTTACCCAAAATGTAAACTGAGAGACTGCAAAAGTACCTCCATGATTGCTTATTAATTTTCTCCATTGTGGGGTTTTTATTGAATTATTATGTCAGAATAAATTTTACTTTTTACAATTAAACTCCCAAACAAATACCCATTGACACAAAATTTAAAATTTAATAATAAAACTCCTAAACGGACTCTGGTTTAACTTCTAAGGTCATCAATCAGAAAGTCACCATCATAAGTGGGAAACGAAGAAACGCCATTGTAGGCGTTCACGTGCAGAAGCAAATCCTGTAAGACATCCATATATGTCGTCAGAAAATTCCGGAAAATTGCAAAACAAAATTCCATTTCAGGTACTGACCTCAATCCATCTGTGGACAGGACTTGATTTTGAAGATGAGAAATACTTATTTACGGATGAAACGTGAATTGGTGTTTGCACCGAACAAATTCGGACCGTAAATTCCTAAATCCAACGGCTCAGATTAATGCGCGAATTTTGTAGTTGTGATAAGTTACCCTTCGCCGGGTCCCACATTAGCTTTCGAAACATTTTACTATTACTTTTTAGTCCCCATAATAATTTATGGGTATTTCCATGGCCGGACATAAGGAGTGCAAGCGGGGGCCGGGCCCGCTCACCCATTAATTATTTCAATTTTGTATTATGTTTAAGTTTTTGTTTGTAAAAGTTATAAAGAAAAATCGCAAAAAAATGTTTTATTAATATACAAGGATGATATTTGATGTTAATTTATGAACATATATGATTTGCTCCCCCGCAATAAGAATCCTATGTCCACGACTAAATTAATTTCTATTGTCATCCCACTGGACTGACAATATGAAAAAAAAAAGGATAAAAAATTAAAACAAAACATTTCAGGGTACTTTTTACACATTCTAAAACATATTCACAAACTTTTATGGACTTTTAATATATTTCAATTTACCTTTTAAACCTTACAGACAGCTATTGGGCTGATTTTAAATTTTTTATTAATTTATTTATATCAGGTGGATCCCACAAATTATTTGCTTCTTTTTTTTTGGCATGATCTTTTTACCCGTTATCGTTTACTACAAATTTTTAGTAGAACTGATCAAATTTTTACAACAAATTGCTTGTCTCAAAGAGAAAAATTAAAAAATTAAAAAATTATATAACAATATAAAAAGACACAAAAATTAGAAAAAAGAAAGAGCTTTTGGCTATTTTAGTCCATTTCTCATGCGAGACAAACAATGGGGTGTTGAAAATCTCAGCACGGCATGCAGGGGTAGTAAGGGACCCAAATGTGCGAGTTGTTTCATGTGGTTCACATTTCTCTTTGTAAGTAGAAAAAATCCAAGTTTTTCAACTGTAAGGTCCCACATAAAGTGCCCGAATTCCCACCTCAACAATTCAGGGCATATTCGAAAGAAAAATGCCATTGATCCGAGATGAATATATGGTGGTAAAATAGTCTTGCCGACATTGGTTTGAAACCCTTGTCAGATGTTCACCTACTTTGTACTGCACCATCCCACAGAGCTAGGGCCGAATTACACTCGTGTTTGGAAATTCAAAGAAGAATGCATAATTATTCCCATAAATTCCGCGTTTATGAATAGTTCCTTCATAATATATTCACGCTATGCATAGGAATCGGAACTGTTGGAACTTCTGATTTGTATGAAGAGATGCATCGGTAAGTTCAAATGAAAGGAGGATCGAAGTGGAATGGAAAGAAAAGGTGAGTGAAGTGACCGATTGGAGGCGGAGTGGAGCTTGGCATTTGACTCATCACGGGATTAACTGTTGTCACAATGGGCTGTACCACCAAATAATTTGTAACCGGGCTGTACAACCAAATAATTTGTCCCCCGGTTATGCAAAGTGCACGGGATAATTAGAGTTAGAGTAGAATAGAACTTATATATCCCTGGCCGACTTTATCATAATAATAGACTTGCTCGCTCGCGTAGAGGTACCCGATTTTGGAGAACTACGTAAATTCCTGTATTTATTTCTTTACTGTTTTCGTATTCCATTATTGTGTGTCGTGATTTCTCTAGCAGGAACACCAAAAATAGAAAATACTCCAATGTCTGTAGAACATATTTAATCCGAACCAGACAATCCAAGCTACAGTTGTTTTCCAAAACTATCATTTTGCAAGTTTCATGATTTACTTTAGGCGCTCCAAAAAAACTTTACTCTTCTCTTGCCTCCTCTCGTTAATAGAAGAGGAAAGAGGGGAAGGTGGCGACATTGAAAGAAGGAAAGACGAACTCACCAGATTCCAAGTACTTCCAAACCCTAATTTGCATCTTTAATATCTTAAACTTTGATTTATTTGATTTGTGAATGTAACTTTGAAACTCAGTACTTAATCTTTACAAAAGCCAAATTCGGATGAAAGTCGAAGGGAAAAGTCAATTAGATAAGTAATTACTAATTATGCCAAAAGGAAAAGGGAGAAATTTGATGTGGTAGAATTACCACTCCTACAACATATAAAAAAGGTTACATATTCACTCATTATTATGCTTGCTAGTTCTTTTCCAATTCAAGAAACAAACATCATTCGAGCATATAAAAGAGCACCACTTAGACTAATGCCTTTGCATTCCGGACTGAAAAAATACTAGTGTCTAACAGAATTTGAGAGAAGAAAGAAAAATGAATATTAAAAGTAATAAAGTCTCATTTTCATTACAGAAAATTGAGAGAGTACAAGCTATATACATACTCTACAAGAGACCGCTCATCTAAACAGAAAGTACAACTGTCCAACTAGAGTAGTTAGTATTAACTACCAGAGTAATCATTAACTACTGTGGTTAACTACTCATTTAGTTAACAGCCCCTTGCAAACTGATGGTGGAAGCAATGAAATCTGGAGTGGCAGTTTAAAGAAGAAGGTGAAGCACATGGACGACAATCTAGCATGCCAGCTTTCTTGAGAATATCTAAGGCATACTTCACCTAAAATAACATGAGACCTGTAGGACTAGAAATCACCTCTATGCCCAAGTAATAATGCAAACTACCCAGGTCCTTAAAGGCAAAAGCAGAACTCAGCTGTGTAATCAAGGCAGAAATAAGAGAAGAATTTGATCCAGTGATGAGTATATATATCATCCACATATACCAAAATGTAGACAACATCACTATTCTTATGAATTGAAGCACAAAGTGAGAAGAATATGCTAAACTGTTTGTAAAGCCAAGAGAAATAACAGACTGAGACAACATTTCATACCATGCCCTTAGGGCCTGCTTTAAGCCATATGAGGCTTTGTGAAGATGGCACACATGGTGAGGAAACTGATTATGCACATACCCCTGTGGCTGTCTGATATACACTTGCTCCTGTAGAGTTCCATGCAAAAATGCATTTGAAACATCAAGCTGTTTGATAGGCCAAGAAAACTATAAAGCTAATGCTAGAACTACCCGTACTATGGGCTGCTTAACAACTAGACTAAAATTCTTCGTATAGTCAACCCCTTCTGTCTGTTGGAACCCTTGGGCTACTAGTCTAGCTTTGTACCTAGAAATTGAACCACTTGGATGCCTTTTGATTTTAAAAATCAATGTACAAACCACTACAGGTGTATTAGGTGGTAAAGGAAAAAGTGACCCATGGGGAAGCCGGACAAACCACCAATGGGTAAGCCAGAGAACAAACCACCAATGGGCATGCCGCCCAAGGGAGGAGAGAAGCCACCAAAGAAGGGGGAGAAACCGCCACCAGAGAAGAAGCCACCAACCCATGGACACATTCTGATGGAGGAGAATGTTGAAGACTTCCACAAGCCACCGCAGAAGACCATATATACCACCGATGGGAGGCCACTCAAAGAAGCCATATGGTCCCCATAAGCCACCACACAAGCCTCCTAGCCCTCCCCATGCCAACTGAGTGACTTTATTTCTATGGCTATACTATAGAAATAAGAGGCATGCTTCACTGGCAGATTTTAGTGTTGTTTTCGAGTCAGTGTCTTATGATCAGCTTGTGTCGGTCGCAAGGCTTGTGTTCTTATTCGCCTCTATAGCATTGTCCTCTGTACTCGTTCCTAGTTGACTAGTAGCACGTTTACATTGATATCAATGTGTACGTGTGTTTTGTTGTGCAGAGATGATTATGTAGCCCTTCCATCTATGTATAAATTACCATCGCGGATCTCAGCATATCTTTTGTTTGACTAAGAGATTAGAATAGATTAATGTTGTTATAACCACCATTTTATTCTATTTTCGAGAGTTATTTAGTGTTACTGCAGCATCTTGCTGGAGAACTGAATAATTTTTCGTTATAATCTCAGATGCTCAACACATATGATTGTGAAATGTGAGGTGAAAACATGTCATAACCAAACATAAATACCCCAATGTGGTCACTCCTAGCAGTAGTACTGTTGCGTAGAACATTTCGTATAAGATGGGTACGAGGATGAGCTTACATTGGCAAATCTAAAAGAGCAAATATACGGCATAAAGAAGAATGCAAACAAGGAAGTTCAACCCGTACGCAGGGCTTGGAGATCATTCATAAATTCAAGACACATTGTTTTGTCAATTATGTATAAGGGTTTGAGAAAATGTCAGAGAAAAATTGTCCTCATGATCATGATACAATCTGGCAAGCATTATACGTTCCTGCACCTTTCACACCATGCTTGACAACTTCTTAATGAAAATTGTGGTTATCTAAAATTAGGACGTATAGCACCATCTTGAACAGGAATGCAAGCTCTTCGAAGAAGAGTACAAAGATTTATGCAGTTCGGTAAATACATTTCTACACAAAATGGGCAACAGAGAAAATTGAGATTAGAAACACGAGATTAAAGCAGACTACCCAGAAGCCATTTTGTCTTCTGGATAAAGTCACTATGAATAATTCATTCTATCTCAAATAAAACAAGAATCTATAAATGCTCGTGCAAGCTAGGTTGACTCGATGTGAACAAATCTAGTTTGAATCGTTAAGTTTTGGAGCTGGAAATTATGAAGAAACATAAATCATTAGCCAAACAATAACAGACGATGGATGTAACTGTAGCCACGTTCTAGAATCTATTGAGGTCGCCATCACTAATGAGAAACCAAGAAACACCAGAGTAGGCGGGCAATTGCAAAGTAGGCTTTGTATTGAATTTAAGGATCGTTAGTGTGATTTATTGATGGATCGAATAGGAAAAGTAATTGAGGAATATAAACTTCAAAAAGTCCTTCAAAAATCCTTGACTAACTCATCAATGTAACATAAGTAACTTATACAAGACTGCTGTTAATTACAAATACTTTGGGAGCACGCGGATCCTCCCATATGATCTTCATGTGACATAAAATAGGTGCTTAGAGTTACTTGATGATCAGACCTATTTATATTAGGTGTCAATGTGTTTGTCATTCATTTAACGAATCTTATTGATTAGACATCAAAATTCATCTGAACAGAGAAATTAGTTCTGATTTTTCGTTTCTCCTTTAACCAATACGATTAGGATCAAGTACATCTATTCTTACAAATGGATGACTTGGATTGTCAATTGAAACACTGGTGGATAATATTTAGTGTCAAATAATTCTAATCACATTCAATATAGCATGTAATGTTGTTCGAACCCAAAAAAAAAAAAAGATAGCATGCAACGTACCATGAATGCATTGTCAGTTAGAGCAGTAGCTCTCAGTGTCATGTACTCTACTAACTTTTTGATGACACGTTATATGATCTTCGAATGTGATCATCATAGGATTGTCAATGAAGAAGAAAAAAGAGGAACAAATGTCTTTTGGTCAGGTTGGCCATAGCTGCAAGGAATTAAAAATTGAAATAGGATCATTCTCAATGAAGAAGAAGCCGCAAGGTCAATCTCAAAGATCATAAGTGAAGACTTCATGGGCAATGATGAGGAGGTGTTGAGCAAATTCATGGCTTTGGAGTAACTATTGGAGATGTTTCTTGGTCAATGCTCTGGTCTCGGGTTTTGGAGCAGCTTGTGGAGCTCAATAGTCGGGGGTTTGGTTTGTTTGAGACGTGTTTCTTAGGAGCGGTAGTGTTTTTTTGTTGCATTTGTCATCCCTTTGGGTGTTGGGCTTCGGCCTTTTTGGTGGGGTCTGTCCCAGTGGTTGTTTCTGTTTGGCTTCTTGCCAACCGTTTGGGGTCTGATATGGTTTTGTTGCGTCTAGTGCTTGAAGTTCCTTCTCCCGTTGTGGTTTACACGCAATTTTTCCCTTTTTCCTTTTTAATCTTTGTACTCGTTTCAAAGATTAATAAAGTTCTTTGCCATTCAAAAAAAAAATCATATGTTTTCTTCTTTTGTTAGCTTTTTTTTTTAATCAGAAAAAAAAGATTTATAAAAGAAACTCGATAGGGGGGTACATCAAGAAAGGAGAGGGGGAGGGAAATTCAACCGAGGTTGAAAGAAAGAATTTTTCTTTTGTTATTTACGGGCAATACTGTATACAGATCCAAACAAAAGCAGTTTCCGAGAAATTAGGTGAGTAAATTACAGATGAGTCAAATTGTATTTGAGACACAACTTCACCGTCCAAACGAATAAAGTTAGTTTGTCTCTCTTCTTTTTAAAGCAGGATGTTCTTTCCAGAACCGAATTTCATTCTTCTGTTCAGTAAATAAGGCTGCATTTTTTTTTGTAGTTATTGGCTAAAAATGTTTGCAAAAGTCTTACCTAACCATTGGTTAAAAGAAACATCAGGAGCACAGCAGATGTAAGGGAGGGGGACCCTTAGAAATGCAATTGTTGGATTTACATCTCTTTGTGCGTCCGAATTTCAACCTTTTCAACTCCAAGGGACCCATAAAATTAAAGGGACATAATTTTCACACTGTAGCTTATCTGAAAATGGCATATCTCTTATCTTTTGGTAACAAAATGAATGAGATTAATACATCCTGATAAAAGGTGTCCTTCCGACGTTGTTTTTAGACAATTGTAATGGTGACAGTGGAGGAGGTGGAAGGTGGTCATGGTGGAAGTAGAAGCGGTGGTGGTTAAGGCAATGACATTGTATTGTTGATAGTTGTGGCGATGGAAGGGGGGTGGTGGTAAAGAAAGAAGTGATATAAGATTAAATCAGCTAGTCTAATTAATAATTGAAAATCGGAACACAAAATATATTTTTATTATTAAAAATTTTGGGTTCTTACAGTTGGCACCGCACCAGTGTCTAGCTTCTTTTTGCTGGTAACCCAAATCGACTACACCAGGAATCGACTGGTCAAATTGGTTCTATCTTAATACATATATTGTTTTTACTCTGTTAGTATATTACTACCTCCGTTCCAATTTTATAGTCTCTCGTTCTATCTTAACCGGATAAAAAAACGATTATATCTTTCAATCGGTAATACATTTTATATGCAATATGGATCTTGTTTGATAAATCTTGATTTAATCTAATAAACAAAATGTTCAAAATCACCTAAAACATTGTAGATTATAAGATATAACACTTTAAAAAGTGGCACAAACTCCCATAAGGGACTATAAAATTGGGACGGAGGGAGTATTATATAGCCCGGTCTCATGCATATGTGTCGTGTATTGTGTAGTGTAATCTAATTGGGCTTTTGTGAAACAAGCAATGGTTAACAAAATTGAACGTTTTTTGTATGTGGATTGTTAGTACGTTATAAGATGTTCAACAAGTGAAGCAAATGTCGCAAATTCATAGATTTTTATATTGTGGTATAAGTCACACACGAGATGACTAGACGATAATTTTGAAGTATGTAGTGAAATATTAAAACATGTTTTACGACTAATATCAGAAGGAAAACGACGCCTTCACAAATGGGAAATGGTGAGAGGATCAATGTGGAACCTCGTGCAATGTCAACAAACGACTAGTTCAGTACTACTATTTGAATGGTCTTCTTTAGTTAATTTTGTTTCATTTTTTGTCTTTTTCTTGTTTGTAATTTGTCAATTTCAATTGTATTTGTTTGTATTCGGTAACCTTTGATTAATGAAATTCTCTCTTTTATTCTCCAAAAAATTAGTGACTAGCTCTAACTATACCAACAAATATTTCCAAGAGGATTCGGATCTTTTCTGGTCAAAAACTTGGACAAGTTCTAAACGAGATAGTTCAAATCTGAACCATATAATGGTATAATCAATGGTTTGAATTTTGCATAAAAACTCTTACCAGTAAGAGTTTTTGACATACCCAAACCGTTAAGTACAGCAAATAGATGATGTATATTTGATTGTCTCCTCTAGCCCCAATTAATTAAGAATCGGAGAGGATCTATTTCCTGTCCTAAACAACGAAGGAAGTAAATTTCCACTTGACAAGCTTCAAATATTTGATCTGCCCCACATAACTTTATGCATTTTAGGTCCAGTCACTCTGGAAAGTCCCTGGAAATGAAATTTATATTCCAGTTCATACGAATACGCGCATGTTGCAGTCAAATCATTCCCAGCAGATAGCCAAATTATCTAAATGCATACATATATGGTAACTTGTATCGGACAAATTTACGTGCACTTCGACTTATCACTACGGGCTAATTCTAGCCAAGTTATAGTGTTCAGGATATTTATTTTGGAAAATATTTTATGAGCTAGAAAAAGTTGGTTTTGAAGAACAATAGAACTAAGGGTGCATTATTTGGTGTATACCAAATGCACACCACTTTCTGTCGAGCTCATCTCGGGGTTCCTCATAAATAATCGAAGTAGCACAATTTGATAAATGATTGAAGCAGCTCAATTTGTTGAATTTTTTTTTTTGAAGTATCCCTGCAAAAAATAAGCTTGATCAGATATCGGTAAATGCTTGATAAGTTAATTATACGTACAAGATTTTTTTCTTCCCTATTACGCAATTTCGCCTTGATTGATCTATTCCAGGACAATTAAGTGCTCTATTATGTGAACAAACTTACTTTAGATGCTAAGCCTTCAATTATAACAAAGCTATATAAATATAATGGAAAGAGCCAAGAACACTGCAGAGAAGCTAAAGAAAACTAGGTAGAACACTGCAGAGAAGCTATCTATTGGGGCACGCGATTCCTCCCATATGATCCTCATGTGACGTAAAATAGGTGCTTTAACAGTGTTACTTGATGATCAGACCGATTTATATTAGGTATCATTGTTAAAGAATCTTATTGATTAGACATCAAAATTCACCTTAACGAAAAAAATCTGTTGTAAGAAAACAGTAAATCTAAAAAGGGACTGAGGGGACGGGGATGGGGATGACGGCGCCGACGCCGACGTGGGTCCCCAAGCGGCCGACGGCCGTTGATCGTTCTCAGAATCAAATTCCGAGTAGGCCAATGCGGGAATCGAGGCAATCGGACTGCTGTATGAGCTCGATCCAAAATCACCCCATTTCATTCAAAAAAATTCAAATGAAATGGGGTGATTTTGGATCGAGCTCATATAGCCGTCCGATTGCCTTGATTCTTGCGTTGGCCCAATCGGAATTTGATTCTGAGAACGATCAACGGCTCGGATTGGCCGTTTGGGACCCACACCGGCATCGGTGACGCCGTCGGTACCCCATCGGTCCCAATAGAAGGGCTCGTAAGAAAAATGGAAAGCTTAGTTCTGATTTACCATTTCTCCGTTAACTAATACGATTAGATCAAGTAAATATTTTCTTACAAATGAATGACTCGGATCGTCAATTGACACACCGGTGAATAATATTTAGTGTCAAATAAGGGTTCTATGAGAAGTTCTAGATTCTACTTTGGGATCTCATTCGATATAGCATGTAATGTCGTTCGAAAAATAAATAAATAAATAAATAAAAAAGGGCATGCAATGTACCATGAATGCATTAGTTAGATTGAGCAGTAGCTCACATTGTCATGTGCTCTACCAACTCTTTGATGACACGTTATATAATCTTTATCATCATAGCATTGTTTTCTTCTTTTGTTATTTACGGGCAATCTCGTACTTCCTTCGTCCCATTTTAATAGTCCAATTTGGTATTTAATGTAATTTTTAAATTTTTAATATCTTTCAATCTACAATACTTTTAAAGATTTTAAATTTTTTGTGTAATAGAACTAATTGAGATCTATCATATGAGATTAATATAGCACATAAAATTCATTATAGATCGAAAGATATTAACAATTTTGTGTTTTGGCTGGTTGTCTCCTTCCCAACCATGCCCTTGTTTGAGGCTTGTTGTCAAATGATTGTATCTGTTTTCTTTGGAGTAATAAAATACCTTTTCGCCATGCAAAAAAAAAAAAAAAAAAGAAAGATAACAATTTTGAAAATTATATTGGATGCCGAACTGGACGATCAAAATGAGACGGGGAAGTACACAGATCCAAACACAAGCATTTTACGAGAAATTAAGAAAACTTGTCCCAACATGGATGTGAGTAAATTAACAGATGAGTCAAATTGTATGTGAGCCAAAACTTCACCGTCCAATCGAATAAAGTAAGTTTGTCTCTGTTCTTTTCAAGCCAGTAGTAGTGAAAATAATGCGATATTTGTTTGGAAAATGATGTGCGCACACGACACCGGGTACACCAGCCCATCTCAACCATCCAAAAACGTTTTGTACGTTTTGGATTTTAAACAAAATATTTGCACGGATAGTTTAAACTCTTTGCGAAAATAGTTTGTAAAAAATTTGGAATGCCCGAAACACTTTTGGATGGTTGAGATAGGTTGGTGTGCACTTGGGGGTACCAAAGTGTGATGTACCCATGGACGGGTTGATTCTTTCCATAACCGAACTTAATTATTCTATTCAGTAAATAAGACTGCATTTTTTTGTAATTATTGGCTAATAATGTTTGCAAAAGTCAAAATATTGGTTAAAAGAATTATCAAGACCACAGCAGATGTAAGGGAGGGGGACCATTAGAAATGAAATTGTTGGATTTACATCTCTTTGTGCGTCAGAATTTCAACCTTTTCAACTCCAAGGGACCCAAAGAATTAAAGTGACATAGTTTCCAAACCTTTTCAACTCCAAGGGTCCCATAAAATTAAAGTGACATAGTTCTCATACTGGAGTTTATCTGTGTTGTAACAAAATGTGAAGTATAAGAATATAACAAATCAACAAAGAAAACGAGACACAAGATTTACGTGGTTTCCTCCCAAGTACGAAGCTTTAAAGGTATGTTCACGAGCGAAGAGCAAGAGAGAATTCACTATGAACGTGGTGAAATACATATAACCAGCTATACCCGTAACTCTCAATTGAAGTACCCGGGCAATAGATATCTAGGGACAAATCTCTGAGAAGCTACATACAAAGCATCAAACGTCTAAAAAACACAAAAGAGACACACAAAACCCTAATATCCAATTCCATGAATCAAAGACTAAACTAGTAGAACAACCTAAGAAACCCTAACACACTACGGGAAACCCCATGGGGGCTCCCTCTAATGGATTCACTCAAAAAGTCCAAAGCCCTGTGAGGCCACAAGGCTCCTATTTATAAGAAAGTACAACAGTTAAGTCAAAACCCTACTTAAAACGTGCAACCGCACAAAAACTCGCATCTCTTGTCCGGACAAGAGTAATTCCTAGGTCCGGACAAACGAGGCAGAAACTTCCCAAATCATCCCAGACTTGAAGGTCCGGACAAGACTTCCTATGGAATATAGTGTTTTTATTATAAGAAATTCGGACACATGCTGAAAATTTGTCTGAGGGTAAAGGATAAGTTTGTAGAGAAGGGTGTTGCTAGTTGTGTCGAAGATGATTCGGAATGGTTTAAGGCTGCAATTGCTTTGACAGTAAGCAATATCGATATCTATTATGAAAACATGTGGATTCTTGACTCTGGATACTCCTACCACATGTGCCCGCATAGGGATTGGTTTGATACATATGAGGCGGTTCACGGTGATACAGTTCTTATAGGGAATAACATGCCCCGTAGACTTGTTTGGGTTGGAACAGTCAAGGTCAAGATATACGATGGGATTGTGAGGACATTGTTTGGTGCATGTACCAGATTTGAGGAGGAACCTTATCTCTTTGGGTGCTCTCGACTCTGTGGGTTGGAAGTACACTGTTGAAGGTGGAGTCTTGAGTGTGTCATTGGGTGCTCGGATTTTCGTGAAGGGTCAGAAATTTGGTAACCTCTATATGCTTGATGGTAGTACGATTGTGGTTGTTCCATTGTTGCGGTCTTCATTTGTTGAGAGGAATTCAGGTTCAACTATTGGGAGTATGCAATAGGGCATACAAGGCTCTGCGGTAGAGTCGGTTAACTCCAGGTGGAGTTTGAGCACATCTTCTTTGGCATCAGTAATGGGTGCATGTGGTTGACGTCAACGTTTGATGGAAGATGGTTGCTCGTTGGTGATTAACACTATGAGGGGAGTTGCAGTGTTAAGCTCAAGGTAGAGCTTGTGGAGGCACATGTGGCTGAGTTTACTCAGCAGTGGAAACAAGGTCAAGCAGAGGTGTTTTGCGTCTTGTTTATTAGTGCCATTGATGTGAGTCGTGTGGGGCTACCTCGCAAGGGGCGTTGCGGGGAAGAGAAAGTGTTAAGAGGATTGCTCTATGTTGTTGGCTTGGAAGGGAATTCAAGTCAAGGTGGAGATTGTTGAAAATATGCCTTGAATTTAAGACGTTCAAAGAAAAGTGCAAAATTTGGTGCGAAAAGCCGTTTGCTGGACCTCTGGTCCGAACCAGCGAGTTTGGGATGTTTTTTGAAGATTATGCGTCCATAGTCTGGACTAGCGAATCTTGGTCCCGACCAAAATGTGCAATTTTGTGCGGCTGGGAGTTTTAAATAGCGTTTTGACCTAATTTTTTGTACTTTCTTATAAATAGTAGTCTTGTGGCCACCTAGGGTTTTGTCTTGAGTTGAGATTTGAGATATCTAGGGTTTGTGTGTCTCTTTCGTGTGTGGGAGATGTTTGATGCTTTGTAGGTCGCGCTTCATAGATTTGTCTCTAGATATTGTGTGGATGCTTCAAGTGAGAGTACGGGTATAAGTGGCTCTGTGTATTTCTTTCCATTTTTAGTGAATCATCTTTCTCTTTCCCCGTGGACATACCTCTAGAGCTCCGTGCTCGGGGGAGAACCACGTAAATCCTCGTCTCTGGTTTTCTTGTTGATTTTGATATATTCTCTTTTTCGGGGTTCAGCACAACAATATTGTTGTATAGGTTACACACGAGATGACTGGACGATAATTTTGAAATATGTAGTGAAATAGTAAAACATGTTTGAAGACTAATATCAGAAGGAAAACGAGGCCTTCACATTGATTTCTTAGGCATAAGTGGGAGATTCTACTCTAGCCAACATCACTTATGCCACTTAGGCATAAGTGGGAAATGGTGAAAGGATCAATGTGGAAGCTCGTGCAAATCAACTAGTGACTAGTTCAGTACTCTTTGAATGTATTCTTCAATTAATTTGATTTCGTTTTTTATCTTTTTTGTTTGTAATTTGTCAATTTCAATTGTATTTGTTTGTATTCAGCAGCCTTCGATTAATGAAATTCTCTCTTTTATTCTCCAAAAAATTAGTGACTAGCTCTAGCTATACCAACAAATATTTCCAAAAGGATTTAGATCTTTTTCGGTCGAAAACTTGGACAAGTACTAAATGAGATAATTCAAATCTGGACTATCTTATATATTATTGCAGAATGACTTTTCGTGAGGAGAGTCATGGTTGTGACTAGTGGCAAAGAATCATTTGGTTGTGATTCAAGTTTTCAATTGAGACATGTGACACAATCTTATCACATTCCATAAATCTTTATTCGAATTATGGAGAACTAAATCTTGTATAATAGTATAATAAATGGTTTGAATTTTGAATAAAAACTCTTACCCGTAAGAGTTTTTGGCATACCCAAACAGTTAATTACAACAAATAGATGATTTATATTTGATTTTCTCCGCTAGCCCCAATTAAGAATCGGAGAGGACTATTTCTTGTCCTAAACAACAAAGGAAGTAAAATTCCACTTGACAAGGTTTCAAAGATTTGATCTGCCCCACATACCTTTATGCATTTTAGGGCCCGTGACTCTGGAAAGTCCTTGGAAATGAAATTTATGTTCAAGTCCATACGAATACGTGCATGTTACAGTCAAATCATTCCCAGTAGGTAGCCAAATTATCTAAATGCATATGGTAACTTGTATGGGACAAATTTCCGTGCACTTCGACTTATCACTACGGGCTAATTCTACCCCAGGTTATATTTGTTTCGGAAAATATTTTATGAGCTTGAAAAAGTTTGCTTTGAAGAATAATAGAACTATGGGTATATTAATTGGTGGACACTAAATGCACACCACTTTGTGTCGAGCCTATCTTGGAGTTCAACATAAATGATTGAAGTAGTTCAATTTGTTGATTTTTCTTTTTGTTAAATACCCCTATAAAAATTCAGCTTGATCAGATATTTATAAAGGATTCATCAGTTAATTGCTATTACCTAAAATATAATTATACGTACAAGAATTTTTTCTTCCCCATTCCGCAATTTCGCCTTGATTGATCCATCCTAGGACAATTAAGTGCTCTATTATGTGAACAAACTTACTTCAGATGCTAAGCCTTCAATTATAACAAAGCTATATAAATATAATCGAAGGAGCCAAGAACATTGCAGAGAAGCCAAAGGAAACTAGGTAGGCACCAAATGTGCGAAATTGTCAAACTTCTCAACTCAGTGGGACCATATGATTCCAAAACAATTTAAACGTCCAAGATGCTTACACGTGTCACTCCATCAATGGCTCCAAACCGCTATAAGAAGAACCCAAAGCTCACTTAGTATGGCACTTCACCAAGTACCGTCCCACTCACAATTAGCTTCAGAAAAAAAATGTCTGGCAAATACTTGCTAGTGTTGTCACTTGTGGTGGTGGCTCTCACCACCCCATCATTGGCTGATTTCCCAAAGCCACCAGTGGGACAACCAGAGAAGAAACCACCGATGGAAAAGCCAGGATCAGAGCACAAACCACCAATGGAAAAGTCGGGGGATAAACCGCCAATGGGAAAGCCAGGACCAGAGGAGCCACCAGTCGGAAAGCCAGAACCAGAGGACAAACCACCAATGGGCAAGCCAGAACCAGAGGACAAACCACCATTGGGCAAGCCGGAGAACAAACCACCAATGGGAAAGCCAGGACCAGAGGAGAAACCACCGATGGGAAAGCCAGGACCAGAGGAGAAACCACCGATGGGAAAGCCGGACAAACCACCAATGGGAAAGCCAGGACCAGAGGAGAAACCACCGACGGGAAAGCCGGAGGACAAACCACCAATGGGCAAGCCAGGAACAGAAGACAAACCACCAATGGGAAAGCCAGAGAACAAACTTCCAATGGGGAAGCCAGGACCAGAGGACAAACCACCAATGGGCAGGCCAGAACCAGAGGACAAACCACCAATGGGAAAGCCGGAGAACAAACCACCAATGGGGAAGCCAGAACCAGAGGACAAACCACCAAAGAAGGGGGAGAAGCCACCACCAGAGAATAAGCCACCAACCCATGGGCATACTCTGATGGAGGAGAATGTTGAAGACTTCCACAAGCCACCACGGAAGACGATGTCGCCAATGGGAGGCCACTCAAAGAAGCCATATGGTCCCCATAAGCCACCACACAAGCCTCCTACCCCTCCCCATGCCAACTGAGTGAATGTATTTCTATGGCTATACTATAGAAATAAGAGGCATGCTTCACTAGCGGATTTTGTTGTTTTCGAGTCAGTGTCTTATGATCAGCTTGTGTGGGTGACGAGGCTTGTATTCTTATTTGCCTTTGTAGCATTGTCCTCTGTACTCGTTTCTAGTTGATTAGTATCACGTTTACATATCTATTTGTATGTGTGTGTGTGTATGTGTGTTTTATAGTGCAGAGATGATAATGTATCCCTTCCATCTACCTATAAATTACCATCACGGATCTTATAATCTCTTTTGTTTGACTAAGAGATTAGAACAGAGTAACATCGTTATAACCACCATTTTTTCTACATTCGAGAGTTATTTAGTGTTCCTGCAGCAGCTTGCTGGAGAAATGAATAATTTTTTCGTTATAACGGGATGCGCTACATTGTGCAATGTGAGGTAAAAACATATCGTAACCAAACGTAGATGATATCCGAATGTGGTTACTCCTAGCAGTACTATTGCGAAGAACATTTCGTATAAGATGGGATGAGGATGAGCTTACATTGACAAATCTAGAAGAGAAAAGATACGACATTTCAACTCGTAATGCGGGGCTTGGAGATTATACAGAAATTCAAGACACATTTAGTTTTCATAATCAAGTAATACAGGTTTGAGAAAATGTCAAGAGGAAAATTGCCCTCGATTGTGATACAATGTGACAACTGTACTATACGTTCCTTTCTGGAGTGTTGGTTTTGTAATGTAGAAGCCATTGATTGTGTTGAATCTAAGGTTGTTGGTGAGATTTGTCGAGGGAATAGGAAAAACTAATTGAGGAACACAAACATCACAAATTCCTTCGCAAATCCTTGACTTACTCCATCTTTGTAATTAAGAGCACTCTTATGCAAAAAAATCAGATTGAGTAGCCATCAGAAAATTTGTCCATTTCTCTTATAAACCAAAATGATTCAATAAAGTGATTACCTTTGTCCAATCAACCTGATTTGTAGAACAAATGAACAACAGATCCATACTTACAAAGTGAACATCTTGGATCGTCAAGTAAAACTGAAGTGAATGATATTTTGCGTCAAACAAGGGTTCATGAAAGGTTATAAAATTCTATTCAGCGACCATATTCAAAAATAGTCCTATTGTATGTCCATTGGGCTGACGATAAAAATGTTTTATTTCCGGTAAAAGAGCTCTTTTACCGGTGATAATGCATACACTTTTACCAGTAAGAATGCATTGATCTTACCGGTCAAAAAACATTTTTATTGTCCACCTATTGAGTGGACAATAGAATTTTCCATTCAAAAAACCATGTAATGCATCATGAATGCATGCATATATTAGTCAAATGCTAAATGAGCAGTTCTAATTGTCATGCACTCTATTAACTCATTGATGACAAATCATAGGCGATCTTCAAAATGTGATCATCGTAGCATTCTTTTTCCTTTTGTTAGTTACGGCGATGTTGTATACAGATCCAAAAAGACTCATTTTTCAAGAAATTAAGGAAACTTGTCCCAACATGGATTAGAGTAAATTAAGGAAAACAGACAAATCAAATTCTCTACTTCAACTTAACCCTCCAATCTGCGTACTAAAGTTTGTCACTTTGTCCCTTTTTTCTTTTTCAAACAGGTAGTAGTGAATAATGACGATATTCTTGGACTCGGGACCCTTTAGCGCACTTAATGCGGTACACCGTGCAACGCAATATTTCAACAATTCAAAAGTGTTTTAAACGATTCAAATTAAAAAAACTCTTTTTAGGTCTTCTTTTCTCGGGGAAGAGTTTTTTCCATTAAAAACACTTTTGAACGATTCAGATATGCGCTGATTCTTTCCAAAACCAAATTTCTAAGTGGTAAATGTTTGCAAAAGTCTACATAAAATATTGGGTAAATGGAAAAACAGGTCCACAGCAGATGTAGGGAGGGAGACAATTAAAAATAGTTTTGCACATTGAAATTTCAACATTTTCAACTCAAGGGACCAATAACATTAAAGTGGTAGAGTTCTCACACTATAGTGAGACCTTTAACTCTGAAAAAGGCATTAACAAAAGTTGCCCGCCGACATTGTTTTCAGACCATTGTAAAATGTTATCAACTTCACCAATCCCCAAATCTCCTATTCATATTCATCCTCTATCCAATCTTCAACGAAAATTTATTTTTATCCTCCATCCCCACTCCAAATGGAGAACAAGGATCCCCACGGAAATTTTCGGGGATCCAATCATCTTCCCTAGAGTAACAAGTAAATAATTATAGAAGCCCAATTACAAATCATTTTCTCTAAAATCGAATAACTGGGCAACCCCTGGGCATGTAAAACTTCATGTATTTGTAGAACTACATAAAGAGAGCAAAAAAGTAGAAATTATGAACAGTTCTTATGTATATTTATGACATTAATTAAAATTGATTAAATGCAACATGGGTTGTTTAGTGGATAGCATACATAATTGTTTCAAAAGAAAAAAGACTACAAGTCTACAACTCATTGTTGATATGCCCAAGAAACAGAATATGATAACAACAAATGATAAGTATTCAAAGAACAACACTGACTAGCTTCAAGTAGTCTGTGAACCAACAAAAACAGTCCCAGATCAGCCGAAGTTTCATAAATCATGAATAGACCCCTATATTTTGGGGATTCAGGAACAGGGCAAAACGGGGACAAGGTGGGGACGGAGCGGGGAACGGATTCGGGGCGGGGACATGCCTATCTCCACCCCCTATCCAATCCCCAAGCATTTTTAAAAAAAAAATCTACATATCCTATTCAATCTCCAAACAGATCTCCATATTGCCGATCTGTTCGGATCGGGGATTGAATCGGATTCGGACGGGACGGATGAAATGGCCAAACCTACAAGAGATGCGTGTCGGGAATTATTTCTTTCGCCCAGTCTTACGTACAGTACTGAATATATGTGATTTTTTTCCCTCAGCCAGTACTATACGCATCACATATATTCAATACTGAATACATGTGATGCGTATACTGAATGTATGTGATGCATATAGTAAAAGTACGCCTTATCAATATTCCAATTTTGACAACAAAATACTTGTAGGCATATACTAAAGTAACTGTCCTACCCCATCATGACACCAGAGTGTCCCAAGGGATCTCTTCAAAAAATAGGTAAATTGAAGGCAACAAGGATTAATATGAAAATAAAGTGCGGTCAATATCTTGTTGATTACTCTTATCGTGGATTCCTTAGGTTGGCAAGTATTATTCAAACCTGTATTCTTTGTCGGACCCTTTGAGTGAGTGATACTCTGTGTACGTCTCATTAGTGTTTCTACTAAGGTGGTGAACTTTATTCTTTTCCATTTATGTTTTTCTTCCTTCCCACATTCCAAACCCGGTATCATATCCTATCCTCAGCGAGGTGTGTACTAAGAACGCAAAATTTTTATAATGTTTAATTCAATTAAGTACATGTCCTTGTCTCTCGGACATCACAAATGGGAAATGGCAAAAAGCCAATATCGACATTCATGCCATGTAAACCCTTGAGTAAGTAACTAAAAAAGTTACGTGATATATAAAAATAAAAAAATTAAAATCATAACATACACACAAAAAGTACGTAATATTTCCATGGTATACCTCAGTATACCATAGCTTTCTCCAAACATGGAAGAAGTAAAACTTCACTTCTTTTTTATTTTTTGACAAAAGAGAAGATTTACTAATCCCGAAGGTAAAAACACTTTAACATTAGAAAACAAAGAGCTCATGGGAGCAGAAGTCTGCAGATCGGACAAACCACTAGAAAGGGCCTTTAAGCTCGTTTTCAATTGAATTTAATACTTTCCCTTAATTTCTACTACTCTGAAGAACACCTTCATCCATCTTAAGATCATAAAAGAGTCGCAGAACTAAATTTAATGAATGAGATTGACTGATTACTTGATTCGTTACAAACTATAACATGTGATGTCTTTTTTATAGGACTACATAGAAGAAACTAAAGAATGTATCTCAAGTCCCTAGACTTTATATATTCCAATGTAATAAGAACATATTAATACCTTGCATCTAACTATAGATACATGCATCCCCAATATCTAAGAAAATTATGGATTACATGTTCCAACACCCCTCCTTTTTAATGCATAATTTTCTCAAGTTTTGCCTTTGCTGTGATTTTTGCAATGTGATCCTTGTTTTGATTTTGATGTCTTCTTGCATGTTGGTCATTGTTGTCGCAAACCTCTTCTTTGCTCTTGCTCTTCTTGGAACTTGTTCCTTCCCTCTGAGATGTTGAGTTTGGACTGAAATGCTTGGAGATTTTTGAGTTTGGCAACAACATTTGTTGTGCCCTTTTTTTGTGCGGGAGATTGGATCCTGGGCTGCAACATTGGCTTCGTCCTTTTTGTGCGGAAGATTGCCTAGCTTTGTGGGTGTCACTAGACAAACCCAATTTTGGTTTTTGGAGAAGTGCACGAAAAACTTCTCAACTTGCTCACTGCCATTCGGCTTTTCTTGTTTTGTTTTGAAAACTTTCTAACAATTGGCTACCTTGAAAGTTTTTTATATTTCTCCAAACTTTTTGCAAAGGATCACATTTTTTCAAAAAACGGTTTTTCAAAAAAACAATTAGATAGGACAAAAAACGGTTTTTTTAGAAAAACAATTAGATCGGACAAAAATATTTGTGGAGTTGAGCCCAAAAATCAGGGGCAGGAAATGTAATCATTTGATTAGGCCCATATAATGAACGGAACCTAATCTAATACCATGTTGGAATTTTTTGGGGCAGCAAAAGCTAATAATAAAATATAGAAAAGAAGATATTTTTGGAGATGTAGGGCGTAGCCCTATAGAGCTCCAACTCAATAGAACTTTACGAGGGAGCTTGGTATAGAAGATGAATGAGATTGATTGATTACTTGATTGAGTGCAAATCATAACATGTGATGTCTTTTTATAGGACTACATAGAAGAAACTAGAGAATGTATTACAAGTCCCCAGAGAACTTTACATATTCTAATGTGATAAGAACATATTAATACCATGTAGGAGTATCTAACTATAGATACAAGCATCTCTAATATCTAAGAAAATTATGAATTACACGTTCCAAAAGGAATCAAAAAAGGGAAATTTTAAAATCAGACCACAGGATTATCGTTAAGGTTTAAAAAGTATATATTGAAATATGTGAAAAGTGTGTGAAAGTATATCAAAATGTAAAAAGTATATTGAGTGCATATTTTTTTAGTCTTTTTGTTTACTTATTATCAGTTCAGTAGGCTCACAATAGAAAACTAGTGATGCCAAAATCAAAATGTGGATGTTCGTGCGATACCAAATTTGTAGCTATACAAATACAATTCCATTGACCATAATATTGATCATATATCAGTTGCGCTCTAGATGGTATTTCTGCACCCAATTCCACCATTGCGCCGTGATTGAGGTTAAGATTAAGTGTACGCCTATGTGAACAAACTTACTTTCGATGTAAAAACCTTGAAATTGCGAGCACAAATGAAGAACAGAAGTTTGATTTCACAAAAAAGGAGGCTAACGATATGAAGTAAAGAAGTTTGTTTTCAGCTGGTAGGCGCCTACTGAGGCCAATTGTCAATTATCCCAACGTAGTGGGACCATATGATCCACAAAAAAAAAAACAGTTACAAGCCCAAGATGGTAACACGTGTTGCGGCCGTGCGCGCCACTTAGGGCTCGAAACCAATATAAAAGGGCAACCAACCTTAACTGGCAGTACCAACTAGAATTCCACGACTACAATTTGATCCAAAGATGTCTCTAAAATACTTTTTGTTTGTGTTACTAGCAGTGCTGGCACTCGCCACTCCCTCATTTGGCGATTACCCTAAGCCACCCCATCATGAGCACATACCGGAGCACAAACCGACGTTGGGTGCACCCATGGGAGGAGAGAAACCACCGATGGGTATGCCACCCAAAGGAGGTAAGAAATCACTACCGGAGCACAAACCGCCAATTGGTGCACCCATGGGAGCGGAGAAACCACCAATGGGTATGCCACCCAAAGGAGGTGAGAAACCACTACCGAGCCACAAACCGCCGATGGGTGCACCCATGGGAGGAGAGATACCATCAATGGGTATGCCATCCAAGGGAGAAGAAAAGCCACCAAAAACGGGAGGGAAGCCACCGTCTCATGGCCAATACCCCGGACACAGTCTGATGGAAAATGTTCAAGACTTCAAAAAGCCACCACCACGAAAAGTGATGCCTCCGATGGCAGGCCCATCGAAGAAGCCATATGGCCTCCACAAGCCACCTCACAAGCCTAAATCACCACCCCATTCCCTCTGAGTGTGTTGTTCTACTACTGGTCATGTATAAATAAGAGCCATTACCAGCTGATTTATAAAGCTGATTATAAGTCAGGCGTCATTGTATGATCGTCGCGACTACTAGTTCTAGTTGTCATGTTTTAGAGCCGCCGATATAGCATTCCTGGTCTGCACTTGTAGCAACACAGAGATGGTTAATGGTTATGTATCACTTAGCATATTTACTTATGGCCTTCTCTTACTACTCTATAGGAACAATGTTGCAGAATATTACATAAAAGATTGAAGATGTTTTCGTGTAAAAAGGCCGACTTCATATCAAAATGACCAGTGTTGAAGATTCTAAACCTTACCCTCTGGTTTTAGAGTTACCTAAAATCTAGTTAAAATAAGTTAATCCTTGAACTTAATGTCGCATCTCAAATGAGGCCTAAGTTTTGAATCCTAAAGAGTGCTGGACCAAGGGTGAAATTCCATTCCTCAATCATCCTTTGAGGCTACTCCTTACAAATTATATGGGACAAGAGGAATATATGAAGTTAGGGTTCTGAGCATGTCAGTATGTCACAAATAATTCAGTAATGCTAAGTACTAAGAATTTGGTACTTAGAATTGACCGAGACACACAACACACTGAATTGACCGAGACACACAACACACTGAATTGACCTAAACACACAACACATTGGATCAGTGTGTTGTGTGTTTGGATCAATTCTGGATACCAAATTCTTGGTATGTATCAACACCCCAAATAATTTAATTGTATCACTCTTACGTAGGGAAATCATTACACATCTGTCTCAAGTCAAGGTTCATTCATGATTTCCAGAACTTATTTTTGGGTTTAAGTTATCCCAACATAAAAGAATAAAAAGTAAAAATTATAAGTTAAAACATTTCAACATGATAAACCCTCTTTTGAATTACAATATTTAAAAATAAAAACTAAGAATCGCAGAAGTATAGCTCATAAAAGAAAAACAGCAAATTATATTATCACTTTTGGAATATATATGAAGACAGGGCCCCATATATATATACACATACATACATACATCAAACTACATGTACCTATTTTTCATCATCCCTCTTTTTTTATCGGCAAAAAGATTATTAAAAAAAACTTGACAAAAGGTACAAGAAGTTGGAAGGAAAGGAGAGGGGGATCGAACCAAGGGGAATTATAAAAAATAAAAATAAAAAGGCATACCAAAAATATTTTAAGGTTCGACAAAACTCTTCAAGACAAAGACCAGCGTACCTATGTTCGGAAAATTACATGATACCTCAACCACAAATGACCACTGACTAGTATGGGGATAATTTACCCATTATCGCAATTTCCCAAATAACACTAGTCTAATATTTGATTAATCCCTTATCAGATTGCCTTGTACTTTGTTGATTCCCCAAATCTACAAATTAAAGGCCTTCATAAAATATGGGGCACTGCTTTCAGATTATCAAAGGAACCAATACCTGTTGAATAATAAGTTTCGATCATAACATGGAGTAACATTTAGCAGACACTAAATTTTGTAATTTACAAGAACCAGGTAAGCATAAAACTATGAATTTGTATCTTCCGAACTACCAAAAAAAAAACTATGAACTTTTTATCATTAGTGATCCAGGACTACGTAGATTAACAATGAACTTTAGTTTTGTTTGCATTGCAAGGTGAAAAAATTACTGTAATCGATTTCCGTTGTGAAATTTGAAATTTTGGAACCAGGATATGCGAAAATTTTAGAATTTGAGAAGGATTGTCAAAATTTGAAAATTTGATTGCGAAAACTTTAGTTTGACCTGCATCCAGGCAAGGTTCACATTAGATTATTGAGTTCCAGGTTCACATCTTCCCTATAAAAAAGGGCATCAAAGTTTTAATCCTTCACAACCCACATCCTAAAGATGAAAACTGTTGCATGTTTTCTAGTCCTTTGCCTTTGGCTAGCTGCTCTCTCCAACCTCTCTTTTGCCGATGATGAGCCGCTATCAGATCTAACTAATGGATTTTCTTGGTTTGATAGTCAATCAAACGACGCAGAATCATCGGAGGCACTATCCTTGGATGAGCAACAAGAAGCTAAGCATAAGCATAAATCGAAGGGACACAAACGACATAAACCGCGAAAGGCGCCTGCACCAACTAGCCCGGAGGCACCAACACCTTCTCCTCCTCCAACGCAGCAACCAAAGGCACCCACACCGTCGACAACAGAGGCACCTACACCAAGCCAACCACCAGAGGAATCATCTCCATCTGATCTGCTCCTTCAAGAAGATCTCGGTCAAGAAAAACCTCATGATAACAAGCATAAGCATAAACACCACAAGCACCGGAAGGCACCAAAATCACCCAAGTCCCCAACACCAGCACCGTCACCAGCAATGACCCCCACACCTCTTGGACCGTCAATGCCAGATGCACCTTCTCCTGTAGCTCCTTCTGCTTGAAGAGCAATTGCCTAATTTTAAGAACTCTCCAGTGTTCCTTAATTTCTTAAATTCCAAAAGTTTCTGGCTATAAGAGCTATTGCTCAAATAATGTACACCTACAATGAGTAATCTTTATCTTTTCCAATTCCTTATCCTTAATGTTCTCTTGCATTGCACTGTTTTCAACATCAATTTGGAAATTCTTCAGAAGAATAAAAATAAATGTCAATACTAATGAGAGTGAGAATGATAATGCGAAAAACTCTCAATAGTCTTGACAATAATATTTCAAGATGTGAGCAATCCTCTATTGGGAACCTCCTTCTAAGTATCATAACACATGTTATTGCTTAGTACCCAAATTCCCACATCATATGGTATAGAAAAAAAAATTGTTCAAGATTATTTTGAAATCACAAAAGCATAAACCTTATGAATGAGATGTGAACTTAATTCCCAGTTCTGATTGCCGAGTAAGATCATTAGTAAAATGCTGAGGCCATCTGCACTCATACCTAGAAATACGCAGACACTTGATCATGTTCGAATCAGTTTAAAAAGACCACCAAGGGACTCTCACCACTTATAAGTTGCTTATGGTTTGCAAGGTTCGTATGCAGCACAGCAAAGAAGCATACTGGGCTCCTGGTAGCGCTGCACCTTGAATTGATGTATTCATTACTCCCTCTCTAACTGAATAGTGATTACCTTAGCACATACGCAACACAGCCAAACCAGCCAGCAGACCCCGATTAACAAAAGAACAACCCGTGTGAAAACTCATTGACAATAGCTCATTAATGGATGGGTAAGACCGTCGCTACAAAAATCTCCACCACCACCTTGGTGTCATTTGGTAAGTACACTGAAACTCTCGGCCTAAGAGATGTAAAACTCACCCAAAAAACCGGATGCACCACGATCTAGGGTTAGTTCGTGGGGAAAAAAAGTTTAAAACAACAAATTCTCTGGATTAAAGTTTATGAAGACTAGTTGGTTTAAATAAGAGCGCCAGGTAAGAGTAGGAGTTGGCATTGTGTCGTGTACGGGTTCGTATCGTGTCAACTCGTGTGCTCAAGTTAGAATTATCTCAATTCTTACCGGACTTGTTAACCTTTTCATGTTATCATGTCAAGTCATATTTGTGTTTTATGTCAGAAATAACCAACCCTAACCCGTTAATTTCATACTTGTTCTCGTGTTTTCTTGCATTGCAAAAGTTTCTAGGAATAAGAGCTAGAGCTGCAATAACGTACACCTGTAATGACTAATGCTGTACTCTTTATTTTTTCCAATTCCCCACTCTTAATGTTCTCTTGCATTCCACTGTTTGCCGCATAACTTTAGAAATACTTCGGAAAAATATTTTTTTTAAAAAAAACTCCCTCAATCCATTCTATAAGTGTGTAGCTCTGCAAATCCAACTTATTAGAGAGATATCATTATTACACCTAGGTTTGTAAATAAATCGAGCTGTTCGAGAACTATTCGAGTTTGGACTTGGTAAAAGCTCGTTTGAGTTCGATTCGAATACTAAGCGAACCAAACCTGAGTTTCATTTTAGGCTCATTTAGTAAATGAGCCAAACCTGAACTTGATAGTATTCGACTCGGTTTGAAGTTCTAGACTTGTATGAGAGCATAAACATCAAATAGTTTTGACTCGTTAACGCTCGTGAATAAGCTCGAGTTCCACTCAAACCAAAGCAAGTTTGGCTTGAGATCAACTCGTCAAATTTTCATTGAGGTAGAGCTCAGCTCTGATTCGGTTAAAAACTTAATAAACGAACCTGAACATTCTAACTCTTGAAGATGTGAGGAGCCCAATATTGAGAGTTTGTTTCGCGCCTCCAAAAAAAACTCTTGAATTTTTGTAATTGTATATTTTATTTTTCATAACTTAACATTAAGTGGACAACCAAATTATGGGTTGAACTTGAGCAACCCAAATTATGCCTTATTGCAAAAATTTATAAGTAATAAAGTTGCTGCAGATTTAGCGAAAAAATCATCCAAGGAAAGTAACGACATTTATTTGAAGGATGTAAAATGGATAGACATTTATTTATTAATTTATTTATTTACACCTATTCTAGATCAGGTACCCAAAAAGGAGACCAGAATGAGATTCAATTAAATTGAGGAGGGTGACGGCGACGAATTCTCAAATACCCAAACTTTCCTGCACCGGGAGACGAACCTTCAAAAAGAAATGGCAAGTAGCCAGTGGCACCTTTGTATCTCTGCTGAATCTGTGAATATTCAAAAAGGTGCAAGGAGGCCATTAATTCCGGCACATTATGTAATCCTAATAGTAACAAATATGGATAACAAAGCTCGTTCACAAAGTAGTGCTCCACTTATTGTATATCGAACTATAAGGCACTTTGACATTTCAGTCATGTCTGGAGAGGGGATCAAGGATGACATCACCTACCCAGTTAAATAACACATAAGATCTGGTACACGACGCTCCGGGGTGCAGCAAGGAATGGATGAGAGCCCTATCAATTGTAGTGGGCCGAACCCGGTGTTTCATGGGCTGTCAATATGGACAGCCCAGAGCTTACCAGGGGCTCGTTTGGCCTAAACGCCTGCGGGTTGAACTGATGGTTCACCCGTTCTGTGTAGTCCAACCCGTTGGCCCAGCATCCAAATTCAGATTCAGTGGTTTTGGGCCGAGCCGAAGGGACTCGATCTGTAAACTAACCCGAAAGTCATCCATGATGTCACTAACCTAAATCGGTTATGGGTGACGTCACTTGTGCTGAGCACAAGATACTTGGAGAGCAAGTACAAACCGTCTACAAATACTTACGCCGTTTCTGAATCTAAGATTACCTATGGATTTAGTATTCATTTTATGCTTCCAATTTGCTCTTGGACATTGATACTTATTTCTTCCTTCACACTGCTCTAACTAATAATCTATATGACTGACTCAATGTGTCTAACGATCTCTTTATATTCTCTTCGCATCTTTTCCAGTTTCTCATAGCCTTGAGAAAGACATGTTTAATAGCATTCCACCGTAATATTGTGCACTATTTTCAATACAAGAAAAGGCAGCAGGGTTGGTTATGATTCAATACCAGCTTATCAATAAACATCTACTTTTCCTAATACAACCTCAAAATATCTACAAGTTCTGATCACGAGATACGAAACAATATACCACTAATGAGGCTCGTCGACGCAGTTAAGACTGGGCAAAGGTATTTCGGCAGTGGCGGGAGAGGAACCCTGGCTAATGTTACGACTGCCTCGAAAGCAATGCTTTACAGATGATATAATGGCTCGTTATATACAACCTAATAAGTTATATTCATTTACAAAGTAGGGTATATTAATGAGATCATTCACTACTTGTTTACATTGAATGGCACTATTTATAGAAAACAATAAGTTTAGTTTTGATAGATACAAGCCTTCTCTTCACAGCAATTGTTTCAGCTCAGACTTAACCTGTGAAGGAACCTTTGATAATAGAGGGACTAAGAACCACACGTGACACGTTCCTGATTTATTTTTTGATTTATTTGAGTAAACAAACACCTTTCTGGGGTTATAAGCGCTGAAACAACTGAGGAATTGTTTTCAGACTAATAAACTTCAGTACAACAGGTAGAACATATTAAAAGATAACATGTCTTTATGGATATTAAATGGGTAATACCTCAAGAATCTGTTGGCTGCTCCGAAGGCAATTCCTGCCGATGACACAAACTGTCCCACCAGATCCACCGCCAGTGATTTTTGCTCCATATAAAGTTCCGTCATCAGTGCTGGAGTTTTTCTTTTGCTGCATTTGCTGGACTAATTGGACAAGCCTCTCCGTCCCATCCGTGCCAAGCCCACAAGCACTGTAACTGTAGTGACACTGCAGACCAAGGTAGTGTCAACAACAATAGCTACCATCAATTTTGCCTTTGGGACTTAAATTTTATAATTTCAACCACAAACACTTTACGCTTCAGTAATCCGAAAGGCATAACTTCTAACCTGGGTTGTGAACGGATAAATGCAAGCTAAAAGATAATCGATGCAGAGCCGTCACTAATAGCCACTACTCAGGAGACACAATATGCATGATCTCTTCTTGGGATGGAAAGCTAATTGAGGCCTTGTTAAAAAAATGTGACTGATAACTACTTCAATAATTTCATCAACGAAAGATACAAATAACTGGGTTTCGGAAGACACACTTTGCTAGGTTCAGAAAACAGTGCTTCTCATGAACTAAAGGAACCTACTCACATAGTTGTCAGACTTGAACACAGAATAAATGGATTAAAAATGTGACAAACGTCAGCCAATAGCCAACCACCAGCTGAATCTTCTTAAAATCAATATCTATAAAATTGGGATTCCAGTCAGATTCTAAGTATTTATCCACTTGTAAACCAACTACAAAGATCCCAAAATGGATCCTCGGTCCAAAGGCAATGCTTTCACATATAAAAACTTCACTTGTCTATCTCCCCATGAATTCCATTTAGAATGACCTACTTTTAAAAGGAGTAGTTGATATTACTGCTGAAATAATGTACCTCATATTGTCTTAGCTACCTTAAGCAAAGAAATAAACATTTAAGTTGAATCAGAAATTAAAAACCATTATCACATAATGAATTATCTACTCATTGGGGACCATGCATGACAAAGGAAAACCAAGTACCTGGTACATCAATTCTCCAAGAGCAGTTAGTTGCTCATCCGATGCAGCAGAAGTTAATAGAGCTTTAAAGGCCTACACAACAAATATCATAAGACGTAAAATTACTGCATAGCTATCCACATCAGTTTCAAAAAGTTCAACTCAAAATACCACATCTACACATAAGAATGATGGATAGAAAAATAGCATGGAAGGCTAGAATTATTTTACGCCTTCAGATGGTTCTCATCTCTCAATAATGTGCAGGAAGTTGAGATGATTTATAAAGTTTTTTATGAGTGTGCCACATACGTGATGGTTAGAACCAGAGAATGCTGTTCCTCTAGCTAGGAATTACGCAGGCTGGTAATATTAATTGGACTACACAATTACAGGCTTGCAATGTATTATGTAATACCCAAGACCATGATATATCTTATGAGTATTTGACCTGTGATCTATGGTTACTTGGCTAGAAATGCTTCCCTTTAAAATGAGCCATCACAATTTTCACAATGTAATGCTGACAAACATAAGGAAATAGCAAACTGTCCCACACTAGAAAAACCAGACAAACAAACAAATGAAATTCAAGAAAACAATTTCCTCGAAGAAAATGAAAAATAGATACTTCAACCTAAACACTCAGACATGGATTTATTGTCCGAAGAGCGTTACTTGAGAAGAAATGGACTCAACAATGTCTATCAACCTACCTACTATTTATTAATGATGTGCAACCCTGCTTTGCATGCAGGAAGCTAAATAGACTAATTAGGTGACAAATATACAGACAGTATCACAACAGCAAACATGAGGGAGCAAAAAAATTAAAAATGTAAATCCATCAACTCTCTGTACCATAGATCCGATACAAACCTTGCAAGATCATCAGTTATCCCAAAAGATAAAGTTGGTATGAAATTTGTCCAATTAGGTAGGGAGCATCTACTGGAGCATGCATATCGCATGCAACTATGCAAGTGGTCAAGAGTGTAAGAAAATTTTCAGTTTTGCTTAGCCCAAAATATTAAATTTCAACTATTAAAACATATTGGACATTAGTATCAACTGGACAAAGTAACATAAAACATTAATGAAAATTAAGTCTGTCCGAAATACTAATAAAAATGTGGTGCAGTTTCTTAAAAATCTGATGGTGGCTACAAATTTTCTTTTACTTTGAGCGAAAATCTTTCTTAATTATGTAGCTAGATTCTTGTCAAAAATCGCAAAAAGAGGTTCTAAAGCTGATTCTTCACCCCCAGGAGGAGGTTCCTGCAACTAAACCCAGAAACAAAAGTATAACAGCATTTATGTCGATGAACTTCAAGGAAATAGGCTACAACAGTACATTTTGTAGAATACTTTTGCACCGCATAAGACATAATGTTGCCTATGGGCAAGGAAAGAGAGGAAATGATTAAAAATGACAAATCAAGACATTAGGTTTTGATAAATTTGGTTGACAAATTCTTTCACAACTACATGCTCCCTCCATCCCAAATTGCTAGCCCTTCTTTCCTTTTTTGGATGTCCCAAAAAGAACATCCACTTTGAAAAATAAACATAAAAAGTCGTGCAACATTACTCTTTCGCCCTTTCTTTTTACAGTTAAGTATCATGTCATTAAATAGGAGTAAATTGAGAAAATCAAACCCAATTAAATGTCCCATCTAAAAACTCACTTCCCTAAAAGGGGAAATGAAATTGGGACGGAGGGCATAAATGGTCCAGTTATGGACATGAATTAGACCAAGTAGAACATAACATTGTCCCTTCTCATCGCAAACATTAAATAAGTAATACATAGATTAACTATGTCACATGAAATCAAATAAAAAACTGGAAATGGTTCAAGGAGGGGAAAAGAAAGCATTTTGTAAATTCAAAAAAATTCACTTCCCTTCTTTCTTCATATCTTGGAATTTGTTAGATAATAGCTTGTCTTGACATTCTTTTCAAGTGAACAAGGATATACAGAACTGTAGAGACCCGTAAATTTGAACTCTATTTTATGTATTCTCGATTAATGTGGATGAAATTTTAATTGCGAGTTTGACTACGGTTAGTGGATGTATATGTACGGGTGTATGTGTATCCAGGGCACCAGGAGTTCGGTGGATGGTTGGGAATGGTATCTTGATGTTGTAAGGTAGTTTGGGGGTGTTGGAAATGCATTGGGTGTGATCGGGGGTTGTTTGGTGCACAAGAGAAGAAGTTGAAATTTTATGGTTCCGAAACCAAATGATTAGAAGCTATCCAACTTGTCTCAGTTGGAACTAGTTTTGGAACTACCTTTTCTTGATTTTGAAACCGATTGACCAATGCCAGTCAAAATTGTATTAGTTGAACTGCTTCCATAACCACTTATTCTTGGTTCCATAACCACCTGTAGATTTTTCTGAAAAGTTTTGTATGATCCCATACACTATAAAAGCGACACTTACCCCTTTTTTCTCATTCCAACGCCACGACTCAAACCCTAAAATCACCCATCTACCTTTTCTCTTCATTTCTACCCCAAATCTCCATGAGTTCGCCTCATTCCATTGTGAATCTTCAAGATATACGTGTTCTACACCTTGAATCTCTCTTGGATTTCAAATTTGGCACTCTTGAGGTAAGAACTTGTACTTTTCGGCTTAGTTATTTCTCTTTCCACATTTTTCTCTCCCCCTCCTCATGCACAAGTAAAATTTCACTCTCGTAGCTGATTATTTGATTGATTTAGACTTTGGATCTTGTTTCCAAACTTGGAGGGAGGTGGTACTTTGTGACTGGAGGCCAGTTCTTAGGTTGTGTTAGGCTTTTGATCGAAACCCTCTTGGGTAGGGATTTCTTCGCTCTTTCTAAGTATTGATGAGTTGAATTGATGAATGAGTAGCTTAGATATACCATCTCTTTTGATTTAGTTGAAATCCCTTGCGAATTTGTGATTTTCCTATGTTGGGTGTTAAGCTTATATTGTTGGTTATCCCTATGGCTAAAATTGTAATTGTATATACTATTTGACACGTTGTGGCATTGCATGTGTGAAACTTACGACTATGTTTGAAGGGAAGCAAACGAAACACTTGGTTTATTGAGGAAATTGAAAGTTGAAATGATGTAGTACCAAAATAAGTCACTAGGACTGTCAATCGGTGTGTTGCTAGGAAGGGTTCCACAAGGCCCAAAAGACTCAAAATAAGGGAATAAGGGGTTCCAGAATAAGGGTTTCCACGAGGCTCAGAAGCCTCGTTAGAGGATTTAAAATTCTCTAGTGTTCAGATGATAGCTTGATGAAATGAATGAACATGGGTCCTTGTTGGACACGTTGGAAATTTGGAATCACCAAAGCTTTTGGACACTTGAAGGACACATTGTTTACTTGTGAAAGCATTGTGAATTAGTAGTTGAGTGCATAATTTAATTAAAGCTTTCGTCATTGTTTTTCCCCTTATTCTTGAATTCCATTTGTTCATTCATCTCATATGCATTTAGAGATTCTAGAAGATTTTCCTACTGGGCTAGTGTAGCTCACCCTATGATTTTCAGGTACGCCTCAAGGATCTTGAAGTGGAGTGGAGTGCATGAAGGGTGTTGCATCTTTTGAAAGCTTACATGAAGAGAGTTATATGATCATTACATGAACTTATTTTGGGAAGATGAACTTGTAACTCTATTTATTCCTCTCTTTGGCTTATTGGAAGAATGTAGTAGCTCTATAATTTGAATTATGTTTTTCTTATGGGTTACGGGTACCCTATTTAATCCTTGTCATTGGATATGTGGTTGGAACGTGGTAAGGATATTTTGGAAGGAAAGAAATTGTTGGATTATCTTATGTAGAAATGGTTCATTAATTATGTTGAAATTCGAGGGCGCAACAAGAACAATAACTCCCAAAAAGTGTCCAAAATAGGATTACAAACCTTGACTCTGAAATTCTCATAAATGGGATGTCTTGCAGCTGCTCTAACTCCATAACTACGCTTTTTGTCAATGATTGTGACTGGATCACTATGATCAGAATATTGGTCCAAAAAAGCCTCACCAAGCATAGAATCTGGAAGCATTTTAAGGTAAAGAGCTTCATATCTGCAACAAACAAAAGCAAACAACAACTGAATTCAAAGACCAGATTTAACTTAAAACTGTTGAATAATCTGTCCATGTAGATACATTTCAAAACAGAATTACAAGAAGAAATGAGAGTGAGTTAATCTACAAACAAATAGAGGGAAGGTGGAGCTATCCAGTCTAAGATCTCACCGAAATTAGTGTCCCACAAATGTAGGATGTTTCTGTAATTAGGAACATCTTTGAGGCAGTATTCTGTTCTGTGGAATGATTAGAGAGGAATGCTGTTTGAATTGGTATGGGTCGGAAGTTGAATGAGTGACCATGGACTAGCGATTCCTATTCTACTAGTAATAAGTGTAAATTAAGCATTTAGGTTTTGGAAGACCGTGGAAAAGGGAGAGAAGAGCACATACTAGAAGTTTTTATCAGTTCCTACTACTCAATGAATACATTGGGAACAAATGATTGATGTCCCAGGAGTTGTGTTTAGCTGTATCCTAACAGTTCTCTTTTTAGTTTTGAGGAATTTTAGTCTCAACAAATTATTAAAGAAAAAAGAAAGAAAGAAAAGGAATCAAACGGCCATTCTTGAGCACCCACTTTAATGCATGTAGATCAATGGGATCACCACTTGGAATATAGATTAATTACTTTCTAGCTAACCAAACATGGGAATGAATATCCCAAACGAAATCAGCATTCGTTCAAATGAATGAAAAAATTTCCAGAAGATTAAATGTTTAACCTGTTTGGTGACAGATTGCACAAGTAATCTAAGGAAGCCTCAGTTTGGAGTAGTTCAACAGCACCCTCTTCCAATTCATCAATGTTTCCATTTCCACTAGAAAATGATTGGGTCAGCATTGCACACGCACCAGACTTTATCATCTGTCGGCCCATGAATGCCCCAACTCTTACAGATCCATAGTCTGCACCGCCAATGCTGCAAAAAAATTTCCCAATCACCATCGCAGTTGAACATGTAAATCAGAAAATAAGCTGATTAACCATTTCCCCCTTTCTATGGTGCAGGAAAGGGGAGAACACATGCATTGAGTACATGATATTCATTCAAATCATGTAGCACGAAATAAGTTTCAGTATGAAGAACATTGTGATGCCCCTCATTTTTTTTTATTTCTTTATTTATTTTTTTGTATGGTGGCATTTTAATGATCCGTCAAACCTCTGCTTCCAAGCAAATTACAGAGGAGGAACTCTTGTACAAGGCTGTCATGTTCTCAATAAATGTCCAAAACTAATGAATTCTGAGCCTTCAAGATCATAGAAAATACTAGGACCATAATAACATGGGGAAAAAAAAAAAGAAGAGAGAGACTCACTATATGCCTGTGAGTAATTGTTAGTATTCAACGTTGGGCTATGCTGGCCACTAGGTAGTCATAAGAATTTCATCTAAAGAAGATAAATAGCACCAAAAAAGCACGGAGAAAGAGTTTCTTATAAAATACGAAAAAGGAATTGAAATGATTCATCAAAATAATGGAAACCGTGCTGAAGAAAATTGGGATTGAAAGAGGACAAAGAATCAGTAAGATTCAGAGGTAAATCCTTTTAATTATCAACAGTATTCCAGCATGGATAAAACACTAGATTGGCAGAAGAATAAAGAATAAGTAAACCTTCGTTGAAATTATTTGTGATAACTCCTCAAATACACAATATTAGGTACCTGTGTCTTATTCCAGAATCAATTCCCCAAAACCGTATATGATTAGGGATGTCCACAAGCCCTATTACCTCAGCAGGCTGCATAGATTACAAGCAAAGATTGCCAGAGTTCTCTCATCAAAATAACTTCAGTAGGTGCCGATCAAAAAAAAAAAAAAAAAAAATTTCAGTAGATCTGTTTTAAGAATAGCAATGATATGCACCTGACAAATCATAGCAAGAAGTTTGTTGGCTTCGCCACATGCTGAAGTCATCTGGTCCATTACACCACATGGAGCTCCAACTATATGATTCTCTACCTATGAAATAATTTGTTAACTGAGAAAAGGGTTCCGCTCATGAAATGTTGGAAATGAATCAAATGATACATGAGGAGAGAAATCAACAAAATTGATCAACCTTTTGGCAGAGCAAGGCAAGCTCCCTGGGGCTGATGTCCAATCCTGCAAATAGCATATGAAAGTACAACTCAATTAGTTCCCCAATTCAAGCATATGTGAATCATAAGCTCATATACAACTCACTCACGCGTTTGAGTAAAAATACTATCATAATTGAGAAATGAGGTCTAGATGATTTACTGTTCATACAAACCACAACCACACATCTCTGTATTTTCAAAATTCACTGTCCTATTCCTATACAAGAGTCAATCATTTCTCCCTTTTCCTCCAAACTACCCAAAGTTTTTTGTTTCCCCCAAATCATTTATTAACTGATTTCCCGCCAAAATTAAAGATTTATAAATACAATTTCGATTGTTCTCATTTTAGAGGGTATAGTGTACATCTTTTCAACAGTACAATTGAATAAAAATTCGATCCACTAAGTAATTCACCGTGAGCAGCAGCAATAGCGGACATGCTAGCAACCTCCACAGATGCAGAAGAAGATACACCTTTTCCTTCCGGGACAGCTGAAGAAACCTGAAAATTCATCACAGAAAAATTGTACGCTAAATTATCAATGGTATATATCTACATATACCCACACTAAAAATTTGAAGATTAGGTCTATTGAAATAACTACCCATACTAATCTCTTATGAAGCCTGGAATGTTCTCGATGACAGAACGATCAAAACGTAGCACTACATCCAAAACGGGAGCAGTAAACATAAAAGTATCCTATCCTGAATTAAGTGAAAAGTCTAGAACATGGAAGCCACATCGGACACTTAACCCCTGCAAAGGTTGGGATACATGTCCCACACTTCTCATTGTAGACCTTTTATACAACCACATTCAACATGGACACTCTGCATAAATTTTGTTGGGTTAAATGACTAGAGTGTCTTTTAAGAATCAATGTTATCAACACACATTTTTATCCTACTAAATGGATAAAAAAATAAAGAAAACAATTATCTCTTGTTTCTATGCAAACTAATTAAACTTGGAGGATTCCGGCCACTATCTATGCACCACCCCTTTGACTTAGTACGTAACACTGGGTGGAGGCAAATTAAAATCCCCATCAAGAAAACATATTCAGAAATAACACATCTTCCCGTGAACTCAATTATTTATTACCTAGTTTTGGGATGCATGATGATTATCTCCAAGGATTGTGGATACATCTTTTTTCAATCATCTCAAACTGGAGGGTGCTAACGTGAAATTAATGTTGAGTCTTACAGTGGTAAATTCCATGCAAGGTATATATAATTCAACTACTAGATTGTCAACAGAAATGAATGCTGATGCATAAAAGATTTCCTAGCATGAGGCACAGTAAGTTCACTGCAGTTGCGGGAAGGGAAAGATATTTACCAGCATGCTGATGCTATTCTCGAAGCGCATGCCTAGTTCTGTCATTAAAACCAGAATTGCACCCGCAACATATGCTGCCCATCTAAAGTAGGAACCAGATAAGTAGAAGAGATGAAGTAAGAGGTATTTGAAAAGTAAAAAGCAAAAGCGTTAACACACCTCTGCGATGGATCTCGGTCAAAATATTGTTTTGCTTTCTGAAAAGATATTGGCTGTCCTCCATCCATAAAATCAATTATATCCATGTCAAATGTAGGACCACGATTGTTTAACTCTGAACCAAGTGACACCTGATATGCCAAAATATAAAGATGAAGTAAGATATCAACTAGAAGCAACAAGCAACTGAATTAAATAATACACATACACTTCCTCCAAACATTGTTCTTTTGAGCACCTTTTCAGCTGTCTCTGAGAATCTAAAGGTCCCTTAAATTATGCTTTTCTATTTATAATCAGTTTAGAACAATATATGCAGCTCCCCAAATGGACGAGGAGCATCTTATTTTTGGAAATTGGGCATGAGTATGTCAACGTGTCTCACACCGCAAAACCCAAATCCCAGGTCTCTGAATATGCATGCAAAAGTTATCTGGGTAGACAGAGTGACAGACATGTCTGTAACATTTGAGTACATTCCATATAGAAGGGTAATATAACGAGGACACTATGGGGCATGCTTGGAATTAAAAGAGATTCAACAAAAAATGGGACTTCAATCTTAGTATCCATGAAAGAAGCCACACACTGTTCTAACAATCAAATATGATCTTCTTCATCTAAGGCCTTCAGATATTTGACAGACAAGCATCTGAATCTGATATGCTGCTGGAATTAGTACTCCATATACCTTTACTGCATGGTTCTAAATTGTGCTATCAAGATATAAGACATTAACCTATGATGCACGGACACAGACACGGGTACGGACACAAGGACACGGGAATTCTAAAAAACAGGGGATACGGACGCGGCAGGGGACACGCCACTTGTATATTATTTCTATAAAACAAGAGGAGAAAAACTTATATACATATGACAAATTATATGAAGAAATTACACTTTTTTACCCCAAGTATTGATTAATTATAAATTTACCCCAAAAAGTTTTTCCTCTGCCGTGTCCCCCCTCAGAAATTCAAATTAGCCATGTCCCCATCCACATGGCGTGTCAAGACACGTGTCCCCGTGTTGGGACACTGCGATACAAGGACCCCTAGAGGTGTTGGTGCTTCGTAGACATTAACTGTTAATAAAGGTGTCTAGAATAAAGAGGGGTAGGCGTTGGAGCCAGCTTTAGCAGACGTGAATGTTTTAAATCAATAGCAGCAGCTCTGAAACTCAACGATGATTTTTCTTGGACTAATTAATCTTAATTTTGAAAAAATCTGTTCAATGTCATGACATTAAATTTCCAGAAACATGTTATTTGAGTTTTACAAACAACAAAATAGGTAACAAAAGAAAATTAAGCTAATATTAGGCTTTTTTCTGCCCAATGTACCAATCAATGCAGTTTTTTTTGTCACAATGGGAACATAAGTTCTTGATAAAATAGTAGCAAAGAGTTCATTTTATGTTTGTTTCAAGAAATAGACAAATAAATTCCAATTCATAAAGTACCATCAAGAAAATTTTGAAAAGATGTTTAGTAATATTAACTATTACTAAGTAGGGAAATCCACCATTAAAAGACTTCTTACTAACTCACTGATCAAGCACTATTTGCGTTAACACCGCCTACTTTGGCTTTGACAGTTGGTTGCAAAATCTCTATAACATATAATGGACCTTAGTGGCATGTTAGTAAATTATGAATGAATGTATGGGTATGTTGATAATGGTAGTTAAGCTAGCACATTAGCATGTTAGCAGGTGATATGGGTTGCAGAAAACTTTGGGAAGGGAGTTTCAGAAAGTGCTTGAGGAGCCAAGAAAGTTCAATCCGGAATTTTTAAGAAGGTTGTAATATATCCAGGAGTTCAAGCATCCTGGAGAGTTGAAGAGAAACCTACGATGAACAAGAGTAGTGGGGAATCTTGTAGAGGATTTTGGTGAAGCATTAAATGTGTTTAATGTCCTCTTACATAATCTACAATGTTCAAGGTAAGAAGGTGGAGGAAGAATCTAGGAAGTATTCCCACTCCACTGGAACATCGACATGTGTGGATGCTCTGAAATATTCCTGGGGAGACATGGAGGCATATAAATAGGTGAAGGCTACATTAGTCCAAGCGATTTGAGAAACCAAACATATTAATGGTTTCCACTAATCACATTGTAAGCTAATTCTCCATTTTACTACGTCATGTTTTCCACTCACTAAGACTATAGGCTCCTGAGGTTACATGTCTACATATATTTCTCTTTGGGAGACTAGTCGCAATGCAGTGGACTCTGGAATAACTTGTGGATCCAGTATTGTTGTGACCACCAAAGAATCATATGTATTTTTTTTTTTTTAGGCGTAGTTACTCCATGGGATAGACTCCATGGTCATGTCCCTAGATTTCGGATGTCCCTAGATTTGAGACCTAATTGAGACATGATTTATTCGAGGTCTTATGCATAAAGACAATATATTGTGCATTAGGAATTCTACATGGGAAACTAATGTAAGCCGTGTCCAAACACATTATAAAATCCTCATGCTCTCCATAGTTAGAAAGTGTATGGTAAGAAGCTAGATTGTTCAATATGAGAGGCAGAGATTGTTCAATATGAGAGGCAGAGTCAGCCAAAAATTATAATTCACTTCAAACTATGTAGTTGGCTTGAGACAAGCTGACCGATCTATAAAACCTTCGCTTATCATGCAGCTGTGGGTACCTTGTGGCCAAGAGAAGAGTCCATCATGGAGAATAATGTCGGGATGAAACCTGTTCTGTCAGAAAAACCAAAAAGAGAGATTTCTAAAGATCCCCGGACGAGACCCTGGGCCTTCTGAATAGAAAGTGCAGAAATGCTGTCTGCAGGTTTTGGCCAAGTTCTTAAGTTGCAGAAATTCTAATCCAGAGGGTTGTCAAGTCCGTCCCGACTGTTGGCACGGAAAAACGCGTGTTTTTGCGTTGTTTAGGGTTTCTGATGTACTGTGTCACCTTACTCTATGAAAGCGACACTTAGGGCAGCCCCCATTGTAATTTTGATCATTATTCATCATAGTGAAACACCCAAGCACCCCGTCGAGTACAATTAGCAATCAGCTGAAGTTGGAACCACGTAAAATCTGTGTCTTGTTCTTTCTTGCTTCTCATTATTTTCTGTTCTTGGTTTGTTCTTCGATTGTGTGTGTTTGTCTATGGGTTTAAAGCACACAAATCGATAACAACTTATATCAATTTGTTGTGCTTTTCAGGTCACACACATACTCAAACACATACAAGAAATTTGAGGAAAACTCCCTTGAATATATTCACACAATATACAAGTTGAAAAACCTCTCTGGAGAGCAATAACCGGCTCCCACTACGGTCAGGGGAAGCCACTACCGGCTCCCACCTCCCCCCTCTCACACTCTTAGTCTGTCTCACTCACATCATGCTACCAGACACCAAATAATCCTAGGACGATTCTAAGGAAACCCTAGACAACCTTGGGCCTAAGCCCATCCGGCCCACGCGGGGTGGATCCCAATAAATAATTAATAGATTGAGTATTGTTAGAGTTTGTCCCACATTGGCTAATTATAACTTCCAAAGTTAATATATGAGTCTGGGCGGCCTTTCCACTCTATGACAATTGATTTTGAAGTGGATGCTTTACCATGGTATCAGAGCTAGGCTTTCAGAGGCTTTTGGACAGGACTCAATATTGTTGATGGTTGGTTCCCCTTAGTTTGTCGTCGATGGTTGATAGTTATCGTATGTGTTGAATCATTGTTCATCTATCCACGTGCGAGTTAGGGCTCGTATGTGTGGGGGAGTGTTAGAGCTTGTCCCACATTGGTTAATTATAACTTCCAAAGCTAGAAAATGAGCCTAGGCAGCCTTTCAACTCATCACCGATTGATTTTGAGTTGGATGCCTTAACAAGTACTTTTCAATGAAATGATCAGATAAATAAAAAGGAACAAAAATGCATTGTGCCTGGAACCTACAATTTGCAGCACAGGTGTTGAGCCTTGTCCTTTTGCATTTTGGCGAGCCTGGGTATGTTTCCACAGCTTGTGTTTACTCGGGTGGTTTGTTTGGATGGCCACGTGGCAGGCCTCTCTAATAGGCATCTGCGATATAGTTGGCAAAAATTAAAGAAATGATGACAAATAACAATATCATAAAAGGATTTTTGAATCAGCTCAAAAAAAAAAAAAAAATCATGATTGCAATGATTTCTGCCCAAATGATAAGTGGCAAAAATTATCACCTGCAACTAATATGACTCCATTGAGCAAGTTACAAGAAGCACGTGCATGATGAAGTTAGAATTCATGAGTATTCAATCATCAAGAACACCTTTAAATTTGGAGACAAACAAGATGTCTTAAACTAAAGAAAACAAGAAGAGCATGCAGGAAGTGCTGCATGTGATCTTTAAATAGCAACTGTGTGCTTTTTTTAAAGACATTAACTCAAGTAAGATGACTCTGGTGGGTTGTGGCTTGTTATTAAGAAAAGCCCAAGAGATGTGCTAAAGATAAATGCCCAATAACGTTGAGTTGTTAACATTAAACCGATGAATGTTTTAATGAACAGATTTTGGAGATAACAGATAATTCATGAGTAGGGAACATATCCACGAAGAAGTCAACATAGACACATGGAGAAAAATATCTTTTATGCACTCCCTTACAGAAGATGGAAGCATCAAGGCATTCATTGCACAAGCCAATGGAGCCATCGAGTTACGGACACAAAATCTAAAACCGGTCTTCGGAAATTGGTATTGATGCTCTTTGGTCTTATGAATGCATATAAGCCATCATGCTCGCAAACATAGAATATCAAAAACAATATTTATCCTCTAAGGCCTAGTTGTTTGTCCCAATTCAAGTGTCGGATTGGACTATAAGTTAGAGGAGATTTGCCATCAGGATTGTGGATCTGCCATATGTGAAGGTCCACAAAGTATGGAATACCATGGGGAGTTGGTGTTGACTGTCCTGTTAATCCCCTCACTTTTAATCTGTCTTGATTACTTGACTTGATTATGCATCCATTGTGGTGTTTGAACCCCAATTCCCCAAATAACTTTTATGTTTACCCCATTCACTATTAGCTCCATGAAACACTAGGTCAAATGATCCATTCCTGACAATATGTTTATCTTCAGTGAAACGTGCACCCATAGAAACGATCATGTAGAAATACTAACAGTCTAAAACAAGGAACTTAGAAAATACAAGAACTGCACCTGTAAGACAAGGCTTCCAGAATAATCTGCAATTCCTCCAACAACATCCAATCTTCCTGGTGCTCTTGCCACGATAATTTCTTCCTATGTATTAAAAATTAGTCAGTGAGACCACAATAACAAATAAAATTCAAGTAAAAATGAATTTACATGCCATTCGATTTCAAAAATAAGTATGCTGAGCAGAAGCAACTAAAGAGGGATCCGGATTAAATTATTCATCTAAAAGCATCAAATGAGTGTTAATAGTCCCATGAATCCGCGAGATGTCCACGATGATGGACAAGATTTGCTACCCTTCAAAGAAGAACATGATGGTAGTAAAGCTTTGAGCATACACGCATATACCATAAGTGTGGTCTGGAAATCTTCCAAAAGATTTGACAAACGTCACAAACACTATGGCCACCTAATCAACTCTAGAGGTGAATAAAGAGCCTAAAACAATGCATATTCCCGAGATGAGTAAAGTCAAGAAATTCCTACAGCCATAGTAACTAAGCCAGTAGAACAAATGCTGATAGAGATACGAAGATTCCTGATTCAAAATAATGTAAGACTAAACATCTGGCAAGCTTTTACTGAATCTGTTCCATCTTAGATAGTGCAAAATAGATACATATTATATTTTCAGATATGAGGACTTCTTTTAAACAGATTTTCAAAAAAAAAAAAAAAAGGTAATAGAGAGAAGAAAAATGAAAAAAGAAGGGCAAACTTCATTTATTTGAACCAGAGGGACCTGATGTGCATTGATTAAGACCTCACATGCAAATAACTGAGCATCCATTTTGAGTGATGAAGATAGAATACAAATCATCACAGGTGATCCTGTTACTTTTGTTCCAAATGGACCGAAATAACATCCACCAGAACCAATTTGAAAGTTTCCAATCACCTACTTAGTAAATTGCAACGAGGACTTCCCAAGCAATTTTCAATTAGAAAATGAGTGAGTTTAGCTGAATGGAAAAAGTACCTCCCAATTGAAGATACCAGCGGCAGCCATGCGTTCCCGCATCCAGTGCTTCTCGGTATTCTTTCCAGAATCCTTGACGGCATCAAGTTCTACCAAGCTCTTCAAGAAAGTCATTGTATCTGGAAGCCCTTGAAGATCTCCGTGAAGAATGTCAAAGTCTTCTGTGTAACTATGAGAGAAAATAAAAGAGGGGCAAATACATAAGTGTTCAAATTCAGCATCTCGTCGAAAGTTCTCATGGAGTTTAGCCTAGAAATAAAAATACACACTCACGAAGTTGTATGGGAGCGTGTCTCAGTCATTTCAGCAGTAGGTGATCCAGTGCGAAGACCAAGCTCATTTTCAGCATTTGCATACCAATCAGGAATACATATATCTCTTCCAGGGACTCTTTGCAATTGATACCCAAGAACTATAGCATCCCGCAATCTCCTTGCGCCGCTAAGCTACAATCCAAGGAGAAGGGAAATCGACTCAGAGGTAAATATGGGCATTGGACAGTTCACATTGGTAATCAATGTTTACTCTCTATAATAGTTCGCATCACTGTTTCAAGACTTTGGACAGACAAAATTTCCATTAGATATCCAAGATCAGCCTTTCATAACCAAAATTCCAAGAGCCGCTCACTGTATCAGTATGAAAACTAAAGTATTAGCTAAAAGGATATCTCCACATGTTTCTTTATGAAACAAAAACATATCCTAATCATAAATTAAAACTGCAGAAAGTTACCATCATGTTTTTTTCCGTAGGTGCAAAATTATTAAGCTCAACGAAAGAATAAAAGGTTTGGGAAACCAACCCTTCACAACTCAAAGAAAACTAAGAAAAGGAAAACAGCAAACCAAAACCAAACTATGCTCCTAACCATACACTAAGAAAAAATCAATCAGAAACACCAAAGGGCTTTGTTCTTCATGGAAGCCTTCAAGTTCCTTCGAAAAGAGAGGAAGTCCCCGACTTGAGAGTAGGATTCGAATGGAGACCTGCTTGTGCGCAGATAACTTCCCTTGAAAAATTCTAAGATTCCTCTCCCTCCATAAACCATACAGTGCTGCTGCAAATGAGCACCAAACCAAAAACCCTTCCCTTTGAAATTTGCACCGAACCAGTCCAAGACATCCCCCAATTTAATAGGAATCCCCTCAATCAGTTAAATATATAAAAACGAAGAATGAATCAGAATATTTTTACGTCTATGCAAAAGTTGCAGAGTGAAGTTAGTCATTGCCTTGATTTAAATTTCTATTATGACATAGGGAAGTCGGGACGCATGAAAATTGGAAACTACTACATCTGAAACAAAACATAGAGTATGAGAAGTAATGGGGTCAAATACTCTCTCCTTTCCCTGCTCAATTTGCATAGTGTGTCCTTGTACTTATCTAGTTTACGAAAACACCAACTACGCACACCAACTACGCTCAAGTTCATCCACAACTTCTTACTATTACTCCTTTCTCATGTCCTGCTAGTTAAGGTTGACGCTTTAGCTGATAGCTACTCTATGAGTATTATCGTCAATTGCCCATAAATTTCTTGCCTTCGCTATCTTGACACTAGCAACGTCCAATACTCATAGAAATTGCACCATCGATGATTGTTGCTAAAGTAATAGGAGTATATTCAACTGGTGACAAAAAGTCCTTACATATAAATGGTCAGGATTACTAAATTGGGCAAGTTTCTATTACTCCTTTCTCATGTCCTGCTAGTTAAGGTTAAAGCTTTAGCTGATAGCAACTCTATGTGTTATTGTCAATTGCCCAAAAATTTCTTGCCTTTGCCACCTTGAAGCTAGCAACGTCCAAATTCTATTGCTCATATATATTGGACAATTGATGATTGTGTGAACAGTGAAGCAAAGTTCCACATTGCCTGGGTACCAAAGTAATATGAGATATCTAAACGTGAGCGAGAAAACCCTCACTTCAAAAGCTAGCTTTTGGGGTTGAGTTCTACTCAAGATCGTGTAACAAATTGTTGCTAAAGTCATATATTCAACTGGTGACAAAATATAAGCAGGTGTGTCCCTCCTTAGTCCTTCCGTATTACAAGTCAGGACAACTAAATTGGGCAAAATTCACTCCCACTCCTTGTGGTTTGGGTAAAGTTCACTTACACCTCTTGTGGTTTGGGTCATGTGTTGTTACACCCCTTGTAGTTCAATATTTTTGCATCTGCATCCCCTGTGGCTTTTAGAAGTGTGCGGATGCACCCATTTCTGTCCATGTTAATGGAGTTGTACCTTACAATACACGCAGGGGCGGAGCCAGCAATTTTGGTTAGTGGGGTCAAAAATTAGATCCATTTGCAATATATTTTTTCTATTTAGTAATCTAAAAAATAACTAAATTAATTAAGAGGTTAGTTATAAGGTCGATATACACTGATAAATCAAAGTTCGCTTTTATAATTGGTGCCACATTCTCATATTTTGAAAAACAATGCATAATAGCCTCGTTCGTAATATTATCATTTCTAAAAAAGGAGAGAGAATGGGTGTTCTTGGTGTTCGGTGGACTCTCCATGGCGATTGGCGAGTCCTGTTTGCCGATCAAGAAGAACAATCGGTGACTGAAGTTTGGGGATTTGTGATAATGGGGGAACCTAGGCAAGGAGATGCTATTTGCCACCCTTCGGTTTTCTTAGTACAAGACGTTCATAATGGGCTGGGGCAAATTAGAAACTAAAAGTGGGGTCAAAGAAGTTAACTTTGAGTGCAAACTGCAAACTATATATATCCCCTAATGAAAAACTGGAGCCAGTGGGGTCAAGCGACCCCAGTTGTCTCAACATCTCTCCGCCCTTGCTTACACGCCTCTTGAATCTAACCAGTAACAAACATATTAAAACTTTAATCCGGATCATTAATAATGTGTTAACGAAAGAGTAAACCATCTCTATAAAAAACATGTCGATCAGACATCAATAACTCATTGGTAGGGTTCTTGTTAAAATGAAAGGCTAATGTAAAATTTGACAATTAACTCATAATAAATTCTAGTCGACCATGAGGTTTTCATTTTTCGATCGACTTGAATTTGGGTATGGATGCAGTCTAACCATGCTCTACAATATGAATAGTTCAGATCCACACACTCAAAAAAGGACGACAACCAAAAAAGTCCCTATATTTTTTTTAACAGGCTCAATTACAAACTTCTATATTGATTTAAGCTTAATTATAATGTATCTTTAAAATACGAAAGATAGAAGAAACATTCTCCAATGCATTTTCAATTTTTCACAAATTGTTATGATTCACGATTCCTTTTGATTGACAATATGCAAAAGCTAATCTGATTCTCGATTCCATAACCTTGAGAATAACACTTGTGTCGCATTTTGTGTCACGTGTCAAATACCACTTTTATAGTAGTTCCTTCTTCTATAAACTGTTGACTGATTTATCACTGTTTCGCATTCAAATCGTCAGAAGCAAGGTACAAGGAATGCAAAATATTACAACCAGAAAAACAAATTCAAATCAAAGTGACAATGCAAAAGATAGATAAATTTGCTCACCTTGTCTGCAGTATAGTTCTTTCCAACAGCAGTATCCTGTAAAATGCGAGCTGCAACCTGATTGATTGACAATCCATATTAGGTAAGGTACACTTAAAAGGGTGAGACCCACGAAATGATTTATTGCCATTTAAGTTGTTAAAATATAACTCTAAACAACCGTATAGCAGTGTCAGGACACGGGAACACGGTGAGCTTGTTTGGTTTGGGTCTCGAGACCCGGTTTCTAAATTATTTCTCAATTATTATCTCTATTTGTTTCCCATCATTACCTCTATTTTTAATTATTATTATCCTCTCTCTCTCTCTCTCTCTCTCTCTCTCTCTCTCTCTCTCTCTCTCTCTCTCTCTCTCTCTCTCTCTCTCTCTCTCTCTCTCTCTCTCTCTCATCATTACCTCTAATTTTCGATTGTTATCTTCATTTCTCTCTCTACCCAAAATCCAAATCTCAAACCCAAACCGAACAAGGTGGGTGGGACACTTGTCCGACACGCCACGCCGTGGGAGGGGACACATTTTTTTTTTTTTTTTTTTTTTTTTTTGGGGGGGGGGGGGGGGGGACACGGTTGGGACACGGGGGGGTGAAATGAATTTTTAAATTTTTGTAGGGTAAGATCATAATTACTCAAAAGTGTGGTAATAAAACTGTAATTTAACACTATAAAAATATCTCCCACTTATGGATAATGGATGTCATGTTTTGTTTGCCTTTTCTTAAAAAATAATTATATATATATGCAAATTTTCTAATAAAGACCTGGATTTAAGAAAAAATGTAATTTTTTCACTTTAAAAATTGTTTTTGGGAAATCCGAAGTTTTGCGAAAAACTGTTTGGATCAAGCCCTTCTCAGTATTTTTCTTATAAGATTTCCCGCGGGGACCCTTGAAAACACCTTTTGAACACATTGGATTGTTCAGATCATCAAAAAAATGCTCGGATCATAGGGGTCCGCAATTCCGGAGTCCGGACTAGTAGCGGCCCCTATATGTATATAGATAAATAAACAAGTATACAAGTGGTGTGTCCCCCGCCATGTCAGTATGCCCATTTTTTTAGAATTGCCGTGTCCCTGTAGTTGTGTTCATGCATCATAACCATGGGCATGTAACTATATAAGTAAAATATTGGGCATGGAATGTATAAAAGTCTGTAACGTACTTTTGTATTTGGCGAAGTAAACTCTATTGTTGAACAATGCTTAACTTTCCTTCTTTTTGTATGGAACATGTTTTGGGCAACATTTGAGATTTTTTTTTTTTGTGTTTTTTTTTTTTTTTTGAAAGACGGATGCGTGATGAATATGCTTCAGATTGTATAAGTGCTACTTGAATGACTTTTAGCAGTAAATCAAAACATATGAAATACAATTTTCTTTCCATAAAGATCCCTCATTCTGGTCCAAACCACCTCCTTAAATTTCAGCTAAGGTCACAAATGAGTTTAGTGGGATAAAAATGGCTTCTTTACAAAATACCAGATCTGTCCAGATTTGTTCTGAGACCAGCCACTATTTGAAATTTGAATTTTACTGGTATTAACTGGAATCAAATTCCAGTGACATGACCTGTTGTTAACCAAGGAGCCTTGGCCAATGGAACACGCAAGCCCACAACAAAATACTTATATCCTCAACTGTCATACAAAGGTCACGAAAATCCTGGGGTCCACCAAAGATTTTCAGAGTCCTCCACTAACTCTCTGAAGGTCACCTGAATAAAAACTTTTTAACTTACAGCATGAGCACAAAGCTCAATGACTGAAAGGCATGAAAGTAGGGAATTTAAAAGTAATAGGTAATGAGAAAATATGCATGTATCAACATTCTAGTGGTTTAGGTAGGCTTCTTAGATGTTCACCCACCCCTTGAAGAATATTTTAAGTCATTGGAAGGATACTAACACAAATCCTTCCTTTTAAATGTCTAAGACATTCCACACTCATCTAATACATGATTGGTTTCTCTTCACATATCCAAGAGTTTAGGAACATTCTGGAATCCTCCGGAACACTGAGATCGTCTGGAACCTTCCAAGACATTACAAAATTTTCTTCAACATTCTGGATTGTCCAAGAACTTTCTACAACCCACTAGAACTACCCAAAATCGTCTAGAATTTTAAATACGCGATCAAGAACATTTCATTGTGGCTTAACTACCACAACGAAAAAATACTAATGCATTCGTTCAAAATATATTAACAAGCCACTAAGCACCATTTCATGTCCCATATTCAAAAATTATTTGTAAGCCAAAATACGTCAGGATATTACATTAATTCCATTGCAGTTTGAATCCAAAACTTTTGCTGCAGATAGTCCTACATGCTATCTAACTTTTGGCGCTGGTTTCACCTCATTTGAATTTGAAATGTATTACTTGTGATTTTTATAATACTTCACTGTTCATCAAAATAAAACGGCGGTATAAAGTAAATTGCAAGCAATAAACCACAAATGCGACACTTCAGAGAATCTATTTCACTTTCCTAGTCTCAGCATGATTTTAACAATTCAAGCTGCAAGAATGAGGTGTTCGAGTAACATCAATACCAAACAACAACAAAGTACCTCACCACCGTTTATGCCTCCCTCATAGCATGGCTTCAAACTAATTGCACGTTCAAGGTATGGTTTCCAGTGTCCAGTAAGTAAGTCTCTCCGAATCATCTCAACGCCACATTGATAGTACTGTGAACAGATTGACAACTATCAGATGTTTATAACCAGGCAAAGGAATGAATGGCCAACTCGGCCCAAGAACAAACAAGGCAGCAGTTAACCGTACCTCCAGCATATTTCGTAGAAAAGGTTCTTCATTGAAATAATCTCTACGTACAAACACAAATGGTAAACTGTATGCAAGGGCTTCACTGACAGTACCATATCCAATTTTCCCTAAAACAAGAAAAGTATGATAAGGCTGCTCCAATGGTTGCTTTCCTCTTATTTCCAGAATAGATAAAAAAAACAATCTTACTGACCAAGCATACAGTCAGATGCAGCTATCAGATCAGGCGTATACGCATCTTTCGCAAGCTTTATGAAATTTGGAGGAAGATCCTGGTTATCAGAAGCACCACAAATCTGAAGAACAGAAAAAAGAAGCACTTTTAATGACAGAATGAATCATGACTCCGACCTCCTGGCTGCAAATGGATGATAGCAACAAAACATACCAGGCACAGCCATCCAGAAGGCAGATACTCCTCTTTTAAATTCCAACCTCCTGGCTGCAATAGCATATAGAAATATATGGATTTAATAAAATCCACCAAGTGATACAGATCTGAACATATATAACCTATGCAAAAGGACAAACATAGCGGTTTTGAAAGGAAAAAATTGACGTAAAGCAGAAAGAACAAATGAGACAACACCCCATTCTTTTTTTATGTTGCCGATATTGTATACATCAATTATTTGTTAAGAATTTGACAACATATTACAGCTAGGAAGATAATGTGTTCCTATCTAATTGACTACACATTGAATACTTCCAAGTGTTCGGCCTAATCAGGATAGGAGCCTGGCCACACGTGGGGGGATGCTATTGTTATCTCTCCCTCAAAATGCTTAAGCAGTTAAGAATTTAGATGAGCTGGTGGCAAGTTTTAAAAATGGATGTAACGGTATGGATAGTTCCGCTATCCATAACAGCCATCGAAGCCAGTCACAACATGATTACGGCTGTAACATCAACGTTTCCAAAAGATTACACACGCAAGGATAATTTTCCAGTTATTTTCAACTTTGTTCCAACTTCTAAAATCAAACAAACCAAATAGAAATATTGCACAAGTCTTACACCTACATGTTCTGAGTATTCATTCATCAAATTCCACCATATTTGAGTTGCTACTAAGGTTATATAAGCTTAGACTCCTATTTTCCATTTCTCAGGATTGTTTACTACTTCTCTGGATTCTAGATTATTAACCATGTTTTTTTCCCTTAGGCTAGATTTGTTGAACAATGAGTCCAAACACTATTATTTACCTTTGCATTAGCACGTGGGCACATTGCACTGTGAAGTCGCGTTCATAACAACATCAATATTAAAATTGAGACACAATTCTTCTTTTTCAAGTAACAAGAGAAAAGTACATACAACGACAACCATAAATAAAGAAAGAAATACATCCAAAAAAAAGAGAAACTCCATATGACTCAAGACCAGTGCAAAATGCAGTCCATAGTTAAGAATTTAAGAACCTCCTTAAAATCAAAACGTACGGGTAAGTTTTTCCAAAATTGCATAAAGGAGACAAAGTAATAGCACAAGTTGCCTCTTTCATCACCCTATGGACATCACCCCCCACGCCCATTACCCTTACAGCAGCTGCCACCGTCCTGTAAACTTGCCTGCTAATAAAAATATAAACACTTGTCCAGCTTTTAATATGCTGAAAAGAGGGAGTCGACATGTGTTCTTATTTGAGTAGTGCTGCTTTAGTTGTGACCTTTTTTACCTTTACGTTTCCCAGTTTTCTCCTTGAAATTCAATTTTGCAGCCATTAATTTAGGTTGTTTTTGCCTTAGCCATTAGATAAGCTTTTTTCTCACTCCCAAGTTTTAATTTAGGGTCTTGCTAACGGGTTCACCATTGCACTCGTTAAGGGTACAAAAAAATAGACTTTTGGTACAAGTGGGACCCACAAGTGTACTTTGTTGTACCCTTAAGGGCAACATTGCACCCGTTAGCATTTCCCTTTAAGTTATGATTTTTCTGTTTGGTTAAATAGAAAAAACTGCTGCACAATAGTTGGTTACGCTTGAAGCATACATAATGCTTATTCGGCATATGTCAAGAAATGGCGGTCATAGGACCTTGGATCTCAATTTGTATCATCAGGAAACTACGAAGGAAGGGTGCTCCGAAGATGACACTTGGTCTGATACAGAATGTTACGGGTACGGAAAATTACTTACAGGGCACTCCAAAAATGCATCAGGTAAATTTACAGTTTAGATACACCAATAGGTAGGTATGAAGGCGATGAATTTCCAGCCTAAAAACACCAACACCCGACTTTGAGCCTAGCTCAAGAAAAAGAATAAACTAAAATTGGTACCTATCATGTTTTTTGTAGCTTTAGGGGTTCCGAAAGAATAAACTAAAATTGTTTCTTCTTAGTGTGTAGTTTCTTATTGACGTAAGTTGAAGACCATGACTTTTCAGATCTAAAGTTAGAACTTTAGAACCTGCATCAACTTTAACGAAGCGAGACCAGACTTGAGACTGCTCTCTTCTCAGCGACTAAAACTCCGATCAATCATCCTCTGGCAACATGGCTTCCGTCAACGATCAGCCTAAGAGTGATTTCTTTCAGCATCCCGCTCATTTTTGCTCATTTCCCTTCATGCCTGTGGACTGTAAGATAGGGATGGAAAACCACCCGAAACCAATCGGCACTACTCGGAGAAACTTTTACCCCATTTTCAACTGCAGTTTTGGTTTTGGTTTCTTTTTAGAAAACAGGCATTCTGGCTCCGATTCGTTTTACGCAATATACGTACCGAAACACGTTGGGTACGGTTGCGGACTAGGTGAAAAGAAAGCCGTCAGGTTTCGGTTCAGGTTCAGTAGTAGTTGTAACTTTCAGGTTTTGCTTCAATTTTGTCGACAACCAGGCAGACTAACCGATTGCATTCCTAATCTCCACCCTCTCTCTTCCTCTTTCTACTCGGTATTTGTTCATGTATGGACTTTTCTGTAATTGTATTGTTTTCCCATCTAAAGCATACTATAAATAATATTTCAAATAAATTATTGTTGTACCATGGCCCTACCCGTACTCCACTTTTTCAGGTTTTTCGTATCTGTATCCCTATTCATACCTGCACTAGTACTGTACCCCATACTAGTGCTTCAGTCTCGAAATAGGTTTACTTTTAGTTATGAGTTGAGTAAAAATTCAACCATCACTATGTGGAGCCAACACATCATTTTTCAAAGGATGGAAGTTAAGAATTCAAGCTACATGACAATAATCTATTTATGGAACAGATATATTGTCTTAACATATGCCATTTCAAGGAGAATTCAGGCTCTATGACAATAATCTATATATGGAACAGATATGTTGTCTTAAGATATGTCATTTCAAGTCATCTACTAAGACATATCAGAAGTTAGAATCTGAAACAGGAGCATTTCAACTTGTACGAATCCTACAATGAGAAAATCAACTCCACATCACCCACCCACAAGTTCGTGCAGGGGGAGGAGAAAATAAAAGAATAACAGATCAAAAGTCAGGTCACCTACCTAAGACCAGTAGATACCAGCTTAGGCCGCTCAACAGAGACTGGAAGATGACAGATTTGTACAATTGGTAACCTAATGTAGTCTTTGACAAGAAAGACAGATGGATACAACCGATCAAGCAGATCATATGAGTAGTTGAACTCATGTACCAGTTCAAAGCAACTGGTCTAATACCTAATGATATCATGTCAAGTGCCGGCATGCAGCAGCTAGTGAGAACCAGATAACGTGTTTTACAAAAGTACAAACACATAAATTTCACATGCAAGCAGTACAGAGGCATGGGCTGAAAAACGAATGGATGACGTACCTGACCACCAAAGTTCAGGATAACAACCTTCACATCATCTCCAATCCCAAGCTCCTTCCTTACCTGGAATACCAAAGGTAAAATTAATGAATTAGGAACAGCAAATAAAATGTGAGATGTGTAGAATTTGTTTCGTTGTATGTTTGCTTTAGGGTAATCATGTCCTTTGCAAGTCGGTCCTAAGGAATTCTTTTACTTAAAAGTAAAATTAATTGTGCAGTTTCATGCTGGTTCCATAATGCAATAATATTATGTTTCTCTCCTTTTTTTTTCATGATAATCATGTTTCTCTCTTTTGTATAGTGGATCAGTATCAGAGCCCCAACTGTAATTGTAGCCACCAACGACTCCATATTCCTGTGGCATCCTCCTCGTCAACATTATCCTCATTTCATCTAGATCAAAGTTCCACTTCCAGTCCAACTTTGCAGCTAAGGCAATGTTCTAAAAATCAATAGGCGCTAGTCCGGCAGCTATGAAGCACCGCCACTCCTAGGAGGTGCCGTATTGCCGTATAGGAAACGGGGGCACAGGGGCACAGCAGGGACACACCTAAATACGTATGGGACACGTCACGTGGCGTGTCCCCCAAATTTTTTGAATTTTTTGACGGGGACACGGCGGGGTCACGGCTGGGGGACACGGAAGGGGGCAAATTGTAATTTTTAAAAAAAAAATTGGGTTCAATCTGTAATTTTTAATTTTTCAGGGGTCAATTTGTAATTTTTTAAAATTTTTTGGGGTCAAACTGTAATTATCAATCTTTAAATTTTTAAATTTTTTATGATACTTATATATATTGCCGTGTCCATGTCCTTTTTTTCAAAATTGCCATATCCATGTCCGTGTCTGTATTCGTATCCATTCCCTTAAAGTAGGTCTATTGTCACATACTAACTATGGTAGTCTGATCGTGCTAGACTCGTTAATGACAAGTTTGCTGATACTGTTCCAGAGTTACAACCAAGTTTTTGGGGGTTTTGATGGCGTTCCTTTTTTATTAGCCTTCCTACTATAGTGGGTTAGTGGGCAATGGAGAGTGTGAGAGGCTTGAGAAAAAGTAATTTAAGGAAGAAATGATTTATGGAAAATTCTATTAATCTCAAGGTTGGACCTAAAGAAAGCATTGGGTGATTTTATAAGTCAAGTTATTTACTTGGTTTGCTTCTTGTGAGTCTTTTTTCATAGCAAATAGGTTTGGATATCTTAGGAATTGGTAGTTTACTTTCAGTATTTTATAGGTTTAGCCATTAGGAAAAGTTTTAGTATTCGTAATCCAACTCGAAACCAATTGGCAATGAATGGAGAGACTGCCTAGGATCATATATTCTAGTTTTGGAGGTTGTAATTGACCGAATGGAACAAACTCTAACATGTATGATTTGTTTACTTTTTGGTTTTGGAAGTCTTCTAGGCTATATAAACCGATGTAATGCCCTTAATTTGATGGAGTTGAATCATATGAGAAATTTTAAGGCTTTTGAAGCCTCTATGGATTGTGTGATGCAATCAAACCCTAGATGTAATGCCTAAACCCTCTAGGAGTGATTCCTAGATCTTTCTTCTTTTTTCCTCTTTTATTCATGTACTTACAACCAGCCCCTAATACTGTTAACGGATACTATTCACAACCCTATTTCGTTGTGTTTCTCCTATTTTGTTATGCCCTAACCCTAATCCTTTGGTTTGTAAAGAAAAAACCCTAACCTTACATTGTTGTCCTACATCAGTTTGGTATCAGAGCAAACGATCCTTAGAGTACCTACATAAACATGTCCACGTGCGTTGGAAGATCCGATGTTCGCGGGCTTTTTATGAGAATCAACGAGATGAGATTCTTTTCCTAGTTTTGAAACTACAGAACATGTTGGTTTTTATGCGGGGAAGTCTAATGAATTAGAAATACCAGCAGCAGGTTCTGAGCCAAAACAGCCTTTGGAGGTTACAAAGTTGCTACCAGAGGTGGTGCCAACAAACTCATCTAATGTGTCCCCACTAAAGCATAACATCAAGTATGCTGAAGATTCTATAAACAATCCTCAATTGCTCAAACCCTCCAACATAGGATAAAAGCCAGGAGTATTACCATGCCAAGCACAGCAACAAGTTTTAAGGGGGCAGCGAAGTTGATTTGCAAGATGGCATTTTGGTGGATGAAAAGGCTACACATGTCCAAGATTACTAATGTGCAACTACCTATTCGAATTGAGCAAGAAAATTCTGAAGCCAAATAACCTTAGAATGCATGGAAAATTTGAAGCTCAAGATGTGGTTCAGTTCACAGATGTGTTTGAGATGCCAATTGATTTTGTCATTCCAATTCAATTCCATGACATAATTGAGAAGGCAAATCAGTCATCCTCCTTTTTGCCTCAAACAAACAAAGAAAGGTATTTTGACGTTGAAGATCTTCATACCAAAGCATGGATGGAAATTCAGAGCCCGTCTTTTCATACTTAGATACTTCAAAACTCAAGGTTGATTTTCCTCCTACCAGGGGAGAATGATGGAAATTGCGTAGTTTCAAGCAACGCTCATGTGGGAGCAATTGTGATAACACACAATTATGTTGGTCTTCGTAGAGCCCTATTTTATGTCTAATTTTGGTTAAATATGTCGCTAGTCAGTTTTTTTTCAGGGGTATTTTGGTAATTTTGGGATTTGAAGAATATGGGCGGTAGGGGTCGCCCATGGATGTCTTGTGGATCAAGTTAATTTATTTGGAATGTTTTAATATGATTTGTTTCCTTTTTGGTTTTGGGAGTCTTCTAGGCTATATAAAATGATCCAATGCCCTTAATTTGACAGAGTTGGATATTATGAGAAATTCACGGAGCTTTGAAGCTTTCTTTTGAGTTGTGATGCAAATCTCATCCTAGGTTCTATGCCTTTCGAAATCTAGGTGTGATGCCTAGACCCTCTACAGATGATTTCTAGAGCTTTCGTCTACTTGTTTCGTACTTTTTCCTTTGTTTGCTACATAAAAAGACCTAGTTACTGTTCACAGGAACTGTTTACAGCCATATTTTGGTTGTGTTTCTCCTTATTTTTTAAGCCCCAACTCTATTTCTTCCATTCAACACAAAAAAACCTATGCCTTCCATGATTGTCATACATCAGTAGGATGCTTGTCCTACATCAGTAGGTTGCTTGGTTAATCCTACAGTGACTCCTTTTCTCTCTCTTGCGGAATCCAACTTATTAAAGAGACATAATGATTATACTTTGTAAGCTTCCATTTCCCAATGTTACATTTAAGTTTCCATATTACACTTGGTCCCTATTCCAAGTCAACAATTAATTTCAAAATAGAAGGGCAAAGCAGTAATATCACCAAATTTTGCTTGTCAATTTTTCAAGGTGGATATTCTTCATGGGCAACCAAAATTGATAAAATGGACTTAAAAAGGGGGGACGCAGAAGTGATTCAACCAGTTTTGCCTCAAACTAACCATTGGCATCCATTTTTACGAATCTTAAGCTATCTCCACCTCATTCTCTTTCAAGTATAATTGCTATCATATGCTGCCACTCAAAGACGCCTCACAACTAATCATTGGGATCCATCTTTATGGATCTTTTTCTATCTACACCTCATTCCCTTTCAAGTATACTTGCTATCTTATGCTTCCTCCTGAGGCTTCGAGCCCATGCTAATGCAGATTGCACAAGCAGCATAAGAAATGCCGCAAGTCTCACAAGGATCCAGCTAGACCACTAACCCATGATAACTTGATGCAGCCTAATAGCCTTGCCCAAAATAGACCAAAGTAGCTTACATCAATCATTACTTACTTAAAATCCCCACCTCGATTTCCAATGTGGGGCAGGGTGTTACAAGCTCCCCACCTTGTAGACTCTTGAAGGGTTTAGCACTAGGGTCACCTGCAAACAAAGCCATACCCTAGCAACCAAAGCCACTGTAATCTTGTCAGAAATAGCTGGTTCTTTAATACGAGTCAAACTCCTTGCGGTTCCCTTGTGTGGTCCATGGGATTCACTGGACATGACTCGCTGCGGTGGTGATATTGTGGCGTCTACACCCATGACGCTGAATATGTTGGATGGGAGCTCCAGTTATCCCTCACCACTTGGAGGGAAAGAGATCTCTCCAAAATAGGTGAAAGGCCTTTATCCGACTAATCTTAGAGGGAGAACAAAACCATTTACTTGGCAAACAATATTCTATGGTGGGCAAGGTCAGGTTAAAGTCAACTACTGTTTTGTTTTGTCCTTTTTGATTCTCTTATCTCATGGAAAAACAATCTAATTGGTCGTTCTATTGTTGAGGGAAAATATCATGCTATGGTTCAGGCTACAATTGAGATTTTATGCCAGTTGACTTCTCGTTGATTTGGTTGTTTCACTCACATCTCCTTGTCCTCTGTAGTATGATTACATAAGTCCAAATCAGATTGATCATAGCTTTGTTTGCATGAGCACATGAAGCATATAGAGTATATTTTAAGATTGATCTGCCCTTCCAATTCTTGCGTGACAAACTCTCTATGTTGTCACAGAGTTCGCATCATGAGTTTGAGGCTGCAAGATGTACAATATTGTTTATGTTCCAACTTATATTTAGGGATAATCATGTCCTAAGTCCTAGCCGCCTCAGTATTATAGTGTAACCTGCAAACAACGTTCCAGTTTCACCTTAGTGGCTTAATAAACTAATATTATGTTTCTCTTTTGTATCTTTTGAATCATCAGTAACCTACAAATTGAATTAGATTCCCCATTGAAAACAAAGGAATGTTCAAACCTCCTTGCGGGATTTGTGCAACCTCCTCACGACCAAAGGTACATCCACCACATCACGGAAAGCAGGCACTGTAATTTTACAGAAACACGTCATTTGAACTTTCCACCACTAGATGTGTGGAGAAATTTGAACAAAAAGAAAGATGTTTGGTATCTCATCAATGTATTACACAACATACTTGGGCAGTATCCGGGGAGACGAATTAAGAATTCACAGTGAGAATAATCTTCTGCAATCTGTATAGATCATCAACCAACAAAAAAGAATATGCCCCAATTATTACTTTAAAATGAAAGAGAAAAAACAACTAAAGAATCACAATTGATGTAAAAAGCAGGGAGGACAACGATTCAATTCAGTTCGTTTTGGGTATTGGTAAAACCTAAACCAAAACCCAAATTTATAACTAAACTAAACACCATAAGGTTTCTTTTTATCTAATCCATAACCAAAATCAATATAAAATTCCATCTTGTAAAAACAAAGATAAGAAGAGAGTGAATCCATAGAGTTGAATGCCACTAAAATATCCAACTCCATCTTTGTTCAATTGATTCTAATAGATCTAAATCAATGATGAACTAATCTAATGAGAGAGAGAGAGAGGGTGAGGCGCAGAAGTGAGGTGCACATTCTAAACACATTTGACGATCTGAACCGTCCAATGTGTTCAAAAGTTGTTTTCAACTTACAGTTTTGCGAAAAACTGCTTGGATCAAGCCCTTCCAGGTTCGTTTTTTTTTTTGCAGATTTTCCGCGTTGACCCGTGAAAACACCTTTTGAACACATTGGACGATTAAGATTTCCTAAAACCAATTTTTAACATGAAAAAATTACATTTTTTCTTATTTACGGGAGGTTTTTACTAGAAAATTTGTGATGGGCTTCCCATCAAAGACTCCTATTTCCCGATCAAATTTTCATGATCTGAATCATCCAATGTGTTTAAAAGGTGTTTTTAAGGGTCGCGGCGAAAAATCAGTGGAAAAAAATACAGCTCTAATCCGATCAATTTCGATAAAAATGTATATATATAGTTTTTATCGAAAAATTGATTAAATCAAGTCCTTCCCGGTATTTTTTTCCACTGATTTCTCGCGAAGACCTGTAAAAACACCTTTTAAACACATTGGACGCTTCGGATCATGGAAATTGGAGAATTGTAGGAGGCCCTGATGGGAAGCCCATTAGGTACACCTGATTGGAAGTTTCTTGTATAGGCAAATTTTCTAATAAGGACCACCCAGATTTAAGAAAAAATGTAATTTTTTCACTTTAAAAATTGTTTTTGGGAAATTCTAACCGTCCTACAATTTCGCGAAAAACTGTTTGGATCAAGCCCTTCCCGGTATTTTTTTTTTTTTGAAGATTTCACGCATGAATGCTTGAAAACACCTTTTGAACACATTGGACAGTTCAGATCATCAAAAAAATGCTCGAATCATAGAGGTACGCAAGTCTAGACTAGAAGCAGCCCACATATATATATGGGTATTGTTGTAATTTCGGTTCTAGTTTAGGTTTCTATTATAGTTCAGTTATGGTTAAGTTATCCTATAAAAACCAAACACAAAACCGAACCAGCCAGTTTTTTCAAATTACAAACTAAAACCAAGGTTAAAAAACCAATTAATAACCGCTCCGATCAGTTCGGTGTTGTTTGGTTAATAATTGGTTCGGGTGGGACCGCCATCCCTAGTAAAAGAGAAGATAGCGATAGAATTGACAAAAACAACCAAATAACTTTCCCATATAAAGGCCAAGCAAATTCACATAAACTAAATTTCAATTCGATCAATATCAATCTCCATATCTATATGACCAATCCAAATGTATTTGTAGGATAATTCAAACTTGGTGGGACGGAACTTGCTGACCGAATACAAAATCACTAAACACAGCTACACAAGTCCATCAAGAACAAAATTCGGAAAAATAACCTTTAAGTGGCATACCAACTTAGTGTAAATGTGAATAAAGATCATGCAAAAGCTACCATGGACTCATAGACACTTTCTTTTGGGACAAAAAGACTTATTCGTTTTGGTAGGAACACCAGCCGGTAAAAACCATTACATCTGCTTAGTTGCTTAAATATACCATTCAGGTGGCATTATGCATTCCACTAATTCCTTTAGAGTACACAAGCAAGTACAATTGTCGCAACCATGCTCATCTTCCTAAAGTTCATTATTACATAAACAACTCATATCAATATTAAGAAAGAAAATACTAACAAACAAACCCATGGGTGGTGATTAAGGTGCATTAAAGAGCGGTGGAACGTATGAATTGTAGAAAGTATGTCAAATGTGTATTAAACCTCTTCGCAATTGGATTGAATGGGGTGACAGTTTCTCATTCGAAATCGGTAAAATCAGATTGTCAATCAAATCACAAATTGCCATAGACCAGGACCCGATAGACATGGTAGTTTGATGCCAACCCTTCTGGCATTTTTTGCACCTTAACCAATGTCCAGGTGCTGGCATGCTATAATGAAAAGAGTAATCAAGGAAAGAAACTTGTATGGAATAAAATTTGTTACACCAAAAAGGGAATCAAGTTCGAACTATCTGTATCTGTTATCACCGGAGAAGGATGAACGAAGAACTGGATAAACAGAAATGCACAACATAATAAAATAACATAAAGTACTACCTGCCAGACTGTTGTTCGATGATGATGACCAGCTGCCATCACATATTCTGCATAGATGAAATCCCAACTACAAGGAAAAAAAAATTTAATTCTATTGCTAACACTGCTAAATATTCCTTTTTTTATTAGAACAAGAGCACGTAGGGCAGGCTAATTTGTCAGTATATAACTAACTTCTGAAGTACAGCATTCGTTGACTTATATATCAGATCAGAATCAAGATCAAAATACACCTTTGAAACCTCTTTAAAATATAGGATAGAAGAGGAAAATACTACTTAAAAGTGGAAAAAAATCCGATTACTCTGGGACAGAATGTAGACCCAAAAAACGATAGTGAAGCTAAGACATAGTACTACAAAACTGAGCTTGATATTGAAAATCACAACCTCCAGCAATATAACTTGCATATCAGTAGGTAGTGTATCTCAGCTGCAGAAACCCATAGGGAAGCCCTCAGAAGAAAAAAAAAAAGGAATCATGATTTGAAGTTTAAGCTAAAAGATAAATTTACCCCCAACAGACAACCTTCACAACACTGTTATTAAAAGTACATGATCTTGAGTCATTGAAAAATATTTGTTAATATAGCATACTATCCTTAAAAATGTGCTTCTCCAAACGACCGAGGATCTCATACTTATGGTCATTCTGCGACTATCTCTCTGATGTCATGAGTCTTTCTAGCTTGGAACTAACTAGCTATACCCTAAGAGCTACAGGTGTACGTTATACCCAAGAAATCATGAAAATAAACAAAGCTTACCACCAGTCTATCTCAAAACAACTACAGCCATTTGATTCCATGTAGTCACATCACGTAATTTGCTCCAGTTACAAAATTTACAGTCAACCCAGTGCCAAATGTACCCCTATTTTTTAATAGAAAGCTTGTCCAAGCAGCATATGATAGCTTCCATTTTTTAACAACCTTGTGGCAATTCATTCCCAGAATTTCTTCCTGGCTATCTCTTTTGATAAGCTTAGCTGATCAAGTTGTAGAAGGAGAAACGAAAGTACACTTCAATGTTATGTGGAATTTGGTAAGCAGTGGAGGTGGACATAATCTGAAAAAAGGTAAGCCCATGAAGCCATGGTCTCGGATTGGAGTAGTTATACTGGGGAATTCAAGTAACTTGATTAGATCTTCTCCTCATCTTGAATAGTGGTTGATGTGGCTCAATAATCATCATATCTCAGAATACTAAATTGGTATGAGGTCAGCCAAATTTACATGTTCCACGCACAATCCTTTCCATATTTCCAGGGTTTCAACCAACCATGTGACAATGGCGATATAATACCAATCTTAGCTAAAATCAGCAAGTGATACCACCAATGATAAAGCATACAAGTAGAATTGTCACTTCTTCATTAAAAGTAAAAAACTCAACCCGATTAAAGTTAGTTTGAGTTCCGATATGTTTGAAAAAGAACTTGACATCCCATTAGAGGAACTGAAAGTCTTGAGTTTTGACACCAAGGCATAAAGTCCACAGACAACCATTATTGCACCACCAAATGGAGGAAAACTGGAAAGACTCAGACTTGAGGGCAAACCTCTGTTTCCCTATAACTATCAACTGTCCTTTTGACTATCCAAAATAAGCACCTTTGCCTAAATAAATCGTGTCTGATACTAACTTCCTCATGAACTTACAAATTTAGCATCGACACTAAAGGTGATAAATTGAAAAATGCTTTTATAATTTTCAGAGGGAAGAAAAAATAAATCAATAAATCAACCAAAAAGAAGGCTAACAATGACAAGCTACCTGAAGTTGGTGACACAAACAGACCGAATACCAGCATCAGCTGCTGCACGGCATGCAACTGGAACAACATCTGAAACCTGATCACACGAGAATACTCATAAACATCACATGAGGGCCTAGCTTAAAGTGGACCACAATCTCTCCCCAGTTGTACAAAGAAAAGACTTCACTACAGCGGAAATTTACTTCTTTTTGTTTTTTTTTTTTTTTGATAGCCGCAGAAATCCACGTTTTAAACCACACTAATATTCCATTCGGTAATGAAGTCACTCTTTCCAACAAGATGGTCAGAATAAATGAAAGGGAAAATCACAATATAGTTCATAAGACACAGCTTTTTGTTACCACTAAGTCAGCCTTGATGGAGTTCAACCACTCCACTTCTGTTGCCAAAATGGAAGCACGAGGTACTACAGCTGTCTCAGAATACTGGTATAACCAAATGCACACAAATATTTAAAAATAACCATTAGCAAGGAAAGCAAGGAAGTAACAAAGAAATTACAGATAACCATGTAGCTGGAAAAAAGAAGAATGCACAAAGAACAATTTAGTTTCTAACTAACTCTGATAACTGATATGAAAACAATATTCATAGCTGTCACCATCAGCTATCAGACATACCTTTTCCAAGGAGGCAAGACGATCCACTGTTAAAGCATCTGCTTGGACAGCTCCACAGTCTAGTACCAGCTGCTTCCCAAATATAAATTGTTATGAAGGGAAAGGCTTACAATAAATATATGCACACACAAGGTTAGCAACCCCGAAGTGCATAAAATACACAAGTTAAGAGGTAAAGGCTGACAACAAAAGAAATATAGGTTTATTCTTCAGTATGAAGGTCGAGCGCTGCAAAGTTTCTTTGCTTCAAGTAATCTGTAAAATACGTTATGTCTCGCCAAAGAGACACTGTGATGCTTCATATAGTAGACAGGATGACAGATTCTTTCGACATGAAGAAATCAAAAGACAGACCTTGCGAAGAAACAGTCTAGAAGACTGTATTTCAGTTGTGAAGACAAAGTCAGGTGCACCAGTTACTACGTGAACATCATGTCCAGCCAAAATGAGATGTCGAACTACCTACACAGCACAGGAGCTCAACCAGTAAACAACCAATAGGAAGCAAAATAACCCAATAAACTAATTTCTCCAAGGGTAGAACATGTACGAATCATAAGATCAAATACCAATCAACAATTACCAAATTCCATTATCAAACATGGTGTACTTCTTGTGTTTCTTTGATATAAAAAAATGAAACTGAAATCGATAAAATCATGAATAGATAGAACCTGGAAATCACACAAAAAGCTGATATGGTGATCAAGGATAGGGGCAACCACTATGTTCTCACAAAAGATTTGTGCTTGCTATGGTGCTTATGCAATTTACGGCTGTCTATCTCCCAAAATACTACCAAAATACAATGATCCGAATCCCACAGAAGCATCGCTTCAATCCATTTGGCTTGGTAAACCATCTCGAGTTTTGTACTCTTTCATATGAAGAAGTGAGACTCAAAAGGATGTATCAAAAACTACAATCCAAAACTCTACAATGTATACCCAAAACAATTGAAATTACGAAACTTGAAAACGGTGCTCATCAACTTCGCTCATATTCAACTTCTCCCAATTTCTTGGAAACCAGAACACAGCTGGAATTGCTTCTCTCTTTTTTTCTCCCTCAGCATCGAAATTGTTTTTCTTTTCTAATCATTAGTGACCAACAGTATTACAGGGATTCTGTAAAACACTAAATACTCAAAATTGAAGCAATTTAGGTGTGATCACTAAAAAAAAATCAACCAAAAGCGAAGAAGATAAATTTGACCACGAAAAGGTTATCAATCCAGGGATAGCAAGCACCATGAAGTCTCGGAGAAGGAAAGAGAATAGAGGAGAAAAAAAACCTCAACAACACGAGTGGCATGGCCAAAGCCATGGCCAGTCACATAGTAAGCAAACACTAGGTTCTTCCTTGATGCCGAGACTCGGTCGGCTCCTTGTTCGATCGACATTCTCACCCCTCTCTCTCTCTCTCTCTCTCTCTCTCTCGTTTTTTTTTTTTTTTTTGATTGACTTTCTACCCTTTATTAACCCTCTGTTGATAGGATGAGTAGGATGAGAGAGAGAGAGAGAGAGACAGAGACAGAGAGAGAGAAAGAGATTTTCCCCTGACGGGACTCTGATTTGGTACGTTTGCTTCGGAACATGATAGACTTATTTCTACGCAGAAAGGATTCGCTCTCCGATTCGCAAAAGCAGGAGCTATTTTCTCCCGTACGCAAAAAGTGACTGGGCAAAGATAATTTAAAAAGGCCGTTCAAAAAAAGAGATAGTAGTATTAAAAAGGAAAGGACTTGCTCAAAATGAGCTGAGAACAAGGCATTTGGAAGTGTGCACAAAAATTAAACAAAATGACGTAGTTTTGTCATGTAACACGGCGCATAATATCTATTGCATAGCACCCACCCCAGATCCCTCTCTGTTTAATAGTGTCGATAATGAAGCTATAGTGTAACGCTTTCAAAGTACGAAGACTCGTCGTGGGATATTGTAATATGTTAGAGTTTTTTTTTGTCAAATGACATTGGCCATGTTCGTTTAGGAGTTTAGCTCCGGTTTTGTCTCATTTCTGTTTTGCTGACATCATCATTTTTCTCACTTTTCTCTTTATCTCTCTCCACTTATTACACCTGCTTACATCATCAAAACTAAACTAAACTAAACCTCTCAACCAAACACAGCCATTATAGATATGTCTCTTTTGCCTAGTCTGAGTTTTTTTTTTGGCATACAACTTTTCTTCATAGACACGCTATGTATTTTTGTCAGTGTTGGATGAAAATCCTAGAATTGCCACAGAAGAAATGTTAAAGGGTGATACATATATATATATATATATATATGCAAATTATTTTTATAGACCAATGAATCCAATCCCAAACCATTAAATCCAAACAATTGAATGTTGAAAAACCCTAGTTTGTCTAGGTTTATAGATTTTCTTTAATTCAATCTCTTTTAAATATCGACCCACCAATCAAAACTTTAACCAATAAGTGAAACGAAATCAAACAATCAAAGAACACCGATTTACATGGAAAACCCCAAAAAAGGTATAAAAAAAACCACGGGAATGAATCATGCAGTAAATAAATGTGTGATTACAAGTAGACTTACTTGATGACCGTGTATCCTCACCATGAATCTTAAGCCCTACTTGCCGAATCCACGTACATCACACCCTTGCATGATCACCACATCTTGAATCCTCAAGCCTTCCGACTATTTTGCCCTTTGAACTCCGCGAAAGGACTTTGATAGAGAAACGTTGAATTGAATATGAACGATGAAACCCTTTGAAGATGATCTTGATGACACAGCAATGAAAAGCCTTCATAAATCTTCAAAGTTCATGAACCCTAGCACTTGTGGCTACTATTTTGATGAGAGAAGCACAAAGGTTCGAAATATGGCTGTTGTGGTAATTAGAAAAAACCTAATCAATGAGATTTTATAGTTGCTGAATTAGGCATTTTTTCCGGCTATTTTACTTGAGCCAAAAACTCAGCAAAAACAAACAAAATATTTTGTTAATAAAATGGCCTTGAAATGCTTGAGCAAAAACATGCAACATCTAACTTTTTCCGTGTGCGTTGTTGCCTACTGCTTTGCTCGAGCAAAATATCCGGCAAACTCAAATAGAATGTTGTGCTAGTAGATAGATATCCTTGAAATGCTCGAGCAAAAGCATGTAGCATCTAACTTTGTCTTCAAAATAAGCAATCCGTCTTGACTAAAAAAACGCACTCGAATAAAAATACATATTGATATGATTCTTTTTCCATACCTAAAACAAATAGTCTGAAAATAAATACCAAAGATTACAATGCCATAAAAAATACGATGCTCCCAAATGTATATGTTTTGGGCATGAATTTGCCAAACCAAAGTAAGCTCGGCCTATTGGGCTTACAAATGTCTATATCTAGTCTGAATTCAATGCCGAAGAGGCTCAATTCTTTTTATAAAATCTTCAACAAAAAAAAAGAACAAATTGGATTGTTGTTTCTGGGTCGAAAAGAAAGAATAATGTTACGCTTGCACCCTATGGGTTGCACCCTCCATCTACAACCTACCCCAATCACTTTTTTATAGATATACATATTCAATATTGGTCTTGTTTGATAAATGTTGTCAAATCGATTTTGAATATGTATATTTTTTCAATATTTGATATGAGAAATAATAATTATAAACATTTTAATTTATAAAAAAAAAAACATAAAAAAATTAAGAGAGAGTGAGAGGGGACGGAGGGGAAGAGAGAAAGTCAGGGAGAGAAGGGACATGTGTCAAGCATCGGGATAGGGTATAAACGAAGGGTGTAACCCAGAGGGTGTAAGCATAGCATTATTGGAAAAGAAAGGGTGTGGTCAAATTATTTTTAAAATGATACATGTATAACAATTTGCTTTACCAAGTCTCCAACACACTCACATGGTGTGTGGAGCCCACACACATATGTATAAGCCCACACAATCACACACATGTTTGGGCTGCACACACCATATGAGTTTGTTAGACTTGTTGAAAACTTTTTTTGTACATATATCATTAGTGTATTTTTAATTGCTCTTTGGAACACCGTCAATTCTCTTGCACTACCATGTGATAAAAAATTGGCGAAAAATAGAAAGACTTAATAATGAATCAGCGTGTATGCCTAAATTTCATTGTATTTGGTGGTATGTATGCATCAAACACCACTGCTACATACTCATAACCCATACTCAGAAAAGCTTAGAATTTGAAATTCAATGGTTGGCTCTTTTTGGGTACCCATTCTAGGTACCTAGAATTTCTAATGCATCTAATTACGATTTGAAATTTTTGTTAACTTGCTTGGTTATATATAGAAGATAACTTTTATATGCAATTATTGCATTCTTGAATTACTATTTATTTCAATTTTGTCATGGACGAGTTATAATCCTAGCGATTTTTAAGATCTTCATTACGTTTGTCCGTTTGAACAAAAATACTAACAATCCAAATAGTCTGTCTATTTTGATTATGTTTGTTTTAGAGAATTTATTTAAGATCTTGATCATAATTTTTTGATTTTCAAATTCCGATCGAGTCGAGATGAACTAATAATCCTAAAAAAATTGAAACAAACTGATAAATGTGAAACAAAAATGAATAAGGTAAAAAATAATAACGTATTGTTGTTTCAATTTTGTCAAATTTGTCATGAATTATTAAGGCCAAAATGGCCCCAAGTCCCCGACTCTTACGGTGTAAATTCGGCCTGGCCCATAAATTAAGCCTCTTGACAAATGGGATTCTTATAGGCTGACCCTATTTTGTCAGTAGCTTTCCTTCCAAGCCCACCTCATGTCAAACACATTTCCCTTAAATTCCTTTTCACGCGCGCCCATTGGAAATTAAGAAGTATTGTATCAGTTTTCAGCAATAATAAATGGGATAACTTCGGTCACCTATCCACATGGGCATTAATTGGTGTAGTAGGCGTCCATGTAGCTGCTCTCTCTCTCTCTCTCCCCCTCATTCTATTCCTTCTTTTAATGCTAGAGTACTCCTCTTTCTTCTCCCTTTTATTTTATATTTTAAAACAAAATAACTTTTGCTATCAACACTAATTTTTTTATAAAAATTATATATTTGAAATCTACTTGATTAGATCTTTCAAATAAGATCCCATTTGAATATGAAATTATGTACATGTTAAAAAAAGTTATTTTATACCCATTAATTCTAATGCACACATCTTCTAAACAATTCATACCTTCCAAAATGAAAGAAATCACAGACTTGAAATGTAGAATTCACACATATCACAACTCACTCTTAAAAATACACAATTCACATCCGAAAAAGAAAGAATTCGCACTCCTCAAATGCAGAATTCACACCCCTTCTAAATAATTTACAACACTCAAATGCACACAAATACTACTACAACAATTCAGACTTTCAAATAACACACAATTCACACCCCTTGTAACAATTCACAATCCCAATAACACACAATTAACACCCCTGCGATAAATTCATACCCTTAATAACACACACATTCAAACATTTGAAATAATCCACACCTCCTATACAAACAATTCACACCCTTCAAAAAAATAATTATTTTAGTATTTATAATTTTCATATTCACAATGAATCTTGTTTGATAGATCTCGTCGAGTAGTTTCCAAAAATATAATTTTTTAAAAAGATGGATATATAAAATGAAAAATATTAAGTTTTAATGTTTTAAGAATATAAAAAGAAAGAGGAGAGAGAGAGAGAGAGAGACCCAAACAATTTGTGCAAAAAAACAAAAGATTTTTGTTTTGCTTTTGTTGTTTTGCCATAATCAGTTGCAGAGTGAGAGAGTGTCTACCAAAAAGCAATTATAGGGTGGGGCACACGGAAAAGGAGGGAGAAGAGAGAGAAGGTCAGTGAATAGTTGACCTCACGTGCATTAGGGCTTATTAGGAAGTGAAAGACAAAATGAGATTTAGATGGAAACCCCCACAAGGGGTTGGCTTGGAATTTTGAGGCCAAAATTTAGGCTCCGATTAAGTTCAAAATATCTATGCCTGTGACTAGCCCATGAGCCTAACATATTTGGGCTAAGGGCTTGGTTTAGGGCTTGAGTTGAGACTTGGGCCCAAATTTATAGGGCTTTTGTTTATAACTTTCTCTTGCAAAAGTAAAATATAGTTTTATATTTTTCAGAACATTACTCGAATGAGTTGTAGAGCGGGTGGTCTTTCACATCAATATTGAGTCATTGAAGCAGCGCGTTGGTGACTTCAAAACAATGAATGGTACATTACAAAATTCTCAAATAATAAATGAATGGATAAAATATTTTTTGCGCATAAAATCATCATGCACCAATATAACACTAATTTTTTTGAGTTTTCTAATTACAAACTTATATTTTGGACTTTGATCACTAAAGTTTGGGTTTTGGATTGCACCAACGCAAGACACTAATTTTTTTTGAGTTTTCTAATTAAAAATTTATAGTTTGGACTTTGATCACTAAAGTTTGGGTTTTGGATAACACAATCTATTTCGGACATATGAATTTATGAATTCTATAGGCATATTACTCATGAAGGGTTCGATCGGGCTTTTTATTGGCGGAAATTATTGGACTTAGGGCCGAGTTAATTAGGTAGCTCAGCTCCAACGAGTCGAGGCTTCAGGAAGGATCGGGCTTCAAAACCTCTAGCACAAGCCCTACCCGTAGCCCGTAGGGATAGAATAGGCTAATCAAGCCTGACCAGGCTAATTTTCTATGAGCTCAGACGGACTTCGGAAAATTACAAACCAGTCCCGTTTTTAGAAATTTGTCCCATTTAGGCCCTTTGATGTATTTCCCTCCTATATAGCCCCTAGGCGCGTGTCCCACCCCTTAATGGTCTTATAACACGCTTTATTTACCTCATTTCTATCTTTTCGTTCCTCTCTCTCTCTCTCTCTTATATGCCTTTTTGGTCCCAACATCTATCCTCTATTCTCTCTCCATTTCTTCTTCTTTTTTTAAAAATTTTCAAAATCAAAACTAGACCTACTGATTTTCATTCGGCGAAAATTCAAAAAGGAAAGAGGAGAAAAAACCCTAACTTTACCAAACAAAATCTCTCTCTCTCTCTCTCTCTCCGATCTCTCTCTCTCTCTCTCCGATCTCTCTGCCCCTTTGAAGTTCCAGGCCTCCAGCGAACGGCAAAAAGCAGTCTGGCGAAGTTTCGGATCCTCCAAGTACTTCTCTTCCATGTGAAATCGTAAAGCTGAATAGTGGTGGTGGAGATGAGGGGGCTTCTCATGGTAAGGCTCTCTTGTAATTAAGAAGAGGGGAATCTGTTGAAATCTGACCTTGATTATGACAACAACCTTCTTCCCAAATTCTCCATAAGGTAAAGATTTAAAATACCCACAAATTTCTCATCTCTCTTCTGCATTTACTTTTTAATTGTTTTGTGAAAAAAAAAATCATCTCACTAGTCGGTGCCCAATTCCAAAGGTTGAAATTTACATGAGATGTTGATTTTTGTTGCGATAATAGTCTTGCTTACTCATAGAGAATTTTTTTTTATAAAGGGTCTTAAATTGAGGATAGATTTGGAGCCTCGACAAACATAGGGCCGGGCTTGGATGTGACATAAGGCAACTGCTACTCATGTGCAAAGAATGGACAAGAGCCTAGAAGTGAGAGAGTGAGAGAGAGAGAATGAATGGGACCATTATCTGCAACTCTGCATTCATCAAACTAGCTAATAAAGAAAGAAACCGTTGCTTTCTATTTTAAAGTAAAAAAGAAAAGGAAAAAGTACCGGGTTAAAAGTGTATGATAAACAAAAAAAAAAACAAAGTAAAATAGGGCACCATGTGGGGAAAGGGGTTCGGCGGGATGTGTTTGATGCGTGGTGGGTTTTGATGGGAGAGAGGCCACAAAAGAGGGGCGACCTGTCAGAAGTCCGACGGACTTTGGGACACTAGGCCGAATTGACACCCCTACCAACGGCTCCTCACAGCTCCATCCATGTTTGGGTGCCACTATCCTTTTAGGGGTAGCTTACCCTTAAGTTCTCAATATTTTCACTCTTTATGTTTGGTCTCACTAGTTTTAAAAGGCTTACTTCCACGCCTAATCTCTTGCTCAAGCACACATATTTCGTGATTTAGGTTCACCCAGAAAAATAGGTATTACTATGTGATTTAGATTTGTGCATACCGTGATACAAGCGCGATATATAAATGTACACACACCGTACTACGTGAAATATCATGTCGTACAGAATTGGACATATAAATAAACGGAGAAATCATAAGTATGTACACGTATCTAATGATTTGGATATCATAAACTGAGAAATCCATCATATGATACGTCCATCGCAACCCATCCGATTTAACAATCAAATGATGCCTTGAAATTCATCAAAAACATATGCCTTCCTGTACTATGCCTTGCTGAGAAATTCATCAAAACATATGCCTTGCTGAGAAATTCATAAAAACATATGCCTTGCTGTAGAAATCCACAGCTTCGTTCCAAGTTAACAATCCTTGCAATGGGGTACATATATAACATCCATTCCAATAAATGTTAATCCAGAAATTAAAGGAACTCAACCAAGTAATCAGAGAGATAAGCTCGAATTTCATTGATAAGATATTCAACAGCAAGAAGCTAGACTATAGGTCCTTATTCAATAACAATAAAAGATGAAGTTGAATGAACTACTAATGTCACTAGACTATCGGTCCTTATTCAATTTTTTTCTGCGCATTTTTTAGTTTTGCATCGATTTTTTTTAGATCATTGGTTCATCTCGATAAGAAGAGTTTATAAAAGAAAACATTATTAACCAAATAAAATTTTAAAAACAAAAAAAAAGTCAATAGTTCACAAATATTTGATCATAGTTTTTTTTAATAAATTATTTTACTTTTTTTTATTTCTCTCGTCGAGACAAACCAATAATCTAAAAAAAAATTGACGCAAAACTAACAAATGCGAAAAAAAATTGAGACACTCCTAAAAGAAGTTAAACTTTTCCAACTACCAAGCCAGTGCCTTGTTTGTTCCAAAAATTTCCTTCTTTTCTCCTTCCTCTCTGTCTTAAACACCAAGCCATCCATACCCCCAAAAGGCCAAGGGCAATTCTCAGGTTTCAGTCCAAAACTACAAGATTCTTGTATTTTTCACCAGCGATTGCCGATTGCATCAGAGTATTTGCATTCATTTCCCCTCCTTTAACCAAAAACAAATTCAGCAGATTCTTCGAAAACCCATCAACCAGTACCACTCCCTCTTGCTTGCTTGGCACAAGAGTGGCTTTTGATCCTCCAAGGTACCAAAACACCAATTCAGGGACCTTATTGAAACCATACTTCCTGAACTTACGCCGAATCACTCTGTAGTCGGTCTCCCAATCGTACTTAGACGCCCTGTCAAACGCTACATCACTAAACACAAACACCCTCTCAATCATCTCATCGTCTCCGAGGTTTCCATGGTACCCCACTTTTAGTATCCGCTTAAAAATCATTTGGAAATCAATGTGGCATCCGCCCTCCATCTCCTTCAAATATCGAACTTTTGATTTCAGCCTGGTTCCCTCAATCTTGTGAAGCTTCGGTCTTTTGTGAAAACTTATCACCTTCCCTTTCCAAGGGTAATCACTAAGCTCGGAAACCAAAAGGCCTAGAGCGACGCATACGTTCATTTCTTGTCCCTTCGTGCTTAAAAATACATCACAAACTGCTATACATCTTTTGAACGACCCTTTTACGGAGAGGTCTTGTATCACTTTCTTCCACTGAGGCTCTACAATTTGGCTGCTGTTTCGCTCTGAAGAAGCTATAATCTTGTGGGGAAGCAATGGTTTGGGCTTTTCCCAGTTTTCGGCCTTCTTATTCTTTTTCTCCTCAAGATACTCGATAAATCTTTTGTTATCATGCCTAAGGAAGAGTTTCTTGTACTTTCTCATAGAAACAGAGGGAACCCTATTGTAGGGTACCAATTCCCATTGCCTAGCACTCATATAAATCTCAGGCAATTCCAATGCCTTGCGGAGTGGTACAAGGACTTCTTTTCTCAATCTGTCTCTAACTCTATATGCGTAGTGAGCCTCTTCAATCGCCTCATATTCGACGTATGACTCCCTTGGAAATACCCTCTTTGCAATGCTCTCGCAAATTAAAGTAGACTTATCGTAAGAAGAATCAATGGAAGGGCACCACTTCGACGCCAAACTAATCATGTTGATCCTTCCCAGAACCAAATTCTCCATATCAGACCTCAAAAGATCTGCAAAAATATCAGATATCCGGTCATGTAACGACCGGTAATCCATATCCTTACTATACCTTTCAAAAGCCCTTTTCGCTTTTTCAACCCTAACCTCCTTCCTCAACTCACTAGCCCGTTTCTTAACCTCGTCGTTTTTCACCTTATTAGCCAAAACCCTCTCTTCTCTCGACACACTAAACTTAACTCTCTTATTAGGTTTGTTTTTCCTCATTGGAAACCTACCACAACTCCAACACATCCGATTACATTTTGCTTTCTTTTTCACCTCCAGTTCCTTCTTGGCTTTCGACTGAACATCTGATCCCTCCATTAGCCGATAAAGAACCTCTAACAAGTCTTTCAAACACCCAAGTTTCATGATCGAGGTCAGGTTTAACGCTAGGGTTTTGGGGTGGTTTTCGTGCAGCCACAGCGCCGCCACGTAAAACCCTTCCCTGTAGGAATTTCCGGTGACTGGGTGGGGAGATCTCAGGTTGCATATGAGTTTTAGGGTTGTTATTGGGTTATGGTTCCACGACTTCTGGAGGAGTTCGGTAAAGTCTTTTGGTGGGGTATTGGGAACTGCTTTGAGGAAGAAGTTGAGGCATGGGAGCATTGGTGCAGGTTTGTCGGCGGCAGAAGCGGCGGCGTTAGGTTTCACGGTGGTGGGGTTATGGATGAGTGGTGGACCCAGAAGCTGATTACCGCTTAGGGTTGCCATGGGGTTTCGATTAGGTTGTTTCACCGTCATTGGATCTTGCTGGTGGGCTTTATATATAGGCGGCTGCGAATCTCACCGACTCATGGGACAGAAATTCCGTACCTCAGAGAAATTGGTCCTCGTTATTGGAGACTGTTGTGCGCGTAGGTTGCTTCGAGGGTTTGCCACATCATAGTATATAGTATGAACAATTTGAGTCGTTCACTAATTTTAAAATAAGTTTTTGAGTGTATCTCTTATAAAATCAGCAAAACGGGCAACTCTAGGTGCTTTATCCGATATTCTAAGTTTTGATAACTCTAAACACTAAGTCAAAAAATTAAAAGTTTGGAGCACTATGTACTAAAAGTTATCCAATTGAGATGATTTTTTATGGTGTCATTTGAAAACATATTTTTAAATTGCTAAATTGCTCAAATTATTCGTGTGAGACTCCAAAGTAGACCCACAAAGCGATATGCGCACACACAAATCTATGCACGATATGTTCTCATAGGTTTCCTATAGTTTTTGATGGGTCTGAGTTCTCCGGTTCAAGTTTTGATTTGAAGGTGCCATGCATCCAAGGTTTTAAATACCGGTTTTGCAACACGTAACGGTTTCGGTAGTATCGAATGTTACGTAACAGGAATCGGGTGTAGCGGTCGTGAATTTTTTAAAACCATTTTTTAATAAAAAATAATTTTAAATTATTTAAATAACCCGTAACGATCAAGTATCGGCCGTAACGGTAGTGAAGTGGTCCATAAATTGGATACGGAACGATACGTAACGGGAACCGGCCGATATGCATGCGATTTTTCCTTCTCACCGGTATACCAGGGTGTAACTGTATTAGAGAGGCCAAAAACCGTTACGTAACGGCCGATACGGCCTGTATTTTAAACCATGCTTGCATCTTAGGGTTTCAAATAATAGTAGTAGTATGCATAACAGTACCGGTCGATATTAATGGTAACGAGAATATTGAACAATATGTAAAGGGAATCAGATGTCTAGGTCATGAATAATTAAAAATTATTTTTGATGAAAAAAAATTAATTGTAGAAATAACCCGTTACAGCCGCAAATCTATCTATGAATCAAGAACGGACCAATACGTAACTTGAATCAACTAATGCATTTGTGACCGGTAACTCGGGGTGTGATCGGAAGAAGTGAAAAATATGCGATTTATAAAATTTAGGTCTCTTCTATTTGAACTTCACGTTATTTTCATGGTATGGTGCACTTCACACCCTTAGACTCTTTTATAATTAGGTCACTTTTATCTTCAGCACTCTCAATTTTATTTATCAAGCCCTTGTACTTTCTGCCAAGTAGAGGTGGCAATTTTGAACCCAACCCATGAACCCATCCAAATTCACCCACCTAAAACCCAACCCAACCTACCCATATTATAATATGGGTTGTAAATGGGTGAACCCATGTTTGCCCATATTTAGATGGGTTTGCTTGGGTTCAAAATGGGTCCAAAATGGGTTGATCTGTAAAGTTGAAACTAGTTTCCTACACTCCCATTCACGTTTTTTTTTTATCAGTTCCCACTCACGTTCACTCTCTCTCTCTCTTTAGTCTCTAGTCTCTACAAATATATATAATTACCACGCTAACAGTAATCTATACCTATACTTGGTATAAAAGCGGGACTGTATTTACCCCCACAAAAGAAACGGGAATGTGATTTTCCATTTCGTTTGCATAAAAATTTATTTCAGTATGGTTAAATCCTTTATGTGGGAAGACATCAACAAATTTAGTAATTAGAAATTAGCAAATTAGTAGTATAATAATACTGGAACCCATCACATTTAGATTACAATAAATAAAAACAATGAAATTTTGTGCATCCGCGATGTTATTGGGCCTTTTATAATTTAAAATTAAATGAATGTATACTGAGATCCATAACATTCAGTGTATGATTAAAAATGATGAAGATCGATGTTGATTATGAATTTGATCTTATTAACTAACAAAAATAGTAGTAGATTTTTTTTGGGGGAACAAAACTCATATATGCAATGTTTCTATCAAAATAATTATTCAACAATATGTGGTGATAGGTATCGAGCACGTGCCCCGCACTAATATAATTAAAATGAGTGGGTAAAAAAGCTTTGCAAAACAAAATCTTGCTTGATTTCCATTTCGATTTGAAATGAATCAGGGGTTGAAAATCAAGTACGAATATACTGTAACAAAATTAAGTGTATAAATTGTCTTTTTTGAAATACGTAAGGTAAGAGCAAGAACTTTTTCCTACTATTTTGCTATAAAAAGAGAGATGAAAACAGGAGGGAGAATTTAAATGGAAGATTTTCAACAATAGCATAGCAAAACCTACGCACAGAGTATACAAAGGTCAGAAATTGAAAGGAGCAAAGAATTGGGTTGGGTTAGGTTGGGTTGGATTTAGCTTTGTCCATATTCAACCCACCCATTTTCAACCCATTCACTTTCAACTTATATTCAGCTCACCCATATTCAACCCATAACCCATACCAACCCACTCAAACCCAACCCAACCCACCCATTTGCCACCTCTACTGCCAAGTATTAATGTTACCTTACGATTAGATTGGAAAATATTAGAAAGGGAGTTTGAACAGAGGCTTACTGATGAGATTGAGAAAAGGTTGAATGAGAAGTTAATTCATGGAACATTGGAAGAATATGGAGGCTCGAACGGACTTCTATGAGTTTCGGGCAGGAGAAGATGCCTCCAAATAGGTTAACTAATTCCCTACGGGTTAAAAAATTGAATGCAATCATGAATGTAGGTAGCTTGTGATATGCTATTTGTATCTTTTTTTTATACGCATTTTTTTTTACTGATGCTCGATTGCTACGTCTGATGTTCATGGAAAATGATATTGACAATAATTTATATGCAAGTTTTGGATGCAAGAATAGTAAAAATAGAGAGGCACGGAAACCAAAATGGAATGTTAAGGCCTCCTCTCTTCTCTTCTAAATGCAGCTGCTATATTTCTGATACATACATTAGGAGATAAGAACTCCACTTGTCGTTGCATTGTTCCGGGTCGTTGGATCTCAGAATGAGCAGCGCAGATGCTTGGTGTGCAAACTCTTGTTTGCACCAGTTCAAAAAAAAAAAAAAAAACTCTTGTTTGCAGATGGTCCACAAGTGAGTTATTCTCTTTTTCAAAATCAGCGGATCTCAACGTAATTTGGGTTAAAGAAAAAAAAACCGGACTGGCCCGTTAAATTTGGAGTGGGCCAAACTTGGCCCTATAGAGGCCCATAATAATAATAATTACAAGTATCTCCCGTTATCCCAAGGTGCTAGTTGGGCCAACTATCACTACAGATGCCACTTCGCTTATGAGTGTATTTTGCTTCATTAAATTAAAGCCCTTATCCTTAAAAAATTGAAACTATTAGTCCTTATGCTTGAAGGGTCCCATAGTGCATTGGGATTAGCGCATCACGGTGTGCGTTATCGAGATCCCATCCCTGTACTGAAGTTGAAAATGAAATGGTTACAATACACACCTATTAAAAGAAAATTATTTTGTATAAAAGAAAATACTTTAAATTGAACAAAATCATTAGTTACTTGATCAGGAAAAAATCTATTTAAAATGGTCAGTATAATTTAGAGAATAAACTAAAAGGGAAATCTACCTTCATCTTGATTATGTGACCATCAACTCTAACCTTCTACTCAACAAATACTACTGTTTGTTTTATTAAACGACGATTGAATTTTAATGGAACTCACCCGATATAGACTGTAATCCGTAGTGCATTAGAGCATCTCCACTAGCAGGGACGGAGCCGGAATTTTACTTTTGTGGTAACGAAAATATTTAATTAGAAAATAAAAACAAATTGCATTATGAGGATGAAATTTTTTTAAAAAATCTAGTGGTGGCAAGTCTATATAATTTGGGGATAAAAATTTATTTCCTATATAATAATTGTATATTTTGAAAATCTTGTAGTGGCGGCTGCCACCACTTATTCCCCTTGGCTCCATCCTTATCCACCAGAGATGGCTAATACCTAAAAATAGTGGCCTTGTCCGTTTCTCAGTTTTGTATTAATTTTAGTTTTAATGACATCATCATTTTCCTCATTTCTCTCTCTATCTCTATTCACTCATTACAGCTAAATTAAACTAAAATTACCAACCGAACACAGCCAGTATATCTTAGTAGTAATGCTCAATGATAATATTTTGTGAGGACGCAAATATTTTAGCTTTCGAAACAGGGTTAAAGCTCTGCTTTTCAATGAGAATATTTTGAAGCTTAAGGTATCTTTACCTCTGAAAGAACTTTGCTACACACACCACTTGCACACTCCTCTCATATAGGAATGGGTCCAACATATAGAGTCCACCCTGTAAAACCTATCCCTATGTAAATGGAGTGTGCAAATGGTGTGCAAAAGTGTTGTGTATATTTTTGTCCCCTCCAAAATGGGGACTAAGTTCAATGAATCATTCAGCAATAATGTGACAGCAGTCTCATCATATGAAAGAGGACAAAACTGTTTTCTGAGTTTATTTATAAATACAAAACCTAAGGGTTGAATTGGTGGTTAAAAAGAATAGAGTTCGCTTACTTGTAAGACCTCGGATTCGAAACTAATATTATTAGGTAATATTACTCTTTTGGGCTAATTCATATGTAATATTGCTCTGATTATAAATAAACTCTCTCGCAAGAGAATGGTAGAATTGTGCTTTTAGAATTAATTGAGGTGCACATAAGCTGAGATACCTGAGTTGTTAAAAAAATAGTCATATAAAGGAAAAATTTTCAATGCCAAGCGGATATCATGTAGTGCCCTCTTGCGCACATTCAACTGTTAAAAAATGTAACGGATAGCCTAGATTGAAAGTGTTGGATGAATTGTAAAAAAATTAAAAAACAAAAGGAAAAATGTGTTTTAATTCTGGCCGTTTGTTACATTTTTGTATGACCGAATATGCGCAAACGAGTATAATGTCAGCCATACGCGCTCGGCACTAAAAGATTTCTCCCTGTAAAGACAAAATTAGTACTCCGTAAATTACTTTAAACGACACACATGAAGTTACTAGAATGAGTTCCTTTGAATTGTCCATTTAGGACATCGATAAAATTGGAACGATACAGTGTTCCTTTGAATTGACTATTCGGACTTTGACCATAGAAAAATCACGTGATGAATTGGTTGGTCATTGTCAATTTAAACTATCCCTCGTAGGGAAAGTGAAAAATTATGGGTACAATATTTGGAGCACTTCAAATGTTTACAGAGGGGATCCACTTCTCGGTTTTATACAAATAATTTAAAAATAGTTTTCTAAGTTTTCTTATTAAAAATTAAATTAATTGAATATCGGTAAAAACTTGATCAATTTTTTTTTCCAATACCACTTGATAAACTATTGTCGGAATGAGGAAAAGTGTGACTCATTTGTGCTTGGTGTAAATTATGAAAATCTAGAATTGGAATAAAAATTAATAAGTGCAGAGGGTGAGTGAAAGCTCAATTCTACTCTTTAGTAAGGGCTCTCGTGAAGATATTTTGTTGTTTTGATATTTTAGGGTGTTCGACCAACTTACTCGCACCTCGATTTTACGTATTTATCATCTAACATTGCAATTTGCTTCTATTTTTTTGATACTCGAATCTCTCGTTCTCATTGAGCAGGCATGCTATTCACCAAAAACAGGGTTAAAGCTCTTCTTGTCAATGAAAATATTTTGAAGCTTTGCCGCTAGAATGGCGTGACTAAGTTCAATTATAGGAAGGGGACAAAACTGTTGTCTGAATTTATTTATAAAGACAAAACCATAAGAGTTGAATTAGTGGTCAAAATTTGGACTTACATTTTGCTTAATTTCTTAGTATAAGTTTTCATGTTTGAAACCTCTAATGTGCTGTTAGTCTTTTGGGGCCAATTAATACACAACATTGCTCCGGTTATAATTGAATTCCTCTATAAGTGGACGATGAAATTGTGCCTTCAAAAATAATTCAAGATGCATATAAAGTAACTCAAACACCTAGTTAATTATTGTAAAGTAGTACTCCTACAAAGACAAAATTATTTTAAACCACACACGTGAAGTTATTAAATGAGTTCCTTTGAATTGACTATTCGGACTTTGACCAAAGAAATAATCACGTGATGAATTGGATGGTCATTGTCAATTTGATCTATCCTCGTTAGGTTCCGATTGGATGTGAGATGTATTTTGGTGAGCAAAAGTATCCATGTTCGTTTACAAGTTTTGAGCCAGTTTTGGTTTTGATGACATCATCATTTTTTTCATTTTTCTCTCTATCTCTCTCCACTTATTACACATGCTTACATCATCAAAACTAAACTAAAACTCTAAACCAAACACAGCCAGTAAGACTCCGATTGGATGCGAGATGTGTTTTGGAGAGATTAAATAATAAGAGATGATAAGATAATAAGTGATATTATTTAGTAAGAGTGGAGCCACAGTGATGTGATATTTAGGAGGGAAGATTAAATAATATGTGATTTGAATGAAACTTTAATAAATGGGGATAAGGTTGGGTGGATGATGTAAAAATTTGACAAATGACTTATTTGCCCTTGTACAGAAATACATAAAATACATAAAAACAATACCAAGTAAATTAATTATGCTTTTCAATAAATAATTCCTTTTATTAGTTATATCTAAAATTAAAATATTTTGTTATTATTTTTTATTATTCATTTTAATAATATTTTGAAGTTTAATTTTTTGCTTTTTTTCTTTCTAATTGTATGTTTTTAATAATCAACTAATTACTAATTTTTATGTTATTCCCCAACAATGTCAAATTCTAAAGTATAAAAAAATTTTAATTTTTTTTGTATCAAATTGAAGTTCTCAATTTGTAGTTTAATTTGGTGTAGAAAAAAAGTAAAAAAATTAATGTGGAAATACTTAATTTTTTTATCCAAAGGAAATTGCAAAACAAGCCAACAATGTCAAATTCTAAAGTATAAAAATTTTCAAACTTTTTTTTATATCAAATTAAAGATCTCAATTAGTAGTTTAATTTAGTGCAAAAAAAAAATGCACTAAAGTACTTCAATTTTTTATCCGAAGAAAATCGTAAGAGTTCGTAAAAAATTTAAAATGCAATTCGGTTTTTTTATTGCAACATTAAACAAACTTGGGATTTGGGAGGGGGGGGTAAGGGGAGGGGTATAAGGGAGGGTACTGGGGGTAATTTTGTGGGGGTATGAGGGGTATAAATTAGTACAAAGGGGTATTAAAAGGGTGGGGGTATTACTTAATCCGGGTTTCATTTTTTTTCCCAAACCAAGGATAACCGGTGGGACTGGGATAAGGGGTGGGGGTATAACTTAATACCCCCTCTAATGCTATAGCCAATCGACCCCTAAGAGGATAAAATAGTAAGGAGTATTATTTATTAGCGATGACACTACATTGATGTGACATTTATAGATGGGATTAAATAGTACTTACTCCATCCCAAATTTTTGGGTTATGTTGGAGACTTTTGTTGTATCTCTAGCATTTTTGTTGTCCATATCTTTTGATCTATAATGATTTTTATACGCAATATTGATTTTGATGGATAGATCTCCATTAACTTTATTGAACACATATTTCAAAATTATAAAAAAGGGCCACTTAGCCAAAATTCCAAAACATTTGGTATTTTTAAAAGGAAGGACAAGAAACTTTTATAATTGAACATAAAAACAAAAAAAACATTTGCTATTTTTAAAAGGAAGAGGAATGAACTTTTGCAATCGAACGTTAAGACAAAAAAATATTGAAGTGACACTAATTTTAAAATTTTAAATTTCAAACATAAAATTCAAAAAAATTACCACCCCACCTCTGGCTGACCACCACCCCACCTCTGGCCAAGTACTTTCGGTGACCAAAAAAATTAGTAAAGTGTCACTAATTTTCAAAAATTCAAATTTTGAACATAAAATTCAAAAAAATCACCACCCCACCTCCGGACGACCACCACCCCATCTCTAGCCGAGCATTTCCGGCAACCAAAAAAATTAGTGAAGTCTAACTAATTTTTAAAAAATTCAAATTTCAAACATAAAATTTAAAAAAATCACCACCCCACCTCTTGCCGAACCCCCCCTCTAGTAGAGCACTTCCGGTGACCAAAAAAATTAGTGAAGTGTTACTAATTTTTAAAAATTCAAATTTTAAACATAAAATTCAAGAAAATCACTACCCCCATCTCCAGATGACCACCACCCCACCTCTGGCTGAGCACTTCTAGCAACCAAAAAAATTAGTGAATTGTCACTAATTTTTAAAAATTCAAAGTTCAAATATAAAATTCAAAAAAATCACTATCCCATCTCCAGCCGACCACCACCCCACCTTTGGCAGACCAGTTTCGGCGACCAAAAAAATTAGTGAAGTCTCACTAATTTTTAAAAATTTGAATTTCGAACATAAAATTAAAAAGTCACCACCCCATCTCTGGCCAACCACTTCCGACGACCAAAAACATTAGTGAAAGGGGCAACTCATGTTTGTTACAATGAGCGATCCCATGCTTCATTTTTGGAGATAAATTGGAATGATTGTAATAAAGATAGGGATTTTCCCAATCTTGAACACAGCCAATCTCTTTATAAACAAAGCATTGAACGACATTATGCCTTTAAATTCGTTTTTTTCGAGATTTAAGTACCTAGGGATGTATTCTCGAAAGAGCAGAGGTGTTTCCATGAATAGAGGCTGGGGGTTTCTTCATTTTTCCCTGACCTAATCCTTATAATCAGTTGAAAATATCTCGTGTCCTTGGCTTTAAAAATGTAAACGATGTTGCATTTTTTCCTAATTTTTCCATATAAAAAACAATATAAATTGGGAAATATAGACAATTGTTTGAAAAAATCAAAAAGTGAAAGTGGCACAACAATTTGTGACGGAGGGATTACTTGGTTGATGGATTTGTGATAAAGAGGGATAAAGTTGGGTAGATAGAAAAACCTGGGAATCACTTATTTGCCCTTGTGCATAAGTCATTTTAGATTTTACTATAAAATAAATATATAAATGCAAGAACAATTAAATTAATTTCATTTGGCAACAAATATGATATAATAATTCATTGTATTAATTATATCTAAAATAAAATTAAAAGATTTAATTATTCTTTTTTTAAAATAATTCATTTTAATGATTATGCATACCATCTAGGCCTCGTTTGATTCAGGTATTAGGAGGTGGGATTGGACTATTTTTGTCTAATCCCGCGTTATCCCTTGTTTGGTTCCGCAAAAATGGCATGGGATTAACAATCCCGGGACAAGTTTTATCCAATACGTATGGGATTACACAATACCTGGGGGTGGTAGGATTGTTTAGTCCCGGATAAAATGAACGCGGAAGGGAAATCCACCAAATTGCAAAAATGCCACTTGTTTAATCCCGAAACGTAGTTTAGAGAACCAAACATGGGATTGGCCAAAACATGAGATATCCCAATATTAATCCTGCATGAATCAAACAGGGGATTGTGTGGGATTCAGTGCTAAATTAGTCCCAGGATAAATAGTCCAGGACTATTAATCCCACTTTTTTTAGTCCGCGAATAAAACAAGGCCCTAATGTTTTGCCATTTTTTCTAATTTATTTATGCATACAACTTAATTTTTTCTATTTTTTTATTCTGCATTTTTGGAATATACCACCTAATATGTTTCAATTATTCGTAATTTACATATTAATTTAGTAGGAGTAATTTTTCGTTATACCCCAACAATGTCAAATTCTAAAGTATAAAACTTTTCAAAAAAATTTGTATCGAATTAAAGATCTATATTAGTAGTTTAATTTGGTGAAAAAAAAATTATGCAGAAGTACTTTTTCTTTTCAGAAGGAAATTGCAGGAGCTCTCGTAAAACACTTAAATGGGGTACGGTTTTTCTTTTAAACAGGCGAGAGGGAGAGGGTATGGGGGATGGGAGGGTGGGGGATTGGTAATTTTTCTATGGGTATTAAGTTATATCACCCCTTGTTATTAATTAGTACCACTATAGGGGTGTTGAAGCGTATTAATTTAGGAGGGATATAACTCATACTCCTTCACACAAAACTTGGGAATCCTAGAATGAGAGGTGAAGGGGGATGAGTTACCCCCTCCTCATACCTCAACCAAACGAGGCCTTAGGGAAACTAAATAAAATTAGGGTACACTTCAAATGTACACCGGGGTGTGTGGAACCCAATTCTAGGTTTTACACAAATGATATTAAGATAATTTTTAAAGTACTTCGATTAAAAACTAGCTCTGTCGAATGTTGATAAGGTCTTTAATGAAAAATTGATCAAGCCTTTATTAGCATCCAAATAAGGTGATTTTTTTATAGGATTGCTGCAAAAATGTAAGAAAATTTAGTTGCGCCGAGGGTCCCACAAAACTTGGTGTACTCCAATTGATGTACCATAGTCGGACTGGGGAAAAATTTGTGGTGTCAACGATCTAGATTGGCGCGGCTCAATGTTACACACACACACAAATTTATTTTTTTATTTATAAAATTGACATGGTTCGTTTGGTTTATCCATGGCTTTTTAATGAAAATCTGTGCACCGAACCACTCGTCACAGATTTTTAATTTTTCAATCTGTGTCTGGTCCATTATTCCAGGGACCCAATCCAAAACCTACAATCCGGTTCGGTTCGGATTCATGGTTCGCCATTTTTTTTTTTTACAGGCCTAGGAAAAATGTTACTCATTTATGGTTGGAGAAAAAAATTAAATCTACTACTTTAAAAATTCCCACTTCAATTTCAAAATTAAATTATCATCTCACTCATATACTACTTGTTTTGGGCTCTTTTAATACAGCAAAAATCAAGTACATTTTGTAATCCACAAAAGAAGGTATATATATATTCAGTAATTTTATCTTAATAAAAGCATGCAAAAAGGAAATGCGCTTGAAAAACATGCTATGATTTGTTTTCATGTAAGCTAGCATTATTTTTGGGATTATTAGATGATTCATGATCTTAAACAATGAGGGAAGCAGAATTTTGATGTTAACTGATCGACATATATCTGACAAAAACAAAGTGAGCAACGTATAAATAACATAAAAAGGTGTAATAAACATACTTAAACTTGAGAGAGAAACCTTGCATATTTTAATATTTGCACCAAATCCTATAATAATGTGAAACGAAATTCGGTAGTGGTCGCCCGAGCCATCCGCTCCTCAGTTCATCCCGAGTTTAGGAATCTCCAGTACTGGAAAGCTATTTTGCTTTGGCTCACGAGTGAAACTCGTGGTTTTGTGAGCTATGGCCAAATTTTGGCATTGAGAATAATTACATGTCACCCCACAAGCGGCTCTCAATGGCTTGGCAATGGCATACATGCTCCTGAGCTTAGTAAATTTTTTTTTTTATTTCTTTAGGATAGTTAGATTCACGAGATGGAGCAATAAAAACTAGATAAGGTATCATGGTAATATTGAACGAGCTGAGAAGGTGGGAGATTCTATAAGCTGGTTGTGGACACGGTTATAGGTGTAGTAGTTGTCTCCAATCCGACTAATAAGGTTGCTCTAGTTTATGACTTAATGATTTATTTGACTTTTCATGTTTTATGAGACAGGATGGTTTATTTGGCTTTTATTCATTATGAGACGGGTTAGTTTCTCCACAAATATCAACCAGAAAATCCAAATAAGCCATTACAAAACAAAAAATAAGTCAGTAAAACTGGAACAAGCTCAAAGTTTGGAACAGATGACAGGAAACTTTGCCAGATGACTACTATTTTATGATTTTTTGTAAATAGTGATTTATTTATAGAAGTGCTTAGAGAGAGGTGAAAGAAGATGTGAGAAACAAAAATAGAGATATAACAGGGTGAGGAAAAAAAAATGGTAAGCATTGAGCCATTGAGGGTGAGTGAAAGCTCGACTACTCTTGCGTAAGGGCTTGTGTAGAGATATTTTGTTGTTGTAGACACCCCGATTTTGAACCCGGGATGCGCTCGAGCATTCCCAATGATGAAACAGACCAATCATGGCTACCCAAAACTTGTGAAGATAGCTTGAATTTGATCAAAATCAGCCAAACATCACCAAATAACCTAAACCAACCCAAGCATTGTTGAACCATGTCAAGCCAGCAATTTGCCTCCAAGATCCTTGAGCGCTCAAGCCCATGGCTTTGAGCGCTCAACTCTGAACCAGTCAGGAATCTGCAGAGTATCTCATCATGAGATCTCATGCAGAGGGGGAGCGTCTAACCACTTCCATACGTATTGTACATGTATAATACCCCCTACATTGTCCTAAACTACACCTAAATTACACCTAGGATACAAACCCACTACCTCTCTCTCCTCCCTTCCCTCCACTCACTGCCTATTTAACCCACTCACCCTTCCCCTGGTTTGGGGGGTTCACCAATTCTATGCTACAGTTCACCATTCTCTCAGTAATCGTCCTCTTTCTCTCTCTCTACAAACCCACTCTCCTTCCATAAAAACCACCTGTAAAAGACTGTTCAACAATTAACCTCATACTCTACATAATTCAGTCCAGAAACTGAACAAAACCTCAACAATCGTTCACCCTCAAACCCACAATCCAGTTCAAGCTTCCAATCAAGTGAAAAAAGGTAGTTTGATATGTGAATCCAACTGTTTTGGTTCATCTGAGGATGAACAGTTAGTTTAAACAAGTTCTTCATACTTGAATTAAACTCACAAAGGTCTGAAAGTCATCTAAAAACACTGTCAAAATCTGCAGTTGTAATAGGGGTTGAGCGCTTAAGCCTCTAGCCTTGAGCGCTCAAACTCAATTCTGGGCAGTTTTCTATTTTGATGAATTTTAAGCATTTTCTTGATTTGATTGCTTTTTAATAGTTAATTAGGCTCATTCCACTCTCAAAAAGCTTCTATTTTTACTTCAAAATCAATTGCATGAACCCAAATTAACTATTTTTATGGTAATCAAGTCTCAAAATCTTTGAAAATGTTGTATTCAAGTACAAAACAGTAGTTGAATGATTTCATATGCTTTTATTTTGATCCTGAGAATCATCCGGAATTTGTTTTCAAGTCAAAAATCAGAAGGCCATATGATGGCTTGAGCGCTCAAGCTGATCTTGAGCAGTTTGTCAATTCTTGGTTATTTCGATGATGGATCATGATGGATCATTATTTATTCGATTTCTGGTGTGGGTATGTTGTTATATCTATACTGATGGTGCTTGATTTTGTTGAATCGTGATGGTTTTCCCTTTTTGTATCATTCTTTGGAGGATCAAAGCCTTATTTATTTAATTTGTTTCTTCATTAAAAGGGGTTGTAAGTAGTTGATCTTGCAAAGAATGAACGAAAAAGTGATGTAGAGGCTTGAAATCTTAGAAGCCAGAAATTGGTTTGAGCGCTCAATCCATAAGACTTGAGCGCTCAAACTGGTTTGGAGGGTGCACAAGTATCCACAAGTATCCACATTAAATTTTCATTTTTGTATTTCCTTATTGCTTACGTGATTCCCATCCCCAATTTTCGTTTTTGTGTTTAGAATGAAATTTTAAATATTTTCAAAATCCCATAAAATGTTGAGTAGAGACCGGTTCACGGACCGGGCGAGTGGGGTGCCGTAAAACCCTCCCCTTCTCATAACCAAACCCCCGAATCGGAGAAATTTCTGGTTCCGCTGTGATCAGTAAAATCCTTTTCAATGGGCAAACGAGTCATATTTTTATCGGTTTCTTGGATTCGAACCTCAAATCTGGGTGGCGACTCTAACAAATCACAATCTTGCGTGATGCCGCATGATCTCCGTGGGCCGTCCACAGTTGTTTTGATATCTAAGGGTTCGGTCAACTTACTTGCACCTTAATTTCACATATTTTATCATTTCACATTGTAATTTCCTTTGTTTTTTTTAATACTCGAATCACTTTGTCATTGGCATACACAATTGGTGCCGAACAGCGTAAATTTGGTAATTCTTCGTTTTTTTTTATTTATGGATTTGGTTTATTTTTATTTGCACACTTTTGTTGACTTGGACGAGACTTTTGTTGACTTGGACGAGATGTGATAGCTAGCTAGTAATTCTCAGATTCATTGGGCCCAAAGCACGAGAAGGTTCTTTGTTCTTTCCTTTTCATTATCTGCTGCCCTGGAAACTGGACTGAAACACCAATATTCCAATCCCTTCTATTAATTTATCATCTAGAGTACCATTTATATATTCATATCTGCAAACTAATGGTTTTAATTCACCAAGGGTCATGTCCTGTTCGATGAAGAAAATTCAGAGAGCAATGCTTTCCTGAAAAGAATCAATAGAAATTCAAAGTTTGGTTCAATAGTGTTTGCAGATCTTGGTTCAATAGTCTTAACGAATCTCAATTTTGTGGGTCCAAAAAAGCTAGAATATCTAAATAAGCATTTCTCAGACTTGTTATCAAACGCAATTCATCAACTTTAGTTAAAGAAATAAGCTAGGTAACTTTACTTATAAGTGCTAATAATTGAAGCTCTCTTAATTAATTACTTATGGAAAAATCTACAATACACATCCTTTTTAAGTGTGTACGATATGCATTTATTGTGTGGTCCATATTGCGCCACATCATAAAAAATGACCTGAAGAACCGGTCATTCGTTTTTTGTTTGTTTCGTAACTTTTATACTAAGAATTCGTAACTTTTAGATAATATGATTCGTAACTTTTCATGTGTTTCGTAACTTTTCATTGATTTCGTAACTTTGAGATAAAAAAATTATAACTTTTATCAAATATGACTCGTAACATTTTTGTATGATTCGTAATATTTTTGTATGATTCGTAACTTTTGTACTAAGTATTCGTAACTTTTAGACAACATGATTCGTAACATTTTCTTTTGTTTCGTAACTTTTCGTGTGTTTCGTAACTAATCGTGGGTCTCGTAACTTTGAGAAAAAAAATTATAACTTTTCTCAAATATGATTCATAACATTTTTGTAACTTTTCAAAACTAATCGTGTGTTTCGTAACTTTTCGTGGGTTTCATAACTTTAATTTGTTAGGTCACCTGTTGCTCAGGTTAACAAGTTACCAATTCGTAACTTTTTGTTATTGATTTGTAACTTTTAACAATCCAACGGTAGATAGCTTGGGTGTATATAATACACAACCAAAAAAAGGTGTGTATTGTAGCCTCTTCCATTACTTATTGCCATAACTCTCAAATTCAATAACACTTGAGTGCATCCGATAAAAAAAAAAAAACACTTGCGTAGTCATATCAAACACTTGCTTGAGCAACACTCCTTAGCGATGTTTGGTGAGCTAGCGATTGACAAGCACCCCTTAGGCGATTGAGCGGCACAAGATGCACTCTTCAAGCACATATACACCTTTTTGCGCAGCAAAGTTTGTAGGGGCTTGCGAATGGCACATGTTATGGGGATGCTTTCTTCGCACATCTATTAATAATGTGCGTGCATCTTAAAGTTTCTCAGCACATAATTTGAAATCTCTAAGGCATACTCTTTGAAGACATAAATACTTAATTCTTCGCCCTGTTATGGCAAGAGAGTGATCTTGGCCTACCTTTGGAGTGAACATTCATTCCTCTCCTGAATTATGGTCTTGCCTCACCATCATGATATCGTTCGGTACTCGAATAGCAATTTAGGAGCAATTTTGACATGATCAATAGAGTCCACTGCACACCCTAAATTGTGTAGTCACATCAAACTCACTTCCACTACACTTTTAACCTTTTCCCAAAGCTTATTGGCCGAAACAGGAGTGGATACAAGGTATGCATGCAAGGGTCCTGGTCCTGCACGCCTCTCAGTTATCCCATTATTAATTAGTCCTATATTTTAAATTTTGTTTGTAAAATTTATGAAAAAGGTTCCCTTCCCTTAAAATTATGAAATTAGTAGATGAAAGTTATATTTTGTCATTACTTTATGAGTACATATGATTCAGGTCCCCCATATTGTAAATCATGCGTCTGTCACTAACTCGGAAGCTCATAAAGGCTATGAGATCAAGAAAGAGCTCGGAAGCGAGATGCAGAGTTAGGTGGACCTTTATGGTTGTAATTCATTTTTCAATTTCTTGTTACCTTTTTGACTCATGGTAAATATTTTTAGTTGGGTTAGGTCATGTTTTTTACCCGGTGTCCGGAGACATAAGCTAGGAATCCCATGCACATCTCTGCGTTGCTACTCTTCTCTAACAACTCACCTATTCACCACTGCGGCCCTGCCACCTTCTAGGTGATTTTACCAATTTAGCTAATTTCTGTACGAAAATCACGAGATTGAAATAAAAAATCAGACTTCATTTTTGGCTCATTAGTCTCCATCGTGTTTATGCTCTACTTGTAGTTGAATTCCACAGATAATCGTGTTTCTTAGGGATAATAATACTTTGCAATGTCCCCTTGTTAGCTTCTTTGGATCAAACCGTGATGGTGTTTGTCCCATCAAGTACACGTATTGTCATTCCTTCTATTGCTCGAGTTTCAGCTAGTTTGCTTATGGTTTTATTACTCTAGTGCACTGTGAATTTGGCCCTAGCAAATTGTGGTCAAATACTTGATCAAATACTTGATTGTTGTACTTGAGGATTATAGTGATCCCACCCCTCTGTGTTTGGGATACCCCCGTTGTACTTTATATTCTATTTCGGCTGATTTTCAACTTTACAATGACATGATTATTATTAATTTTTGGCCTGAAAGAAAAAAGACATCAATTTTTGGCTTTCGAATGTACCAATCAGTAGAGAAATTATATATGCCTGGACAACAATTCCTCCAACCTTGGGATATAAAAGAAGGATGCAATATTAGGTACTCCTTCACTATTACATGTATTGCAATCTTTCGCCCATCCCATTATTTTTATTATTATTCACTACAATATAAAAGAAGGATGCAGTATTTTTTTTTATTTTATCAACAACAAATTTCATTCAAGAAACCAGCAGTTACAGTAAAAAAACATAAAGCCAAGAAAGAGCTAAAACTACTAACGCTAGGACACGAGCAAAACCACAATGGGCGTACAAGCTCTAAGACACGTTACTGCAACGTAGACCAACGTGGAGGTCGGCATGGGTCCGTCCGTGAATTAGTAAAAGAGCAACCCAAAGCTCAATCCATTAGGTCGGTCCTTCAATGGCTAACGTTGGCATTCACGGCGTAAGGATTAGCTCTATCAAAGCTGAGGGATCCTCACAGCAGCGAAGGGGTGCTCCTAGGCAAGTTCTTGCTGACACTTCGAAACTCCTGGCACGGTGAATCTCACCAAACTCCTCACAACGAACAAGACCTCATTGCAAAAACCCACCCACTGGAAAACTGGCAAAACAGTCTGGAACAAACTCCCAACAAATAGACTAAAACAAAAAACAAACGCAACAGAAAGCAACACAAACCAAAACCCAATAAAACCAAAGCTACTCAGAGCATCCACCAATTAATGTGCCGAGCCAAGTCAGGCTGAGTTTCACTAAGTTGAAGATGAGTTGCTTATTGCCTACCAACATCAACCCACCAGATCTAGAGAAACCAGATCGGTAACAGACCAGACCTAGGGAAACCAGCAGGTAAAGACACCGAACAAAAACCGAAAAAAACTATTCACGACTTCCTCCTTATTGCCCACCACGATCAGCCGCCTCCTGCTGAAACTAGAGGAAATTATGTAGAGAGAGAGAGAGGCTGAGTAATTTGTTTGTTCGATATTCTGAACACCATAAGTTTGAGTTTAAAATTTTATTCGCCTCCTATCATTCGAGTACATAGGATCAATTATCATAATATCACAGCGACATTCTACAACGAAGCCCAAAAGGCTAAAAACATGAATAAAAAAAACTTGATAAGCAAAGAACAGAAAAAAAAGGGTAGATGACACATGGGCTTTTAACTACTTATCAAAAACCCAAAAAAAGAAAAGAAAAATTGCACAAAATCTTCGAAATTAAAAAGGACTACCGCTCTCTGTTGAACTCAAAAGTTCTTCCAAATACTCTGCCCCCAAATCCTCAAACACCACCACATTCTCTCTCTTGATCACCTCTCTGTCTCTACTAATTTTCCTGCTTATTACACTCCTCCTCCTCATCAAATGTCGCTTCTTCAGCGTCATCACCGGCGAACACCCCTCCTCCAAGCTATACTTCATTTCGCAAAGCGATTCGCGCACCCTATTGGCCGGAAAATTCAGAGTAGCAGCCGGACCGCGCATTGTGAAAGCCGCTTGATCATACGCCAAGGCCGCAGCTTCTGCGCTGTCAAACGTGCCTAGCCAAACCCGTACCCCGTTCCGAGTGGAATCCCTTATTTCGGCGGCGAATTTCCCCCACGGCCGCTTTCTGACCCCTCTGAAAGAATTTTCCTTCTTGGGTGATTTCTTCCCTTCGGAATTCGAACAAACTTCCTCTAACTCCTTGGTTCGATCGGAGGAGTTGTTTACGGACGTTTCTTGAGCGGCTTCTGCTAGGACACCGAAGAGAAGCATTTCTTCGGAGTCGTTTTTGTTGAAAGGAAGGGAGTTGTCGAACCAGGAGAAAGATTCCGGTGGTGATTCGAACGAAGATTTCAGCGAGAAATTGGAGTATTGGGGGAGGAATGCAGAGGAATCCATTTGAATTGCCAGATTTTGGTGGTGTGAATGTTTTTGGGTAAGGGTTACAGAATGTGATTCCTCTGTTATCTTTTTTAGTACATGCGGGGATATTTAAAGGAACCAAGTCACGAACATAGTCGACTATGTTAGTGATTTGGTTCCTTTTGTTGATTATGTTCCTGACTTGGTTCCTTTAAATACCAACCTGGAGGGAGGATTTGACTGTGAGATGGGTTAGGGTTCAACTCTTATCCCATTTAAAGTATGGGCTGGACCGTTTAGTTTCTCAATTTTTGAGCTTTATTTAGAGAGTAAAAATTAATGATTGAAGCCGTTTATTTTATGAAATACGTCGAATACTTCAGAAATGCACCAAATTTATGTTGGTCAGATACCAATCAATACATGTTTGGATCACATTTATCAAAAAAATCCATGCACCATGCATGTATAAAATTCATTGATTCCAAAATATAAGTAATCAAAACGGTTATTTATCGGTATTCAATCTACATAATTTTTGTATAGTTGATGTACTAATGAGCAGAGCTGACTCATAAATTTTGGAGGCCTAAATCGAACTTATTAAACGAGGCCCATCCTATATTTTGCACATAAAAATTGGTCAATAAGGAGTCTTTATAAAAATCATTACAAAATATTTACCGTCACATAATGCAAACCATAGTTATCCAAAAATAAACAATTGGTATAATATTTCAAAATTTATCATTTGAACATTTGTCTTCTCGTACTTTTAGCGGAAAACGTACTAATTAAGTCTCCATAATCAAGTTGCTTCACCATATCCTTCTCAATAGACAAAATAGCCAATCCATTAGGTATAGAAGGCTTACACAAAACTATTTGGGCCTAATGTATATATGTAGGTGTACTAAATAATTGGGGCCCCCAAATTTTTGTATTTTTTGTAGGCCTAAAGCCCAGACTTCATAGGATTTGCCTATGAGCTGACTCTGTCGATGAATTCTACAAGTAACCATTCCGATCATTGTTTTGGACCCAGTATGAGTCCTGAAATCAAGAAACTGGATGAGTCCATGTCCCTCAGTAAGACCAAAGAAGATACGGACCAAATGATCTTAAAATAATGTTTAGAGCATTCCTATTAAAAATTAGCTCAATTGGATGTCAGTAAGGGTTTGATTAGTATTTTTTTGTTCAATTCATTTAAAGGAAGCTGAATGAAGAATTGATCAAAGTTTTACCGGTATCAGAATGAGGTGATTTTTTTACAGGATGGCTAAAAAAATGTAATAAGCAAATTTAGCAGCTCCGTTCATTTTTGTGGAATTCTATCGACTTGAATTTTTACTTGCATTACGTACTCGACGAGACGAACAAAAGAAATTGTTCGGATTAAACAACAGGTCCCCAGGTGAGCCCCGTAACGGCTGCATAACACGCACCCTGCTCGCACCAATAAAAGCATGCAAAAAAGAAATGCACTTGGAAAACCTGCTATGATTTGTTTTTTATGTACGCTACCGGTATCTTTGTGATTATTAGATGATTCATGAGCTTATACAAGGAGAGAAGCAGAATTTTGATGTCAAGTGATCGACATATATTTCTGATGAAAAAAAAAAAGTGAGTAACGTATAAATAATATAAAAAGTTGTAATAAAATACTTAAATTGAGAGAGCGACCTTGCATATTTTAATAGTTGTACCATGTAAACTTCAAAGGTCGAACTCTTTTATAATTGACAATTTCATGTATCCCATTTTATCTATTCGTATTTTCTTTTTATTATTTTCTAGAGCATTTGTTTAGGCACTTGGCCAAAATACAAGTTTGGTTGATAATTTTGAGAAATATTTTTGAAATAGTGTTTGAAAAAAGTAATAATTAGAGAGAGATATAATAATTGGAGAGAGATAGAGAAAAAAATAAGAATAATGATTGGAAAAATGGGTATGAGTAGAGAGAGAAATGTGATTAACAATTGAAAAGATGAGAGATGAGGAAAAAAAAATTTTGAACTTTTTTTAGAAATATAAAGTGAACAAAGTTTGCTTTTTTGAGCCCAAGGACAGGCGTTTTTTTTTGCTTTAGAGCATAAGGACATGCGCTTGTCAACATTACCAAAGTATATATCCTCCACAGGTCAAAAAACTTGTGAAACTTCACTAACGAAAAGGACAAGCGTTTTTTTTGCTTTAGAGTATAAGGATAAGAGCTTGTTAAGATTACCAAACTACCCTCCACAGTTAAAAAAACTAGAGAAACTAATCACAGAAACAAACGTTAAAAAAAAAAAAAAAAAACTAGTGAAACTTCACAAATTGTCATAAATGTAAAATAACAGATCAAATTTTGTTATTAGACTTTCAAATTATTGAAACCTCATTAATTAACGCAACTGCATCAGATTTCAAAGTAATACTTATGAAACCTCACTAACCATTATAAAATAGTATAAAAAATAACGGAACAATAGCAATCTACGAAAACTAGTGAAACTTCGTACTAATCATCATAAACGTATAATAATAGATCAAACTTGCCCTACAACAAAAATGATAAACCGTGACGAAATTAATTTTTGTCTCCTATATGACTATTTTGAGAGGAAAAATATAATTCGTCTCTAATTGGGAGGATAAACAAAAATAAAGGTGATGAAATTTTATTTCGTCTCTAAACTTGTGGAAGAATGGAATTTTTGGTGATGAAAATATTTTTTTCCTCACTAATATATTCCGTCCAAATCCTCCTCAGGAGACCAAACCAATAGAAGACAAAAATATTCCTCACAAAAAAGAAGACTTTGGGCCAGGAAATTTTTTTCGTCACCCATTTACTCTAGTATTTTTTTTGGCGGGCCCGAAAGTGTCTTTGGAGGGAAATGAAACTATAGGAGAGGAATTGTATTGTCACCAAATCTATGGGCCCAACCCAACCATAGTTAAATTTCTAACTCTGAATAAGTTAGCTTCCTAACTTACGTCTCTCTCTCTCTCTCTCTCTCTCTCTCTCTCTCTCTCATCCTTGCGCCTTTTCTTTCTGTCCAAACGTTGTCTGCTATTGATGTAGGAAGAAGGCAGCAGCTACTAATTCGAGATGAGAAGCCCCACAACGACGCCCGCCGAACACCATGCCCTTGCTACTACCACGTGATTCCAATCGGTATGCTCAAAGAAGTTATTTTTCTACTTTGTACGATTTCTCACCAGTTCTATGCATGTGTTCAATCTATATTTCTATCTATCTCATTTATGCTATTGGGGAACCCACTCCGTTGGGATTGAGTTCAAGTTCGACCTGAAGAACGGTCGAGATTGGTTGGGATTTTGAGTACCAGACTTGTTAAACCAGAAAGAGGATTATGGTGTATTGGATCGTTCTATAATCAAAGTGATTGTCATTCTTACAGAGTGTTCAGTTTTGAGACAGAGATTGAAACTTATGTGTTATACGCTATTAATCCGAAAATACAAGCATGAGATTAAAATTGATGGCAAAATATGTTCACCAAAAAATAGAAGCCAATTGGGTCACCGATCAGTGTAGTGGCAAAAAATAATTGTGGGTAATGTACCATTACTCTAAATCCGGGCAAGTCGTTGCCCGGGTGTGAGGCTGCATTATAGGGAGAGCAATCATTTTGCCCTCATGTAATTGAGTACTTGATAATTGAGTACTCTCAAATATTCAGCTTTACCAATTGGTAATGGTATATAGCATTTTGAACCGGGAGATGTATCCATATTTTAGCGATTTGGGTCATGACACTAATTTTGGGATATGCCAAAACTAATTTGGGCTGTCCCAATATTTGGGATCACAGAGTGTTCTGACCTCCCATTCTGCTCAAAGACATGGTTCCCAAATTGTAATGTCTCCAAAAATTGTAGTGGTTACCAATCACTACATTCGTGTGAGATCCAAAAGTGGTCCCCAAATTCCATTGTACATTTTAGTGTGCTTCAAAAGGGAGTACATAGCCACATACTTGTATGTGGTGTTTCATATGACATGGCGATGAGGTTAGGTTATTTGCATCTTAAGGTTAAGAACTTTAATTTGTTTATTTCATTAGTTTTGATAGGTTTGTCCTATTAAGTATGTGTGAGGTCCCCATCTTGTTTTGACCTAAGAGGAACCCGTCTTATCTTGACCTAAGGGGGTATGTGTGAGGTATTTGATTTGACCCATCTTATTTCAATGATGTATGTGTGAGGTCCCCATCTTGTCTTTACCTAAGAGGAACCCCCTTCCTGATAATCAAATTCTGCAACTAACTGCAAAGCCAACTCTTAATCAATTCCATTCCCAATCCTGGTTGTGAACATGGGTCTAATCTTCCTCCATTATGCCTCAGTAGAAACAGAAAGAGCCACAGAGGTAGCTGCTGATCTATAAACCATGCATTTTTGCTTTTTTCTTTCAGATGTCCGTGTTAGGCTCAATATTTCATTAATGGTCTTGTTCTTTCTCCTTGCTTTAGCTTTCATCTTTTTAGTGTGATTCACTACTGTAATTGATTCTTCACATCGTAGATCCTCCTGACCCTTCTTATCCTCCAAATTTTTGCTATTTTCCTTGCCCAATAGGATACCTTGCCCGGAAAAATTAAGTGTTGTTGTGATAATGCTGGTTCTCAATGCATGTCCCCTAAGAAAGTCTGACAATTTTGCATGCATATGTAGTGTTCCCATGCCTCCTTCAACATTAATACCTCTTCATTCCAATGCTGAAGATTGGTGGCCCAAGGAGCTGCTCATAGAATCCCACAAATTACATTTCCCAACCTGCAAAGACTGCACAATTGGTGTCTCAACTGTCTCATTTATTACCCCTAAAGTGTCCTTTGCTGTTTCAATAACCCTCTCCATATATTCCTTTTGGTTGCTGCCATTATTCGCCACCTGTTCCAACACATTATCCATGTCACTATTACTTAGCTTCAGCTCCTCCTCATTCTTGCATCCCTTACAAATGCATTCATTTCTGAGAATGGTGCTAACAATAAATTGTCCCTCACATATCCTTACAAGGAATTGCATCCCTTTGTTCTCCACCAGTACCACTTGGTTAATAACATCCATAGACTCTGTGGACATTAGTACTTTGTCCACAACAAATGGATTGTATCTTTCCCTAATTATATGATTGGAAGAAGGTTTGAGTAAGTAGTTTTCTCTTCTCATGCAATTCCATCTCTGAAAAAGGAATCTGTCTATTGTAACAATAGAAGCGTTAATCTGAATGCGGACTATTGGAGTTATATTCTAGAAATTTTGGGAGGTTTGGAGAGAGGAGGTAGGGGAATGGCGGGACAAGAGGTGGATTTGGATGATAATGGTGTGGCACTTGTGGAGGTTAAAAGAGGAAACAAATTGATGATTTGGTATTCCTTGGGGTTCTTAAGTGGTTTGAATTAATCAAACTCAGAGTAGTAAGAACTACTTTGTTTTGTGACTTGTACTCATACAATTGAACATGTTTTGATGGAGCATTCATTATCAATCCTTTCCTGGTTAGCGCATCCGCGTAAATTACCAATGGGATTTTCAATCTTATGAAGCATTATTGTTATTAATATTGGATTTAAATGCTCCTACATAATAAGGATTTCTCTATTGTTGTTGCAGTTTACAACAGAGGCAATGGTAGAGCATGTGAATAAATAAATTGCTTCAGATATCAGGATCAAAGCTACTCTTCGGTGGTGAAGCTTTAGAAAACCATTCTATTCCTTGGTTATATGGTGCTATAAAACAAACTGATGTCTTTGTTCCACTGCAAGAAATATTGATGGAAATCAATATTCAGCTTGTCTTTGTCATCCTCATCTCTTTTCCTTTTCCTTTTCCTTTTACACTTTCTTTTACTTTGTTGAGTTTTGTTGGACAATCTTGCTGTTGATAAAAAAAATATATCTAGACCAACTCATGACAAAGCTAGAGCGGCCTTGCGACAATATTTATGAAGGTGTTCCTTTATTAATGCGATATATGTTTATTATCGTAAAATAGTTTCTTGTTTGAGTTCTATTGGATTCTAAAATGCACAGGATATGATATTCTCAGAATAGTGGGAGACGATTTATTTTGTCACTTATATTTCTAATGTATGTGAATTAGGTGACATTTTTTTTTTATCACTAAAAGGAGTTTCTATGTGAAGATTTACAATTACAGGAGACGAAATTATTCGCCACGTTTACTATTTTAATAATAGTGAAATTAAATTCTATGGTGATGAAAATTTTTGTCACCTATGTAGTTTCCTTCATCAATTTCTAGTCATGGTTAGTGACGAAACTAGTGAGTGGGTGACAAATAATTTGAAAATTGGTGATGAAAATTTTCGTCCCCAAATTTACTGTAGGTGATGAAACAATAATTTCGTCACTAGGTGACTTTCGGAGACAACTTATAGGTGGCAAAGCTATTTTTTGTCCCCAAGACTATCAAAGACAAAAACCATGCATTTCATGACGATTTCATTCATCTCCAAAGACTTAATTTCTTGTAGTGTTAGTTTGAGTAGACTTTCGAATTATTGAAATCGTAATTCTTGGCGGGGGAGAAAAGAAAGTGGAAGGCTTTAGTGCTAGGAATCATGGCAGTGGGTGGTGTTTCATTTGGCGAAAATCAATTAGTGACATTTCACTAACTTCATAGAACACAACAATCCATAAAAACCAATGAAAAAAAAAATCAATTAGTGACATTTCACTAACTTTTGAAAGTTTTAATTTCGTATAAAAAGATTGGAAAAAATCAACTTCTACATCTAGCTGACTGCCACCTCACCTCCAGCGGACCACTTTTGGTCACCTAAAAATTTGTAACATTTCACTATTTTTTAAAGGTTCTAATTTGTACAGAAAATTGAAAAAATCACCAACTAGTCAACTACCAACTCCTGAAACTAGTGAAAAAACTCACTAAACTCCATAAAAGCTAAAGAGGTCAATGAACAAAGCTATTTCAAATCTAGTGACAAGTCACTAAAATTCATACTTGGTCTTTATAGATAAATCAAAAGAATAGTCAACTTCGGAGCAGGTGTTGTCGATGTTGGAGGAATACATTTCATTGGAGTACATGGTGGTGGTTCGGAGATATTATTTTGGGGGGAAAGGGTAGAAATTTTTGCATTTTTAAGGAGTTTAAACATCGCAAATTTATAAACTTAGACGAACTAGGATTTTTCATAGCAAATCCTATAATAATGTGATTCAAAATTCATAAGTGGTCGCCCCAGCCATCCCTCCTCGGTTCATCCCGAGTTTAGGACCTCTCCAATACCGGCAAGCTATTTTGGTTTGGCATCTTGAGAACATTTCACAAATTGTTGCTATCAGGTTAGTTTACCCATTGAAAATAGTTAACAATGTCAAAATTTGTGTTAAATTTAACACAATCCATGTATTTCAAAACTTTGGCTCACGAGTGAAACTCCTGGTTTTGTGAGCTATAGCCAAATTTTGGCATTGAGATTAATTACAGCTCACCTCTCAAGCTGTTCTTAATGGCTTGGCAATGTCATAAGCTTAGTAAATTTTTTATTTCTTCAGGATAGTTAGATTTACGAGATGGAGCAATAAAAACTAGCGAAGGTATTGTGGTAATATTGAAAGAGCAGAAAGCGGGAGATTCTATAAGTTGATTGTGGGCACGGTTATAGGCGGAGTAGTTGTCTCCAATCCTATAAATAAGGTTGTTCTAGCTCGTGACTTTTGACATTTTACGCTTTACGAGATTGGTCAATCTCCTAGCATACATCAAACCGAAAAATTCAAATAAGCTAATATGGGGCTACAACTTCTCAGATTTAGGGTTTTGAGAATGAGATTGTGTGTGTGTGTGTGTGTTGATATGATAATGAGATTGTGTGTGTCTTCAATCAACTGTACTTTACCAAATGTAGGGAGTGAGTGACTTGGGCTCCAAGCCCGTCCGTGCCCTGCATGCGAGTTAACCGCTCAGCTAACATCGTCCTGATGAATGTGAGCAAGTTGGTTATGAGGACATGCAACCACTAAAATGGCAAAACATGTAGTTGATCGTTCGACTGATGGCATTGTCATTATTGGAAACGGTTACTGGCGCATGCTCTGTTATTCACATGCTCCACGCCTCTACCAAGTCAGTCCTAATTAACCCTAGGTATCCACCCTTCGACTTAGATATTTCTCTCGGCTTCAGTAACCCAGATGTGGCGTAATGGTTCTGCATTATTCGCCAAGCTGTTGCATTGCGGAGAGGCCTTAGTAGTGTGGAACGTAACATGAAGTGTTTAACTTGTCAACACGGTACCGAGACATTTTACGGAGCCATTGAAATGATAGCTAGGCCACTTGCACCCGCTGACGGGTCCCTCCAATGTCGCCTTTCGGCAAAGTACCTTGGAGGTTTCCAAGTTGATTTGTGATGTTTGTGGATACTGTTATAGACTTCTCGACCTTAGCCACGATGTCCGGCCGCCAACCTAATAAGTTAGTAAAAGTGGAACAAGCTTAGAGTCTAGCATGGATGACAGGAAACTTTTGTCGGATGACAACTGTTTTATCATTTCTTGTAAAAAAAAAAAAAGAAAAGAAAAAAGAAATGCCTAGAGAGAGATGAGAGAAGATGTGAGGAATAAAAAATAGCGATGTAACAGGTGAGAGAAAAAAAGAAATGGTAAGTGCTGAGCAGGGACGGAATCAAGATTTTGGGAACACGGCCGCAGGGCCGAGGGGTGGGGTGGTTCTATGAAGAGTAAGCACAAGTACCACCATTATGCTAACAACTAAGTGGGTTGCCAATCTTCTAGTCTCAATCAACCATTAATACAACCCAAAAATGCTTCGTAATTGTTCAAATTCCGGAAGCTGAACGATATTATACTCAAAATGATTAAGCTCCATTCTTGAAAATGTTGTTTGAACTTTCGAATTCCTTAAAGTACTTCCCAATTGGCTGGTCATGATGTAAACTTGAAGTATTCATAATAAAATTTTAAAAAAATAAAATATCCCGAAACGACGCGGGGGCCTTGGCCCCCATAGCCCTTCACTTGTTCCATCTTAATTTGGTGTTGAGCGGCTGAGCGTGAATGAAAGCTCAATTCTACTCTTGAGTAAGGGCTTGTGTAGAGATATTTATGTTATGATATGTTAAGATATTCGGTCAGCTTACTCGCACCTTGATTTTACACATTCATCATCTCACATTGTAATTTCCTTCTATTTTTTTTTTTAATACTAGAATCTCTCTTTCTTATTGATAAATAGACAACTGGCACCGAACCATGTAAATTTGGTAATTCTTTGCTTTCATGAACTTGTTTTTATTTTTATGATCAGAACTTCTGTTGATCACTTGGATGAGAAGGTTCTTTCTTCTTTCCTTTTCTTTAACTGCTGCCCCGGATACTGGACTGAAACACCAATATTAATTCCAATCCCTTCTATTAATTTATTCACCGAGGGTCATGTCCTGTTCCAGGAAGAAAATTCCGAGAGCAATTCTTTCCTGAAATGAATCAACAGAAAATCAAAGTTTTGTTCATTTATTATCAATTAGAAGCTTAACGAATTACTACAATTTTATGGGTCCAAAAAAATCTAAATAAGCATTTTCCACACTTGTTATCAAACACAATTCACCAACTTTTGTTAAAGAAATAAGCTAGGTAACTTTATGTATAAGTGTTAATAATCGGAGCTCTCTTAATTACTTATTGTCATAACTATCAAATTCAATAGTAACACTTGTGTGCATGTGATTGAGCAACACTCGTTAGCGACGTTAGGTGAGCTAGCAATTGACAAGCACCCATTAGGCGCTTGAGTGGCACGCGATGCTCTCATCAAGCGCATATACATGCACTTTTTTGCGCAGCGAATTTGTAGAGGCGTGCGAATGGCACGTGTTAGGGGGAACGCTTTCTTCGCGCATGTATTGTGGGCGTGCATCGTAAAGTGTCTCAGCACATAATTTGAAATCCCAAAGGCATACTTATTCTTCACCCTGCTATGACGAGAGAGTGACCTTGGCCTACCTTTGGAGTAAACTCACTTTCACTACCCTTTTCACCTTTTACCATAGGTTTTTTGCCCAAACATGGGCAGATAGAGTGGTGCATGCAAGGGCCTGTGTCCTGCACACCTCCTAATTGTCCCATTATTAGTACTATATTTTAGATTTTGTTTGTAAAAATTATGAAAGAAGGTCCCTCAAAATTGAGAAATTAGTATATGAGAGTGATATTTTGGTGTTACTTTATAAATACATGAGATTTAGACTCCCCGCATTATGAATCAAGCGTCGCCACTGGCTAGAAAGCTCATGAATGCTATCAAGAAAGAGCTCGAAACCAAGAACGAGATGTGGAGTTAGGTGGACCTTTATGGTGGTTGTAATTCATTTTTCACATTTTTTGTTACCTTTCTGACTCATGGTAAATAGTTTAGTTGGGTTAGGTCATGTTTTATTACCAGAGACATATGCTAGGAATTCCATGCACATCTCTGCGTTGCTCCTCTTCTCTAACAACTCACCTATTCACCCCTGCCACCTTTTTGGTGATTTTACCAATTTAGCTAATTTCTGTACGAAAATCACGAGATTTGAATTAAAAATCTCATTAGACTTCATTTTTGACTCGTTAATCTCCTTCGGGTTTATGCTCGACTTGTTGAATTCCATAGATAGTCGTGTTTCTAGGAGATAGTAATGCTTTGCAACGTCTCCTAGTCAGCTTCTTTGGATTCAACCGTGATGGTGTTCGTCCCATCAAGTAGGCGTACGCTATTGCTTTGAGAGCTGGTTTGCTTATGGTTTTATTACTCTTAGTGCAGTGCGAATTCGACCCTAGCAAATTGTGGTTAAATGCTTAATCGTTGTATTAATGGATTATAATTATCCCCACCCCTTCCTTATTTAGGATACTCCCATTGTACTTTAAATTCATGTTCCAAAAAGTAAGACCTCTTCTTGTTTTCTTTCTTAGCATCTAATAGGGAATTCTTAGCTATAGAATGGACTACCTTATTATAGCCCTACTTAACATGACAAAAAACACAATACGGGAATTGGGATGCAAATTTAATAATCAAACGAGACCTTGAAGCACATTAGAATAACAATTCAAGGCCTATATCTATTTTGGTTGCGACTTGCGCATAAATTTCATATACTTGAACATCATAAGTTTGGCTTTAAGGCCTTGTCGATCTCCAATAGATTTTAGGGGTCATAAAATAGAGTTGTTTTCCCAACTGATAAAATGTAGTGGTTTTTCTATAGATTTTAGGAGGATTTTATAAAAATCTCATAAAATCACTTTTACATTTTATTTGTTGAGATTGGAGTGTCATAAAATGTGAGATTTTACGTAACAAAAATCTGTTGAAGAACGAAGTCAAAAACTTTATTCACCTCATATCATACCAGTACAAAGGTTCAATTACTACAATATTATCATAATATCACAGCAACATTTGACAAAGAAGCCTAAAAGGCTAAAAACATGAGCAAAATTTACAAATCAATTTCACTCCTACCATCAATTCCCCTGCTATCCCAAAAACTTGATAAGCAAAAGAAGAAAAAAAAAGGTACATGACACATGGGATTTTAAATATTATCAAAAACCCCAAAAAAAGAAAAAAAGAAAAAAAGTGCACATAAAAATAGTAAAATCTTCGAATCAAAACGGGCTACTGCTCTGTGTTGAACTCAAGAGTTCTTCCAAATACTCTGCCCCCAAATCCTCAAACACCACCGGATTCTCTCTCTTGGTCGCCTCTCTGTCTCTACTAATTTTCCTGCTCATGCTCCTCCTCCTCATCAAATGTCGCTTCTTCAGGCTCATCACCGGCGAACACCCCTCCTCCAAGCTATACTTCATTTCGCAAAGCGATTCGCGCACCCTATCGGCCGGAAAATTCAGAGTAGCAGCCGGACCGCGCATTGCGAAAGCCGCCTGATCATACGCCAAGGCCGCAGCTTCTGCGCTGTCAAACGTGCCTAGCCAAACCCGTACCCCGTTCCGAGTGGAATCTCTTATTTCGGCCGCGAATTTCCCCCACGGCCGCTTTCTGACCCCTCTGAAAGAACTTTCCTTCTTGGGTAATTTCTTCCCCTTGGAATTCGAACAAACTTCCTCTGATTCCTTGGTTGGATCCGACGAGTTGTTCACCGACGTTTCTTGAGCGGCTTCTGCTAGGACACCGAACAGAAGCATTTCTTCGGAGTCGTTTTCGTTGAAAGGAAGGGAGTTGTCGAACCAGGAGAAAGATTCCGGTGGTGATCCGAAAGAAGATTCTGGCGAGAAATCGGAGTTTTGGGGGAGGAATACAGAGGAATCCATTTGAATTGCAAGATTTTGGTGGTGTGAATGTTTTTGGGTAAGGGTTACAGTATGGGATTCCTCTGTTTTAGTACTATGTAAAATCCTCTGTTTCTGTAGTGCATGTTGGGGTGACTACGGTCATCACTTGGTTCCTTTAAATACCCAAAGGGAAGGGAGGATTTGAATGTGAAATGGGTTAGGGTTCACATCCTATCCCGTTTAAAGTATGGACTGGCCCGTCTCGTTTCTCAATTTTTGAGCTTTATTCAAAAACTGAATTAATGATTAAAGCTGTTTATTTTTTAGAATTCGTCGAATACTTCTTCAACAGTGCAAAATACTTATTTTGATTAGATACAGATCAATGCATTTTTGGATCACATTTATAAAAAATTCCACCACGCATAGTATATAAAATTGATTTATTTTAAAATTAAGGGATCGAAATGGTTATTTATTGGTATTCCGCCAACATAATTTTTGTACGGTTGAGGTACTTAGATGAGTTCTACAAATAACAGTTCTGATTATTCATTTGGACCTAGTATGAGTCTCGAAATCGAAAAACCAGATGGGTCCAGAAGATACAGACCAAATGGTGGTATATGAAAAAAAATAGTACAACCTCTCTCTCAATTTCATAGTCTCTTTAGAGTTCGTGCCACTTTTCAAAGTGTTATATCTTATAATCTACAATAGTTTAAGTGATTTTGAACACTTTATTTATTTGATTAAATCAAGATCTATCAAACAAGATCCATATTGCCTATAAAATGTATTAACGATTGAAAGATATAACTGTTTTTTATCTGATTAGGATAGAACAAGAGATAATAAAATTAGGACGGAGGGAGTAGCTGAATGGACAAGTGAAAATAAGTAGGGGTAAAGTGGTAAAAAGATTGAAGAATGGCCAAAGGGGATGTTTTGGCATTATTTTAGAGTATATGTTGCTTCTGTAATTATCTCTGGGACCACAACCAATTGGGATAAATAGCCACGTTGGTCAAATGAAGCCAGGCGGCGTGGTCATACAGCCTTGGTACCCCAGCCAATGATATCTATGTGCTATAATCTTTAAGACAAAACATCCTAACACAATATTCGAATACAACATTCATATGAGGACGGGATTAATACGTTTGTCCGACCCGTGAATCCTACTCCGACGTGATTTTTGTGTCCCAATTTTGTGCTCAGATATTGTGTTCGTAGCATTATCCATATATGGTCTAAACTATCTTGGACTGAGTAGCCACTATAGAGGGTTTTCCTTTTTATTTTCAAAATTATTCCTGCATCATTTTCCATAATTTTCTGTGCTTTTGGTTTCAAGAAAAATTCCTAATCTTCGCGTCCGTACTTCTTGATTGACATTTCACATAAGGACACTAAAAAAGAAAAAAAAAAAAAACGAGTGTAGGAAGATGGAAGAGTGTGCAAAAATTATGTTTTTCTTCTCTAGTAGAGTTGAGGGTGACTTCACCTTTGACATATGTAGTTTCATGTTCTCTGCCTATGAAGTGCTTACTGAATCTAAGAGAGAAACAACGAAAATACAGGTCCTTAGGAGATTTTTTCGATCGTTAACTTTAACTTTAAGGCTCCAGGATAGTCAAACTGGGCGTATGCTGATCTGGACACTCTGTTATAAAAAGAAAATCTGATAAGCATCTGGTTAGGTTATAGAGAAAGTCAAGAATGAAATATTTAACTATTGATCTAACTTTGTGGATGCTCTGTTTTATAGTATGGAACATAATCAATCTCTTCATTGTATTTTTTAGTTCGGAAAAAAAATATAAAAAAAATTCACACTTGAATCCTCTCAAACCGTGTTCTGAGCTTGGCGCATCCTTGCCTTAGTTTTTGTTTTTGTTTTTTGAAAGGTGCCTTAGTTTAATATGGCAAATTGTTTTTTATGTGCTTTATGGTCAAATTGTGACCAACATACCAAGAACATACAAAAAACATATCATCTCATTTTGCATTACTTAATTTTTTTGATTTTTTGATTTATGAATATCTAGATGTTTATACATCTTTTATTTTAGGAGAGTGATTTCCACATCTCCTAAATTGTTAACCACACCCCTTTTTTGTCTTTTAGTGACATTTTCATGTGTAAAAATGTCATTAAAAGACAAAAAGGGTGTGTGGTTAACAATTTGGGGGGTGTGAATATCAATTACCTTATTTTAACGTGTAAATCAAGTGGGGGTGTTCCCTTAACAAAAAACTGTTTTTTCCAAAATAGTTACAGCATGACTCGAGAGGGGTCATAAATCTAACAATCATTTTCGATTTTCGGTAAAGAAACTTTTCTGTTCATCATAATTTTAAAGATCGACTTAAACAACATGCGGCACTAAGTACAATGGAACATTCAAATTCCATAGACAATTCAACGTTACTTGAATGTCAATAATGCCAGAAAGCAATATATGCCAAACGTGGGAGTAATTTTCCTGGGAGTTGGCTTTCAGTTTAAGCACATTTTCTTGAACTCCTTAGAAACGATTTTTGGAGCTAATCTTGTCAAATGAAGCTTCCTGGATGTGTCAAGATGACCTTTACCTGTTTGATAAGAGAGAGAATTTGACCATCTGTGGATAAATTCTGCTAGAAAAGTCAGGACCAAACCGTGACGTGCGCAGATTAGGAGGTTCAAAACCTTATAATAACCTCTTCTAATTCTCCTTGGTTTTTTAATTAGATTCCTTAGTTATTTGTTACTTTAGTTCAGTTGCCCACGTTTCTTCACTCCTAGACAGATTACCGTAGTAAACAAACATTCTAGCCAACGGCTTAGACATATTAATATATTATTACATGCCTAGTCCAATAATTCAACATTTGCCATTAATGCTAAGTATCCAGAAAAGTGATGCAAATTGGAAATTTAATAGTATTACTTACAAATAGTGTTTTAAGTTTTTCTTATTTTTATTTTGTTAATTTTGTTACGAAGTCCACAATTTTAGAAATAAGTGTTCTAGAGTATTTTGATTCCTAGTTAGATTAGAGTTTGTTATTTGATTCCTAGTTGGATTAGGGTTACTTTGGCCCTACAAATATCATTGTAAGCCTAATGGTAGAATTAAGGAAAACGAGTTTATACACAAAATTGGTTGTTCAAGGAGAGAGTATCTCCGGCTCAATCGTTGTTTGTGATTATCTTCGTTTCACATCATTCTTAATCATATGCTTCGCTGCATCAAAAAGTAGCACAAAATTTACCCAGAAAACAACAATGAGTGGCTGAGATCCACTTCCTAGTGAATCTGAGCCACTCATTACTATTTTCTGGATAAATTCTGTACAAATTTTCTGGATACATAGCATTTTTTTTTTTTTTGAAACCGTGAAACACAACTAGTCAAAAGCTCATTTTTAGAGCAATACTTTTTTTTGTGGGCTCCACTTCAAGCCTTGTTTTGATGACTAGAGCCTTCCATTTTTACTACCAAGGATGCTATAGGTACAATAGAGGTTGACAACACAGATTTTAATTGTTCACTTGAGTAATCAATGGTGCGGATTTGACATACTGTTTGATTGGTAAGAATACTTAAAAGAGTATTTCAAATCGGGACCATCAAAAAACACTTTTGGACGACGAAAGATGTTGTTGTCCATTTTGTTGTCGCACTGTATTGTACCCTAGCATTTCCAACTATTTTACATTTTAGCCCAACCTGCTGACAAAAAAATCAACTCAATTTCATAATGGCAAATATTCAATCAAACTTTACCCGTTTATTGTAGAATCTCAGACGAATTTATTATTTGGATATCAGAGTTGATCTTTTGTTGGAATTCATAGAAATTCAAGCCGTACATAATGAACATTTCGTATAATTGAAGGGGAGCTAAAAGTGGGTCGTGTACAAAGTGGATAAAATGTACTTTTTTGGATGGATGCATTGGTAAAACCAGAAGTTGGGGGTGGCATCCAAAATTATCACTATATTCTATATTTCAAGTTGGGGATGGCATCCAAAACGATCATCATATTCTATATCAAAAAAAGAGTACCTGTCCTAAACTTAACCATAAATAATATCTTAAAAAATTAATATTTCTATAGGTTAATTATCCATCAGCATAGAATGACAATAGTTTAAAGTTCTATCAATATGAAACTAGACATTCTTTTAAATTTCAAAAATCAATTAAGATTGATCCTAAATCAAATTTCAAGAAATTTTCCTCAATTTTTTTTTGGTACACAAAATTTCACTTTCAATATATACAAGCTAAGATTACCAAACGAGTTTCTATATATAAAGCTTTTTGTAAAAGATTTTTTTTTAAAGATATTTTTAAAACCAAGGTTGGCACTTGGCACGTGCCACCGCCCCCCTCTATATAGATCTGCTCGTGGTCATGGGTGCACAAATTAAATTTCACTCAATATTTTTCCGTCTAGTCGGACTATGCGAACTTACCATTTGCGGTTACTAGCAATTTCACTTTGGTTCTTCCAGTAGTTCTAAAATTTCTCAAATGCAGCTCCTTAACTACTGCTTTTGTTTCAAGATTTTTCAAATATTCTTAAAGACAGTCTAATTACCTGGCAGAAAGTGTCACACTTCATTTCACGGTGCCATGTAATGTAATGTGCTGGTTGTGCAACGTGAGAAAATTTTGGGTGTCGGCTGGGTGCCACGTTGTGATATCCAGCGCGCATCTCTGCTAGGGCTGCACAAAAAAACCGGTGAACCGTGAATCCGGTCCGGACTGAACCGATCCGTGCGTTTTGGATTTTAACCGTGGATTAATGGTCTGGACATGGATTGAAAAAATAGTAAACCGTGACTTGCGGTCCGGACACGGATTTTGATGTCGAAACCGTGGATTAACCAATCCGGACCGTGAGATTTTTATTATATATACACAATAAACTTCCTATCAAGGATCCCGGACTGTGTTACAGTCCGGACCTCCACTTTTTGGGCCATATTTCGACGATCCGAACCATTAGATGTGTTTAGAAGGTGTTTTTTAAGGCCTTCGCGAGGATTTGGCAAAAAAAAATACCCGGAAGGGCTTGATCCAAGCAGTTTTTCATAAAAATGCATTTATAGCGTTTTTATAAAAAACTGCTTGGATCAAGCCCTTCTGGGTATTTGTTTTTGCCAAATCCTCGTGGAGGCTCTAAAAAACACCTTCTAAACACATCTAACAGTTCGGATCGTCGAAATTTGGCCCGGAAAGTGGAGGTCCGGACCGAGTCTGGACCGTAGAGGTTTGGATAGGAAGGAGACTCTCTCTCTCTCTCTCTATATATATATACACACACACACACACACACATAATTTGACACAAACTTCTACTACACAGACTAGGGGGTAAACTGTGATCTCTTTCAAAACTTGGATGTGTATTTTTATTGATGACCCATCAGTGTGAGATTCCAGTGAAGGCATCTTCTCTAATTAGCTACGGGAGCTCCTTACTTTGATTTCCTATGTTTCAAGTTGGTGTGTTAGTTTTCAAAATAGGAATTAGCTGTTACAAACTTCTGTGTTTGTGAACTTGTGGTATCCTTAGTATTTATAGAATTTGAATAATGTACTTTGGGATGCTTCTTGATTTATTTTTATGCCAGATTACGACTACCGTAAATAATAATGTCTTATATAACATGTAATCCATGGATAAAACCGAAACCGATCCGTGACTCGCGGATCGGATTGGAACCGAACCGTGAGACTTTTGGTCCGGACACGGATTGTATTTTCTAAAAACCGTGACTAGCGGATTAGGATTGGATTCATGCCAATCCGATCCGATCCGGACCGTGTACACCCCTAATCTCTGCCATCCAAAAGTGTTTTGGATGGTCCGAATTTTAGAGAGAGAAAGAGGAGAGAAAGAGAGAGAGAGAGAGAGAGAAAGAGGGAGGGAGAAATCTGGGCTATCGAAAATACTTTAAGACGTTCGAGATGCACGGACGGGTATCACGTGTGCGGTACTCTATTTGCACCCAAAATTTTCTCATGCAACGTCGGTTGCCAATCATCCATTCAAACAAAATCAGCATTTTAGGGTCTAGTGTAGTAAAATTTAAACTCTAAGAACCACAGTGGAAAATTTCATACTTTCCCGGGGTAGACTTTTAAACTATAGTTTTTGATCTTATCAACTCTTTCGTGCTACTAGATAACTTGCATCGACGGACACGCATTTTGGGAGTTTCTAACATATCAATTAAAAAAAAAGTACTTCTTCCGTTCTTATTTATTTGTCTCACATTTTCTCTCTTACCTTTTTTTAAATAAAAAAATTAAATGCTTCCTTATATCGTTTTTCAAATGTTTTCGCACCAAATTAAAATACACGATGAGTACTTTAATTTGGTGTAAAAAAATTTGAAAAATGATAAATAAAAACACTTCATTTTTTCATTTGAAAGGTGACACGACTTTTCGTAGAGGACAAACAAATAGAAATGGAGGGAGGGAGTAGTAGATAAAACAAAAAAAATAGTAAACCGTCGACAAACTTCATGGCCACGAGGAGTTCTAAACTTTCCTCAATTGTCTTTGGATATACTAAAATACAAGGAGTTAGATCTCATGAGATCTTTAATAGTAAAAAATTAGAATTGATTAGATATTTATTTGGAGATAAACAAATTTATCTTTAAAAACATATAATAATAGTAGATCAAAATTTATTTTGCTTAATAAAGACTAGAGGTGTCAAATGGACCTTGTCGGCCCGGCACAAAAAACTTCGGCATGGGCACGGTAAAAGTTGGGCGTGACATGGTCTAAGGGGGCACGGGCATGGGGAACGAAAATGGGTGGGCACGGCAATGGCACGGCACGGTAGTTGGCCTGGCATGACACGGTCTAAGCCAGGCACAACACGGGCACAGCACGGTAGTTGGCCTGACGTGGCATAGCATGACACGACACAACACGGAATTTATCAAGCACGGCATGGGCACGACATGGTCTTAGTCTAGCATGGCACGGGCACGGCATGGTCTTAGTCTAGTACGGCGCAGGCATGACACAAAAGTGTGAATGGCACGGCACGGGCACAGGCATGGGCATGACACAGAAGTGTAAAGGGCACGACACGGAAGCGTAAAGGGCACGGCATGGTATAATAACGAAAATAATGAGGAAAAATAAATTTTATTTTATTTCAAAAAATGAGGAAAATCAAAAATGAATTTTAGAATAATAAAAGTGAAATTTTTTATTTTTGAATTGATAGGTGAAAAATAATTTTTAATAATTGCGCAATATATCACGGAGAGAGAGAGAGAGAGAGAGAGAGAGAGAGAGAGAGAGAGAGAGAGAGAGTTGAATTTTGAGTAATTTTTTATTACATAAAGGTACTTAAGAAAAATAAATAAATACATAATCAATTAAAAAATACATTTTTATTAAATAAATGAAGTTGCCAAATGCCATAATAATGAAAAAAAAGATGGAAATTAAAAATGAATTTTTTAATAATAATTAGCATTTAATAAATGGACTTGCCATAATAAGAAGAAAAAAATGAGGAAAAATAAAAACAAATTATTTTGAATAATAATTATAATTTAATAAATTGACTTTCCAAATAAGGAGGGGGAAGAGTGAAAAAAAAATATTTTTTTGAATAAATTTTAAATATATAAATGGAATTCAAATAAATAAATAAATATATAATAAATAAAAATATATTTTTATTAAAAAAATTAGGTTATCAAATGCCATAATAAGGAAAAAAATGAGGGAAATTAAAATTGAATTTTTGATTAAAATAAATGAAAAAACTTAGGGGTGAAATAAAAATTAAATTTTGATAATGAAAATATAAATTTTGAAAACCATTTTTATAAAATAAAATAAATTTTATTTGAAAATGAGGAAAAAATGAAAAATATTTTTTTTAATAATTAAAATGCATTTTTTGAGGGGACAAAATTTGATAGGTCATTAAGTCCAAATTGATTTTTTTTAAGGGCCATTTAGCCAAAAATCTAAAACATTTGACATTTTTAAAGGAAAGGACAAATAACTTTTGCAATCGAACATAAAAACAAAAATCATTTAATGTTTTTAAAAGGAAGGATAAAGAACTTTTGCAATCGAACATTAAGACAAAAAAAAATTAGTTAGGTGTTACTAATTTTTGAAAATTTTAAATTTGAATATAAAATTCAAAAAAATCTTCACCGTACCTCCGACCGACTACCACCCCACCTTTGGCAACCACTTCCGGAGACCAAGAAAATTAGTGAGAAGTCACTATTTTTTTAAAATTGTAATTTCGAATGTAAAATTTAAAAAAATGTCCATCCCACCACCGGTCGACAACCACCCCAACTCTAGCCGACCAGTTCCGGTAATCAAAAAAATTAGTGAGATGTCACTAATTTGTAAAAATTTTAATTTCGAACATAAAATTTAAAAAAATCACCACCCCACCTCCGGCCGACCACCACCCTACTTTTGGCCGTTCACTTCCAACGACCAAAAAATTAGTGAGATGTCGCTAATTTTTAAAAGTTCTAATTTCGTACACAAATTCAATATAAAAAAAAAGTCAACTCTTACCTCCGCTAACCATCACCCCACCTTTGGCTGATCAATTCTGGTGACTCAAAAAATTAGTAAGATTTCACTAATTTTTAAAATCTCTAATTTTATACAGAAAATTCAAAAAAATCAACTCCTGCCTCTTGGCTAACCACCACCCCACCCACGGCCGACCACTTCCGGCGACCCAAATAATTAGTGACATTTCACTAATTTTAAAAGTTCTAATTTTGTATACCAAATTTAAAAAAAACAACTCCTACCTCCCACCGACCATTACCCCACCTCCGACCAATCAATTCCGGCGGTCCAAAAAATTAGTAAGATTTCACTAATTTTTAAAAGTTCTAATTTTGTGCTGAAAATTCAAAAAAAAACCAACTCCAACCTTCGACTACTAGCACCCCACCTTCATCCGAACACTTCCACGCGATAAAAAATGTCACTAATTTTTAAACTTTTAAATTTCATACAGAATTTTTTTTTTAAAAAGACCCACCTCATCAACCTATTCCTTAAAATTAAAGCTATCAAACCAAAGTCAGATAATTGGAAGCCTCATTGGTCACTGACACCTAAGATCTAAGCAATTTACATATTTTTTTTATGCTATCAATATTTTTTTCTTCAGCAAAAACTATAATATTATTGCATTGGTATATTTTGGTGTCATTTTGGCATGCTTTTAATGTATGATGATCATTCATTTTTAACTCACCTTATTTTTCAATTCAGATTCGACGTTATGCATGACGAAGCAAAATTTTTAAAATTCGTGCTAACAGAAATTAGTAATGTGCCATTTTTTTGGAAAAGTAACAATAACGAATAAGACTTTTAAATTTTCCGACAATGAAATACACGAAAACAAGACTTTTACAGCCACATATAATCGTTAGCCTCAAGAAATACCGGATACGAAGAGTTTTAGATGTATTTGAATCCATAAGGGTTGTTTATGTCAAAAATAAAAAGAGAGTGTGTGTTTTGTCCTTTTGTTAAATGAATAATATAAACCATGTCTTGATGTTTGATTGCAAAACCTTGTTCTTCCCTTTAATAAAGGTAAAATATAGTGCATTTATGACTAATTTTTCCTTTTTTTAATTACATAATAATTAAATATATTAATCTATATAAAATTTTGATTATATTATTTGCTAGCCACATGAGTGCAACAATATTATGACGATCCACACTGTTCACTTTGTTTGTCTTGCTATTTTAATCACCCTTGCAAAATTTGAAGTCCATCGGGTATTGAAAGCCTTTTCATCGGGGACGTTCATTTATTATCAACTGACAATTTGTCTCCTTCAATCAAGTACGTAGCAATGGTTGAATCAATTCATTTTTTTCATGGATGATATAATCATTCCCACTAACAATCTAGACAGTTCTGATTCGAAAATAACTGCTCCAATGGCCGTCGAGTCATGCATTATAGGACATTATTGCTCGTAAATAAACCGAATGTGATCTGATCAAGTAGTTGCCGACATTTGATCGCCACCATTTTTCGGGAGAAATGATAGAATCGATAAGATATGAAATCGTAACGGTTTAGATCAAACATTCGAGAAATCGAGTTTGCACCTGCCTTTTAATCATATACATCGAACTAACTTGGTTATGAACTAAGCTATTGTGCTATAGGATAATGTATGCTAGACAAGCAATGTCAACATAATTATGACGATTAAAACCGTTCACATTGTTTGTATTTCTGTTTCAATCATTCTCGCCAAATTTGAAATCTATCGGGTATTCAAAGCCTTTTCATCGGGGACGTTCATTTATTGTAAACCAAATATTTTTTTGATTCGATCAGGTACCAAGTGATGATTAATTTACTTGATTTTTTGCACAAAGGATATAATCACTCCCATGCAAAACGTAGACGGTTCCGATTCGAAGAAAAATACTCTGACAACCCTTTTGTAGTACAATTTTATGGCAATTTTTACCATTGGGTGCATAGATGGGACATGTGACATATGCACTGGATCCTATACTTAGTATAAATATGATGTTATAGGGCATAAGCTGCATAACCCTAAATCGGCTCTCTCTCATCTGACGCTATCTCTTTCTCTTCTTCCACACTCACCAGTCACCGCCACTGATCTCTCTCTCTCTCTCTCTCTCTCTCTCTCTCTCTCTCTCTCTCTCTCTCTCTCTCTCTCTCTCTCTCCGGAAACATCTAAACTCACTGGAAACGGCTATTTGTATCTCATCTCTACCACAGTACCATGCCACCACAAATGACTCTCTCTTCTCTACCTCTAACCACTACGGTACCACCAGTCATCAGACTAATCACCACTTGAACCCCCACACCACCACCTTTAGAAAACTCTAGATTTCTCACCCACCTCTACCACCACCGCACCACCACCACCAGAAACCACCACCACACCACCAACACCACCACAGAAAATCCTAGATCTATTTCCTTAAAACCCTAACCACCAGTCCACCACTCACGGCCTCACCCCAACCAGAAAACCACCACACCACCACCACCAGAAAACCCTAACCACCAAGATCTAATTTTGTGAAACCCTAAACCTAGCCACTGTTGCCTCTGCCACCACAAACATGATTTGTGTGTGTGTGTGTGTTTAGTTTGTGTTTAATTTGTTTGTGATTCTGTTGTTTACTCTATTTGTGATTTTGTGTGTACTATGTTTTTGATTCTGTGTGTGATTTTGTTTGTGAATCTGTTTGTGATTCTATGTGTACTCTGTTTGTGAAGCTGTGTTTACTCTGTTTGTGTTTGTGATTTTGTGTTTTTGTGTTTACTGTTGTGTTTATTATGGCACAAATTCACATAGACTTTACAGATGACCCTAATTCGGACTCTAATAAGTCACAAGATCCACAACCACAAATTCCACCACGTGGACTTGGTTCTGTAGGTGAAGCCGCTTCAAACAGTGTTGGCCTTAATTCAAGTTTGACATCTACATAACGTACTACTGTGAAAGGGGTCGCACTTCATGGGTATAGAATCATGCCAAAATTAAGGAACATTACATAAACAAAGAAGGGGTTGACATAGGAATGAGAGGTGTGTGTAATTATTGTTTCAATCATTATTCTTGCAATAATAATGGGGGCATGGGGCATATTGAGAGGCATCTTAGGAAGAAACATAAAGAGGATATTGGCATAGTTGATGGTGATAGTAGTGTAACTAGTATTTGTAATTTTGTATACACAAAACCTAAAATGGGACATGGACTGGCCCTTTATGTAGTTGCAGTAGAGTAGCCATTCACTTTGGTGATGATATTAGATTTGGACATTTCATGCAAACTAGTGTAAATCCTGCTTTTTCTAAAGTTTCTAGAAATACTACTGGAGCTGATTGTTTGAAAGCTTTTATTGAAGTCCAGAAAAATTTGATTACTGAAATTGGTCAACTTGGTAGTACAATCTCTTTTACTTCTAATTTGTGGAGTGGTACCAATAATCTTGGATATATTGCTGTGACTGCTCATTATATAGATGTTAGTTGGATTTTACATAAAAAAATCATTGTTTTTTAATGGAGTATCCTTATAATGCTGATCACATTTTTCAGTGTATAAATGGTGTTTTTAAGGAGTTTGATATTGTTGATAAAGTTTTTAGTATTACATTTGATAACCATACTGCTAATACTGCTACTATTGATTTATTCCAACAAAATTTGTCTACTCCTCATGCTAGTACATTTTTTCACATGCGATGTGTATGCCATATCATTAATTTAGTTGTGCAAGATGGTTTGAAACATATAGGAGTACATATTGATAAAATCAGAGATGCAATTCTTTTTATATCTACTTTTCAACCTAGGACCCAAGAATTTGAAGGGTTATGTGCTAGTTTCAATGTGAAACCAAGGAAAATAAAAACTGATGTGAAAACTCGTTGGAATTCGACATATCTTATGTTAAAATCTGGTGTGAAACATGTTGATGTTATTACTTCTTATGTGAATGCCAAGTATGATGATTCTTCTTTAACTCAAGCTGATAGGAACATTGCATTCGAGTATATGAAGTTTTTAAAGATTTCTTATGTGGCTACTTGTGTTTGTTTTGGTTCTTATTATCCTACTTCTTGTCTTGTGCTCAATAACTTGTATAATATCAATTTTAATTTTTTTCAATATAGATATAAAGCAAATTTTGTAGATGCAATTTTAGATATGGAAACAAAATTTAAAAAATATTTTGAGGACATGCCTAAAATATTTATTTTAGCTGCAGTAATGGACCCAAGGATTAAGATAGAAGGTTTTGTCTTGCTTTTAGATGGGATTGCTAGTAATTTAGATATTACATTACCTTCTACTTCTACTTCTGATGTGACATTAATTGTGAGATCTATATATGCTTCATATGAGTCTAAATTTGCATCTTTTAAAACTAATGTTGCTCCTTCACCATCTCCTACAACTAGCAATGACCCATCTTGGTCTCTGCTTTCAAGTAGAGGAAGAAATGTAGTTTCACGCACCGAACTTTCTATGTATTTAGATTTGGATTGTCTTACAACTCTAGACACCCCAAATAATTTGGATATCTTAGCTTGGTGGAAAAAAAATGAAAGGTCATTTTCTATTCTTTCAATCATGGCACGTGATGTACTAACACCTCTTGTCTCTTCTATTGCTTTTGGATTTGTTTTTAGTGCAGGTAATAGAGTATTGGATGAGAGGAGAAGCCGATCAGGTGCAGACATTTTGAATTGTCTGATATGCTTGAAAGATTGAGAGGAGGCACGTCTTGGAATTAAGAAGTGCGAGGCTAAAGATGAGTTTAGAGATTATTATGAGAACTCTGATATAGATAGTCCTTAGGGACTGTTTATATCTAACTTCTTAAAAGATTTTGAGGATGCTAATACTGTTGCAACTTAATGTTGCATTCTAGGTGCTATCTTACTCTTGCTATGTAACCAAATGCCCAGAAAACTGTAACCAAGTGGTGTGTGTAAAGTTGTTCGTGTGCAAGTGCAGGTGTGTAACTTATGATGGCCTTTATGGTAACATAAAAGTTGTATACTTGCATTTTGCTATTCTTTATGGGGTATGATGATGAAAACAAACTAAGTTATTAGGTGGCAACTTATGAAGGTCTTTAGGGAAATTTAACGTTGCATTCATGTGTTATTCTATATAGATCTGAGCCCAATTGTTCTATCTTATCATTGTGACATGTTCTATCCTTGTATAATCTGTCTATTGCAAGATGTGATTGCAGTTTTCTGGGCATTTAGTCACTGGTTTGTGGATATGTGTGTGTGTGTGTGTGGCCATGGTTGGTGACTGGTGGTGTAGTGATGTTTTGTGTGAGTGTGCAACTTAGGGGCAATAATGATTTGAGCCTAACTTAGTGGCAACGATGATTATTTATGTTCTGGGGACTGTGTTACAATTTTTGCCCCTATTTTATACTGTGTTACTGCTGGTATGTAGATTTTGGGTAATGATGAGAAGCTGCTAGTGTATTATACTGTGTTGATGTTGCTATTTGGTTGTTACACCTGTTAGTATAACATATTTTCTCTGGTATATATTTTTGGGCAGTGATGCTTGCCTGAGCCAAATCATGGGGATACGTTAGTGTATCTTAGCTCTGTTTGTGTTTGTGTATCTGTGCTCTATTTGTGAATCTGGGTAGGTGTTTGTGAATCTGAGCTTCATAGAAATATGGGCAATGATGAAAACCTAACCCTATTTATGTCTCTCTCTCTCTCTCTCTCTCTCTCTCTCTCTCTTTCTCTCCATTCCTCTCACTGTGTGAAATTATATTTCTTGATTGAATGGAAGTACACGAATGGATCTTCTTCTTGTCAAAACTATATACATGAGGTCTTTGATTTGGCTCAAAAGTGGAAATAATGCATAAAGGAGTCCTAAATAATGATAATCCCGGGTTTAGAAAGAGCTTCTTTAATTCTAGTACGCCTCAATTCATGCTAAGTTGTTCATTGATCTGCTAGTGTGAGCAGCTTGATAGTTGTTGTATTTGTTGCTGCAGCTGCCAGATATAATTGAATGTGCATGCTCATCCCAAGAGCCTGAATGTGTATGCTCATCCTAAGCAGTTTTTTCATTCAATGCTAGAATTGATGTAGCGGATCTAGGTGTCAATATATTATCTGAAAGAAATAGTAGAATGACTCCTTATAACTGAACACTATGTAAACATATTTGTAAACTAAAGTATGTTGCTATGTTTAACAAACTTGGTTTATGAGCACTAAATAGGTTTAAAATTGAGGGGGAAAAGCACGGAATGAAAATACCCATTAATGGGTTGTTTAAGAGGGTAGATTGTCTCTGGGTTGTCCTGTATTTTGGTTTATCTAGCTTGTCTCTGGTCTTGTGTGATGTTTGTTCTTAGTTTAACTATGTGTCTTTGTGTATCTTTCTTTTTGGGTTCTTGTTTGTTTGGTCCATAGTGCTCTTTTACTGTGAATTTCACCTCCATTCAAGGGAGATAATGCTTACTACTACTGCTGTTATTCGTGACTAAAAGTTATGATGATTTCAATTGGGGGAATAGTTAAGCAGCAAGTTCTGAGAATTTTTTCTGTGATTACTTTTTCTTTCATGGGGGTCAATGGTTGGCAAGCCATTCATTCATTTGAATTCCCATTGGGGGAATAGTTATGCATCAAGCTTTGAGAAACATAGATTCAATTCAGAGGAGGCCTATTTTGACACTTATATGCCCTGTGAAATTCGCTCATTAATGAATTTCGGTGTTTGTGCTTCAATTATACCATTTCCAGACCATAACTAAGGAAGTTTACCAAGCTGGTGGTAGGGACTTTTTCCTTGTATAGTGTAGACACCCCAATTTTAAACCCTGGATACGCTCGAGCATTCCTAATGATGAGAACGAACCAATCATAACTGCCCGAAACTTGTGAAGATAGCTTGAATGTGTTCAAAATCAACCAAACACCTCCAAATAACCCAATAAAAACCAAGCCCTGTTAAACCAAGCCAAACCAGCAACTTGCCACCAAGAGCATTGAGCGCTCAATCTTGAGACCTTGAGCGCTTAATCCACGAGAGGCACCTTGAGCGCTCAAGCCCACGGCTTTGAGCGCTCAAGCCCACGGCTTTGAGCGCTCAACTCTGAACCAGTCAGGAATCTGCAGAGTATCTAATCATGAGATCTCATGCAGGGGGGGAGTGTCTAACCACTTCCATACGTATTGTTCACGTATAATACACCCTACATGGCTATTTTCTACACCTAAAACTACACCTAGAATACAAACCCACTCTCTCTCTCTCTTCTCTTTTTCCCTCCACTCACTCTATATAAATAGCCCACTACCCCTTAGTTTGAGGGTCACCATTTTCATACCCCAGTGCACTACACTCCCAGTAATCGTCCTCCCCCTCTCTCTCTCTCTACAAAACCACTTTCTCATCAAAACCACTTACCAAAAACCATCTGCTAAACCCAAAATTCAACTGATTACATCAATTAGCTTCATAATCCTAGTGATCCATCCATAAAATTGGTCAGAAATACCCACAATTGCTCATCCTTCAACCCGCAACCAAGTTCAAGCCTTCAATCAAGTGTAAAAGGAAGTTTAACAAGTGATTTTCACTGTTTTGGTTCATCTGAGGGTGACTAGTGAGTTCAATTAAGTTCTTTATACTTTAATTGAACTCACAAAGGTCAGAAAGTTGTTCAAAGACATTATCAAAATCTGCAGGTGAAATTGGGGTTGAGCGCTCAAGCCTATAGCCTTGAGCGCTCAAGCTCAATCCTGTACAGTTTTCTGTTCTATCAAGTTTCAAGCTTGCGATTGGTTTTGATTCTCTTTTAATAGTTAGTTGTGGTCTTTTGGTTCTCAGAAAGTTCATATTTTTACTTCAAAATCATTTGCATGAGTTAAAATTAGATATTTTATGACAATTAAATTCAAAAGTCTCTAAAAATCTTGTGTACGGGTATAAAACAGTGTCTTTGGTACCTCTTTCACCCTCATATTATGCATTTATGATCCTGAGAATTTTCCAGAACCCTTTTTATTGATGAAAACTAGAAGATCACTTAATGGATTGAGCGCTCAAAGTCACCCATTTGAGCGCTCAAGCTGTTCTTGAGCAGATTGTTGGTTCTTGGATATTTTAATGATGGATCATGGTTTGAGTGTGTGTGTGGTTTTATTGTTGTGATTCTGATCTAGATTCCTTCTTTTTGAGTATTTTCTTTGTTAAAATATCGTAATTTTTCCTCTCTTATCATTATTTATGAGATCAATCTATTCATTTTAAATGCGATTTTCCATGAGAAACACTCTGTTGATGTTTGATCTTACAAATAATGACTAAAGAAGTGGTGGAAAAGCTAAAAATCATAGAAGCTAGAAATGGCATTGAGCGCTCAAGTCATGACCTTTGAGCGCTCAAGTCAATTCTGAGAGGTTAAGCGCTCAGGGTATCACTGTTGAGCGCTCAACCCCTATGTTGGAATCCAGATTGTAAACTAGTTTATTAAGCTTCAAACCAGTGATTCTTTGAATTATTTGCCCAATTTTTGTTGTTGTTCATCTATTGTATATATTTGTTGTAATAATTCTTTATTGTTATCATCCCCATGTAAATCACGCGCACAAGTATCCACATTAAATTGGCATGTTTGTATTTTCTTATGGTTAATGTGATTCCCATCCCCAATTCCCCATTTTTGTGATTAAATTGAACTTCAAAACATTTTCAAAATCCCATGAAATATTAAGTAGAGACCGGTTCACGGACCGGGCGAGAGGGGTGCCGTAAAACCCTTCCCCTCTCGTAACCAAACCCCCGAATCCGAGAAAATTCTGGTTTCGTATTGATCAGTAAAATCTTTTCATTTGGCAAACGAGTCATTTTCTTTATCGGTTTCTCGGATTCGGACCTCAAATCTGGGTGACGACTCTAACAAATCACAATATTTTTCGTGCGCGACATGGCACAATCTCGGTGGGCCGTCCACATATAGGTTTGGATATATTATCTCCTAAATAGCACACCGAATGTAATGGACGAGTTAAAGAAAAACCAAGTAGAATAGAATTTTCTATATTGACTGTTATTTTTTACTATTTTGAATAATGACATATGACTTATACTTTTTTCTTGAACTTCTATCTAGAGTCAGAATCCCAGCTATTAACGAAGGATCACCATCTGCACCAATTTTTCCTCCCTTGGTAAGCATGTTAATGTTGTCTTGGGCTTTCAAAAAGATAGCATAATTTTAGATTCTTGCATCTGAATGCTGAATGTGATGAATCTTGCTTTCAGTTTTCGATGTGTTAAGGCACATTCTTTGAGATGATACTACTGAAATCTACTAGTGAAATATTGAAATTTTGCTATTGAAATGTGTTGAAACTCTGAATTAGAGAGGTGGAAGTACAAAATCAATTGCATGCCGTGTCGTATCTGAAACTTCACTACTAGGTGCGGAAATTGCTCTGTTTAGTGCTAAAATTGAATGGTTTCATGCTGAATTTGTGCAATTGGAAGCTAAAACTCCATTTTTGAGTGCTAAAACTGGAACGTGGTTGCTGAAAGTATGTGATTAGGTGCAAAACATTGTCTTTAGTTATTGAAAATGACATTTTAAAGCTGAAAATCACTTCCGTGAGTGCTGAAATTGTGTAGTTTAGTGCTTAAAACTATGAATAGCTGCAAGAAATGTGTTTTTAGAGCTGAAATTACATTCTTAGATGCTGAAACTGCATTAGTAGATGCAGAAACTGTGTTTTAGTTGTAGATGCATTCTTACATGCTGAAAATACATTGGTAAATGCATTTTTAGATGCTAAAATTATGAGAAAAGAATGTTCAATACTTTGATTAGTATGTATGGTACAACTTTCAAAGTGTCAGGATTTGAGCTTCGAAACGTGGTATATTTAATACCTGAAATCATATGTTGCCATATTGGTACCTGGCAACATAGATCTGACTTTTTAACTTTCTAACTTGTTTGATGCATAAGGTTTTATCACTGTTGCTAGTTACAGCATGGAAAATTAGTCATGAGCTTGTTGCTATTGCAAATCATGTTGACAAAAAGAAGCTAGTCAAGGCAGGGTGGTCTTAACTGGCCTGGGTTCAATCATTTGCTGCTGTTTAAACTTTGTTTCAACTTCAGGCAATGACACACTTTTTCAAAAATTAATTAGTTTCTCAAGTTCTTTTTTTCTGTGAAATAAAGTTTTGACAATTACTAAGTTAGCCACTGTATTACCACTCATGTTGGATGATTAATGATGTTGGGAAAACTAGAGTTTTCAAATGAATGATATAGGTGAAGTTGATAATTGACTGGGGTAAACTGGGTCCAATCAATTGAACCATATGTTTTCTAACTATAAGGTGAAGTCTTGATTTTGGGAGTTGGAAATGAACAAGTCGGCCCCAAGGTATAAACACTTCATTTGGTCGAAGACTAATATTCCAAATCTTATTTTGCAAAACTTCAAAATTTCAATTTCCAGCGGATTACCCTTCTATTTGTTTTGAAGTCAAGTAGATTTCAGTTTCAAGTGATGATCAACTGGTCAGGGGATATAATTCTCAATTTCTACCATTTTGCTAGAAAAGCTGTGTTTATTCAGCTTTTGCTACCGAAGTTTTGTGTCAATAAGTATTATGCTTTCCTTTTTTGATGAAAAGATGTACCCTGTTCCTCGTGAGAAAGAAACATATTTGTGTAGTATATTTGAAGCATTTGCTCGACATTTATTCTCATAGTGGAATTACGTCAGTGGTGTGACTGGTGCATATATAGTTGTTGCAATTTTTTCAAGTTATCAGCAAACTAAGGATGTTCATTATAGTGCAACCATACTATTTCCGCTAATTTTTCAATACTTCTGCTCAATTTTTAATAGCTATAGTTTTTAATTTTTGATCATTGGTGAACTGATTGCTTCCATGGTTTTAGATCTGTAGTTAATTGCACGGTGTTGGTTTTATCTACCATATGTTCTCTCCAGCATTTGCTATAATACCACTCCCATACAGTAAATGAACTTCTCTCCAGCATCAATGGGCAAACAATACGTGCAAGTTGCCACGCATATAGCCTTCAAATTATGGGTTAGTTGTAATTATTTAAAAAATATTGACATTCCAAGTTATAGGTTAATTTTAATAATTTATATAAAACAAATATTAAACCATTCCAAATTACGGGTTAGTTTTTATAATTTTTTTGAAATAAACAAATAGCTATTCAAATGTAAATAATTAAAAAAAACCTTTTTTTAAAAATAAAATTATTGAAAAAATTAAATTTTCAATGAAATAAACTATTATAGCTTGAAATTGTCCAAAATTAATTAAATAGATTAGGTTTTGCAATTATATAATTAATATAATGCATAATCAAGTTTGGGACACCACAAGTGCAAAAGAGTCATTTCACATTTTTTCCCATCATTTACCCCCATCATTTCACATTGGGGTGGACATGATAAATAAATATCAATGTGCTGATATGACACGATTAAGTAAACAGGTCGGCACAACACGATTAAGTAAATGGGCATGACACGGCACGACATGTCTCAAACGATTAAGTGGGCCAGCACGATATGACACGACACGATTAAGTAAGAGGGTCGGCACGACCCGACACGATTTTAAAAAACGGCACGGCACGGCACGATTAAGCTAATGAGCACGACACGGCATGACACGAATTAGACGATTAAGCGGGTCGGCACAGCACAACATGACACGATTAAGTTAGTCGGCCGGCACGGCATGACATGATTAAGTAAATGGGTAGGCACGGCACGAATGAAGTAAAATTGCATGGCACGACACGACCAAAAATGAGCACGACACGATTAGGCACGGCATGGCATGACACTATTTAGTAAATGGGCACTGGCACGGTTGGCACGAAAGAAAACCGGCACGGCACAGCACGACGAGCTCGTTTGACACCTCTAATAAAGACTTGTCTTGAAAACATAACAAAAGATATCAGCTCAACATTAGCTTTAATGTAGTTGATGTTTTTGAAAAAGTATTAAAAATGAACAATATCGATCATTAAAGTCGACTTGAGAACAAGCCCACCAAAGAAGAGGAACTTGAAATGATCCTAGTCTATATTTTACTATTAAGGGGAGATCAACGGTCTTGTTAGGTCTATTTGTGAGTTCTTCTCGGTTTCACTTTAATGAACTAAACTATGTTGACTAGATATCTATAGTGATGGAATTATGAAACATACATGTATTTATGTAAACTAAAATATATAATAACTATATATTTTAGAACTTATTTATGTCAACATATGTATGTTGCAATCGTGTCTTGTTGAGATCGGATGAACATGTTTTGTTGACATGAATAGTATTTTCGACAAGTTATAAATTTAAATTGGTTGGATATTCTAAACTTGTGATGGAAAGAATCAACAAATAGGACTAGCCAACAAAACCTAGCTTCCAATCTCTTTTACGAACAGGAGAGGATATCATATAACAAATTAAAGGATATTCCATTCTTGGATGACGCCTATATTTTCTTCACACATCTTTCTTCTCACTAAAACAATGAGATTCATGTGAAACCATCGGGCAATAAAGCTAAGTTTTGCTGCCAACTTCACATTATCCTTGCCTTGAATAATGATCACAATCTTATAGCTACTGAAAAATCAAATTTTCTTCAAAAGCCTAAGTAGAAATCATTTTCAAGTCAAAACTAATTGATGGCATGTCAATTAACATTTGAAATTATACTAGCATTGTCCAGATACAGGCCCCTTAATTTGAAGCTCATGAATTCATATTTCTTGTCAGCCATCAAAATATAGAGGAAGGCTTATCTTTAAAGGTCGTCCCAAAGAAACAAAGGACTCTGTGAATAGAAAGTGACTAATGATCACGCAAGTTTGAACCTACACTGTTGTGCGGAAAGCCACCCAAGACTCAACCACACCCAATACAATTGATGATATTGAATATTGATTTGAAGAACAAATAACTAATTGAGAAGTAAACCCAATTAACCAAACCAAACGTGAGAGAATGAGAGAGAAAACAAACAAGAAAAGAGAGACACACACGGATTTACGTGGTTCGGCCTTACTTTGGGATGTAAGCCTAGTCCATGGGTAGTCGATCAATGGCTTCACTAACAAAATGAATGCTTAAAAGAGCTACAAAGAAGAAATCTGCAGAAAATCTTCTACCCAAACTCACTAAAAGTCAAAACAAAGGCAACTCTCTAAAACCCTAACCCAATGCCCTAATATTTGCTATCACACCAATAAAAGAGGCATAATACATGTATTTATACTAGACAAATGAGTTCCCAACAAGAAATAACCATATTGGGCTTTTAAGCCCCCAAAAAACCCTAAAAAAACCTTTCATAATCTTATTTCCTGTCGCCATGGTCCAGACCACCAAATTCCTGTCTGGACCATGGGATGCTGAGACATTTCTGGACCATTTTGACTTGGTAGTTCGGACCACCAAATTCCCTGTCCGGACCATGCGTGCAGAAACTTACCAAACTGCTCAAAATTACTTGGTCTGGACCAGAGAAGCCTTGGTCGGTCCATAGATGCTCCAAACAAGGAAATCGAGCCAAAAATCAACAAATCTCCTCCTTGGTGAGATATCCAAAACCAAGCACCAAGCGAAGCGAAAACCAAATTCAAATTGAATTGCAATGAACCAAACTCTCATCAAGCTCGAACCCAAAGGAGAGTCAAAAGAGGACAATCCAAAACTCAAAGGAAGCAACCAAGTCCTCAACAAATCCAAAACCAAACAGATTTACCAAACTGCATTTGATCCAAACAAGCATCGGAACGAACCCAACAAATTTCAGAAGCTTTGAGCAACCTTCAGAACCAAAAGACAAGTCGCGACAACTTCAAACTCCAAGTCCAGATAGCCAAACAAACCTAAGACAAAAAGAACCGAACGAACCGAACCAAACCAAACCAAGAGCCGGCCCAAGATGCAAACCAACCAAACCATCTTCAAGCCGCTCCAAACCGCGTCCTAATACGCGTACACCCTGAAGGGTGGTTAAACAAGTGCGAGGTGGATTGAGTCCGAATCTTTGAACTCAACTCCATAGACTAAAGTCTCCAAATCTGTAGTACTCAAAATCCAAAACCAATGTTCCAACTCCATGTTGAAACCCAGGTTAGTCTTCAAACGATCTATCTCCACCAACAGCAAATGCCCATAAGCAAAATCCATAGGATAGATCCAATAGCAGTGAGAACAAGAGACTAACAAACCAAATTGATACATACCTCCAAGAAAAACAACCAAATCAAAAGTAGACCCCCAAACAAAGTCAAGCTTCCCAAAGAAGTGGTCGACTGCCATGCTAAACTTGACTCCAAGTTGCCTCCCCAAAACACAATGCTCATCAAAACCAACCCCCAATTGCTTCCCCAAATCTTCATCTGAGCATTTGTGCACCAAAGCGATAGTATCCAAAATTGCTCCACCTAAAACTGTACTCCCCTCAAGAAAATACAATTTCTTGCACCTCACGCTCTCCATCACAACCAAATTGCCCATACAAACCTTTAGAGTCCCATTCTTCAAAATGATCACCAAACCATCAGAATCTAAAGTACCCAAAGAGATGAAGTTAAATTTCACATTTAGAACATACCGAACGTTTTCCAAAGTCCAAACAAGTCCATCATGCATAACCTACAAAGTCCAAAGTCTTGCAAGTATGGCCATTACCTACAAGAACATCACTGCCCTCAAGCAGCTTCAAGTCAGAAAACTAATCCCTATTGAGACACGTATGATGGCTACAACCAGAATCTAAAATCCACTGTGACTCCATCGAGTGGCTAACAAGCATGTGAGACACCAAAGAAATACCCAAATCATCATCTCTATCAGAGGAATAATTGGAATTGGTGTCCCTATTTTTCAAAATTAATCCCTCTTCTAATGACCCTTGTTGTGACAGCAGACACACTCATCTATTGCGACGCCCATTGGTTTCGCAAAAGGGGAAACTTTACTCGATTGGGGTGAAAGATTTTTCCCCATAGCCAGAGCCTGATCAGATGTGTCCTGATGGGTCTGCTTATCTCTAATACGATACTCATTATTAGTCAAAGCATTACACACATCCTCATACTGAATTTCTTCCTTACCATATAACAAAGTAGTGGATAAGTGATCATACGTAGAAGGAAGAGAATTCAACAAAAGCAAAGCCTTATCCTCATCAAGGATAGAGGCATCCAAATTCCGAAGATCAGCAAGTATTTTACTAAAATCATTCAAGTACTCTCTGAAAGAACTACCTGCACGGTATTGGAAACGAAAAAGCTTTTTCTTTTTGTAGAGCCGATTCTCCACGCTCTTGGTCATGAACTTATCCTCGAGCTTTTTCCAAAGATCCTTCGCTTTCATCTCCCGCATAACAAAGTAATTCTGATCTTTTGTGAGACACAACCTGATAAAACCGCATGTCTGGCGGTTGATCCGATCCCATTCCTATTCATCACAATTATCAGGCTTATCTCCCAAGGCAAAATCTAACTCATGTTGGATCAAGACATCCATAACCTCACATTGCCACATGTCGAAATTACTTTTTCCATCAAACTTCTCAACATCAAACTTGGCACCAGAAATAATTGGCCGCGAAGCCCCCGGCTGAAAACTTGAAGCAGATTTGGAGGATGAAACACCATCCTTCGAATCTTTACTGTCCTTCAAACTTTTACCAGAATCTTCAGACATCTTCGAAAATATTCAATAACTACCAAACCGAAAATTCAAATAACCAAGCGGAACAAAACGAAGCCTAGGTCGAAACCTACGCTTTGATACCAATTTGTTGTGCGGAAAGACACCCCAAGACTCAACCACACCCAATACAATTGATGGTATTGAATATTGATTCAAAGAACAAATAACTAATTGAGAAGTAAACCCAATTAACCAAACCAAACGTGAGAGAAGGAGAGAGAAAAACAAACTAGAAAAGAGAGAGACACAGATTTACGTGGTTCGGCCTTACTTTGGGATGTAAGCCTAGTCCACGGGCAGTCGATCAATGGTTTCACTAACAAAACGAATGCTCAAAAGAGCTGCAAAGAAGAAATCTGTAGAAAATCTTCTATCCAAACTCACCAAAAGCCAAAACAAAGACAACTCTCTCAAAACCCTAACCCAATGCCCTAATATTTGCTCTCACACCAATAAAAGAGGCATAATACATGTATTTATACTAAACAAATGTGTTCCCAACAAAAAATAACCATATTGGGCTTTTAAGCCCCCAAAAAACCCTAAAAAAAACCTTCGATAATCTTATTTCTCGTTGCCATGGTCCGGACCACCAAATCCCCGTCTGGACCATGGAATGCTGAGACATTTCTAGACAATTCTGACTTTGTAGTCCGGACCATAAAATTCCCCGTCCGGACCACCAAAACCTTGGTCCGGACCACGCGTGCAGAAACTTTCCAAATTGCTCAGAATTGCTTGGTCTGGATCAGAGAAACTTTGGTCCGGTCCATATATGCTCCGAACAAGGAAATCGAGCCAAAAACCAACATACACCACTTGGTATCTTTCAGTGGAAGCATTCCATTTGAAGTTTCTTTGAAAGCCCATTTCGAGACAATTTTCTAGGTATCGAGCATCTCCAACCAGAGCTACCAAATGTCAGGTGGAGCAAATAACGACAACTTTTGACAGCGCAAGACCTTCCAATCTAGTGGTCAGTACACTCGTGCCAAATTCGAAGCAGAAGGTATAAGTGCTCAGAAATGATAGCCAGAATTTACCCCCAATGGTAAAATCAAGGGCCCAGAATTTGGGCTATTGATTTTCAAATTTTGTAGTAGTACTCACCTATGCCAAATTATCTTTTGTTAAAAAAATGGTGACCGTTTGAATTTTAAAAAGTTATAAAACAATAGAATTTGACATTAGGATTGGAGAAAGGAGAGTTTGAACTTTGAAGTCAAACTGGAGATGCTAAAATGCCACATAAGCCTTCAAAATAATTTTGCAGCTCCAATTTGAAGCAATGGGTTGGAGATGCTTTCCATTATATAGAAAAATAAATTTCAAAAATCTAGGTGAAGATATAGGAAATCATACAAGGAAATGGACATTAATTTAATTTTGAGTAAATTACTTTAAACCCCCATAACTATGACCCATTTTCGCTTAACCTCCTAAAGATTAAAACACAATACTTAACCACATTAAACGATACAAATCCTTTGTCGAAGATATTGACGTCAACGAAAAATCACATTAAACGATACAATTTATGCTTTCCATTATATCATGTTCTTTTCAACATAAAGTTCACCCATGACCACCCTAAAACCACTACATCGAAAACCCAATCTAGCTACCACACTCTAACGAATGCTATTTCAATCCCAAACACCTCATCATGTGATGATTTCTCTTTCCTGAACCATTTCGAAGAAAGTTTTCATGTATCCTACTATTCTTCTTTTGGTCGTAAAGAGAGCATTTTACCACTTGAGGTACCTTTGCTCTTATCCCGGTGAAGAGATCAAGTTACACCTTGAACGTTGCGTTGTTCTAATTGTAGCTTGATTATAAATAGGGATAAGACCAACACTAACTTGGTTAGTTTGAAAACTTAATTTGGCACGTGACAAGATACGTAGATAAAACGAGAAGGCTGTTCATGAGAGCGAGGATAAATTTTACTAATGTTTCTCTTCGAAGAGTCGGCCTTGTTTCAATTCCTGACTTAAGTCAACAACCAGCTTAATGTAGCTTTTTGAATTGATGTTTTGTAAGAAAATGATCTATCTTTTAAAACATAATAAATCAATTTTAAGAATAAGTCAAGAATCGGAACAAAGCCAGCTCTCTCATAATTTTCTAAATAGTTCTCTCAACAAATCTTTCATAATTTATCTTAATCTCTTTGCTATCTTGCAAATCTTCTTCTTTCTTAATTTTGTAATTCTTTCTCTCATAATCTTTTCTCCCCTAAAATCTCAAAACAAAATTTAAAATATCAAAATACTAAGCATGGTCACCCACGAACATGGTAAATATATTTATCATGAATCCAATGTTGAATTGTATAAGAATCATGAGTTGAATTTTATGCTACATTAATATGTCATTAATTTTATTCAATTAAACTCAAGTACACAATTTGTGAAATCTCCGCAAACATGGTAAAATAATTTACTGTAAATTTTGTGTTGAATTAACTCGTATCATATTACTACGTTATTATTTTTATTCAAATAAAACTGAGTACACATTTCATGAAAACTCTTATCGTGGTAACAAAACCCAACATGATAAAACTGTCTACCGCACATTTGCGTAAAGAACACGTAATTAGTAATGAAAATCCACACATGTCTGTGACAAAAAATCCAGTGGATCAGCAAGTGAAGCTGAATCGGTTATACAAGAACGAATATTAATAATTTCTCTCGTTTCTGCCTGCATGTCTACGGATTCAGAGTACATGGTCACATTTCTCCTTCTTCATTTCTCCACGTTTTGGATTGTGACCCACCCAATAATGACATTCTCTCTCTCTCTCTCTCTCTCTCTCTCTCTCTCTCCTTTTCCAACAGCAGCTCCTGATGTGTGTATAACTTACATGCGCGCCATTACTGTCAAAGACTCATAGTCGCTGGATATTCCTGCTGCGGTCATCAGTACTGTTTTCACACTACACATAAATGTGTAGCTAAATCAACTGAGCTTGTCGACAGTTGTCTACACTTCTCGTTAGTGACCTACACTTGGGTGCCGTATAAATGGTAATTAATAGTGGCGGAGTCAAAAATTTGATCCGAGAGAGAAGCCGGCTTGAGAAGAAATATCTTCATTAAAAATTATATACTACTCGTTATATCGTGTAGGTTTGGAATCCAATAATAGAATGAACTACATGGAATTATTTTGTTTTCCTGTTAGACAATTGCAAGGCCCACATATGCATGCTTACTTTAATGGTTAACTAAAAAACTATTTAAATTTTTGGAAATTTCTGTTCCACTTGTATATAAATAATAACCATCTTACATGTAATAATAGTAAAATATTGGAATGTGGGTGGGCCAGGCTCTATCAAGCCCTTACATACCTCCGCCATTAAGACCATAGTCGTTCAATTTGAAGTTCTCATCAAGAAAATCATCTTGTAATTTTTGAAAAGTTATTTGATTGGTAAGATACCAGTAATATCTCATCAAAGCATCAAACCACATTTGTGGTGAAGAAAATAAACAATTAGAATTTTGGTAATCTGTTTTTCTCATACAAAAATATAAGAAGTTTATTAGGTTGAAAGACAGTGTTGGGGGTGTTGATCCCTTTTTTTAATAGATGAGGATCATCGCTGTCTATGGTGATTAAGGTTGCTGGGTTTCAATTATTTGGGTGTTTTGGTCACTTTTTCAACCTTTGGTTGAATCCCCTCCATTCACCTTTGATGTACCCTTAAAGTTTCTCAATAAACCGTTGCGTTTTTCCAATATATATATATATATATATATATATATATATATATATATATATATATATATATATATAGAGAGAGAGAGAGAGAGAGAGAGAGAGAGAGAGAGAGAGAGTCCCGATCTAATCCGGGAATCTCGGATCTGGGACTCTACCTTCCCGATATTTTTTAGAAAATCTATGCCGTCCAATGTGTTCAAAAAGTGTTTTCAAGGGTCTCCGCGAGAAATCTTCAAAAAAAATTATTGGGAAGGGCTTGTTCCGAGCAATTTTTTACAAAATTGTAAATATATAGTTTTTGCGAACATCTTTTGAACAGTTCGGATTTCCCAAAAACAATTTTTAAAAGCATCAAAACACTAAAAAACCTCTAATCCGGGATCCCGGATTGGATAATTGTCGTATATATATACACCACACTTCCTATCAAAGATCCCGGATTTAAAAAAAATCCACACTTCATTGACCCCGATCGAATTTCGATGATCCGAACCGTCCAAAATGTTTAAAAAGTGTTTTTCAAGCCCCGTGAGAAATCTGCAAAAAACAAATACCAGGTAGGGCTTGATCCGAGAAGTTTTTCACAAAAATGCTATATGTACACATTGGGCCGGTTTGGATCATGAAATTTGATCGGAATCAATGAGGTCCATATTTTTTAAAATCCCAAGATCCCTGTCTGGAAGTGGACTGAATTGGAAAAATTGGTTTTTTGGTTTTTTTAGTTTTGTCCTTATTCAAAAAAAATTTGCATTTGTTAATTTTCGGTCGATTTTTTATGGTTTCTTGGCTTGTCTCGATGAGAGGAATCTAAAAAGTATAAAATTATTAGCTAAACTCAAAGTTTTGTGAATAAAGATGAAAAATAATTCAAAAAAGATTCATTTCGTCGAGACAAACCAATAAAACACAAAAAAATCGACCAAAAACCAACAAATGTAAAAAAATAAAATTGAATAAGGACAAAACAAAAAAAACCAAAAAACTAATTTTTTCAATTCACCCAAACCAACCCTAAATTGAGAAACGAACGGAGCCACAATCATTCTTACGTCCTCTGATACAAATGGATGTGGGACCCATATACAAACACTGTTTGGAGGGTTCCACAATCACTTGTGAGAGATGATGCATGAATGGATTTACACGTGGATGTGTGCCTAGTGGTTTGAACCAAAATATGGTCACTGTCCCATAGTTTGGGCTTTTTGATTAGTTAGCCCCAGTTAGTTTTGGAACATTGGTCTAGTACATGTAAGTATCGCCAAGAGTCCAGCAAAAACCCAATATGGCTACGTTAACTAGGCTTAATTATTCAGTGCTCACTGCTCACAGAGCAAGGCTATGTGGTGTTTCGGGGTATTTCAACATTACATATTTTTGTGAGATTCACGACTAAGTCTACCAACCAAACATAAATGTATGGTATTAAAATGACCGGAGTACAGCTCCGGAGGAACTGAATAATTACTCGTTAATTAGGGATTGGTTGGGTTCTCAAAGAAACTCGGTTGGTTCAAGTTGCCCAAACACTAATAGAAAACGAAGGAATGGACCTTCAACTCATAGATAGTTCGTGTAAATAGAAGGAAAAAATTGATCCTTGCTAAGAATAAAACACATCAAACATAATTGCCTTGGAAAAAAAAATTGACGTGATTATGATGATTAACAATAAGGGATCATGATCTTCTAAGAAATTCCTTATTTAAAATTTGGTGCGGACCTAGTCTTTTTTCAACTTTTCAGATCAATTTGAACCGCATGTACATACAATTTTACTGAAAATTGTTTGGATCAAACCCTTCCAGCTTTCAGGTATTTTTTTTTTGCCGAATCTTCGCGTATGCCCTTAAAAATGCATTTTAAAAACACTGAGCGGTTCGGATCGTCAAAATTTGGCTCAGAAAGGTGAGGTCCGCATTAAATTTTAATAATAAATTTCTTAGGTGATCGTTATCCTAACAATAAAATACATCAAACATAATTTCATGAATAATTTACCTGACCCATGCATAACACGAATGAAATTGAGCATCCAAGTGGGACACAGACACAGTAGGACCTCAATCCCCGTAAGCACGGCCTCCACAGCTCATTGGAGAAAGCATATTCTCCGAATTTTTTAGCATAAAATCAACCTGGATCGCAAATTCAATCAATCTGGTTCAATGAATTCTAGTGCTAAACTTTTTGGGCCTTCTTGCATTCGAATTGACTTGACTTGACGACCGCCAATTAAAAAATGATTTTCTATTATACTAAAAGAAAAGAAAAGAATATTTTTTTTAAAATATATTTTGTACGTGAACGAAGCAGCTTAAAAGTGATATGCACTCCTACAGTTCAAATTTCATTGATCACCTGGCCTGATTTTTTATTACACTAATAATATGTAGGATCCATCATTGTAGTTTCCATCCCACTAAACAAACACAACCTTAAAAAAAATTGAATTCAAAAGAGAAATCAATGAAAAAGTGGAAGCTATGTCTCGGTTTTGAACTACAACAAATAGGAGATTCTGTGTCCTTTTCCCCTTTGGAGGTGTAATTTGGTACATGAACCGAAAGACTTCCATCCATGTAAATATTTTTGTTTAATCCCATAAACATGGGTTGTTGGATTGCCGTAACACATTTTGATTAGCAAATTATACTCGCTCCGTCCCAAATTTTTTGTTCACTTTTACTATTCTGGAGTTCTCAAAATTGCTTATATATATATTTTTAAATGTATAAAATTTAAATTTGCAATATAGATCTTATTTGATAGTTCTGGATTTAAACATATTAGACAAAGTTTTGAAAATCACGATGTAAAAATTACAAATGCAAGCATGCCGAAAAATATGCAAGAAATTTGGGACGTTTAGAGTAATTACTTAGGCATACTAGTCCCCACAAAGGCGGAACTATCTAAGGGCTGGGTGGGGCCAGGCGTTTAAGTATTTTTCAATTATTCGATTGAGCTTATTTTTCACAAGTTTTAAAAGTTATCGATGTCATGGACCATCTATGTGGAACTCGGGTGTCGGTCTCACATAGTCATATGCTTTACGCAACTTCCACGTGTTTAGGTTTCACCCTTGATATTTTTGCTTAGATGTGATATATAGTTTTACAGTTTAAATACCATTGATCAGCTGCCTAATTTTGAAGACTTATACATGTTCCATCAGTATCGCCTCAATCCAACTAAACCGACACAATCTTAAAAAAATGAAATCCAAAGTGAAATCAATGAAAAGCCTAAGGTAATCATAGTGGATGTCAAATTCTAGTATTGCAAAAGTGAGATTCATTGTACTACCAGTTTTGGATATCTATATTGGCACGTGAACCTAATTAAAGACTTTTATACATGTACGCATTTTTTGCTCATGTAATGATAGTTTTAATTACCATTTTATTTTTATTGGCTACGTAGAGAGATCAAAATCTCTCCCCTACCTAAAGCGAAAAAGAACAGTTGTCACCGTAATTAACCAAAGGAAATCACATTGGCTATGTTTAATTCAGATGATAAGTACATTTTGGAAAATACTGGAATACACACCCAAGATTTGGGTGTGTATCAGCCCGTGTGTGCATTTTTCAAAGTTAATTTGAAAAACGAAGTTGATGTAATGAAATTGATGGTGAGTGTAATATAGATAAGAATCGAAGTAGATTGTTTTGTCCATAAAAGCATAGCAGGCTTGTGTGAAGCAGGGCCGGTCCTAGGATAAGCCCCGCAAGCCTTCGGACTTGGACAACCCCCGAGCAGGGGCAATAAAAAAAAATAAAATTTGTTGTACGTAGTAAGTATTATAAAGTTTTGATTGCACAATTAAAGAACCAGTTTGGTTCCGTGACCCGTGTTGTTGCCCAATAACCGTGGGATTGGGATTTCGAATCCTAACCTTTCCATTGCCTAGTCTTTTGTTTCACTTTTTTCTCTATTTACTGAAATTGGCCACTTTAATTCTTTTATTTCCCCCTTTTTTTTTCTCTATTTACTGAACTTTGGCCTCTTTCAGTCTTCTATTTCACTTTTTTCCTCTATTTTTGTTATTTGCTCCTTTTTTCTCCTCCCAGTCCATGATTATACAAAAACCACGTTTTAATTACTACTTTGTTAGAGATTTTGATTTAACACAACAATAATGTAGTGAGATTTTCTTACATTAGCTTAAAAAAAGAATGGTAAAAAATACGAAAAAAAAAATTCAGCAAGCCAACACGGTTTATTATGACTTTCACACAAATCATAGATAAAACACATATGGTATTTTTTTTTTTGGTAGTATCTTATTCTTGCCATAAGAGAGATTAAGTGAATTGGCAACGATCTCAATTGAAAATGAGTTATTGGATAAATTGGTACGATGACTCAATTGAAGAATTTGCTTAAGAAAATATAATAAGAAGATTTCTTTGAGTTGGATCGTGCTAATTATAAAACACAATAACTGGAGTTACATTTTGATCGTGATTTTTCTAATGTTGTTCAAGCTAAAAAATACAATGTGACCTTGATATTTATTTTAAATTGCGGTCATTTTTTTTTAAAACTTAATAGTAAGCGGGCAACAAAGATTGAAGCCAAGCTTGGGCAATCCAAACATCGGGACCGGCACTGGTATGAGGGTGCATGGGCTCACATTTATAATCTAAACTACTCATCTCGAGGAGACAATAGTTCAAATTTAATTTGACATAAACCAATAACTTATTTGGACGTTGTTTGTGTTGGGAACATGTATGAAGGATGAGTCCCACATCGGATAAATAGAAAAAGAGTTGGACCTTAATATATAATTGGATAACTCATCACTTATAAGGCTTAGCCTTTTAAGTAGATATGAGTCATTCAATGTATATTGGGTCCATGTGATGCGTTGGACTCGGTGGATACTCTCAACGGATTGGGCTTATGCGCACATGGGAAGAACCTCGAGCGGATCACACTCCTAACAGTTTGGCTAAAGAAATGGACTACTCTTTAAAGTTGAAATCAAGATCCTCTCACATGATGATCCCACGTGAAGCAAAATGAGACTTACTAGGGTTCATACTTTTAATTTGATGGTCCAAGCCATGCATTTCTTAAGCCTATAGATGTGTCTATCATTTAAGCAAAACATTAAATTGGTCAGAATTAGGTAAGTGCTTTATCGTAATGATTATAAGAGAAAAGCATGACCAAATTTTGATTGTGCATTTCTTTTGTGACAATTATACTTTATTCATATGGATGCTGATGTCGGAGGAATCTATTTTTATTTTATTTTATTTTTACGGATGAGAAACATATTTAGAATTACGAAAAGAATGATTCAGATCGTCAAATGGAATCGTGGTAAGGTCTTACAATTTTGCGTTTCATGAGGATCACATGAGAGCGGATGTTCACATGGCCACTATTAATTAGAAGCTTGATCGTGCATTTATTATAAGCAAAACGCTATCTACCAAATATATTTCAAGGCCTGATCAACTTATTATTGGGCAAATATTCACACTTACTACACTAGAAAAGTAATGTTGTGGGCAAACGTCTAATGGTTTGTGTTATACATATGCACCAGAATTGTTGGGAGAGTTACTTCTGATGTTCATGGTATTTTTTTTGAAAGGCAATATTTTTTAAAAAATTAATCTTTGAAATGAAATAAAGACTAAAAGGACAAGGAATGAAGACATCATATTCTAAACAAAGCCAAGAATAATCCTATGCCCACCCTAGACCCAAACTCAAGGTTAGCAAGAAACCGACCAAGGGAGCACTAGATGGAACGAGCCCAAAAGACTCAATGGTCTAGACCTAAAAGCCATACCAGATATACAAGAGAAAACCAACACCAAATGGCCTAAGCCCAATAAAGGGCATACCATATACACAACAAAAGCCCATTAAGCCCAAACGAAACCCTGATGTCCACGGTGTGCTTTCTGTTTGTTGAGATTAATTTGAGGTCAAGGGTTTTGTCATGGAGGGAGTTCCCTAGAAATCCTAAGAAAATTGGTCTCTGTCGAAAGTGTAGATTGCCGTAATAGGAAGGTCAGTCCTTCCCTTTTGAGATGAATGCCTTCAGCTTTGTTTTTGTTTTGTTGCGTTGCAATGAAATGATAAGCCTAGTCACAAAAGGGCCTATTCTGGCCCAAGTACTTTAGAGGACCTTTTAAAAATAGATTTTATGGGTTGAGCCCAGGATGAATTCAGGTAGTCATTAATTCCATTAATTGTGGACTAATCAAATCTTGCTTATGTGGAACAAGATTTTGTATTCTCTCTGTTCCTTTTTATTGTTATTGTATTCTATTTTGGATTAATCCTTAATTATTCGGTGTTTTAAAGAGTTGCATGGTAAAAAATTGTATAATTATTATTTTGTCATTTTAAAAAACGAATGGGTATAGTGGTAATGGTTAAAAGTGAAAAGAGCAAAGGTTCAGGCAGAAGTAAAATTTTTCAATTTTAATTGGGGGCATGTGACCCCATGTGTCCTATGTGAGTCCACTCGTGCACATTAACCCACATATAAATAAGTTTTACTTGGGTTTGAAGTGGGTTCAAAATTGGTTGCAACCAAAAATGAAAACATGTCAACAAAGCTATCCAAAGACTATGATCCAATCTCTCTCCTCCTCCACCCCGGAGTTCCAACATGGCAACATCCAAAGTTCTTTTTTTATTTTTTTTTTGATAATTTAGGGTGTCCCAGGATAGTTTTTGTGCACTTTTTTCTAAATTTTATTGCCCCTTCCAAAGTTATTTCACACACTTACGCATAAGGTGAGGTGCTGTGTCGACCTGACTGCTACTAATTGCTTGACTTCACGCACCTCGATGAAGCTCCTAGCTACTTTGATTTCATCGAGGTAGTATACAATTCGAGTTGCAAAACAAACATGCTATGCTGGCACTTGTTTGGATGTGTAAAGTCAAACTCGTGGACGACACATTATTCCCGAGTTTTTCTCAAAGGAATTCTCGCTAAACAAACACGGGCTTTTTATCAAAATAAGGTTCTTTTTGAAAGTTGAAAAAATTTAGAGATCTAAAGTTGTTTTCAAACTATGTATAAAACTACTACTATTGTTTTGTACTTCTCATGTTCAACTTGAGATTTTTCTTTACTTTTTATTCTCAACCAGAGAAGTTTCTTGAAATTTCATCTAACGTGTCACGGTCCAACATGGATATTTGGCTAGCGTGTCCATACATACTTCTCATTTTGGACATGAGAAATCGTTAAACATCTCAGTTTGGATCTAAGAAGTCTTTTTTAAGTTCTGGTTTGCGAACTGAAAACATATTTTTCGTATTGAATTTGAGAAGTACTTTTAACTCATTTTCCTCTCCTACAACCAAAACATTACGCTCCTGATTTTCCTCAACTAGCGTCCCAACTTGAAGCGGCTGACAATTGGCGTGAGAGAGGGTTAGGATTCATATTGGTTGTTAGAGCATACAAAGAAAACAAAAAGTAGAAAAACATCTCCGTACATTTAAAAGTAGTAGTATAGATTGTAAATTTAAAAAAGAAAAAATGGACAAAGAAAATGTGTTTTTTCAAGGAAAAAGTTTTCAAAAAGAGATTTCAAAACACGCTATTAGCTTAAATTCCCAAATTGGACAAAACATCACATACAAGTATGTTTTTGAAGGTCCCTTTTTAAAAACGTATTTCGAAAACTCACTTTTTAGGTGGATTACAATTAACCAATGTCAAAAGCGTGTTTGGCAAACATGGTTCTGGTGCAACCATGCATGATTGTTAAAAAGCTGCATGTTAATTACTTAAGTTATAAAATAATCCCAAATTGGTTAATCACCCATAGATATCGCCCCAAACTGTAAATGAGACGATTGCAATTAGTCAAGAGTTAAGCATACTTCTCAAGTCCAATATGCGATGTTTAAAAGACTTTTCAAGTTCAATACGAGAAGTATGTTGAGAATTAGTAAATGAGAAGTTAATTTAACTTTTCAAGTCCAATATGAGACGTTTAAAATACCTCTCAGGTCCAATATGAGAAATATGTTCTGAGTTAGTAAATCAAAAATTAATCCAACTTCTCAAGTTCAAAATGAGAATGAGAAGTACACAAAGATCTCAGGTTAAAAATGAGAAGTACAAAACAACGGTAGTCTTATAAATACTTTGAAAACAACGGTACATCTCTAAATTGTTTCCAAAAGAACCTTATTTTGATAAAAAGCCACCTCTCTCTCTCTCTCTCTCTCTCACATTTCTTCCCTTAGGCGAAACAGAACTCTCAAAATTTTAGAGTTTAACCTATCTAGTTAGACTACTGACAACATTAATTAACCTAAAAAACAGGTCGGGTTGGGTTGGACTTAACCCATATTCAACTTGCCTACTCACATCACTCCGGCCAAACCCAATCCAACCCTCCATTTACCACCTCTAATATATAGTATTGATATAAGACTATTGAATGATTCAGTAGAAATGATAATTTCGTACGTACGATCGTATTATATGTGTCATATATATTTAAGATTTTTTTCCTAGAGCATGCTTTACATATGAATTAATTAATATACAGTTCATTGAATTATTAGGAGGGAGGGAGAGTTTTCTCACTCTTCGGTCTTCATTGAACTTTTCTAATTTCTATTTGTTGAATTTCTTATTATAAAACCCCAAATTAAACACTGCGAGGGACCTTAAGGGTCTGGAAATTCAACACAAATGATAACTTTCCTCAGAACTGAGGTATGGCTGTACATCATAAAGTGAGCAGGAGAGAGTTTTGGTCCGGTCAAGGTAATTGACTCGCATGGAGGTTCGCCAGAAGAAACTCCCTTTGATGATGGTCCTCAATTCATTGGATTTGAACCACTTATTGCCAGAAGTCCTAATCAAAACTGGTTAGCTCCTACTTTTTGGTGTAACATCTCGCCCAGAACAATTATGTTGTACTATGTTTTAGCAGCATCCTTTGAATAATGTTGCGGAAATTAAATACTACTTTCTCTGTAACGTGCATATAGCTTCGTAAATGTAATTTATTAAAGAGATATTATCATTACACCTTTCACATCAACTTTTGCCTCCACGTTCTGATATTATCCTCTATTTTACCCATTAAATTTTCAAAATGACAAAATAATAATTGTACTAACTTTTCTAAACAGACACTTATTCAGAGACCACTCAAAATAGAATACTCGGCTATTATTTGGGCATGAAGGGATTATATTGTAATTTACAAGCTAATAATTGCAATTCATTTTTCTTCTTCTTCATATAAAAATTTTAATGCTGAAGAAGGCCCCTTTTTTTTTTATCGGCAAAAAGAAATTCTATAGATGAAACTCGATAGGGTACATTGAGAAGAGGGAGATGAGGGATCCAACCAAGAATTGGAAAGCAAAAATAAAGAAAAAAAAAAGGGAAAAAAAGGAAAGAAAAAGAGAGCCCCCAAAACATCCCAAGCGGCCCAACACCAAAGATCAACCTGCCGGTGCTGGCGAAACCACCATTGACATCCGACAAGATAAAATGAGCCTCCTTTTGTTCCATTAAGCAGGTCCCACTTGATTGTGGGCTTAAACCGGGGGGGTGGGACATTCATTGGGTCAGGAAGAATTGAGGTCGCGCTCATATACTATATAATAATGAAACTTGTGGGCATCCACTCGCCCAATAAATAAATGGACTTCTCTTTTATGTTTTGAGGCCCAAACGTAAAGGAATTTTATTTTCCAATTCCGTTTAATTAACCCAATTAGTATTATCTTTTTTACATGCACAATTCTCTAAAAGATGTACAGTAGTAATTAAAATCTATACTCATTCCAAAATAGTATTATCTTTTTTGCATGCACAATGCTCTTACTGCATCTTTTTAGAGAATAGTGCATGCAAAAAAGATAATACTAATATGTTAATTAAGCGGGGTTCAAAAATAAAATTTCAATAGGGTTGGGCCTCGGAACACAAAAGAGAAGTCCATTTATTATTGGGCGGGTGGATACACACAGGTTTCGTTATTATATAGTATACGACCGTGACCCAAATTTTGACATAACCATTAAGTTACAAAATTAAATTATCTAAAAAGTTGAAAACTAAGAATCATAAGTGAAATAGAAACATGGAAAAACTATATGTTACTAGAAAAATTAATTAGCATTAAATATATATACCCCCTCTATCCCTGTCTAAGTGTCAACTATAGTACTACATGCATTTTCAAACTCCAAAAATATATATATTTCTATATATAATCATAATTTTTAAATTTTTAATTTTGATGTGAATTTTTTTTAAAAAAAATTGTATTATGCTACCCAAGCAGAGCCTAAATTGTAATTCCCAAACCTGTCCCATTAACTAAAAGGGACTAAATAGTCAACCCAGCCCAATCCCGTGGGCTTAAACACAAAATGCGAGTTGGGCGGGCTAGGGGGCTTGTGTGCAACCCTAGTTCAAGATGATTTATTGGTACTTGAATTTTCTCATTCAAAATATTAAAAAATCCAATAGTGTTTAAGCTAGCTCTTATATTAGAAGTCTTTTTTTTTTTTCACGAAAATATAGTTTTTTATATTTAGAGAAAATTAGAAAATTTAAACCAAATGTGCCAATCCATCTTTTTGCTTGGGATTCTTTTGGGCTCAAAAGAAAAAGAAAAATAAACCCCTTTCTTTAATTTGTTTGGATGGTCTAGAAGTATTTCAATTAAGAATAAAATGATTTTCAAAAGAAAACATTATGTAGTTGCTAATGAGAATGAATGTTGTCCAACTATTTCTTTACAGATGAGTGATATAATTTGAATATATCTATTGTAGATCGGCCGATGTAGTACTCCCTCTGTCCCAATTTGTTTACTCGCTTTGGGAAATGTGTATTTTTTGTAGATGTTAAAAAATGAATTTTTGTATAATATTTTTTTACACCAAATTAAAGTACTCAATGAGCACTTTAATTTGGTATAAAACAAATTAAAAAATAATATAGAGAAATATATTTTGTAAGGGTTTGAAATTGTACACATTCCCATTGTGAGCAAACAAATTGGGACGGAGGGAATAGTTGGGAGGACTGTAATAATTAAGGGGAGGGGTGAACTGAAATTTCTTACTTACAAAACATCGTTTTTTTTTTTTCAATTTAATATCGATAGTACTATATCTCTAATTATTGTGTATGCACGCACGGCCATATATTTAGTTGGCTTACATCCTTAAGATTTGCACCAAAATTCATAATATTTGTTTGAAAATCCCTATATAACAATTGGATAAATATTACTGATTCAGTGTGGATGATGTTCTGAATTTAGTATAGCGAATTCTTGCGCAAAACTAATAAATGCTACGAAAATTTAATGACTGCATACAGTAAAAATCCAAATGTGACGTTTTTTACTCTAGCATTTGTCGACATATTTTAGCACTATTTCAACCGAGCTCATGCAGTAGAGTTTTTAGATGCCCCACACTAGTCTCATTCCTCACCCCATATAATAGATTAGGAATAACGAATGCTCCTAAAAAAGACAAGAAAATTTTGATCATTACAGTATGTTTTCAAACTAGACTCAAGTTCTATCAAAAAGATTAAGTTATTGAGAGAGAGTTATTTTCACCGCTAGTTAAAACATAAGTTTCCTCCAAATTAATTATATTGTGTTATATGTCTAAACATTGGTTTCAAATAATAAGACGTGGACAAGTGATGCAATACAATTAATTTGAAGAAAACTTGTGTTTCAACACGCGGTGAAAATAATTTAAACTCTAGTAAAAATGTATCAGAAATGTATCTTAGAAAATTTTCACGTGGCATGTCATTTCAGAACTTTTCTTCAACATTATTCGTGCTTCTTTTTTCCCCGAGGTAAATTTTGCTATTAACTGATGCCGTAATCACCTACGTAATCTTGTGGTTAAATTCTTAATTTGGTGGGTCCAATTTCCTAATCCATATGGTCCACTAGATATCATATCAAAGAATAACCAATCGTGTGCAAGAAAAGTTAGATCCGAAACCTTTTTTACAAGAATCAAAAAAAAATGTTGCAGCAGTGAGAATGGGTTGAAAAGTGTCTTTCAATCATAGTTTTGGGTCCAAAAAGCAAATGTTTTTTACTTCCTTAATTAAAGAAAATTCCAAGAAGCCAACAAAATTTCATATTCTTATTTCCTTTGCCATCTTTTCTATATATTAAACAAATATGTTGACATAATACCAAATCAACCTCCACTATATATATACTATATCCACCAACCAAAGTCTCACATGCCACAAAATTTGATCCATTAAACACAAGAAACACCAAAACAAACTTAGAGCATTATGGAAGGGTCTTCTAGGGGAAAGGGAACACAAGACAAAGAAGAAAAGGGCAGGGAGGAAGTCCGGTACCGTGGAGTTCGGCAGCGGCCGTGGGGGAAGTTTGCGGCAGAGATTAGAGACCCGTCGAGACAAGGGGCTCGTCAGTGGCTCGGAACTTTCGACACCGCGGAGGAGGCGGCTAGGGCTTATGATAAGGCTGCATTCAACTTGAGGGGTCATCTTGCAATTCTAAATTTTCCTAATGAGTACTACTCTCGACTCCCAAACGTTCCTTATTATCCATCAATCGCATCTTCAGTTCCTGGTGAGGGTTCTCAGCGAGGAAGTTCATCATTAGGGCAAGGCAGGCAAGTGATTGAGCTCGAGTATTTGGATGACCAAGTGTTGGAGGACCTTCTTGAATCAGACGAGGAGAAGAAGAAGAGGATGGAAGATGATTAATGTTTTGGCCCATTAGCATTTGGGCATCCTTGTTTGGGGTGGACTCTGCAAAAATGCATTGCTGTAAATGCACCTGAAGCCTAAATAATTTTCCCATTTTAAAGGTTTAACTGGGAATACGTTTAACTGTTGAGCTTGAGTTTTGTGGAAATGGTAATCCAGAGCCAGTTTGTAATACTTGGCAAATATATAATGTTGTTGGTTTTCAAGTATTTCACTTAAAACTAAAAAAAAGAGACGATATTGGTTTCAGTAGGAAAAACAATAAGACTGATTTGTAGTACCCAGCGGCGGAGCTGGAAATCAAAGTAGATTTATTTGTATTACTCAGTGGCGGAGCTGGAAATCAAAGTCGGAGGGGCTGAATTATGAAAAAAAATATGGTTCCCAAGATTTTTTTCATGATTAAATCCACTCATTTGAGTTTTATGGGACGGTTTCGATAGATTGAAAAATTAATCTCTAGTATTGTTGTTATCATATCATTTGAAGAATGCAAAGGCCTTGTTCGTTTCTTTGTTTAGTTTTAGTTTTAATTTTGATAACATCATCATTTCCCTAATTTCTCTCTCTATCTCTCTCCACTTATAACATCTGCTGACATCATCAAAACTAAACTAAACTATCTAACCAAACACAGCCAATATAATTATCGTAGTGTATGATTCATCATAATGTAGTGTCTTTCAGAATGAAAATTGTTCTTCCATTTTAAAGGTTGCCAAAATTTTATAATTTTTTTAAGAATATCTATACAATAATAACAACAACAACAATAATATAACCCATTTAATCCCCAATAATTGGGGGTATGGGCGGGGATGGATAGGAGATAGACCTAACCTTTGGCAATAAATGCACAAAGTGGCTGCTCCCAAAATACCATCAAAAAGCAGGATGGATTTGAGGCGGGGACCTAACCTTTGGCAATAAATGCACAAAAGTGACTCCTCACGTGAGAATAATCAAAAGCGAATGGCCCCCTATACCGTCGAAGTCGAGTTTCTTCAGCGGAATCATGCACTCAAATCAAAGCCAAAAGACATCAGAGAGGCCAGACCCAAGAATCATTTTGATTTATGTGCACATTACCACTTCTTTCATTCAGCATCTAGAACATTGGCGTTGCACCGAAGAATATCTATAAAAAAAAATATGCAAAATATATTCCAAAATAGGTATTTGGCTGGGGGCTCAGGCCACCCCGGCCCCTACATAGCTCCGCCCCTAGTTGTACCTAACTAAAGTGATGATACACTTACAAGACAACTTTTCATATTCAAAAAATGGCCATATGATTAATTCGATCTGTCAGAAAAGTGAATCCCCCAGAACTTAGCTTTTCTAATATTCCAAATGTTAATGGTAAAAAGTTCAATAGCTATATATAAGCTATTGGTTTTGTCATGGTGTCCCATATTGGGCTTTTATAGAATGGCTTGCTTATCTGGGAAGACTGTCAACAAAGGATAGGCTTTCTCGCTGGAGTCGGGTAGTGGAGAATAATTCTTTGCTATCCCAGGTTGAAGATGAATACCATGAGCATTTAATTTTTGAGTGCGAATATTCCCAAGTGGTATGGAAGTTGTTGTTGCTTAAGAACGATGTTTATTGTCCCTGTGCTGGATTAGCTAGGGAATTTTAGGTGGATGTGTGCTCACAAGGATCTGGAGATTCTTGTCCTAACAGGGTTTACTATTTATCCATGGCTGCAGCTACAATTTAATGTATCTGGAGAAGAGATATAAGAGGCTTTGCCAAGGTTTGAGGTTTGTCTCGGCCTCAGCTTTCGGAGCATTGATCATGGAGGAAGCCTTGGCATGCTTAAGCTCGTGGAGGAATCTGAGCCATCTTAAGCCAAGTGATGCTAATAGGATGTTATTCCTTCCGTCCTATTTTGTTACTTCTATGATAATTCGAATTTTTTAAGGGGACATGATTTAATTAATGTATTTTTTCTCAAAAAGTTGGTTCAAATTTCGATTATTGTACTTCAATTCTAAGATTTAAAATTAATTTTAAATACTCCAACTGTTCCAAATTGTTAGTCTGTTATAGGAAATCCCACTTTTTAATGAAACATGCACTAAATGCATTCACAATTAAGATACACTGATTTTCAACAATGCCCTAGTATTCCAGGCTTTGAGTGAAATCAATGAAAAATGGACTAGTTTGGAAGTTTGAATACATTTTTGTTTGAACTTTTCAAAGAAGACTAACAATTTGGAATATCTTAAAATAGAATAAGAAACAAGCAAATTTGGATTGGATGGAGTATTTGTAAGAGTTAATTTTGGTAATCTCAACACTAATTTTGTATTGAAGGACAAACGTTTTGGAACATCTCAAAATAGAATAAAAGACCAACAAAATAAGATGAAGCGAGTATTAGTTAGGGATTGGAGGCTTAGCTCTCGAATTTTTTCTCCCATCTAGCATAGGAATACAATTCAAAGAAACATTCATATTCACTCTCTCGTTCATCATATAAGAAGTCTATCCACTCGAGAAAAAAGTTTCTTACTCAGAAGAGCGATCTGTTTTGATACTAATTGAAAAAACCCTAATTCCAACTTAAAAAATCCCCAAATAAACGAAGTACGATGAAAACCAGATATACGTGAAAAATCCCAGATGGTTAAAAAAAACCATGGTATGAAATCAAGCACTATAGAAACGCATCGTCTAGTTACAATCGAACTTAGTACACAATTGAGAATCATCACAATTGACTCAACAATGATAGTTAATCCTCATTCATCGTACCCCGTGCTTGACAGCTACCACCTGTAGATACCATAAGTTGGCTTAGTAGGTATTTCAAGTACTGCTACAAGCGGGACACCCGATTGCTTTGGGTGGACTCATGTGGATCTTAGAACCTTTGCAAAGGTTTGGCAACCAAGACCACAAACCTCCCTAACTCGGCCAAAATATCGGCTAGTATTCTTATTAATCGGCCGGTACATCCATTTCACAGTTGTCAAAAAACCCACTCTCTGGTTACAAACTAAATACCCCTAGACAAATGCAAACTCCAGTACTTCTTGTAGAAGGTTTCCAGCAAGAGCCCAATCCAAACCCCAGTACTTCTTCCCCAATCTGATTACTTCATTTTAGATGAAAAACAAGATCAAGGCTCTTTTCGATAGAGTTTGAATTCGAGCTTTAATTGAATTGGGAATCTCCTACTCTAAGCCCCATAAATAGGCACCTTGACCTCCGAAATTAACGGACAATCTTCAAGCCACACACCTCGAAACTTTGTGCAAACACTCCTCATATCTCTAGCTTCAAAAGCCCCAACACCCCGTTGAGAGAGAAAACACTTAAGTGCAATTCGAGCGTAAGGTTTAGGGTCCCGTCAAGTTCAACATCAAAGCAAACAAATGAAAGCAATTCTGTTGTTGAGGAACTAAATTATGAAGGTTGCAATGCTTTTAGTCGGTCAACTTCTCAACCCTTACTTAGTTCATAGTTCAATTTTGCACATTTAGCTTTCTGTATCTGCATTTTTTGGCATTGGGAAGGACACTGGCCAATGGTCTAATGTACCGGCCAGTACATTAATTAGCGTGATCTTTTAGCCACCAAATCCATTGGCTGGCTAGCATATCAAACTGCTAGCAGATTATTAATTTGTGTTCCCTGTTTTATATACCCTTGTTTTCGCATGCTCCCAGTCCCCCATCCCTGTGTGCTTGTGTTTTACTGCTTACATCACCGTTTTAAAGTTTGATAACTAGTGTTAGAGATCTTTTAGAACATTAAAGTAATTTTATGTCAGACAAGGAGGGGTGAAAATCGGTCGGTTCGGTTCGGTTTTCGGGATGTCCCGGACCGAACCGATTGGTTCGGGGTGCTTTGGGTAGGAACCGATCCCGACTGAGAAAAATAATGGACCGATCGGTTCGGTTTTTTTTCGGTTTTTTCGGTCCGGCGTTAAAATTGAGATGGACGGCTAGGATTTGTTATTTTTGGGGGGTTAAGATCATTTTTTTCGGTTTTCGGTCCAAATAGGAGTGGTTTCAGGGTATTTCAGTCAAAATTTGCATGGTTTCGGTTCGGTTCGGTTCGGTCCAAACCGATTTCCAGGAAACCGAAACCGAACCGGTAATTTTTCGGTTCGGTTCGGTTTCAACCGACACCGCTTTCCGCCGACTGAAAACCGAACCGATCGGTCGGTTTTTTTCGGTTTTTTCGGTTTTTTCGGTTTTTCTTTCACCCCTACAGACAAGTACAATTTTATGTCAGACAAGTATAGACTAACCTTTTTGGCTAGGCGGAGAGCGGTGCCTAACACCTTCCCTCGCCGTACCCATGTTTCCTGGACCATGAATCTTTGGCAAACCGTAGCTGATGCTTTAAATAGGCAGTCAGTCACAGTGGCTCATACTTACTGAGCAGTGGCTCAAGTCACTTCTGGAACATAACAAATCAAGCCTTTAGAATCCTCTTTTAATCTGGTGCACCATGACTAACTATGGAAAATCGAACGTTACATGAAACATTCAATTCCTCCCAAAACTTATACAAACACTCTAAAATAAATAAGAAAAGAAAGTACAATTTTGTTTAAAAAAAAAGGGTTATACAATGTGTTATTAACATAATAGTGTCAACCAAAAGGAAGCTCAGCCCATGGAACTTACACCCTTATATACCAACTTTTAAATGAAATCATTGATAAATGGACTATTTTGATAGTTTGAATACATTTTGTTTTAACTTTCCAAAGAGTATTAATAATTTGAAACATCCCAAAATAGAATAAGGGACAAGCAATTTGGAACGGGTGGAGTATTTGTGTGGGTTAATTTTGGAAATCTCAACACTAATTTTTTAATTGAAGGACTAGCATTTTTGGATATCCCAAAATCAAATAAGAGACCAACAAAATGAAACGGAGCAAGTATTAGTTATGTATTGGAGTCTTAGCTCTTGGATTTTTTGTCCTCCATAATGTTGTTTCTTTTTTCTTCTTGTTTCTTTGCTTCCTTAGTGTACCTTTGGTGAGGAAATCTGATTTCGTCATCAAATGGGATTTGGAGGCGAAATCAATTTTCCTTGCCAGATCAGGTCCAAATTGATGACAAAAATTCAATTTTCATTCCCAATATGTATTTCGTTGCCGAAAGATATTATTTTGGCAACAAAATATCAGTTTCCTCTCCTGAAAGATACATGTTGGGAATAAAACTTCTATTTCGTCGCCAAATCTAAGACTAATAAATATTTTGTTTAAATAAAACTCATAGGAGTATATTTTAAAACAAGTAATATAATTGTAGTGTATATTGGTGTAATTTATACATTGATTACTTTTAAAATTATTGAAAAAAGGCAAATATATGGAGTATTTAAATTTTGCAATACTATAATTGAACTGTTAAGTGACTCAATGGTGGATTGGGAACCAGATGCTTCGGGTTTGTGAAGGAGCAACAACAAAGTTGAATATTTTTTCCTAGTTTGGTCACTTTTGGAACGAGATCAAATTTGGCCGCCAAAAAATTACATTTGGCGACGAAATTTTTCATCGCGAAAAGCAGTAGCGATAAAATTTGTTGTTTTGGAGATGAATAGATGATTTTAATTCATCATGAAAGACTGAATTTGTTGTAGTTACGCTGCACGTAAGTTTTATTGGCTTGGACTTCCCGGTTGTTTTTTGTTTTTTTGCTTCAATAAAGGTAGAGTTTAACACCAGAAAAACAAAATTTCAATAGCTACATTTAAAAATGGGTTGTGGACTTGGTTGCATCTCAAGGTGAAAGGAAGATGAGAGAGATCGACAACATGGAGTCCCGGCCCATACAATCAGCCACCGACGGCCTTTTTTTAGGCGCCGTTGCCTACCAGTACCCCATTATTTTGGTGATGTATCACGTAGCGAAATTAGTTTCTGCCATAGCTGTCGGATGAGTAAGACTCATGAACTAGATATGTAATTCAGCATTAGCTCAAACTAGAATAGTGTATAAGGGGATATTTCTCTTTGTGTAGCTATATGTCATTACTGTTGTTTCGGGAGACAGAACAGAGCCGTGATTGGTCTGTATATGCGGATTTCTGGCCAAACCACCTTTTGCTCTCGGTGTCAGTGTTGTTCGCCAAGCACTTGGGGTCGAATGTTGAGAGTCTAATCCGCTTCAGTTTTTTTTATATGTGCATAAGCTCAATCTGTTGGGAAGAATATATAGAGTCCGCATCACCCATTTGTATATTAATTCCAACTCTTTTTTTTCTATATGTTTTTGTGAGACTTTCACACATGCCCTAGACATTAGAGCGTCGGGTTTGAGTGAGGTTATCAAACCATTTGGGAAGAATATATAGAGTCCGCATCACCCATTTTTAGCTCCTTTTTTTTTCCCCTAATACTCAATGTGGTGAATATTCAATTTTTTGATTCCTCTCATCGAGAGAACATAATAATTTACAAATAATTGACGCAAAAAATTAACAAATTCGAAAAAAAATTAGAATAACGCCAAAAGAACAAAAAAAAAGAAAGAAAGAGAAAGGCCAAAACGCTCTCACAAGAACTCATAGGATCCATTCTAGCTCAAAGGCGTCGACAATGAGTTAGACAAATTAAAGGCGGAGGATTAGAAAAAACTTCATCGGAAGATGATTTAGTTGATCCAATACTATGTTGGACATGAGTTTCTTCACCATATAGCCTAGGAGACATACGCCTGTACCCTGTGGACGAAGATGGAGGCAATGTAATAACTCTAATTTTTTATAAAATAAAAATTTAATTATTAATTCAAATTTCTTTTCTTTTAAGTAATTGTTTCTTTGTAAATTAAATGAATAGCTTATTATGCTTGTATGTACTAGTATATGTCTCCTACTGTACATGTGACCCTACTAATCTACTACAAAATTCACCCAATTAAAACCCTAGACTATTCCATCTACCTTAGTCCTACTAAGCCATATTTCTCCCTTACCAAAGTACATAAAATCTAGGTTTTCATTGACCACATTGATGTGTGTGTGTGTGTGTGTGAGAGAGAGAGAGAGGCCGGAGAGAGGGAGAGAGAGTGAGGAAGATAGTGCTAGTTTCCAAGTACACTATACTTACATGCATGTAGATGAGTTTTGTACATAAAAATCCCATGAAACTAGGCTTGCCATGCAAACCCATAAAATCCTAGATTTTCTATGATTGTCTCCAATAAAACCCTAGGATTTCTAAGTTCCTAAACCTATAGATATGCCATGAGTAAGCCTAAGATATTGTACTCTCCTACATCCCACAAATCTTGGAACATTGATGGGAGAGATTGGGGGAGATTTTGAGAGAGAGAGAGAGAGAGGGAGGGAGAGACCATGTTGCCTATAAATACCACGCTCCATGCACTCCTATTCTTCATATGTCCACCACCACCTTTGTATGTTCCTGTGCTTGTGTTCTAGTGTGTTTAGAAAGAGAAAAATCTTCTAATTCTAGTGTTCTAGATTGAAGTTCAACTTGAAACTTCAACTAGTTCTTCCAAATTCAATAGAGCGAACACCAAAACCGCCACTAGATCCAAAAGTTATTAGAAAAGTAGTAGCTCTTTTGTTTTTATTCCCACTTTCCCAAGTATCGTAATTTTTATGTTTTCGTTATAATGTCCGCATCTCTACAACTAGATATTCAATCCTATAATTTTTACAACGTTATAATGCCCGCTTGACGACGTTACAATGCCTGCTTAATTTCCAGAAAATTTGTAGTTGGTTGATTGTTACTAAAAATCATAATGTTTTACGTAGTAATTACGAGAAAGGAAACTTCGAACTTATGTAGCTAAATGTGACTTCATAGTCGTTATAATGTTGTTTTTTGTATAAAGCACTAGACTAGTTTTCAAGAAGATCGTGTTGGAATATAATATTTTTACGTGACATGCATGTTTTATGAGAAATAACATTATCATGAGACACATTTTACGAGAAAAGTGGCGTACTCACAAGACACGAGAATCAATACAAGTATATGAGAAATGACGTGATACAAAATGTGAAATGAATGAGTGGGGAAATGAATGGATTATGGTAGTGTTGTTTGAGTGTCGCCCCATCTTCAATGAAAGAACATGGTGGTTAGGGCTAAGCGTGTATAACATATAGTGAATGGAGCGTGTATCATGCCAAAAAAAGTTCATGATGACAAGTCAATCAAGACCATGTATGTGTGGGAGTGATCGTGAAGTTTGTCAAGTGATGGATTATAGGCCTAATGGACTGAAGCAGTGCCATAAGAGTGGAGTGACTGGATTGTGGCTTGGAGGACAAAACTAGTGCCCAAACCTAGTTAATATTTGAAGAGGAAGTCTAACACTAAATAATAATACAAGACACAAAGCTATATGTGTGATACACCTGTTTGTATTGACACAAGCATCCCATCATGTATACTGTTTGAATTGTTAAACTTTTGCTATTAATTTCTGTCAAAATCTTTTGTAGCTGTTAATGTAAGAATTTGAGGTAGTAGTTTTTGCTGAGTTATAGCTCACAATGTTGCACTTGTTGACCTTGGCATAATACACAATGCTGCTTTGTGACTTTGACATATTTTGTTAGACTTTAGAGATGAACAGAAGGAATACTACAATTTGGAGGCCGACGGAGCTGAATAGGACACCGGCGGGTTGACAGTCATGCAATGGAGTAGAGAAACCCTAGTTGACTTTGTAGTGAATAAATGTATTGCCAGGAGAATTGTGTAATTTTTATTTATGGGTTCTTTAGGTAAACTTTTATTAATTTATTTAATAAATTTAACATTCCTAAAATTTGGGGCATTACAGGCAATGTCTTAGTAGAAGACATCTCCGAACTGGGTGCTAGTAATACCCCAAATCCTCAAGCACCACAAGAGACAATAACATAACTATGAAAGCTTATCTACCATGAATATAAATATTAATACAGATATTTCACCACTCTCATCTCTACCGAATATACCAGCTTGAAAAGCCTTCCTCTCCCTAAATTTTACTACCCAAAAGTTGGTGTCCTTTTCTTCTCCTCTTATTCTTCTCTTTTTCTTTTTAGTTCTCCCTCCCCCGGGCTCCCCCTTAACCATAGAACCCATCTCTATGCCAAGAAAAGACACAAAGTCTAGAACCCGAATCTTCAAGCACCACAAGAAACAATAACATAACTATTCAAACTTATCCATCCTGAACATATATATTAGTAGGGAAATTCCATTGCAACCCGTCCAAAATTCACCACTCTCGTCTCTACGAAATATTCCAGCTTCAAAAGCCTTCCTCTCCCTGAATTCTACTCCTCTTATTCTTTTCTTTTTTTTTTTTTTAGTTCTCCCTCCCCGGGCTCCCCTGTACCCATCTCTATCTCTCTTATACCTGAAAAGAAAAGTCAAAAAGTCCGCAAGAGACAGCAAACCTCTTGGGAATGTTTTTACAGCACATCTATTCCTTCGTTGCTATCAATCTACGTACACTTCCCATCGTCATAACCAGTTGGTCCAGTTCATATATTTCTGCCCATTTGTTCTTCTTTTTTTTTTTTTTGTTGAATACATAAAAGACAAGTGTCTAGTTTTTAGAAGAAGTTCGATGATGATCGAGATGCCCTTTTGCTGCTCCGTTCTAGAAACCATGGCGGTTTCTCTTCGTAATATTTTTTTTCAGCATTCCAATCAACCCGACTAATCTCTCCAACACCTTTCACATTCTTTTCCACATGTTTGCGTGAGGTTTGGTGGACCCAAGACAAATTGCGATCTTGCAACCTGCGATCCTGTGACCTTGGGCTGGTAAGTAAACCTGTATATATATAAGTAAAATTTTGGGTGAAAGCTGTATTAGTGCCATAGTTATGAGAAAATTTTAGGTGCAAATAGGGTACTGCATACATAGTGTCTGAGCGCGCATATTGACTGTCTAAAAATTTTTGGACGGTCCAAATCTTCCTCTCTCTTCTTTTTCTCTCTAAAATTCAGACAATCAAAAACAAGTTTAAATTATCGAGATGTGTGGCAATACTTGTCCGACACTCAAGTTAATTTTTCTCCATAGTTATAAACTTAAAAGGAAGACAATAGTTTTCTATGAGTCGAGTCAAAATTTCATTTCTCCCGTAAGTTTATTAAACCTTAATTTGAATAGGGTTGGGTAAGTAATTGAAGTAAGTTTTAAGTATTTTTAATCGTATTTTAATTTTGAGTTTAAAAAAAGAAGAGAAAAGTTAAGGGTAGGAGATGCACGCCGGCCACTTTCCGGCAATTCGAGACGTTCACCGGATACCCAGTGTTTTTGTACATTTGTGTTCTATTTCATTTCAATTTATTTGTGTTCCGATTAGACATTTAACGATATCCAATCAAGTTGATTTTTAGTACAATTATAGTACTCGACGAGAGCTATCCAGTTAACGTCTCGGATAGCTAAAAAGTGACTGGTGCAGCTGCACCGTGTGTGTATAGCACGCTGCGCAGCTTGCAGCAGCACCCCCACCTTCCAATTACATGATCGCTCCTCTTCATACCCATCTCTCTCAAATCTCCATAACCATCCATACTTTTATTTTGTGGCTCACTGAGCCTACAATCATGATCCGAATCATCCATTTTGCAAAAAATAAATTAATACGTCTACAAAAGATTAATTTGATCAGATATCTATAGATATCTGGATAAGGTGCATATTGTTCAGTAAATTGTAAGGTTTAAGTTTATAACATGTTTGCCTATCATTTGCATTATAAAAATCCAACCTGTACTTCACCTTTTTATCTGTATTCATTGAACTGATTTTTATTTTTTTTTATAAACATGTTACTTGTGTTTTTTACGATTCAGATCATGATTGTCCATCCGGATTAAACAGTTGTCAATCAAAAGAAAAAGGGAACGAGAGACAAGATGAATGTTTGTGATACCAAATAAAGGAGATACCCAAAAGAAAGATGATTGTATAGCACAAGTAGATGAAATTAACCACGTGGTTAACGGAGGAGGAATATTATCACACAAGCTAAGATTTTTGTTCTTGAGATGTTATCAAGAATCTATACAACCAAGAATAAAGCATAAGTAATGTCACCCATTTTGATAAAAGGGATTTATTTAATGAAATTGACTAATATCTGGAGCCATGGAGGATGTATTCAAATTATATTTTCAAGCTTGAATAAAGGTAATTGATTCTCACACTATTTTTTTTTTACAAATGGAGTTCTATTTTTTCTTCAGTTGCAATTAATTAGAGTTTACAACATTATCCATACAAGTTAGGGATGGTACGGGATAAGGTGATCAGAGTGGATACCACTGTTTCTGTCTCTAATTCCAAATCTGATCCCCATTCTCACGCCGATCTCAACAGTGGATTTTTTTTACCCTCCATCCCAATCCTAAACGGGAACAGGGATCCCCGTGGGGAATGAGAGATCCAAATCTTTAAAAAAATGACATTAATAAACTTCATTTTCTTATCGGCAACACTAATAAACTTCATGTATTACTACAATTCAGAACCCACTCCATTTTATTTTATTTTTAGGAGAAAGGAAACATAAGAAGCTTCATTAACAAATTTTGGTTCATTACAAACTAAGCCAAGAGCAACTACTACCAAAATTATCTTTTAATTATTTGTCATTACAAACCAAATGATATGTAATTCAGTAATAAACATTAGTTCCGAAGTTCATTACAATTATTGCCAAAACTTAAAAGTTCAGAGTGCGGCTGTGGAAAGTGAGATCCCTTATTAGAAATTTGGTGTATATCAGGAGGATCTAGTCCACACCCTTAAAATAAAGACTCCGTCTCTTCCTTTTTTTTTTACCTGGAAATGAGAAGATTATACTAATGAACGCCTAACGGCATTGACAAAAATGAAATTCATTACAAAGATCTTGGACAAAGCCAAAGTAATCATCTTAATAGAGAACAAGAAACGCATAAGGCAATCGATGTGTTTCACCCTAATCCAAACATGGCCTGATACAAATAATGACACTTACAAAATTCATACCTAGAATCAGCATCTCTGAAGAGACTTAGTGCTAGTTAAAGATAAAAGACAAAGAATACTTAGATGATCGGATGGACTCCAACCAAACATGCTCGCACCAATGAACTCCCAAAACTATAGATTTTCAAAGCCACCACTAGTTGCACTGCCAACGATATCATGTCGGGTATGAACACTGTTAGCATAGATACCATTGTAAAACAACCACACCTGAAACTACCCGATCTGTACACGAATTCGTCCAAAGATGAAACTAACAACTCCCACAAAGCGAGAGACATAACCTTCTTAGATCAGACGACAAATCGTTGATCTAGAGAGACAAAGAAAAAGAAAGAACGAATGAAGAAAATAAATAGTACCATATGATGGTCCTCCCCTCCCACCACCATGGGTATTGAAACCCTGCAAGAGAGGAAGGAGGAAGAGTAATATTAGTGCTGGCTACGGTTTTCGGAGGAGAGAGAGAGAGAGAGAGAGAGAGAGAGAGAGAGTGCCCTTCAGCGGACTCCGTCCACACCTTCACATTCCTGATTAAATTTTCATGATCCGAACCGTCCATTAAAAAGTGTTTTTAAAGGTCCATACGAGAAATCACAGAAAAAGGGATCCGATCAACTTTTCATAAAATGCAAATAAGAGTCCGCATTTTTGGGAAAGTGAAGGTATGGATAGCATTTGCATTTTAAGGTTGTGGACTGGATCTATGGTTGGTGTGTGTGCGCGCGTGCCCGCACCCAAAACTTCTAACGAGGGATCCATTAGATGTCAACCTCACCGGATTTCACCTTTCTCGATTGAATGTTGATGATCCGAATTGTTCAATGTGTTTAAAACATGTTTTTAAGGGTGCAAGCTAGGAATCTTAAAATAAATACTGGGAAGGACTTCATCCGAGTAGTGTTCGATGAAACTGTATTCAATCAAAAATTACTCGGATGAAGCCCTTCCAAGGGTTTTGGGGAGGGGCAAGGCAAGGATTAGAGCAGGGACATACTCAATCCCATATGCTACCCGATCACCAAAAATTCCGCAAATCCCCTACTTGTACGGGGTGGGGAACGGAGCGGTTACAGTTGGATCGGACTAAATGGCCATCCCTATTACAAGTGTGAAAGAGTACATACAAATGAAAGGTTAAATGGTTAATATTGAAAATTGACATATAAAATGACCAAAAGAGGAGTATAGTTCAAAAAAAAAAATGTGTGAAAATCACTGTGTACCCAAGTAATAGAAAAGAGCTCACAGCAATCGTCGCAATCGTCATAAATCATAATATTATGGAACAAAAAAGTTTTTGTTTGAGATTCTTGAATCTTGTGTCATCATTGTGTTGACAAATGACTGGAAATGACAAAAAGAATCAAGGAAAGTGAATGTGATGCTAATTTAATTATTATGCTGATTAGATTTACCCGTAAATTAAATTTTCGCAACTTGGCTTCAGTGGGCTTAAAGGTTCTTTGATGCAAAGATCTAACTAGATAGGGACTAAGGGAGTTAAGGCCTCCCCCAATTTGAAATTCCCATCACAACGGATGGGATAGCCCTATTATTTATGAATCTTGATTTGGCTTCCACTAAAAAAAAGAATTATCTCGTACTAAATTTTTTGTTATGGTATTACAGCCTCCCCCAATTTGAAATTCCCAAGAATTATCTACTAAATTTTGTGTTATGGTATTAAAGCCTCCCCCAATTTGAAATTCCCAAGAATTATGTAGTAAATTTATTGTTATGGTATTAAAGGTTTGCTGGCACAGATATCCTTTCCTTTCTTTAGTTTCGGTCCGACATAAGTTTTGTAGGGTCCCTTATAAGCAATGATGTAGTTTACCGACGAGGCGATATTTCTTAACTGAGGTGGCGGGGTAGGATAATATCTACATTTTCATTTCATAGATCAAAAAAATTTACTTCGGATTGTCCACTTAAAATTCAAGTGCATTACACTGGTTATTGCTAGTTATTTAGACATTTAAATGTATAGATTCTTGAACTTTGAAATGTTAAAATATTTCCATATCATATCTACTTAAACAAGGATATCACTGCACGTGCATTGCTGGATGCCATTTTATATGCTTGGATAGCAATTAAGATTAATATTCTCCCCGGTAGAATTTTTTTTTAAAACTTCGTTATGTTAGGGTCCACCTGGCTCCGTGGTGGACCATGGGGCATGCTGTACCTTGACTGATAATCCGGAAAAATAAATTAATTGGACATTGATAGCTTGCCGATCTAATCATTTAATTTTGCAATGCATTTTTTCAAGTGTAATTGCTCTTCATATAATGAAGTTGTACATGATTTGATTACGTGAGTTTCCGATGTTCAATTGATCATCTCTAGCTCTAAAGGTGAACTGTTCGGATCATGTTTTTAAGCTCGGGAGAGAGGCACAACAAGGCACAGCAAGCCCATGACTCCATAGTAATTAATTTGGGGTGCTTGGGCTTAATAGCCTTAATCCAGATTATTGGATTATTCGTTTTGTCTTTATTTTTATTTATTTTTTTGCATTTATTAGTTTTCCGTCAAGATTTTATGGTTTCTGGATTCCTCTCGGCGAGACGAATCTAACAAGTATAAATTTATGGTCAAACCAAATGTTTTTTTGAATAAAGCCGAAATACTTGGATTATTCTTCAATAATCCAAGTATTTTGGCTTTATTCAAAAAAAATTGAGTTTTGATCATAATTTTATACTTGTTAGATTCGTCTCGCCGAGAGAAATTCACAAACAACAACATTTTGACGTGAAACTAACAAATGCTAAATTTTTTTCAATAAAGACGAAATGAAAAATCCAAAAAACCAAAAATCACTTTTTAGCCAAAACACCATTACAAGGAAAATGCTAAAATAGGCTCATTGAGTTTATGATAAGGCTTAAAAAGTGTGTTGAAATATGTGAAAAATGTGTAAAAGCAAGTGTAAATATATTGAAAACGTAAAAGGTGCATTGGAGTCCGTGGTTTTTTTGTGCTTATTGTTAGCCTAGTGGACTCACGATAACAAGACCCTTATTTCAATTGTGGTATAAAATTCACCCATACAAGATTGCCACACGGTACCCCAAACCCCTTTCCACCACACATTGTGGTGGGGCCCAAGACAAAATGTGTGCACACATCATCATGTGTGATAAAAAAGGAGTTTGAGGTACCATGTGGTGGTTCTGCATGGGCACGAAATTCTCACTCCTTTTGCCATTGTTCTTGTCGTTTTTGTACAAAAATAATTAATTAAATTGAGCAATTACAACTACTCTTTTCAATATTGGCAAATATTCTAATTATTGTCCTTATAGATTGAAAGGCTAAATTGCAAAGGTTTCAATTGCTTTTTAATATAATTCAAGATAAAGAATTTCTATTGTTGAATTTCTAAATTACTTAACTAAAAAATTATTGAATGGAAAAAGAGACTAATTTGGAGAAAAAGGAGACCGTGGATTTCGAATCCTCCGGTCACTCGTAATGGAATTTATGCAATGACGATGGTAAACTATTCGTATCGAATCAAACACTATAGGGCTTGTAGACCCACCAAGTGCCACCTAAAAATAATCATGAATCATCGTATGGCATGGTATATCACTGCCTAGCACGATTTGTCTTACTAGTATGATTATTCTATAGCATTGACCGTCTTACAGAGCATAGCCCATCTCATCCAATTATCACGAACTTATGAAATTGTTATATGAATCCTGCTTAGTATATATCTAGAAAGCCAAACACATAAATATAAAAACAAAATATATTACTTGGAGTACAAGTAATATAAAACAAAATGTATTACGTTAGAACATCAAGAAATACCCAAAATCTAAAAACAAACTATCTTACTTGGACTACAATTTTCATCTACACTTTAGGAGAGGGAGTTTAGTCGGCCATGAAAAACCCTAGCTTGCCTAGGTTTGTGGATTTTCTTTAATCTAATATCTTTTAACAATGAACCCATCAATCAAAACTTTAACCAATCAATGAAAAGAATTCAAACAATCAAAGAACAGCTCTTTATGTGGAAAATCCTAAACGAGAAAAAACCACAGGAAGGAATCATGCACTAGAAACTTTGTGTGATTACAAGTAGACTTACTCAATTGTTTATCCTCACAATAATCTTAAGACCTATTTGCTAAATCCACATACATCACACCCCTGCATGATCGTCGTGTCTTGAATCCTCAAGCCTTCCAAACGAATAGCCTTTCGAACTCCACGAAAGGGCTTTGATAGAGAACTTTGATTTGAAATGAATGATAACAACCACTTGAAGATGATTTTTGTAGACCAAAGTACCATGGGTCCCAAAATTTCTTCAAAATACATCAAACTTTGCAGCATTGAATGAATAGAGATGAAAGCATGAGCTTCATAAACGTAGATTGCTTAGATTATTCATTTAATCTTACTGATATGAATATATAGGTGCATAACTATTGTTCAAGCAAGAAACAAGTTGCTCAAGCAACTAGCGAACAAATGACTTGCTTGATGGGTTGCTTGAGCAAGTTTGCAATACTGAAACGACTTTATTTACTTCTGAAAATACTTGACTAAGTACTACCACTCTCACAAACATTACATGTTGAAGTGATTCCTTTCCACAACCTAAACAGACGCTTTTAGAAAGGAAAAATCAACCCAACTCAAGAAAGCATAAGAGCTTATAATCTCTTCTGCTAGTGCTCCACAAAATACACTACTAAATAAAGACCATATCCCAAATCCATCAATCAGCTGCAACCACAACTCAAGAAAGCACAAAAGGTTATATCACAAAACTCATTCTCCCCCTTTTGGCATGGAGTGGAAAAGGAAGAGTAGGTTGAAGAAATAAATGAAAACAATAGGGGATAGTAAGCAATGAATCCAATAGCTGAAAACAAACAAATATGAGAGTAAACATGGAATAGGCAACACCTCAATCTATCAATTGCTAAGCCTAAATTGAAAACCAATTAATACAAAACATATAAGAAGACATCCACCAATGGTCCGATAATAACATCCACCAAAAATTGATTCAATTAAATAAAACTCTCTTTGTCTCTCTAGTTGCTCTATCATCTTTCTCCCCTTCCCGGTTTTTTTTTTAGGGTTAGCCACAACTCCTCCTCCCTCTAGGCCTTTCTTCCTCCCCTCCCCTTTCTCCTCCACCCCATCTCCTCCCTCCGATCTCGCCTTTTGCCTTCTCTTTCATCCCCATCTTTTGCCTAATGGCTTGCTGTCTCTGTAAACCTTTCCCATGTCGGTCGTCTTGTTTGTGACTGTCAGTGGGTTTCGTTGTTGATGGGTGGCGGCAAATCCTCTTCATTCCCCCTAGCGGTGGTGGCGACAATCGCCCTTACATGATCTGCCGGTTTGATGAGGGGTGTTGCTTGTAGTGGTTGGCAAGTTTGGCCCGTTTGGCGGCAATAGTTCTGCTTCATCTTTTCTGTTGGCACCTTCAGGAGGTATCCCAGGTGTGTGGCTCTTTTGGGATCATCAGTGATCATTTGGTGCTGCTATTGGTAGAGGTGCGATGCCTGTAGGCTTGTTGGCGGAGCTACATTGACTGGAGTTGGCTGCTCATAGCGGTGTCGGTTGTTTGCTAAGTCCAACAATGTTGGGTGGCGGTGGGATATGGCGGGATGCTGTTGTTTTAGGTGTGGGGTGGATGTTTTTAGGTTTAGGATTTTGGTTATGTGATTTGGCTGTTAATCTAGGGTCTTGGGGGGGGGTGTTTCCTTTTGATTTGGGCTGAGCCTGTTGGGTCCTAATCCATTCCTCCATGTGGTTAGAAGGTGAGGGTTTTGGGTGGTCAGGCTAGTGTACCCGAGATCCTTTTAACTTTGTACTTCGTGTTATAAGTTAATAAATTTATTTTTTGCTAATAAAAAAATAATAATAATAACAACTACCATAAACGAACATGTAATAAAGTGTGATAGAATAATTAGAATGGCCTGGGTGACCATGCTCCCCAAAAATACTAGGTGCCTAATAAAATGAAAGCATAAAACAAACAAACCAACGCTAGCCAAAGTTACTATCTGGTACTCGCACAAAATAAATTTGGGTAAGGGTAAATTACACTAACCTCCTCTAAGGTTTCTGACTTGTACACTAACCACCTCTACTTTATCTGAAATAGCACTGACCTCCCCTGAGTTTTATATTTTAGTATCAAAAGCATTCTTCAACAGTACCGATGACGTCAGGGACCCCTTTGTGGGTCCCCAACGGTTGATCCCAGCAGTCCATTCATTCCAAAATCGAATTCTGAGTGGATCCTCGCGGCAATCACCTCAATCGGACAGTCCTAAGTGCTCGATCCAAAATTTTTGAACGAAATGGGGTGATTTTGGATCGAGCACTTAGGACCATCCGATTGAGGTGATTCTCGTGTAGACCCACTCGGAATTCGATTTTGGAATGAATGGACAGCTCGGATCAACCGTTGGGGACCCACAAAGTGGTCCCTGACGCCGTCGGTACTGTTGAAGGGTGCTTTTGATACTAAAATATAAAACTCAGGAGAGGTTAGTGCTATTCCAGATAAAGTAAGGGTAGTCAGTGTACAAGTCAGAAACCTCATGGGAGGTTAGTGTAATTTACCCAATAAATTATCATCTGTAGCAGAACAAAATATAAACAAAGCTGATGATTGCCATACGAAACCATTGTATACTTAACCTAGTGCTAAATTAAGAAAGACGGGAAATTTTATTTTATTTTACAGAGCGGATCCAGTTAGGACTCCCACATTTTAATAAAATCCAGACCTCCCTCTCCCGCCCAAATGGTCGAGATCCGAACCGTTATGTGTTTAAAATGTGTTTTCAAGGGCCTATGCAAAGATTCGGCAAAAAAAATGATGAGGTAGAGCTTCATCAGAGCAATTTTCATGAAATATATATCCTACGGTTTGTCATGAAAACTGCTCGGATGAAGCCCTTTCCGGTCTTTTTTTTTTGCCAAATCTTTGCGTATACCCTTGAAAACTCATTTTAAACACATCCAACAGTTCGGATCCCAACCATTTGGCCGGAAAATGGCCAAGAGAGAGGAGGTCCGATTTTATTAAAATGTGAGAGTCCTGACTGGAGAGAGGTGACGAAGAGAGAGAGGAGTCGATCGGTTGGGTTTGCGTTCCAGATCTTCATCACCTCGTCTTGTACCCTAATTTGAGGTATCAAAACACCATTTTACTTGCATTTGAAGTTTGTTTCAAACCCATTCCAGTTTTGCTTCAATAACCCTTTGTTGTTGATCAATTGGGGTTTTGAACTGAAAGTTGCTATTTCCTTGTGGATCCTTGCGCACCATAACAAGAATAGGCTAACGAAGTTCCATTTCATGCAGTCCGGGGAAACAGTTAGTAGGCATTTCAATGCAATTTTGTTGGCTATCTTACAACTTTACAATCAATTGTGGAATCATCCCCAACCTGTTCCTACTAATGAGCCGGACAGTGGGCGGAAATGGTTTGAGATAAACTCACTTACCTAATTACATGTATTTCTTTGCACTTAACTTTCTACCATATTTTGAACATATTAGTACTAAAATCTGTGCGTAACAGAATTGTCTAGGGGCTTTAGATGGTACCTTTGTACCTATCATGCCACCAGTGGAAAACAGAGCACAATATAGGTCAAGGGAGGAAGACTACGCAACAAATGTCTTAGGAGTTTGTAGTCGAAACCTAAAATTCATTTACGCATTATCTGGTTGGGAAGGATACGCCATGGACTCAAGAGTGCTTCGCAACACATTTATAAGCCCACATGGGTTGAGAATTCCCCAGGGTACGTGACTATAATAACTTTGATTTACACAACATAATAGCCCCGCACTTTTGCCTGTAATCACATAGAAGTCAATGCGTTTTGTAGGTTGTTACTAGCTCGTTGATGCTGGTTACACAAATGAGCCGAGATTGTTAGCCTCGTATAGGGGTCAACGATACCACATTAACATTTAGAGGCAATGTCACCAACCCCAAAGCCGAGAGGAGTTCTTCAACATGAAGCACTCTAGCGCTTGAAATGTCGCTGAGAGATGCTTCGGGGTGTTGAAGATGAGATTTGGAATATTGAGATCTTGTTCTTACTATCCCATTAGAACTCAATGTCACATTGTCACAGCCTGTTGCCTTATCCACAACCTTATCAAGCGAGAAATGGAAGTTGATCTCATTGAACAACAATACACTGCTGGGGAACAGGCCAATGTGCATATAGTCCCACCGGATAAGTACATTGACACTATCGAGCCAACCAACCAATGGACCTAAATAAGAGATAACTTGGTAACTCAAACGTACAACCATTGGTTAGCTAACGGTCCAGTTGGGGAGTAGTTACAAGTGTTATTCAATCGTTGTAATATTTGTAACGACTATCATTTTATTCAATCATTGTAATCTTATTCATTGACATGTAATATTTTTAATGACTATTGTGTGGATTTAATGTCGTTCTATGCAATTACATATTCGATAATGTGATATTTGTTACTAAAGTTTGTTGTTACAAATAATTAAATCATTGAACATCAGCTTATTGGACCCAATGGATTCCCCACAAAGTTCGAAATCTAAGCCATAAAAGGCGAAGAGGAAGAAACAGGCCAATGACGGGAATGAGAAGGAGAAACAAAGCTGAAGGCTTTGGAGTGTGAAGGAGGAGGAAGCACTCCTTGCATGTATGCTTGAGGAGTTCAAAGATGGTGTCAAGTGGAAAGCCAAAAATGGCTTCAAGTTGGGCTTTTTTCGGGGCAGTGGAGATTCTACTCCACAAGTTTTTGCCCGGGACAACCATAAGAGCTACCCCAAACATAGATTCAAAGGTTAAGAATTGGAAGGAGAAGTATGGGTTGCTGGCCGATATGCAAATGGTAAGTGGTTTTAGTTGGAACCACGACACTAATGCAATCATCATGGATTCACCAGATGTGTGGGATGATTACGTGAAGGTAAATATTTCCCACATTTCATTTATAACTAGGGCACAATTGTTAGTATTTACTCAATGAAAGTTATCTTGCTTTTAACATGTGTAGTTCCACCCAAAAGCCAATGGGATGAATGGGAAGGCCTTCCCCATGTTTAAACAATGACAAATCTCATTTGGGAAAGATAGGGCAACTGGTTAAATGGCGGAGGATTCGACTGAAATCCGTGATGATGGTTCAGATGAAGAAATTGAACAACCCATACTTGACGAATCCTTTGTTGGCACCAATGAATGCTACATGCCATGATTTGCCAATGGTGACTTAATGTTTGGAGGTGGTAGCTTCGTAGACTAATCCGAAGGTGGTTCACCCGCCACAAACCCTAGCACTCCCACTAGCAATAACAATGCCACTACTCCAAACGATTCCATTGCAAATCACCCCCCGGCGAAGAAGGTGAAGAAGATGTCAAAGGCTGACGTAAAACAAGTAGCATTTAATGATGCCTTTGGAAGTTACTTGGCAGAGAACAAAGAGGTCATTGCCAAGCTTGTTGAAGCCGTAGGGTTTGACCAAAGATTCTCTGATAGAAGAGTTGGAGTATTTGGCCAACTTGAGAAGCTTAACCTAGATGTGGACAATATGCTAACTGCCAATGCAATGATTTTGGCGGATGATAAAAGAGTTGATGAGTTCAATAGTGTCCCGGAACATTACAAGCAACATTGGGTTGGGATGTTGTTGCAAGGAAAGCTAGGTCCAAAAAGTTAGGAGTTTGGTTACAACGGTGAAGTGGACAACATGGGGTACGGTTGTGGTTTTTGTTTCAATGGGTTGTCATTGAAAAGAACATTTCTAGTTCTCTTTATGGATGAATGTAATAACTCTACTAAGTCTAACTAACTCTAACTATTTCGACTACTTTTAATGAATTACTATTTATAGTTAAATATAACGTACTACTTTATTGGTACTCTGTATTCATGAATTATTCTAATGTTTTAGGTTTTAATGGCGATGATGAAATTAGGGAAAAAATAATTTGAGGAAGCACGACAATTGGCAGCGCAACTTATTGATGCTAATGGGTTAAAACCCATTAGGCAACATAATGTTGTCCCAAAGGGGTGCTATGAGCATAAACACAAATTTGACCCAATCAATTTCTTGTACGTCATTGGACAGTGTTTGTATGTGTGTGAGGGCAATGATAATGCATGTAATATGAGGCCAATGATAAAACATATACAATGAGGCCAATAATATGCATAATATGCACTTTTTTGTGGTTATGCATGCAGTTTGAAATGAGGCCAACGATATGCATGATATGCAGTTTTGAGGAGTCTAGTTTGGTTGATGTGTTTGTGGGCAGTTACTGCACTAATTTGGGGTTGCTTTGCTTGCTGTTTTTCTGGGCAGTTAACCCATTTCTGGACATGTTTGTTTGCTATTTTCTGGCCTTGCTTTGCAGTTTTATGGAAATGCTTTGTTTGTTGTATTCTGGGTAGTTTTATGCCGTTATGTGGGCATGTTTGGTTAAATATTTATTGGGCAGTTTTCTACAGTTTTGTGGCATGTTTGCTTGTTGTTTTGCTGGGCAATTTTCTGCAGTTTTGTGGCATGTTTGGTAGCCTGTTTTCCTGGGCAGTTTTCTGGGCATGCTTGTTTGCTGTTTTTTGGGCAATTTTGTGTGGATGCTTGGTTGTTTTCTGTGCAGTAAAGGCAATTTTCTGGGCATGCTTACTTGTTGTTTGTTTGACCAATTAAGTCAGTTTTGTGTGCATGCTTGCTTGTTGTTTTTCTAGGCATGCTTGGTTGGTGCTTTTCTGTGCAGTTTTCTGGCTATGATGATTATAGTTTATCATTAATTTACTTAATGAATTGTAGGGGCTTAATGGGACAATTTATGACGACTAATAGATTTAAAACCTATTGGCAACATAAGTTGTAGCCAAGCCACAGATTGTGAGCTGGAAAACTTATTTTGAGCCATGAGACTAGTTTTGTGTGTGTGTGTGTGACAACACACCAAACTGCATTAACTGCCTAGAAAACTACATCTTCAAGCATATATTATATACATGTATCTTTATGATTACATGTATTGGCATCTTTAAGCTGCCCTCCTCTTTAATGGCAATGATGATATTGAGGAACAAAATTTTATGGCAATGCACTCATCTTGGTGGGACACTTTGTGATGGCCAATGGTTTAATCACCATTTGGCAACATGAGTTGTAGCCAACTTATGCAATGCGCATTAATCAATCGAAGATCTAAGCCGAGAATACATACTTCACAATTTATTGTTTGTTGAACTAATTTTGATTATGTCATTTGTTGTTTGTTTTGGATTAGATTTCTGAATGACAGGTGAATATAGAGAGGAGTATTGGGTGATATTCGTTGGATGTTGTCCAGGCATATATGACAGTTGGGAGGAAGTCGAAGTCCAAGTTAATGCATACTCGAGGGCCTTGATGAAATGGTTCAATATCCGCATTTGATGGAAAACTGTTGTATATTTTAATTTTCTTCTTAGGTTTTTTTGGTTGTATTTTATTTGCATTTTTCTTTGATTTGAAGTAAACTTGTACTTGTATGTACTATGGAGATTGAACCGTTTAAAACTTACAAAAGTATAACTATAAGACTTGTTTTTCTAATTTAAAAATTGCTTGTAATACCACCATGAGTTTCTTTTGTATTTGTAGGAAAATTTGTATCAAACATTCAACCACAAACCCACCATTCAATCATCTATCTACCACTCCAACAATCATTCACCATTTAATCACCTTCTACTCTCCATTCAATCAAAAATAAAAAATTTAACCTACTCACCATTCAAATAAAAGAAATAAATAAAACCCTTTTGTTAATTTAAGTAATTTCCAATTATGAATAAATTAATTAATTTTAAAACCCAAAATTTTTTAAAACATAAAATTCATTTGCATATTTATTTCTATTTATTATGTATTAATGTAATTTTTTTTCTATTTATTAAGTGTTTACTGTAATTATTAAGGAATTAATCTATTTCTTGTATTCAAATAATAAAGTAGGGGCAATTACGTCATTTAACCTTTTATTCTATCAAATCCACCTTTCTAATCCCCATTCTCAAAATAACATCCAAACACCTCACTAACAAATCCACCCTTCTTATGATGTGGAACCACCTTCATTACAAAATCTACCCAAATCATCTTCGGCATCCAAACGGGTCTTTAATTTCTTATGAACACATGGGAGGTCTAAAAAACTCCCCTTTAAAAACTCAAACCAAGCACTTTTGGACAATCAAACCTCCACGACGTTCCACAAACAAAATTACACTCACCCTTAATTTATTCCACCACCATCATGTTCTTAAATTTTTTGTATTTAATCATGTATTTTTATGAGAAATATTGTTTAGGCGTTTTGTTTTACCCCATTTGCCGTTTAATGCAACTGTCCGCACTCGTAAGTCGAATGTAACCGAATACTAAGTGTTGCACCCGGGATTTCAGCCAAGGGTTTTGGAAAACGGGTTTATGGTCGCGTGATCCAGGTGTCATTCAAGCGACATGGTTTTGTAAAAACAAGGGTTTTATAGCTGTGATTGAGCCACAATAAATTTATAAACTAACTCATAGTCGTAACTTGACATGATTCTCAGTGTGTTAAGTCACCATTTGAATAAATGTTTTGGAAAATAGTAAATAAATATTGTAGTCTATCACGCCCGGGATTTTTGCAAGCGGTTTTGGAAAACAGTGTATGGTCAAGTGATTCAAGTGATATTCAAGCGACCTGGTATTGTAAAACATGGGTTTTACAGTTGTTGCCGATCTAGAATAAATTTAATAAAAATAACTCAGAGTCGCCAATTGGCATAATTCAAGGTGTGTCTACTCACCGAATAGATAAAAATTTTGGAAAATGGAAAATAAATCTCTTAGGTTGAAAGAGCCGGTTTTGTTTGATATAAATAACTTGATTTTTTGTTTGGTCTACGATTTTAGAGAAGAAAAGGTTTGGTAATTCACTATTACGTGTAGGAAAGCCGGAGCACGCTACCCCAACCTTTCGGCACTCGAAAGTCGAAACAAATTTTTCCAAAATAATGAGTATTTGAAGACTTGTGAATAGTAAATAAAGATATACATGTAATGAGAATGAGAAAACTAATATTCTGTCTGAAAATGTATTTTATTACATGAAGGGAAATATGCATAAAAATAGGATTTGGACCGAGCCCGGCCTCAGGGTTGCCTATGTATCTCCGGTCTTAGATGAATCAGGTCGCCATGTAGTTCAAAAGCAAAAATAGTTTTATTTGGGATTGAGCCCTCTTTGAGCTGCCTACGTATTCTCCAGCCTCAGGAGAAATCAAATCTTTCATAGTTTGGAAAGAAAGCTGAAGTTTTAGAGAAGTTAAACTCGCTGGGGAATTTAGGCCAATGAGGCACAAAGGCGTTACTACCACACACAGAGGACACTGTAGAGACTCCGGCGATTGCTAATGCTAAGGATACAAAAGTAATATAAGGAAACTCCGGGACATCTCAGGAAGGTTCTGAGACTAAAGAAGGGTCTAAAAAGACTACACAACTTTGTGTGTGGGTGTTTGGGTGGCCACATGGCCGAAAATGAGTTTGGAATGCACTTTGCAAGTCCATATAAAAAGAATTTTGTTGCCCACAGCCAAAAAAAAATTTCATTGAGAGGGTCCTAGATCATCCTCGGTAGGATCTACAGCCTGAAAATAGGTATTGAGGTTTAAAAGGGTATTTTGGTAAAGATTTGTAAAATTTGGTTTTGGGACTGGATAATTCTTGGCGGTTCCCAGGAAGCCTCCGGACCCTAATGCACTTAGTGACTCTCTTCAGGAATTTTTGCCAGAAAGACTGATAGGGGTATTTTGGTAATTTTGGCAATAAACTAATTGTTGGTTCGGAACAAAGTTAATATGAAGCCTATAACTCCTTGGCATGCATAACATTATCTGAAAATGCACACAGAATACAGTATAAATAATACCTTAGATATAATAAAAAAGGTTGCCTGACTCTTTCGTGGGAACTTAGACGACATAACTGGGTGCCCCCAGGCAAATATAAAAGCGGCGAATGAAGCGATAATAAATTATTATCGTGATGGGAGAAAATATTTCTTTTGTTGTGACTGATCCCTCATTGGTCTGCCTACATATCCCACACTTGGGAGAATTAGGTCACTCCATGTTCGAACCTCGGTCTGATTTATGAAAATATAACTACATTCATTGAATTAATCTTGATACTTTTTATTTGGGGTTTTGTACAAACTGTCCGGATGGCTAGTCAAGTCAAGCTAAGCGATCTCAGAAGATACCAAAAAAGACCCTCAGATAATGGTAGAGCCTTGCAATGGACTTGTTTGAAGTACCACACACTTTCAGCGCGCACGCTATTTTAATAGTCTTTTGGTATTCCTCGCCTTAAACCTCAACAAGATTGTCGCAGTGCATTGCAACAGTATACATCTATGTGATTGTGAAATTTACTGACAAACTTATTATTTGAATATAAATATGCATTACTAAAGCGTCTGATGCCAGATGCGAGCCCAGCCTATGAGAAGTGGCCAGGCCAACACGTGCTCAAAAATATTTCTAATGCATCCTAAAAATAAGAAAGAAGTTATTGCTATTTACAAAAAAAAAAAAATTTAGTAATGACCCCTTCTAATGAGGGATCCCATAAACTGCTAAAATGTAGGACTCATAAGTTCAAATCAAATTTTGATGATCCAAACCATTCTATGTGTATAAAACATGTTTGCAAGGGTCCTCGCGAGGAATCACAAAAAAAATGGACCGGAAAAACACGTTTTAAACACATTGAATATTTCAAATCATCAAAATTTGATCAGAAAATGTGAGTCCCGCATTTCAGCCCATATGCAGGATCCCTCATCGGAAGGTGGGTGCACATATATATATATATACACAGTGAGCTTCCAGTTAGGGAGCCCGGATTTTAAAAAAATCCGGACCTCCACTTTCCCGATCGAATTTCGACAATCCGAACCGTCCAATGTGTTTAAAAGGTGTTTTTTAGGGCCCCCGTGAGAAATCACCAAAAAAAATACCGGGAAGGGCTTGATCCGAGCCGTTTTCACAAAACTGTACATATAGCAGTTTAGCCCTTCCCGGTATTGTTTTTTGGTGATTTCTCGCGGGGACCCTAGAAAACACCTTTTAAACACATTGGACGGTTCGGATCACCGAAATTTGATAGGAATCAATGAGGTCCGGATTTTTCTAAAATCCGGGCTCCCTGGCTGGAAGCTCACTGTATATATATATATATATACACACACACGAAAAACTTCTAATCTGGACTCCTGGATTAGAGGGTTTTTGGTGTTTTTTTTGTGTTGCAAATTATTTTTGGAAAATTTGAGCCATCCAATGTGTTCAAAAGGTGTTTTCAAGGGCGCCCGTGAGAAATCTTCAAAAAAAAAAAACCGGGAAGGGCTTGATCCAAGCAGTTTTTGCAAACGGGAGGTTCGGATAGTCAAAAAAAAAATTGGATCATGGAGGTCCGGAAACGGGAGGTGTATATATATATATATATATATATATATATTCCTCTAGTCCGGGATCCCGAATTGGAAGATTTGGGGTGTTTTTTTGTGTTTCCAATTGTTTTGGTAAAAACTGTATATTTACAGTTTTGCGAAAAACTGTTTAGATCAAGCCCTTCCCGATATATTTTTTTGAAGATTTCTCGCGTAGGCTCTTGAAAACACCTTTTAAACACATTGAACGGATCGGGTCGTCAAAAAAATTCTCAGATCATGGAGGTCCGGATCCCGCACTAGAAGGGGGTCCTATATATATATGATCCCAATTTTGGCTTCCGTGTGGACTTTTCATTTCTGGATTGAATTTCGACAATCCGAACCTTTCAATATGTTTAAACCTTGTTTTTAAGAGTTCTTGTAAAAAAATCAACTCATATGATTATCAGTAAGGTCTTGATTAAGGGTCATCATCGGGCCAAGCCGGGCTGGCCCACCCCACGAACTTCCTGCCCAAGTCTGCCCGCGGGCCGGGCTTAGCAGGCTTTTTCATTTTAGCGAGCCAGTCTATCTCTCAAAAGATGAAGCCCAAGCCCAGCCCCAGGCTTATCCTAGTTGGGCTAGCGGGCAGGCTAGTCTTTGGGTGGGCCGAGCCGGGCTAATTAGGTGGACGAACTCTCTCTCAAAATGTTTATTGCCTAAGCTCTCGGTTTGAAGAAGTGGAGATTTCAGTGGAAATTGAGAGGGAAGAGACGTGGAAAAAAATGGTTGACGGTTTCCGAGACACGGTTTGAAGAACGTAATGACCCTCACACAAAAATTCTTTGTAAATGTCGGAAAAAAAAAAAATTCATTGTAAGAAAGTGGACTTACAATGAATTCCCCAAAGTAATTTAATGTCGGGAAAAAAATTCTTTGACCATGCTTTTGTGTTTTTTTTTCATGCTTCTTCAGTTTTTTAAATCTTGGAATTAGAAAGTGGGCTTGGGAGTTCCCCATAGTAAATTGGGCTTGGAATCATTCCAAAAAACCTGAGCTATTTTATTACATATATGTATATTTGTTACGAACCCATGCTAAGCGTGTATAGTGTACCGGGCTACGAGCGGGCTAATATCTCGGGCTTCAATGCCGAGCTAGTGGGCGGGCCAATGGGCAGGTTGGAGCTAAAATTTTAAGGCCCAAGCCTGACCCATGGGAAGGTCGGGCAAGGCTAGCTTGCCCATTTGACGGGCTCGGGCTCGGGTAAAGCCCGACGGGTTTGGCAGGCTTTGGGCGGGCCGCGGCCCAACGGGCGGAATGATGAGGCTTTGTCTTGATCAGTTGATTCAGTTGATTCCTGTCAGATTTTTAGGATAAAATTGAATATGCGATCCTTTATCGATATCCAAACGAGTTTGATTTTTTACAAAAACTCTTACCGACATGTTTTTAAAAAATTGGCTCTGACAGTTAGCATGGGGATCCGATATACTCCCTCTGTTCCAAAAAATTAAATACTTCCGTGTATCATTTTTTGAATTTTTTCGCATCGAGTTAAAGGAGTTATTGAGTACTTTAATCCTGCGCAAAATAAATCGAAAAATGCAAGAACCTAATTTTTTATTTTAAAAATGGCAAGAGAAAGAAAGTAGAACACTTATTTTGGAATGGAGAGAGTATATGTATGTATGAATATATATCAGGCCAGATCTCATCCACATCCCTTCCATCTGGGATCTGTTCGCACCTTCACTTTTTCGATCAAATTTTCGTGATCTGAACTGTCCAATGTGTTAAATTGATTTGCTCTGATCATTCGCGTGGGGCTCACAAAAAAAATTTGTCTCAAATGTTGTGTTATTTGTTGTGTCCATGGAACCGCCCCGTATATTTTATATACATATGTGTATATGTATAATAGGGTTTTTGGGGCAGGGCAAGGCACAGACCAGCGCAAGGACATTGTCAACCCCGTATACTACCCGATTCCCAAAATCCTCAAATCTCCTACTCATTCGGAGGGGGGAACAGAGCAGTTAGGCTGCTTGGATCGGACAAAATGGCCATACCTATTACAAGTGTGAACGGGTATACAAATGAAAGATTAATATTGAAAATTTCCAACATATAAAATGCCCAAAAGAGGAGTATAGTTAAAAAAAAAGGGTGTGTCAAACTCACCACGTACCCAACCAATAAGAAAAGAGCTCTCAACAATCGTGATAATGTTATGGAATAAAAGTTTTTGTTTGGTATTCTTCAATCTTGTGTCATCATTGTGTGTTTGCCAAATGACTGGAAATGGCAAAAGAAATCAAGGTAAGTGAACGTGATGCTAATTTTGAGATCGCTCATGTACGAGGATTTAATATGCTGATTCAAAACTTTTTACCCAGTAAATTAAATTTTCACAACTTGGAGATTCTTCAATGGAAAATTTATCTCATCATATCTACTTAATTAAAAAAGGATCTCAATGCACGTGCATTGCTCAATGCCATTTTATATGCTTGATTCATATTCTCTCCAGTTTAATGTCAAACCTATATATGTGACAATTACATATGCTCTAACAAACTAAATTAGTAATAAAAAAAAAAAATTAAAACTTCGTTATGTTAGAGTCCCCCCTAGCCCCGTGGTGGACCATGGGTCAAGTTGTGGCTTGGCTGATGATCCGAAAAAGTCAAGTCAATCGGACATTGGTAGCTTGCCACCGATCTAATCAAGCAATTTCAAAATGCATGTTTTAAAGTGTATTTGCTCTTCAAGTAATGAAGTAGTAAATGATTTAATTATTGAGTTTTTGATGTTCAATTGATCACATCTAGCTCTGATAGTGAATTGTTTGGATCATGTTTTTAAACTCAGGACAAAGCCCGAACGAGAGGTACAACAGGGGCAAAGCAAGCCCCTGGCTCTATAGTGATGAGTGATTCTATATTTCGATTGTGGTGTGGAATCATTCTTAAGATTGTCATTTGGTACCCAAACCCTTTTTCTGCCACACATTGTTGTAGAGCTCAAGACAAAGTATACAGACCCAGCATAATATGTGATAATAAAAGGAGTATGAGGTACCATGTGGTTGTGCCCCCATGGACACGAAATAATCACTTTTACCACTTTTGATGATTTCGAAAAAAAGTTATTTTTTCTGATTAAAACTCGAAAACAAGGTCAGCGTTTTCAAATCACGGACAATCGCAAACAATTGTTGTTAATTTTGGAAGAGCCCAAAGCATGTGAGAGAGTTGTGGACCGGATGCGTACCTAATATTTCTCGAATTGGACTTATGTTGAGAACACTAAGGACAAGTGTGGGTTGGGCTCAGTTCAAAAAAACTGTGTGGGTTGGGCCCGTAACAAATTTGGACTCATGTTGGCAACTGTTGGGCAAATTTGGGTTGGGCCAGTGGAAGACTGGTCCATGGATCCTAACAAATAGTAGATCAAATTGGATCCTACAAACATTTGATTAGCTTAGCTGATACCACTAAAAATGGGAGTATATCTTCATATGAATTTTTAGTAATAAATAAAAATGTGAGGGTGAAATTATGGTTTTTTGAGGTTGTGTAATGCAGCTTTTTGGTAATAGAGTTATACAAATAACGACAACAGCATTGATACAATACTCAGAGATACTAATTACTCGAAAAATGAGGGGGAAAAAAAATTAATACTATATCCAAATTGTCATATCGAAATATTTTCTATGGAAAATTAAAAAAGATATGGATAATAGTATGAAGAAGAAGTTTACACAAACTTGAGCCTACCACCCTTCTTTCAATTAAACCCTAAACTTGGAAATCAATCTCAACTTTAATATTATGCCACATATGACAATTCCTCAAAACTGCCCTTCGCTGTATTATAAATACAAAGTACAAATTATGGGACAATAAATCAATATACCAATTTTTCATTTGGATTTCAGGATTATATATTCCGTATGAAAAATTGATACATCACCTGTAGTTTTTTGATTGAGCTGATTTTTCAAGACTCTACTCGAAAAAATATTTTAAAATTGAAGAACCATACGGATCATTTACTTGGGTCCCACATCGCCTATAAGTAGGCCCCATATCACCCGTAAGTGACTTTCCGCATCGCTACCCATGGAAAGGTTCTTGGAAAATTATACATAGATAGTCTTAATTTCTTAACTTCAATTCGCTACTCGAACTTTTGAGCACCAGGTCATATAAAAAAAGAATCTTACCAGGTCACATTGAGACAATCTTACTATTGCCCTCTAGTTAAACAAGATAATTATAGTATAATACATAGAAAGATTTTGTCAACATTTGACACTGCATGTTGACTGCAACTTAAAACAGTTGTCTATAGGAAGAGCCATACATGGACGGTTTAAAAGGCACGTGCCGACACGTGACTAACAGAATACATATTAGTATTTGACCACAAATTTCCTAACCCCATGGATGTATTTGACCATATATGCATCTTTGTTTTACCATTCCAAGTGAACTGCCTAACCAGTTCACAACAGCTTCTGTGCCCTCCCATGTGCATTTCCAAACATACATTATTATTTTGATTTCATATGTATATGCAGCAGTTATATACATGTATTTGCGAACATGATACTAATAACAGCTCTCAGATCTATGTATCTGAGTATCAATATGTATATTATTCCTTCTGTCCCAACAAGTTGATCCCTCTTCTAGAATTCAACTTTTTACTAAGATTAAATAATTACGTCGTATAGCTTTTACTTTATAATTGTCCTTTGTGGAGTAGTATTTTAGCACTTGGTTGTGAGTTTTGTATTGGAAAAAAAGGGCAAAATGAGAAATGTATCAAATTTTGGACATCAAAATTCTGTAAAAAGACTTGAACTGAGAGATAGTTAGAAATAGAATATATATGGGACTAACTTTGTGGGATTGAGGGAGTATATACCAAGCAAGTATATGACACACAAGTACACAACACTCTCTCTCTCTCTCTCTCTCTCTCTCTCTCGCTCACACACGCACGCACACTTTTTGTTAAAAAAACAAAATAGAAATAGTTAATATTCATTTCCACTTTGATTTTTTCGATTAATAGTTCAGAATGGTTGTTGGGCCTATCACAGACAGCCGTTTGTGGCCTGCTATGGACGGCTCAAATCTGTTCAATAGCGGTCAATTCAGATTTGTTTGAATAAGATGTGATTTGAGCCATCTATGACCGACTACGAAGGGCCGTGATCAACTAGCATAGATGCTATCTCCGAAGAGACAACACCCAATCTCAATAAAATTTTCGTATTACTGCAAGTGCTAAATTATGAATCGAAGATTGGTAAATACCATTAAACGTAAAAATTTAAGATTTTAAATACTTTAATTGGGCATACATATATAGCAGGGGGACAACGCTCTGATTTATGCAAATGTAGGGCCATACAATATGAGAAACATGTGGGGGGTGGTCAGTGACTCCTCGTATGTGTAGGAGAAATGTTGAATGAAGTTCAAATGTAGATGAAATTAATACTAATATATTTTGGCAGCAGATGATGTAATATCTGAAATTCCTGGATAAGGTATCAAAGACCATCAGTTTGGGTTTAAATTGGTATTCAACAACCTTGTAGACCAAGGCATTCTACAGTTGTACTCTCATTAATTAGTTCAATTTCAACTAGTTAATTAATGAGCCTCGCAAGTATTCATGTTTATGTACTATTGTTTTAGCAGAAAATAATAAAATATATTAGGGAAGCTTCACAAAATGGAAGAGGGTGATCATGAGAAAGGATTTTGGGTCAATTTTTGCCGAAATAAGGGCAAAACAACTAGATGATCTCTAAGGTTTCTGATTTTATTTCAATTTGTGAAGTGACTCGATATGAAGTGTGCGCGTGTGCGCGCGCGCGCAAGCGCGTGCTCATGCAACTTAAAAGCATAATATATAACAGTTGTGTGGAGAATTTATATCCATCTCAAAACCAATTGGCAATGAGTAGAGAGGTCCCAACATATATTAAGTGATCACCCATTCCATTCCTAAGCAATGTGGGACAATTTTCCTTAACATCCCCCTTCACGTGCAGCCGCATTTGTGGTCTCTCACGTGTGGCCACTTTTAGGTCCTATCATCGTGCAGCCTTTTTGCTGGTCTGTCATCGTGGGGTATGGATTGTGATTTTTTTTTAAATGTGAGTGGAATAGGCCCCGCTCTGATACCATGTGGATAATTTATATCCATCTCAAAACCAATTGACAATGAGTGGAGAGGTCCCAACATATATTAAATGATCACCCATTCCATTCCTAAGCAATGTGGGACAATTTTCCTTAACATCCCCCTCACGCAAAATTTGTATTTGTGGTCCACGTGTGACCACTTTAGTTTTATCATCGCGATGCGGCGCTTTTTGCTGATGCCTCATGCGTGGCGTGGATTGTGATTTTTTTTTTAAATGTGAGTGGAATAGGCCCCGCTCTGATACCATGTGGAGAATTTATATCCATCTCAAAACCAATTGACAATGAGTGGAGAGGTCCCAACATATATTAAATGATCACCCATTCCATTCCTAAGCAATGTGAGACAATTTTCCTTAACAAGTTGTTCTCATCAAATCTAATATACTTAACATAAGGGAAATTTATCATTTTCCTAGTGAACTCACAGCTTCACTACGTGTATATATATATGTGTGTTTGTGTGTGTGAAGTTACAATCAATAGGATTTTGCTATTTCAAAAAAAGGAAACAAGGATTTCACAATTTGATCGATTAACGAGGACCGACTAGCATTATAATGTTGCTTGAAGCATCATACGCCGGTTATAAATTTTAGGTCCAAAAGAATTCCATGTAATAAAATTCATCCAAAATTAATAAAATAGAAAATTGTAATATCACATAATTAACGGTGGTGAACAATCCACGAGAATTAAACAGACAATGATAGGAAAATAGATTAGCTAAAATAAAATAAATATTGCCAATATATTGCATACCAAATGATTCTATATCATGAAACATGAGATTTTTCAAGATTGTGTACATCTAAGATTGTGTATTCATAATGGGACTTGGGGGTTTGCTATTGTGCAGCTTGTCTACAACAGCTGTTGTACACGATTTGAGTCGTTATGTGGATCGTCCATCCAAGCAACAGACAGTCCGGATCTTGCATAACAGCAACCCATCGTCCTTCATAATGTGAGGTAAATAATTTCGGTCATTATCATGTCTGTAGAAAAAGTATGTCTTGATTTTAACCCCACTAATCAAGATTAATTATGGCTCTGCTCCTCATTGGATTCAACTTTCACGATTGTACTATAAAACATATGTAATGTCAAATTTCCTTTATCACTGTCTAGTAGATTTCACATGCTATGTATGGTATTTTCAGTTTCTTAAATATAGCTAGAAGTGGTAGATAATAATTGGACTTCAAGGTTCCAAATTATTTTTTCTCCCAATTACAAACAGTGTTAATTTCACTGAGGTCCTATTCAGTTGCACCAAAAGCATAAATTTTTTTTATGAATTTTCAGTTGCCAGTTGAAGTTGTTGGGCCAACAACCTCAACTTTTCCATTGGGAAACATTTCCGGTAAAATAGATCTTGCTAAAATGTAGAAATTTTTGTTTTTCTGCAAGATTTCTTGTCAAGAGAACACACACAAAAAATAAATTTCAATTTCATTTTTTTTATCACAATGCAAGCACCATAAAATGACAAGAGTGCCCCTCAAAGCACATCCATTTCTTTAATTACTCATTCAATTCTATCCTCCATCACTATTCACTCCGTCGTTATCGCACCCTCCATTGCTTCATGCCCACTAATAACTTTAACTTATTTTTCCCTTTCTTTTTTTCTATAGGTTTTTATTTATTATTATTTTTATTGTGGTGTATCTTTTTAGGAATTCTTTCGTTCTTATATTGAAGACTGATGAGAAAAAGTATAAGATTATCTAAATATTTGGAAAAAAAAATTGTTATGATTACAACCCATCGTGCTTAAATTATTTATCCCAAACGGGAAAAATCAAAGTATTATTCATGCTTCAATTAATGAAATAATTAAGATTTTTTTACTGTTTACACCATTTAATTCACTCATTTTACAAATTTCTAGTTTATTTCCTGTTGAAATTAGCTACTTGACTTGATACATGGTTTGTAAGGATAAAAAAGAGTAGTGGATGAATTATAAAATTTGCAAAAATTGGTGCCACAATAATGTTCCATTTTTTCTGCCATTTTTTGCTTTGGCCATTTATCTTGCCATTTTCTCCCAAAAATGGCACAAAGAATGACCTTTGCCAGTTGTTCAACATTATCCTACCCAACAACCAATTCCAAATGGCATTGCACTATTGCACCATTGATATAAAATGGTTGCAAAAAGGGGATACAGTGGAAATTTTACTAAAAGGGTACTACAAATTTGTACCAATTATGCCATTTTTTACAAAATATCACCATTCATTGCGAAAAAAATGGCAATGGCTTTAATCTTTTTGGCTTAACCATTGGACTTCCTCTAAGGTATAGGAAAAATGGAACAAGACTCATGTAATTGAGCGTAAATAAGCCCGTAGAAGGATTACGTTTTATGCCATGGGGGGAGCTTTTAATATTTGGCAATTTGTGAAACTCTCTCATTGTTTTTTGAAATAATTGTGAGGCTCTCGTAGTTATTTGTTTTGACCTTTAATCAAAAACTTTTTGCAATGTGTACGTTCCGAAACAGATGTTTGTTTTACATAGTAAAAAGAAAAAATGCACATGGTTAGCTGCTAAGAAGAGATGAAGATTGTGTTTTGAAGGATATTCTTGTCACTTAAGAACATCAATATCTGCGAGATTTCCTGTAAAACTTAACAAATGGGGAGAATTTATAATACTATCCAAAAGTAAGGGACAATAGCGATATTTTAAAAACCACAAGAAACATAAACTAATCATAATGGGTATGCTTTTGAAAAAGTAAATTTCTGGAAAATGTCCATAAAATTGATTCTGGAAGCAACAATTAATTGGTGCCTGCATTAAATTTCCTGCAGATGATGTTGATGGGGATATGGAAGCGCCTTTAGATTTTGAGTTTCTTGTTTGATTAATCGAGATTTGATAAAATCTATCAAATGAAGATGATGGTTGATAAAATCAAGAGTGATTTTATCAAATCTTGATTTTATTTGATAAAATCAAGCAAGAAACTCAGCTATACACTGCTTGGTTGATAGGAATTAATGCAAATTAAAATATCCAAAGGCCTCGTTTGTTTGATCGGAAATAAATGGATGCAATATGAATTTTCTTGGGTTAGGGGTGAGATATTGCTTAGAATATCAATGGATGGAGAAAATTCATGTCCAGTGTATATAGTGATCAACGGGATATAGCCATTGGAAGAACTTTGTAGTTGTTTTAATCATTGAAAAATCCAAACCCGCACACACGCACGTCCGGTACAGATTAGGATGAAAATTGGTATCTGAAAAAAGGATAACATATATGAGATTTTAGGTCTCACTCCATCTCACCCAACAAACATTGCCAAAGGAATTCACCTGGTAGTATAGATCAGAGACTCAAGAGTTCGTTTCCTTTTAAGTTCTCAAATAAAAACTCTCTCAGGTTCTATAAACTCTGATAAGTTCATGCAAAGTTATACTCTGACTTGATTAGGTTCTTTTGTGAGTGGGAAGTGAAACTAGTCATTTATAACTAATTGAGATGTACGAAAACTGAATGAACAGTTGAGTTATAATAAGATAAAATGTGAATTGAAACATGCAGGAATTTGATTAACTTTAATTGGGAAGAAAGTTTCCCAAATTTCCCTGCCCGCGAAAGAGCCACAGCCTTTTGACAAAAAAAGAGAGGAGCACTAATCAATTGAGAAAAGAGTGGTGTACTCATTTTCCTACCCAAATGGATTTGTCTTTGTCTTTCTCCACTCAGTCAACAAGTGTGGACTCTCTCTCTCTCTCTCTCTCTCTCTCTCTCTCTCTCTCTCTCTCTCTCTCTCTCTCTCCATTATATCTATTGAGTACCTTTTGGGCAAATCTTCTCCACACGTATTTGACTTTTCATCATAAGTCGGTACACATATCTGGCTTTTGTAGAAAACCGCTTCATAGTTTGGGTCCCACCCAAACGTGGATTGATTGATTTTTTCTTCAAAAGATCACTTTTTGTGTTGATTTTTGAAACTGCCAATAGCGGGGAAGCCAGAGGAATGTGAGGTGAATTTCTTTTTCTTTTTCTTTTTTTTTTAAATTTTTTTTTGGTTGTGAAAGCAACCAGGTCAAAGTCGTGTCTTGAATCAGAAGGCTGGACCCAAGTGCTCAGTGATGGGTCGCATGTGCATTTAAGAGACTTTTTGGGTGCATTTTCTAATCCAATCATAAAGGATAAGAAGTTTTTTTAGTCCATGATAACAAAAAGAAATTTCTAAACTGGTCATTTTGATACTGTTACAACGGAAGTAAGGGCAATTCTGGCATCAGAATGCTTCGCCCAATCTTTCATCTAGACGAGTGAAATCTAAAATGTAAAAAATTAAACAAGAAACTGTTAAAAAAACCAATTCAGAAAGCTAATCTTGATTTTGCGAATGTCTTAAATCTTGTATTGATAATTTATAGATTTTAAATTTCTCTCGTTTAGACAGACTAAATAATTAATTTATGAAAATAGTTAAAGTTAATGTAAACTAAAATAACAGGAAAATAATTCTAATCTCATAGCAAATTAGACAAAACCTATCCCATTCACGAGTCTTGATTTAAGCGGTGCACTTAGTATTTGTTCCTGGACTACAAGACTAGGGAACGAAAAGTTGACCTAAACCGTCCAATGAAAAGTTGACCTAAACCGTCCAATGAGAAGAACTAACACCCCGTTTGGATGCAGTTTTAACACCCTAACTAAATAAACCCCCTTCCTCTCATCCCTTTTCCACGCCATATCCATCGTTTGGCAACGATTTTCTCCCCTTGATTTGCTCATCCACCTTCTCTGATAGCCAGGTTTCTCCCCGACTAAATACAAGCGGGGAGGGGGGGGGTACCTATGTTTAATCTGGGTTGTTGGGAGCTCGTGGAATTACCTAGCTACCCTTTGATCCCCTCTTTTGCGTTGTTTCTAGAGCCCTAATCTAAGAAACGGAGAGAGAGGGAAAGGCCGAAAGGGTTGTGGCAATTTGTGAGATTGTCACCAGTTGTGGGTTGAACCGAGTAATACCTACAACTCCGGCGACTTCGCAACCTAACTCCGGTGACTCTGCGACCTAACTCTGCCAGGTATGGTTCAGATCTGACTACTCAATGGGTTTTCTGTGTTGTCAGTTAATTTTTACCCCAAACCCAATTATTTTCCCCTATTTTTTGTATATTTTCTTTCTGTTTCTTTGTTTCTTTCTATGGAAAAGCATGAATAGGCGCATTTCACAATCAATACATGCATTTCATGAGTAATGTTCTTGTTTTCCATTCTCACGATCAATGGTGCTCTTGTTGCTTTGTTGCTCTTGCATTTCATGAATAAACGTGAATAGGATACCTGATGAAGACTTACTTGATACTCCAATCCTGAGATTGGTTGTAATTTACATTTGGGATAAACAATAGCCCCAATACAATACAAATTACCCAAGTTGTAGAGTTTTCTTTCCCTTTTCAAATGAGATTTTAAAATTATTTTTTATTTTTTTATTTTACTTTGTTCTTGGAAAAGAAAAACCTGAGGAAATAAGACAACTTTGACGAACAACGGTTTCATTAATACTGAAGTAAAAGGTTTGCAATTTCACTGATCTTGTTCGTTAATCCAAGGTTTTGTTATTTATGGTCTAGTACCAAGGTTGAAATGTATTGCGCCACTGCTTGGAAGAAAAAAAAAAGTTTGTTTTGGCATGAATTAATCTATTAAATTAATTATAGGATGGAACAATTAAATAACACACATCTGACAAGACAACAACATGAAGAGGTATTTGTGGCATTACATAGTTTTATTACCACTGCACTAGGTGTGTTTTCCCTCTACTTCTTCGTCACAAGTTTTTATAAGGAGGCTCGGCCGCACTTGTCTCTGAATCCGAACTTTTACCAAAGTCAGATAAATAGAATCAACAGCTTGACAAGGGGTAATGAGGCTGATTGTCATGATTAGTTGAGAGTCAATAGGCATACATTCTTAAGGTTGTGCTGCTTAGTCTGAGGTGTTGGCTTAGGAGACTCACAGTCCGTATGTCTTGAGGAGAGAGTAGCCATATTCCTATGGATCCTCTCGCACCACACAAAGCAGAGGCACACAAGGTTTGAGTTTTCGAGATCGACCAAGACTATTATCAGGCATTTCCATGAAGTTCTTCAAGCTGTGTTGCGCCTATACCCCATGCTTGTAGTAAGGCCTGAGCCGGTACCTCTGAACGACCCTGACAGTTGGTGGAGTTGGTTTTAGGTACAATTGCATGGTTTCAATGCCAAATTTTCCCTTTCCTGTAGCTTAATGGACCAACCTTATCTAACTTCCAATGTTGTATTCAATTCTTCGTAGAATTGTCTGGGAGCGTTGGATGGAACACACGTGCTAGTTATGCCCCCGGCAATTCTCAAGCCTCGCTATAGGAACAGGAAGGGTGAGATTTCGACAACCATTTTAGGTGTTTATACTATGGATTTGAAGTTTGTGTATGTTTTGTCTGGCTGGGAAGGGTCGGCTACTGATTCTAGAATCCTTCGAGATGCCGTTCAAAGACCACATGGGTTAAGAGTCCCCCATGGTACGTTTGTAATTGATGGCAATCTTGTTTTTTACAATACTTCCACTCAACTTTACATGCCTGATATTCGTAGTGAATGTCATTCCAGGACATTACTACCTTGTCGATGCAGGTTACCCAAATGGGGATGGGTTTCTAGCACCTTACTGAGGCCAACGGTATCACATTAACATATGGAGACAAGGTCACATTCTTACTACCAAAGAGTACTTCAACATGAAGCACTCCGGTGCAAGGAATTGTGTTGAAAGAGTATTTGGTGTACTGAAGATGTGATGGGCAATATTGAGGTGTGCCTCGTACTACCCCATACGAACTCAAAATCGTATCATGACAGCATTTTACCTCCTTCACAACCTCATTAAAAAAAATGCTTGACTATCCTGTTGAGTTAGATTACACGCTATGGGAGCAACAAAATCTGCACAATGTAGCTGTAGATGACCACATTGGCCAGTTGGAGACGTCTAATGAATGGACCCAGGGAGAAGGATGCCCGGCAACCGCCATGTATGACCATTGGCTTGCCAATGGTGGTGGAAATATGGATGAAATTTAAACTATTTGTATTTCCAATTTGCAACTATTGTGTAACTCTAAGATTATGTTTGTACTAAGTTTAAAGAATTTGTACTCTAACTTTAATTCGGGACCTTTGTGTGTGTGTGCCATTTGTTAGGTATGTAATATATTTGATGTATGACATTTATTAGGTCCTGATTTTTATTGTATAGTTAATCTTTATGCATAAACCAACATTTCGACAACTGCATATATTTGTTCACACTACTCTATTTGGGGTAAATAAGAAATGTATTTGCAGCCACACACACCGAAGAATCACAACCACCTACCAATTCTTCGAAGGGCCGTTACGAATGGAAGAAATATGAAAAGGGTCACCTAATCCGATGCATGACAAATGAGTACTCCGGACAAATGGAGCCTGACAATGGGTTTAAGTTAGGTTTCTTCACCTTACTTGCCCATGAGATAAAAAAGGTGATGCCAGACACCGCCATTAAAGCCTCCTCTTACATTGTGTCTAAAGTGCGGAATTGGAAAACAACCTACAATTGCATCAATGACATAGTGTCTAAGAGTGGGTTTGGTTGGAATGATGTGAACAAATGCATTGTCGTGGATGAGCCGTCAGTGTGGGAGGAGTATGAAAAGGTAATTTACATTGCTTTAATTTGAAATTAAAGCATTGAATTGCTTATTCTTACTTTTTAATCAAAGAACCGTTTGTGTAGTCCAATCCAAAGTGCAAAGGCTATAATGGTAAGTCATTCCCGTACTACGATGCATGGGTAGTCCTTTTCGGGAAAGATAGGGCAATCGGAGAGTTTGCGGAGGATTTCACACAAATGGCCAGTGCAGATTTACCAATTGTAGTGGAGGAAGAGTTCCTTGTTGATGAGGAACCAATTCATATGTTCTTCACACAAGATGGAGAGCTCACGAGTCAACCATTCGCACCTTTCGGCTCCACACCTTCAACCTCGACCCCTCAAGCCTCCACTCCTCGCACATCCACACCTCACGACTCCACACCTCGCCGCTTGACACCTCCGACGGCCTTGCCTCATCCATCAATGCCCATAAAGCACCCTCGGCCAATGCCAAAGGTAAAAAGGTGAAAAAAAAGGTCTCGGATTGGTATGGAGGATAAGAAATTCCAAGAGAGTATGAACAATTGGATGAATGCAATTACGACACATATGGCAGATATGGCCAAGTCAATGGGGTTTCCGAGAGAAGTTGCAGCTCACCGTGAAAGGATTCCAGATGAGCTAGCAAAGCTTGACCTTACTATAGTGCAGCAGTTTCAATTGACTACCATTATTTGTGATACCGACGTGAGGGTTGCTAAATTCTATGGGATCAAAGAGGAGAACAAGTGAGGATGGGCACAGGCCATCCTTGATGTTCTCATCTACCCTTGTACTACATAGGGTAGTCTAATGTTGTTGTGAACAATGAATTTTTTTGTGTGCAATTAATAACTACTTATCAACTGCCTTTTTGTATAGTTTATGGAAAGCATTGGAAGCTTGAAAGGGATAATTTGGTTCAACCCTACGGAACTAACAAGTAGGTGTTTGTATATTTTGATGGTTAAGCAGTCACCATGTATGTTAAGTGGATAAAGTTGTACTAAACTTTGCAATGATGTAATATGGTACCCACAGATTTGCAAATATGTAATATTTATGGGAAAAATGTTCTTTCCTTTGCAGGTTGTGTGAATAGTTAGCTGGTCATAACTTGGTTGGGCAGTGATGATTTCATGGTATTCAATATGAAGGTACTTACCTTGGCATGACAACTTTTGTTGCACCCATGAGTAACTTTTTGTTTGCTTGTAAACATTTTCTAAACCTTGCAAATTGGTAACATTATAACTCTGAATCTGTGGTAACTGGACCCTCTTTTATTGAATCTGTGCTAGTGTATTTGTCAGGGCTATGATGAATACTTGAGCCCATTCTTATGAGTTATAGTGGTACTTGGCTGTTTTCCTGTTTTGATTCATGTTTTAAGCCCATTCTTATTGAATCTGTTGGTAGCTGCTGCATTTCGATACTACAGGTAGCTGCTGCAGTTTATTAGTTGCTGCTGCATGCACTTAAAACTGAGCCTTGTTTTGGCAACTCTAAACCTGAAATTTGGCAATGATGTTAAACTGAGCCTTGTTTTTGGCAATGATGTGAATTTTGTGAAACTTGAAATTTGTGGGATAATTTGGCATTTGTTGGTGGACTTGGTGACTCTGTGTTTTGCTTGAAATTGGTGCACTGTAAATCTATGTTTTTGGGCAGTTTCAGATTCTGAGTTATAACATTACAACCTAGATTGGAATACAAAGTTTTAGATTCTGGTTGCACAACTCTGTTACTTGGCTCAAACAATTTCATTTGTTTCTTGGCAGTTGGTACAGTTTCTGTTTCTGTTTCTGTTTCTGGGCAATTGATACAGTCTCTGTTTCTGTTTGTGTCTGTGGTTTTGGGCAGTTGTAAGACTCTATTTTTGACCATTATAACAGGTGTGTGTGTGTGTGTGTGTGTTGTTATTACTTCCTGCAGTTTGTTATGTGAACTGAGCCAGTAATGAATGAACTAGGCAGGTTTGTTGTGTGAACTAAAACCAATAATGAAAAAACTTGGCAGGTTGAATTGAGGCAGTGGTGAAAATGTAGCTATGAACTGAGGCAGTTTTTGTGTTTGCTTATGGGCAATTTATGAATATGTTTGTGGGCAGTTTCTGCTTTTGTTTTTGAGTTGGTAACTCTAAATCTGCACTTCTGCACTTTGTAACTGTTATGGTCATGTTATGTTCATATGGACAATGATGTTAAACTAAGCCTTTACTTTGAATCTCTAAAACTAAGCCTCTGTTTGCCTTATGGACGCTGAATCTATTATGTGTTGCTCTTATTTTCTGGGCAATGATGATAAATGTTGAAAAAAGTTGTTAGAACTTTGGTTGCGGTTGTTATCTTGGCAGGGCAATCTTGTTGCAGCCAAGAGTAGCACCAGCGGTGTGTTCTTAATGTCTGAGCCCATGTTTCAACTTTTTTCATCTAATTTAGGTCATCGATACTTTTTAGGAGATGGTCAAAGTTTGTGCATCTAATATTATAGTTGCATTTATTTCTCTTTTTGCTTTTGTGTCCTTGCACTCTTTCCCCAGGTTTGCCATGTTTGGTTCAAGCTGCAAAAATAGGAAAGGATCAAGAAAACTGCAATGTTAGAATGGAGGATCAAGAAAATTGCATTAGAGTTTGGTTTTCCTTAATCACATTATTGGCCATCTTCTAGCTTCGATTCTGTAATTTTTTTGTGCATGCTAGTAGTTTATACATGGAAAAACTAATATTATTTTCATACTATTTGCAGACTAAGTGGACCGGAGAAGAAGATGAGAAACTTCTTCATATGCTTTTACTGCTACTTATTTGTAAGACCTCCCACTGAATCAATGCATCTATATTCTATTGATGTAGAACTCTCTCACCTCGTTCTTAATATCAGATATCTCTTGATTTGAAAGTTGTGTTCCTAAAAAAATGAATGTTGTTATCTCTTAATATACATTTTGGGAGGAATTTTCTATAGACTTGCTTTGCCAGATTATTTCTATAAGTTAAAAATTAAAAATAATTTTCGTTTTTTTAAATATAATAAATATTACAATTAAGTCTAATAACTTAAATGTTGAATATTATATGAAATTATGTAATTTTGGTATTTATATAATTATATAGGAGTAAATACATAATCTAATATATGCATTACGAAGGGCAAAAATAGTCTATTTACATGATTTTACATCATCCACCCCTCCTTATCCCTCCATTTAATCATCCATCCAAACCATGGACTATTTTATCCACCCTTTTTAATCCTTCATCCAAATCATGGATTATTTAATCACCCTTTCTTAACTGTCATATCAATGTGGGTCCACCCTTCTTATTTAATCACCCATACTATTTTATGCCCCCTGACTATTTAATCTATCTCAAACTAATACGGCATCCAAATGACCTGTAAGAGTAGTCCCATGTGGTAACGCGCTCTTTTTACCAAGACAAGTACTCCTGGGTTCAACTTTCGAGTCTCATCGTAGTGTCTTATTCCCTACCCCTTATATTAAGTTAACATAAATAGTTTTGCTTATATGTACAAACACAAAAAACTGTCCAATCCAGATAATAAAAAGTACACACCCAGGGATTGCCCCAGTGGTTAGGGCGAGTGTCTGACTTTAGAGGTAGTCTCTTTGGTCAGGTGTTCGATTCCCCACAGGGTGAGTACCCATGCTAAGCGAGAGGCCGTGATTGGTGTGAGTTGTGACAACTCCCTCTGATGTTTGGGTCGTGCAGTGGGTCCAATTAGTTGCCAATTGTTGAGCTGCTCCTCAGTTATCAAAAAAAAAAAAAAAAAAGATAATAACAAGTGGAAATTTTCTTAATCTTTTCAATCTTTGGCCCCATTCAGCTGTCAAGAAAGAATGGAAAAGGATGGGAAAGTTAACTTTCCCACATGTTTTAGAGTGTTCAGTTACCAGGAAAATGATAGGATCCTGGAAAATAATTTTTCCATCAGGACTCACTTTCTTGTAAAACAGGTCTTGCAAAATATATGGAATTTAGTGTCGCGGGAAAGTTCTATCCTCTCTCCATTCTCAAGTTTTTTTTGGCTATTGTTCTCCCGCACTGCTTTATTTCTCTTATTTCGTATAATTCTCCAATTTTTCTTTGTTTTCTTTTATAAATGTGGGCAACACAGTCAATATGTTGGTTTTACAGATGTGTGTTGTTAATATTGTTATTAGTCTTTTGTTTTGTTTGTACCAACCAATTAATCACCGTTGGTTAACATTGGTTTTATTCTATTTTATCTATTTATCTTTTAAGCATCCAAATAAGCCGGCTATTTGGCTCCTTTTTTTATTCCATTTTTTGTTGTATTTGTTAGTTTGCGTCAATTTTTTATCGATTATTTGTTCATCTAAACGAGAAAAATTCGAAAAAGTAAAAATTATGTTCAAAAGTCAAAATTCTTTGAATAAAGACAAAAATAAACTTTTTGGCATATTTTTGTCGCTATTAAAAAAATTTGAGTTTCAATTATTATTTATTATTTTTCCGATTCTTCTCGTCGAGACCAACTAATAATCCAAAAAAATTTGACGTGAAATATTTAGATATGAAAAAATTGAATAGAGACACACAAAAAGGTCAACTGGCTTATCAAGCCAAACCAAACTAAACTAAATTTTGTTCTTTCCTTATGACTGATTTTAGAGTTAATTGATGATTCAAAGGTCGCAATTCGTATGTATTAATTTTTTGATTGGATGAATAGCTCCTAGTCCTACAACTACTTTTATTCGAAATAACTATTGAATACATAAAGATAAAATAATTTTTCTGTAAGTTTATTTTTTATGGCAGATGAACAACTAAATTTTAGTTAACTCCTTTGTCAACTGAACACTCACAGGAAAATAAATTTTTTTCCTTCAATTCACTTTTCTTAGGACTAACTTTCTTTCATAACATTCCTGACAACTGAACGGAGCCTATGAGAAATGAGTAACTAACCAGCCAACCATTAACTAATGGATTCAAAAAAATCCACAAGTTTCGGCTGAAAGTCTGAAACCTGTACATTATGACTTTTCCTGCCAACCGAACTACTATTTTCTTGTATTGAAAGTCTTGAGAATATTTCACCAACTACCTACCCATCTAAGTTCCTCCGTTTCTCTCTTCATAAATTAATAAGTTCCACTTCCATTTCCCATTCAATTCCTACGTTTTTATTTTGCGATTATCTTTTTTACAGAGGTTTCATGAAAGGGGTTGCGCCGAACCAATCTCTTCCGTTCATCCCGAGATCCAACGGCTAGAAATCTGTACATAGGTTTTTTTTTACATTTGTAGTGCATTTAAAGAGGAGAGAGAGAGAGCATGGCTTCGAACCGTTGAATTTGGAAATGAGCGACAAAAATTTGCTCGGCATAAACCGTTTTTTTACAAAACCTCAGTAAGAAAGATAATCTCTTTTATTTTCCCCTTCAATATCCCCCCTCTTTAAATGCACTAATCTCTCTCTCTCTCTCTCTCTCTCTCCGAATCCAATAACAATAACCCTCTTTGAAAACGAAATCGTGTCCTCCGTAGCGTGTCCTCCGTGGCGTATTGTTCCCTGTAGTGTTCGCCCCGCACTACACTGTGCAGTTAAAATCTCTTGTGAAACTTGTGATCTAGACATATCTCTCTCTCTCTCTCTCTACTATCATCACTTGACGACCCATTTCTCCTTACCCATTGACATAAAACACCCATCTTTCCATTTCTCCAAAAACAACCCAGTTCTCAAACTATTGATCCAAAACAGAGACTCGGAAAAAAAAAACCATTTTTATGCATCTTCATTAACTCCGCCCTCTTCTTCAATGGATCTGGTAAGCAGAAGGTACCAAATCCAAATCCAAATCCAACAATCACAAGAATCTCCGTCACCAATCAAAAGCCCACCGAACTCAATCTTGGGTGGTGCACCCCTGCAATCTTCCAATTCCAGCTTCCCTATCCTCGCCGTTGCCATCATCGGCATTTTCGCCACGGCGATCTTGCTCGTCAGCTACTACGTTTTCGTGATCAAATGCTGCCTTAATTGGCACAGAATCGACATCCTAAGCCGGTTTTCTCTCTCTCGAAACCGACGCAGCGGTGATCAGCTAACGGTGGGGCTGTTCTCTCCGCGAATACAACGAAGGGGACTGGAGGAATCCGTGATTCAGTCTATTCCGGTGGTTCAATTCAAGAGAGAGAAAAACGGGGAGTTTTTTAGAGAGAGAAGCTTTGGTGAATGCGCTGTTTGCTTGAATGAGTTTCAAGAAACAGAGAAGCTGAGGAAGATACCAATTTGCTCCCATGTGTTTCATGTTGACTGTATTGATGTTTGGTTACAGGGTAATATCAACTGCCCTCTTTGCAGAACAAGCGTTTCTATTCCATCCCAGTTCCCACTATCCCCGAATAATCCAAACAGGGATAACTTCGCCGGCCGGAATGAAGATTATGTGGTGATTGAATTGGGTGATCAAAATTGTGGTAACCAAGCATTGCTTGGAGTGCAAGAAAGGTCGGTGCGCGTAAGCAAGCCCGAGCAACCTGAAGTATCGAAAGAAAGGTCCAATTCAGGGGAATTAACAGATAGATCAATTAGTCCTTTTCGAAGAAAATTCGGACCGAAGATTGCGAATAAGAAATCGAAGAAGTTTGCCCATATTTCAAGCATGGGGGATGAGTGCATTGATACTAGGGAAAAAGATGAACAATTCGAGATTCAACCGATACGGAGATCGTTTTCGATGGATTCGGCTAATGACAGGCTATTGTATTTAGCAGTTCAAGAGATAATTCAACAGAAGGGGAGTGGAAATGAGGAAATTAGTTTGGGGGATGGGAGTGGGAGTAGCAGAATTCGAAAATCTATGTTTTCTTTCGGGAATGGAAGGGGATCTAGTAGAAGTGCAGTTCTTCCAATTGATTTGGAACCATAGCATACTTTTTTTTTTAATCTTTTGATATTTTTTTTCTTGTTGTATTTTATCATATAGGTGTAGTGATGCTAGAGTTTGTTTAGTAGCAGAGATAGTTTGTGTATCATCGTAGCCACAAATTTAATTCAATTTGAAAGACTTTTTATAGCAATTATTTATGTGTGTGTGTGTGTGTGTATATATATATATATTTTTTTTTTAATTTTTCCAAAGTACAGGAGGGAATTTAATTAACTTGTTTGGCTTGCCTTGATATTGATCAGTACAAATATATTTTTCAAAATTTCAAAATTCTTTTCTGCTGAAATGTTAATAAGATAAACGTTGGATTTTTTTGTTGTAAAAGCAATTTTCTGAAAGTGTTCTAGTTCAAATTTTGATCTTTAAAATTAACTTGAACCCAATAGGGCATTTAAGAGAGTTTTGGGTTATGGGTTTGTCTTGCTATGAGATTAGGGGCTGGCGCACGTTATGCTATTAACCAACAGCAATGATATCATCATTTCTTGAATTACTATTTTTGTTTCAATGATTCGAACCGTTTAAAATAATGACCGCCACTTGTGGGGCTCATCTCGGTGGCCCGCTGTATGCTATCCACAAATTTAATTCAATTTGAAAGACTTTTTATAGCAATATGTGGCCCAGTTTAGTTATTTATGTTTTTTTTTTTTTGAATTTTCCAAAGTAAAGGAGGAAATTTAATTACACTTGTTTGGCTTGCCTTCATATTCTTTATAAATAGATTTTTCATGTTTTCAAAATTCTTTTCTTCTGAAATAATAAAAAGATGTTATAGCATTGGATTCCTTTTGTGGTAAAAACAATTTTCTGGATGTGTTCAACAAATTTTGATCTTGAAAACTTGAACCCATTAGGGCATTTAAAAGAGTTTTGGATTTTGGGTTTGTCTTGGTATGAGATTAGGGGTGGCCCAGTTTATGCAATTAACCAACAGCAATGATTAATATTCAGTAGTATCATCATTTCTTGAATCACTATTCTCCCCCCCAATTTGTTATTTTATTTTTATAACCGTATGTCTGAATCAGGTTGCGTGTACTTTTTTTTATTCCATGTCAGCTCCTCTCAAGGCTTATAATCCAGACTCCCGGGAGTGGGCCTCACCTCGGGTCCAAAATAATGATCCAAACCGTTCATATAATACGCCATGCAGAGAAGAATATCTGTCCAAAACATATGAACAAAACATGTTTTGTTTTATATAATGGAGGGCCATGAAAGGAAATAAACTTAAACATCCATTTCATAAAACCAAAATATGATTTGCTCATGTATTTATCTATATCCGAGAAAACTAATTTTTACCAAGATTTTCTTCTAGGCATAACATATAAGATGAATGATTTAGATCAATTATTTTGGACCAAAAGTGGGGCTCACGCAACGAGTCTTGATAGTTTATTTGATTGGCCTTCTTGCTACACTCCTCTATTTTTCTAGGGAGTTTGAATCCTTGTTCATGATGATTCCACGAATGATTGTCCAATTTTTATTTTTGGTTGAGACTTTTGGAAAGGTGAAGTAAAAGAATTTTTAAAAAAGTTAGGAATGGATAGAGAGGGACAAAAGAATTTACCAAAAAGTTAGGAATGGGTAGGGAGGGGACCTTCAACAATCATATAGCCACCAACTTCTTGTGTTTATATGCATGTATTGTTGATGGAAGGTATGGTTCGGTTAAGGTCCTATATATTCTTCCTCTATTTTTTAAATTTTATTTGGCAAAAGACATGGATAAAATTAAACTTAATTAAGAATATTTTTCTTATTTATGTTTCAACTAATTTCCAGGCTGGATCCGAGCTACCTTATCTGATTACTAAATCTCAAACAAAGAATGGAAAAATGGGGGGTTGGAATTGAATTCATTGGCGTGCATATATTGGCCGAAAGGCTTTAGCCAACTCATCAAAGTTGGTAGTTTAATGGTCGTTATCAGTAATTCATTCTTACAAGGTTTTTGGGTTTTAGTAGGTTGGGTGGTCGAGCGTGCTATAAACACCCCGTCAAATATTGCAACTTGGAAGAATACATATGCTCGCAGACTCGGCCTTGAGATTTTCGGGGTCTTAAGCAAAATTTAATAATGAGCCCTCTTATTTATTTTTATATACATTAGTTGTTCCCCTAAATCACAAGAGAGCCTTGTGGCTCAGTGGCATGTTGCTTGTTACATGGGAGATGCACATTAAGGTTGCGAGTTGATCAGCTTATTCAACTTGAAGCCTTTTTTTTTTTTAATTTATTGTAAAACTCAAAAAAAAAAAAGTGATCATATATAAAAATTGATTTTAGCAAGAATCGAACCTCCATCATTAAAAATATGGAACACGGATCCAACCACCACAGCTAGCTAACGCGTTTGTTAAAGTTTTGTCGTAAATATATTTTTTTAAGATCTTAGATTTGGGGCCCTTTTATTGGTCCGAAAATTGAGGGGCCCTAGTCTACTGCCTTGTCGGCCTATGCCCAGGACCGGCCCTGAATGCCCGGTGTGTAGGGTTGGTCCAAACTTTGGGGGGACCTCAACCGACATTAATGAAAGATGAGGATGTTTGTGAATTCTTAAGAACAACATATATGAGGATGTTTGTGAATTTTTACGAACAAAATAGAAGTAAAAGAAATTATCTTTTCCTAAAATAACAAGTATTTATGAACAGGGAAAACTTCCACGCATATCTTTTAATATTTTGGTGTGAACAGGGTCTACTCTGATCGTCCTCAAGATCATTACCATTGGTTGCACCTATATTCTCCTTTTTTGTCTTAGCTACAAACAAAGTTGTAAATATTGTGATTTTGGTTGTTAGACATCATTACTGCCAATAGATGGATAATGATTGAAATTATATGCAATGATTGAAATTATATGTGAATGGTCAATGGCAGCGGCGTAGCCAGAAAATTGTATCAGTGTGGCACAATTTTTGTTGTGTGAAAAAGATCAAGTATTTTGTAAGAATCTAGCATGCATATCTTGATTTTCCTTAGACTCTTGTTCAAGAGACTTATATTTTATGATAAAATAGTCAGTATAATACCATAAACACATAATTGTTTTGAGGCAAAAATTAACTGAATTAAAGCTGGTTTAATTTGTGAGAATTTATTTATTTAGTGATCTGAAGCATCGTCTCCATCATTTTTTTTTATCCAATAGATGAATAATGATTAGAATTATTACTGCCAATAGATAGATGAATATGTAATGATTTTGAAACCTGTGGCATTTTTCAGGGACAAAAATAGAAGATAAGCCTACTACCAACGATATGTTGGTAAGGTTTTTTGGTATTATTGTCTGTCTTCATGTCATCGTTTTATAATTATTGTCAGATTCGCATTAAAAGTAAACAATTATGACTAAAAGTCCCAGAAAATAAGGACAGATTTTTAACTATCTTTAGTGTTTTTAGGGTCATCTTTTTAAAACTTTTTTTTTACTGGCAGGTCTAATTGCTGGACGAACGTTTGTGAAAAAACCTACCTTGATTAACGATTAAGGTTTGGGACATAAAATTTGTCTTTTGGGTTGTGTTGCTGTAGAAATTATCCTTTGAGATGACTAACCATGGCCTAATTTTTCTCACATAAGTAATGACAATAGCAAACGAGAAGATCACATCATGTATATCATGATTTAGTGGATCCTGGGGTTATGTTGGACGGGAGTGCCCTACAGAGTTTAATGCATGATCTGAGCCATCCAAAGTGTTTCCAACGGTCAACATGTAAGATAATGTATGAGCTTTATACTGTTGAAAACACTTTGTACGTGGATGTTGTGTGGCTTTGTACTGCAGCACCTATTTCCTATGTTGCAATGATGTCGATGCACTAGTTGACTTTTTTTAAAAGGAGCTCCAACCAGAGTAAGTTACTTAACGAGCCTCCTTAAATGAGCCGAGCCTATATAAAGGAGCCAAGTTTTACCAAACTTGTTTACTAAACGAGCCTAAAATTGGAGCTCAAGCTGATCCGATAGTATGCCTTGTCGTTATTTCTGCATGTTATCTTTTTACATATTCTGATTTGTCTTTTAGGGAAAGGAAACTCTGCTTTGAAATTTGAGTTTGTGTAATGACATAATGCTGTTGTGCGTTCATTGAGTAAAAGGGTACCTGCTTTTGAAGGCTACACACGGTCTTGGCTTGTACCTGTGTATTGCACAACAATGTTTGAGACCTTATCCTTTGTTTGGTTTAAATGTCTGTCTAAAACACGTTGAGAAGAATGAATTTGGAGAAGAGAAAATGGTACTGAAGGCAGAAAAAGAAGGGATGCAACGACAGTTGAAATCTGTACGTGACTGTCTCACCTTCTGGCTTTTCGCCTGCACTTCCAGCAGGAGAACAAGTTGGGGCCTACTACTCGATGGCTGTTTTCGTCGGAAATGGATTTGTTACAATCTGCTATTGTGCTTGTAGAAACATGAATCTGGATCAAATCTTCTTCAACTCGTTTGCTATTTCCATTTACTTACTTTCTATTCCTTTAGCGGTGACTGAGGGCCATTCTTTGTAGTTGAATTTGAATAGTTTTAAAAGGATATGTTGCAATAGCTTGAATTGAGGAAAGGAAAAGGAAGCAACAATCCTTTTAACATCAGGTTATTTCGCTAATGGCTAAGCAGCCGCATAGTATTGCTATACATTCCCTGAATTAAGAATGTGAAACTGTCGCGACCTCTTTGCTAATTAACTGGCTATAAAGCCATGTATTTCCTTCCGTAAACTTGATACACAATTTGTACGTTGTGCATGCGTCGACAGTTTCCTTCACTCCTGACTCTGTCACCGATTATAAGTGGAGAAATTGAAAATCTAGCTCCGAAAAAAAGATGGATATCTGTATCAAGAACATGGGAAGAAACCTGTGGGTTAAACTGGTAGCTATAATCTTATCCTTTATCTTGGTATTATTGAGCACATCGTGGCCTTTCTTGACAAAGTGATGAATATATATTCTTAAGGTTCTTCTTTAGTGTCATTTCCAGCAGAAGTCAATACTGGTACTCCCAGGTTTTTTTGCTCCTCACAAGTTGGAAAGATTTGATCCTCTGGCTTCGTTTCATTTCGATCACCTTCTTTACCCCACAACAGGAAGTATAACCCGATAATGACGACAACGCCCCCTAGTATGCTGCACAAGATAAATATGGATTTTTTTAACTTGAAGCGCAATCACCGAGTAGTAAATGAAAAGATGAATATGTAGTGTATTTTGTAAGTGTATCTTTCTAAGAGTCGTAAAAGATTGTAAGTTGCTGTCAAGTTGATGGCTTGACACCTTTGCAATTTGATCTTGGTAAAACTGATGCTTGTTCATATGCTACGGCATGCTGATTCGATTATCTTTTTGAAAAAAGAAAACAAAGGATTTGTAAGCATAATTTTACCTGCCCGTATAAAGTCTTTCGCCAAGGACAAAGTATGCCAGGACTGCTACTAATATTGTCGATAGGGGATTAAACATTGTCACAAACACTGGTCCTTTTTCTTGTGTGCACCACAGTTGGATGAATATTACTATACCAGACATCACAACTCCCTGCCAAGAGACAATGAACACTAAGCCTTTGCAAAAAACAAAAAAAAAATCGGATTTTGATTTCGGTTTTATCTTAGATTACTGAACCCTTACACCGTAGATTGTAGACCACAAGTCGATGTTGAAACCGATGGTCCAAGCAGCTGGTTTGCGTTCTATGCACACTGTGAAAATGGCTGATTGTGCTGCTCCAACAAAGCACATCCAAGTAGTTAGTGATAATTGTGCTGGGTATCTCTTCAATGTAAATGCCTGCAACATTTAGGAAATAGGTTTTAGTCGCGATTTAGCCACTTTGAGAAGATGCTGATTCGGGATCGCTTACTTTACTACAGAACAGATCTCAAAGTTCTCGGTCATATTTTGATGATCGGAACTATTTAATGTGTTTAAAGCATGTTTTCAAGGGTTTGCGCAAGGAATTAGCAAAACGATGACTGGAAAGAGTTTGATCAAAGCAGCTTTTTATAAAACTGTATCTATGCAGTTTTATGAAAAATTGTTTGAATCAAGCCTTTTCCAGTCATTTGTTTTGCTAATCCCTTGTGGAAATCCTTAGAAACATGTTTTAAACACATTGAACGGTCTAAAATATCAAAATATGGCTAGGAATTATGACATTCAGATCATCAAAATTTGATTGGAAAAGGGTAGGTCCTCTCCGTAAGAAAGTAAAAGGGTCCCTTACTGGAAGTGGACTGGTAGGAACAGTATGATAAATTTTCTGTTATTTTATTTTTCAACTTGCTAGCTTCGTCCATTGATGCGTACTCGATAGCATTTCTAAGACTGTATTTGAATCTGTGAAATGAACATGGAATATATAAGAGCTGGAGTCATAAACCTGCATAATGTACCATATAGACCATGTTATGCAGCTTGCTACCGTGAGAATTGAACCCTTCAACCAGTTCTCAAGTATAGTTGTTTTTCCTTGAAGATGGATTGGAGGATGTCCTAAGTTCCTCACAATTGGACCCTTATAAAGTGTCATGGTCATGACACCAGCCAGGGAAACAAGGGTTCCAACAACTTTGGCTACCCCACGAGGTTTTCGAAGATCAAGGACCTCTAACCTGCAGAAAGATGTTACCCCACTTACATATAAACGACGTAACCAGTTGTGTACATCCACACACAAAGACACAAATGTTGTGGATTTAAAGATTGAGTGAGATGGTAACCTGAGAACAATTGCGATAATAAAAGTTAAGGAAGCTATGGTGTTGACCATCGATGCAAGAAAGGTCGGAGAGGTGTATCTCAAGCTTGCAAAGTACATGTTTAGAGTTAACCCAACCCTGCAATCATTCAAAAAAGTTTAGTTCTCTTCTCGTTTATGGTTTGCAGATTTTACACTTTTGCAATCTTACCCCAAAAGAGAGAGAACAAAAATCTCGAAAAACAGAGCTACTGTCAACTTTGGCCGTATCTTCCTGCAGGGAAAAGGAACGATAAGTAAATAGTTTTCCATGCTGAGTGAAAATCTTTTGAACTAATCAATCGACTTGTCCAAACTGAAAATTCTTGGTACTCCATTACTTGTTTTATTTGCAACCAGAGGTGAGGTAAGAATCTAATATGCACACTTTCACAATTTTCATACACAAATACGTATTTAAGTATTAATACATGTGTACCTTTCAAGGAAATAGGCAAAGGGTAGCATGGCTAGACCAGCTATTATATGTCTGTAAGTTATATAAACGTGAGGATTCATTCCATGATTAAAGGAAGCTTCTGTGATGAAATAAAGAAAAGTATAGCCTATCTGAGCCAGAACCATTAGGAGGTGCGGCTTAAACCTCCGGTAGGTACAAATAAGGGTAGATGCATCAATTGCCATTGGCATTCTGGGTATTTTTTTCCTCCTTCACAGACCCTCTTATTGTCACCATTTCATCTCTAAATATAGAAGATGATGAAGAGTTCAGTTTCGACACACAATGCATGTTTTTGGCAATTTGGCATCATATTCTTGATTAATGCAGGTGATTGAGACAGCAAAATCCTCAAGAATCTACACACCACCAGGCAAAGTTGGATCCTTGCACCGATGGGAGCAGCTTGGAAAAGTTATTGGTGTCAGTTATTGATCAGACATGTCGATATTTAACCCCGGCTTAGGTTTTTGTGATCGGTCTTTCGGTGTTTGAATATTTACCTCTGTCTGCCTGCTTGAATAGTATCGAATATATGCATCCTATCTTCACAACTATGTAGACGTACTGATGTCTTAGTTGATGAACTTGGGAATTTCAACTATCCATCACTAGGATATGTTTGGTTTCCTTAACCTTTTATTGGTTTTCTATAACTTTCAATTTTTGATGTCTTGCCGACTGTACAGTGAAATGCTAAGAAGCGCGGATACAAATCCAAGTATCACAACTGCGTCCGACAGTCAGACAAGAACAAGTTCCGGACACGCAGAAATTTGTTCCTGGTATTTTCTTTTAGTATTATTTTTACGGACATGCTGAGTACACAATTGGAGGTATGATTGCTGCTTTAAAAAGATGGAGGACAATCAAGTGAAATGGATGATTAGTTCTTGCTTCATTTGGTAATATTGTTCGTGCTTAAATATCTAATTTGGGGGAAGTATGTAATTTTTTCTCTTAGTTTTTTTGTCTTTAAGTTGTGGAAAAAATTCTGGTTATTTCTCTTATTTGAGCTTTTTAGGGTTTTTCTATGTGAAGTTAGACTTTTGGAACTTTTAAAATAGCATTAGGCCCAGTTTTTCAAAAGATTTTAGAAAAACGATACACGGAACCACTTCATTTTTTGATTTGAAATATTATGATTTTAGCACCTGGGTGCTAAAATCTTTTGAAAAACTGGGCCTTAGTATTTTATTGACCCTTTCCATCCTCTCTCTTTTCTTGGTTTTGAACAATTGGAGGCACATACGGGTGAAAACGAGCCGAGCTTTATAGAGGTCGAGCTCGGCTCGTTCAGTAAACGAGCCAAAAAACAAGCTATAGCTTGACTCGTTCGTAAATGAGCCGAGCAATTAGCGAGCCGAGTTAGAGTAAATTACTTAATAAGCCTCCTTAAACAAACCGAGCCTATATAAATTAGCCGAGCTTTTGCGATTCACGCCGAGTTTTACTGGGATTGTTTACTAAAAATGCCTAAAACCCGAGCTCAATCTTGGCTTGATTACTAAACGAGCCGAGCCAAGCCACACGCTACTCGTGAGCAACTAGGTTCGTTTGCAACCCTAATCAGAGTTAGGGTTTAAACCTCCTGTAGGTGTTAATGTGTTTCTATAAATATGGAAGATAATGCAAGTGGTAGGTTTTGATTCTTGATTGCATGTTGTTGGCATCATATTCTTGATTGAATTCCCTTGATACCCTTGCAATTTCCCAACTATACAGGTATAGCGATCAAGTAACGAAAAAGTAAAATATTCTCAACCGTGTATCTGGCAGATGTTGGAATCATGCTGATATACAAACCAGTTTGGAACAAGTATCAGTGATTATACAAACTTTCTAGGAGTGAGTCATATCTGTATCCTGAACGTACCGAATATCGACATATCCGTCTCTTGTCGTGTCATATCCATACCTCGTACCTTTTTCAATTCTTCATAGAATATTTTATGTTCATCTTTCTGCCTTACATTGCAGGTGGTGTTAGCATCCACAATGCAGGAGGGATTAGTATCCAGAATCATCTTTTCATTTTATGCTCTTGGGTGTGTATTCTTGAACCATCGATGTCACAACATAAATGTGCACCAATTATATGGCAATTTTTTTCACTGTTTTATGTGGTCACAATATAGTGAGCTGATCGCTAATATTAACAAAAGCTCGAGAGTTTGTTGCGTGTAACTTGAGGGTCCAGTGTTGGTATTGTGCAAGGTGTTGTGCACCATCTAATGGTCCAGTTTTGATCTTGATCGTGTGACATCCGAGCCGTTTATTGCAAGATGAAATCTAGACCATTGGATCGCCGAAAGGACGACTCTGATGGTCTGTGTTGTGCACCCCTTGCACAGCACCAACACCGCTCCCGTAACTTGAAGTACTTGTTACGGGTCTATGAGATTCTAATTGCCCCAGATCAAAGCATTTTCATCTTCGATCACGATCATTTGGCAACTGAAATGATGTTTCTCGCTGTTGAACGGTCGGATTGGTCTAGCAAGCATTAGTCGAGATAAGTGTAAGATAACCGGAAAACACTCTGAGTTACCATTTGATAAAAAATTAATATAGCGTATCTTTGGACAATCGAATTTCTCCGAATTTATGAACGTCCGACATTAGCCAATTGTTTAGTAATTTGATTTGTGATCGTTTGGTGTTGGAATAGTTCCTTATTTATGCCTACTTGAACAGGAATATGGAATTTATGCTGCATATCTTCACTTTTTTGGTTGTGCTAATAGGTGATGGAAATATTCTTCCACTATTTTGTTCTTTTGTCCCATCAAATACAATTAGTTACAGGTGACTGAATACTGATGTCCTATTTGATAAAATGTGAGCATGTTTTTAAATCTATTCCATGTCGAGGATGTGTTTTCTTTATCTGGCTGGTTGATTCTGCATGCCTTGATTTTCTATTTTATGTCTTGCAGAGTGCAAGGGTGAAAGTAGTACTAGTAAGAATTGTTACGGAGGTGCCTCTGCCAAGACTCGAACCTTAGAGATAACCGCCGGGCTACAAGTCCTTGATGAAAGTAGTATCGAAATAGCTGTTTTGTGTGATAGGACAAATAGTGAATGAATATATAATACGACAGTGATTAAATTAAGAACTCAACTACTCCACAAGGGCAACCCATGAAAATACATAGGTTTCTTAATTGTGCAAAGGAACTTCTAAATTTTCAACGACTCTATCAGGAGGGGCTTTCCATCTTCCCGGTGGTAATCTCACTTTCGAAAGAGAGTCTCAACGTGACGGTATGCACGTAACCCCATAGCGAGAGCTTCATATATATATGTCGAGCGGTAGCAGTATGAGAGTAGAGCTGAATCATTAGACGCGCAAACCCATATAAATAAGTCCTCTTTTCTTTTATGCCTGACATATACTAAGCCCCCATGTTACTGTATAACCTACTGTTAGGTAACTTTATGATAAATTTATCTGAAATCAGTTGCATGGATGTGTTTCCCAAAATATATAGAAAGTTATGATCGCTTTGTTCCATTTGTTTTTACTTGATTGGCTAGTTTGATGATCAAAATCTATGAGTGTTGGATAATTTAAGTAGACTAGTCACATTTTTTTTTAAAATCAATATATCAGGCGGAAAACCAATCCCTAGAAAGGGGATCATACAACCACAATGGGGAGACTCAGTCCAGTTACTATACCCCACTAAGACCTTTACCAGCCAAAACATGAACATTATTACTTGTCCTACGGACAAAGGAAAAACTGTAACTTTGGAAATTTTTGCTTAAAACCTGAACATCATGAGTAATGACTTCCACCTCTTGATTGATTGCTACCTGACCATTGAGCATATTAACGATCAACTGAGCATCACTCTCCAAAATAATCGAACCCTAACCCACGTTCAGAACCCAACAAAATATTGTGCCAGATTGCCAAGGCTTCTACAACCGATGAGCTCGCACACCACTAAAAAAATCCCATAGAAGCAACAACAAAACAACCTCTGAAATGTCTGCTCACATCGTATTTTTTTTGTACACAAATCATATGATACAATGATGTATCCTATGATGTGTGTCTAGCCCAATTCGGTATGTATTCTACAATTACTTATTGTCATAGTTATACTCCTGCTAAACTAAAATTATGGCAATGTATTTACTATAATTTTGGCACTGCTAAACCAAAATTCTGGAGCCACCTTGTGTTTTTGTCCTTTTTTGCGATAAACAGTCTGTTGTGCAGAACAAATTACAATATGTACGAGTATAGAGTCAAACGTATGAGAAGAGGACCTTGCTACATGTACAGACTCATAGGCATAGAAAACGTACAAAGTATGCTCGGGTATCCACTAGTTCAACCACTTCTAACCCTCTAATTGAGTTGGATTTTTGTGAGGCCCTTCGGAAAAATGTTCTAAGGATAATGAACGGTTCAGATCACTCGTGTGTGAGACTCAAAAGTGGGTACTCGAGCATGCTCTGTACATTTCGATGAAAAGAGTGCTTTGCAGGAAATCTATTTCCAACATGGCCATGAAAATGTACAGAACTTGTTGCCCAAGAAAAGTTGACTTTGCATGGTTCTTGTATTAATCATCCTTACAATATGATGAATGGCCAAGTTACTTTCTTATAAAATTAAACCCTTGAAATTATAATCTTGAGAATCGTGATTATATGTAATGCAGAACTTCACCTGATCCTCATCTATCTTCTTCTCTTGATTTGAACAAGGAATAGATTTCTCAGGCACCAAACTATCCTCCACAGAAAGTGCAGGAGACAGTTTTGATAGGGAAAAAGAGCTAAAGGCTTTCGAATCAAAGGGCTTATTGATACCGGTATTGTAAAAGTCCACAGATAGAGATACAAGTGCCGGTCATTGATCTGGGCAACATTCGAGAAACTCTGAGTCGTGAAAGAGTTTTGAACAAAGTCCAGAGTGCATCAGAAGAGTGGGGATTTTTTCAAGTTGTCAACCACAGTATCCCGTTGAATGTGTTGGAGGAAATGATCGATGGCATACGAATGTTTCACGAAGATCCCAGATGTAAAGACTAAAGAGAGCATTGTATTCACGCGATCAGATGAAAAAAGTGAGATTTAAGAGCAACAGTCTTTTGTAAAAGTCAAAATACGCAAATTGGAGGGACACCTTAAACATCTCTATGCTTGTTTTTGAAATTCCAAAAACCTGTAGGTACGTAGGTTCACTTTTCCTCCTTCAATTTGATTTGTCTTTATAATTAGTTGATACTCCCTCTGTCCCTTTTTAATTATTGTGTATTACATTTTAAGATGTCCCTTAATGTGTTTTTAAAAGTTAATGATGTGAAAGGAGTAATGATAATATTTCTTTAATAAGTTGGATTTTTATGAAGCAACATATTTAAAAAGGGATGGAGGGAGTATATCTTTAAGAGCCCTTGATATCTACTTGCTTAAATTCAAGGTGTTGGCGCAGGGCTATTTACCTAGTAACTGGGTTCAACTTCCCACCCTGAGTTACCAATTCTTGTGTTGGGTTAGTTCATAGTTTCATACCGGATTTCCCTAGGCCTTAATTGAATTCCTGGCTAATTCATTATCCTTGATACCTAAGTTATCAAAAGGAAGAGGTGTATTTAGTTATTGAACTGCCCTATGATCCGGCTACGTATTAAATGTACACACTCTTGGGACTTCAGACCAAATGATAATTTGGTTTATTGGTTTGCCAATACCAGAGGGGGAAAAAAGCCTAATGACAAGAAATCCTCGTTGATGACAAGAGGGTCTGATAGTAGGGCGTCCAGTTTCTTGTGTGGTCAATCAATCACTGAATATCAGGTTTATTATCTCTTAATAAGTCATAGGTTATCATTGTGTAATTCATCAAGAGTTCCTTCCTTTTGAATTGTGAATCAATTTCCGGTCACCAACGAATCCAAGTGACTAATTCCTCTGTTCATTAGTGGGGAGCCTAATTAAGGCGAGACAAATACTTGTTTCGACTGACCCAACACAAGAATAGATAGTACACGAGTGTGAGTTGAACCCCACATCAAAGGCTTCGTGAGGCCTCTGGTTGCTCTGGTAACTTCCACTTCTTGCTTCCTTTTTCCATACCAAACAAAAAAGAGCAACCAATACTTCTATGATCTGCCATTCCTTCACAGAAGCAAACCAACCATCTGGATGTTTGGCATATCAGAATTTAAATTCGGTACCAATTATTACCTCAGTTGCATTTGATTAGAGGACAAGCAATACTTCAGTTCAGCTCTTACACGGTTGCATTTGCTGGGCTTCAACGGTCGAGTATATCAAGCATGTAACTAACCTGGGGCATACTCTATTTGAGTTGTTATCAGAGGCTCTTGGCCTTACACTTGACCACTAGGCTGCCCTTGAATGTGCTCGAGGCCGCACCTTTGTCTGCCATTATTATCCAGCACGCCCAGAGCCAGAGCAAACTTTGGGAACTAGCAAGCACTCTGATCCTACCTTCATCACTGTACTCAGAGGCCTGCAAGTCATGCATAAAAATCAATGGAGTAATGTTAAACCGGTTCCCAAAGGTTTGGTAGTTAACGTTGGGGATCTTCTCCAGGTTTGTCCTAATAAATATTACTCATTAAATATAATACAATTCAGTCATATTTCTAATTTCGTTCTTATTTTGATTTAGATAATAAGTATCTAATGACAAGTTTAAGAGTGTATCATAGAGTGGTGTCAAACCGTGTTGGACCAAGAATTTCCATGGCATGCTTTTCTCTGGTGTTTTTGATCCTCCAAAAGTCTATGGCCCTATAAAAAGAACTGATATCAAAAGAAAATCCTCCTCTATACTGGGATTTTATGGTAAGCAATTGCATTAGAAACTTCTTTTCAAGGCCGCTTGACAAGCCTGGGCTTGATTATATGAAGAAATAACGCTAGTAGGAACTGCAAGGAGGTTGATCAAAAGAAAGAAAGAAGGGGGAGGACTAAAGGAGGAGTTTCCACAAATCACATCATGTAGTGTATGAATAGTGTTTTTGTAAAGTTGTATTGTGATGACATTTGAATTGTTTCCTTCTAAATTGTAATTTCGGATTATATATGTCTTCTGTTTTTCTGGTTCTTTATGTGAATAATAGAACTACCAATGCATGCAGAGGTTTCATTGGTTTTCCAAACAACCGGGTAAAATAGTCCTTATACAGCAATTGAAATGACATCCCTAGAAAATCTCTCTTTTTCTTGCATGACATTGACAAATTTGTATAAGACACTGAGCAAAAAAAACATTTGTTGTCACACCCCGCCCCGTACTAATCCTCCAATGAGTCTAATCTGATTTAGAGTGCAACAGGACAACAAAAATACTCCAATTAACATCTAAAGCTATAAAACACAGTCTTATCTTTTATTGATAACATAAAAGTTAACGTTCTATACAAACCACAGCGGAAGTTTTTAAGGAAAGAAAAGTAATTTACACAATTAACTACAACTAGCCCAAAAGCCTTGTCCGGCACCCCCGGCTAGCAACCTCCCTGCGAGACTAGCAGTGGACATCTACAAAACCTGCAAAACTGGAACTCAAACGAGTTCCGGGAGTGTGATGAGACATAGATGTAGTCCAAAATAAATCGAGCGATTAGCTTTAACAAATGTATAACAAATCGGCACGAAGCCTATGCGGCACGAAGCCAATTTCAGGACTCAATAGTCCAACACGGCACAAAGCCAACACGGCACGAAGCCACAATTCGACATGAAGTCTATTCGACACAAAGCCACAGTTTAATTCCAAGAAAAACATCTGTGAATCAAACACTCACCTCGGTCTCCAAAAAGAAGGATACGACTACGGTTTCGGCACCTCGGATGTGCCCGTTTCAGTCTCTGTAATATGTATCCACAATCAGTACAATATCATTCATGTTCTAAAGGGGAATCATCAATTAAACCAAAGCCAGCAAGGCATTCAAGTCCAGATGTTAATAAAGTGCATAAACACGCGTTAAACAGTTTGACACCCCTGCAGTCTATGAATTAACAGAATTAATCTACTTGTCCGATTGTCCCAATATTTTTACCATTCCCCCTAGACACATCCACAAACACCATATTAAAATCTCAGAATTTTCTGAGCTACGCAACTATTTTAAAACTGACAACAAACGAATGAACAGCTTGCAGCAAATTCTGCAGAATAAATGACACGTCAACTTCAAATTAAAAACTGCTATCGCTGGAAAATAATTAAGCCACACGGCCTACCAATTCTGAAAGCCTCTCAAGTCTTCTTTCTAATGCATCAAACGGATTGAAATTTTAAGCTTCCTAGACAAAGTTATAGCCATTCCTGTAAGATGCGACAGTGCAGTCTTCCCAGACACGAGCCTGACAACAGCCTGGTTCACGAATTTTCATATTTTCTGTGCTTCACCTAAAATTCTGGAAATTTAACACCACATAGACGACTGGTATGGGTAGCTACAGTAAAAATTTCAGAAAATTACGAGTAGAAGAACTATGTCTAAAAATTCAACCAAAATCATAGCAGATTCAACTTGTTCAGGCACAGTTTCACATAACCATGGGAGTTACGATTTCTCTCACATAGAAACCCAAAACCAACATTCAAAACCCATTCTCATGGACACAATCAGTTGAAATCAAGATGTAGAAGAAGAGATTGTGCACTTAAATCATGAAATTAGAACAAAAGAAAGCTCAAACTTACCAAAAACTACAAGATTCTAGATTAGTTAGGGCTCCCTCTTAGTTAACCCCAATATTTCCCTTCTCTTCTTCCTCTTCCCCCTTCCTCTGAACTTCTCTCCTTCGCTCTCTCTCTCTCTCTCTCTCTCTCTCTCTATAACACCTGGTGCATGTGTTTGTGACTAAGCCAAAAAAAAGAAAACGTGGAAGTTTTTGGGTTTATAAGGGAAGTTTATCCCATGCTACCAACCCCTCAAGGTTGCGGTGCTCCGGCCAATAAAGACATTCCGTTTCGCATACTTTTAAATAACGCCTATTAACGCTAGTAATGTGCACAATTAAATTAAACATGCACAAAACCAAGTACATAGACATAAATTAAAAGTCAAGTGTTACATTTGTATTGCGACGGTCCTATATTATTGTACCAAATTCTTCTTCTTCTTCCCCTACAAACTTGGATTTCCTGATGCTACGGCAAAATACATCACAAAAGTATGTAACTGCCAAATCATTGAACTCGGATTTGCTTCATACTACTGCCAATGAAAGCACGCATGCATAAAGTTGCCTTGCTGGTTTCTGAAGATGCATGCCTCGAAAGCTTCATTTTCCTATATTTTCCATCATATTGTTATTCGGGAAAATATTGACAAAAACGCTGACCTTTCAACTCAATGTTCCACACACACCCGACCTTTCAGTAAAATCAGTTACACACATGGACTTTACCAATCCATCATCAATTCCTAGCCTAGAATCTCTGTTCAACAACTAACAGAAATGCTGAGGTGGCCACTATGCCGCTCCCATTCACTTATACAAGTCCTCCAAGCAAAGGACTTCATCCCCAACCACCACCTCCAACGCCTCATCGGGATCTGGTCCAATTCTGCCCTAATCTGTCAACCTTTTGATCTGACCCATACGAATGCACACCCTCATCTCACCCAAGACCAAGCTCAAGTTCTCATCTTCCAAATCCACCAAAACCCTAACCCTATCCCTAATCACTTTTGATTCCATATCCAAACTCGTCTCATTCTTGAAAGATTCTGATCAAATGGGAAAGCTTAAAATTGCAACAGCCAGGGAACAAATTGAAAATGTGTAAATAAAGCTACTAATCAATCCAAAGGGGTGATTAAATCCTCACTCTTCAGATCAAAATCTGGGGTTTATTGTCTCGATTGAAACTAGGGTCTTCATGCCTAATCCGTCGTGGTTGTCATTCGGGTCAACAAAATGGGCATCTTGTTTCCTAACAAATTTAACTTGCCTTTTGTCGATTGAGTTGAATTGACAAGAACCAAGTACCCTCTTGAGTCCATGTCTGCCATGTATTCGCCTATGTGGTCAAATATTCCACTTATGCGCAGCTACGAAGCACGGATACGGATACAAGATACGGATACGTAGATACGTGATTTTTCTAAAAAGTCGGATATGATACGTTAAATACGAAAATATAAAATTAAATATATTATACATATTTAATTTTTAATTCCTAAAATTCCATTACACAAGTTCAACATTATATATATATATATAGGTATATATATATATATATAGGTGGATTTTCTAGTCCACACTCCCGGATTTAAGGAAAAAATGGAGTTTTTTTGTGTTGCAAATTTTTTTTGGAAAATCCAATCCGTCCAATGTGTTCAGAAGGTGTTTTTTTCTGGGTCCACCTGAGAAATCTCAAAAAAAAAAAAATACAGGAAGGGCTTGATCCAAAAGCGTTTTTACATAAAAAGCTGTATTTATATATTTTTGATAAAACTGCTTGGATCAAGCCCTTCTTGGTGTGTTTTTTTGAAGATTTTCCGCGAGTGCCCTTGAAAACACCTTCTGAACACATTGGACAGATCAGATCGTCAAAAAAAAATTTGTATAAAGAGTCCGGAAATTAAAAGTCCGGATTAGAAGTTTACCCTATATATATATATATATATATGAGAGAGAGAGAGAGAGAGAGAGAACATAAGCTATGTTGATCGATTTGGGGGGAAACACATATAAAGCTCTAATTACACTCTTATATTTTAAGAGGAAACAACCGTTGGATGAGAGGACAACTATAAAAGAACATCAGCTAAGATATTTGATTTACGGAAGTGATAATCTTTGCCAAATGTCACGCTGCTTTTGGGTTATGAAAAAGTAAAAAGTCAATGTTTTTGTTTTTTGTTTTCCCTTAAAAATTTGTCAACAAATCTGTATCCCAAACAAAGCATAAAGGTGGGAAAAAAACAATATCAGGGGATGATTGATCGCACCTTTCACGAAAGGCAATGAATATTAGTTGTGATTCTGGATCCTGTTGGACAAGATTTTGCACTGCAGAGCCAAACCACAAGAAGCCCTGCACATTTCAAGTTTTAGAAAGCAATCCAGATTTGAGCTAGAAGGAAAATGGTACTCCTTACCCGAGAAGGTAAAACGAAATAAAGAATCCAGAACAAGGACAACTTTAGAAATCGCAATCCCCTAAATTGTGAATGTGCATGCCGAACTTTAGATTATGATAAAAAAAAAAATCCATTTGTTCAAGAAATATTTATAAAATATAAATACGATCACTCCAACCAACTTAATTCTCAAGTAGCAGTACAGCTACATCAGAGAAACCATGAAAGAACACTGGTTCATATGCATGATCAAATGAAGGAGAGAGAAAGAGATGAAGATAGCAAACATCAAGTATATGGAGAATAAAGATCGAGAGAAGAAGAAGTTTGGGAGATGTAACTTGAAGATTCCTCATTGGTCAAAAAAACCCTTCCAACCATTTCCTAAACCAATACCAGAGCCTTGTCGAACTTCTGTTGTTCTCGAAAACCTCAGATGACAAAATTGTGGATGACACTATCAGACAAGAAACTATTCTATTCCATTTTCACAGAACTCTTTCGCTTCACCAAGAAAGCCTTCTTCACAAAGACATTGTATCATAGTATCACATTTCTTAACACCAAGACATATCACCTTAGATGAAAGTTTAATGAAAACATAAAGTCCAGTATCAAGTTCTCTTGCAAAATGAATCAAGGAGGATATTGCAATTAAAAATATCGAGATCCAAATCTTTGTTTCCCATCATGCGATGTGAGACTAATGGTTAATCTAAATCCCAGTTTGGCAAAGGCCATGCAACAACATACCATAAGTGTTACTTTTGGGACATAGGCCCCAATTCCATCTCATTCAGCAGTTTAATTACTTCCTCGGCCTCTTTCGGCTTCCCTTGCTTGGTAAATGCATCTTCGAACGTACAGAATGTAATGGCATTTGGAAAAATACCGGATTCCAACATTTGTCTAAACATTCTTGTCGCCTCCTTCCAGTTGCCTAAACTACATAAGCCATGAATCAAAGTGTTATAAGTAACAACGTCAGGTTGAATGCCACTATCCACCATGGTACTCAACAATCTCACTGCCTCATCCATCTGGCCATGCAAACAATAAACATCAACTAATTTATTGAACATGATCACATCAGGATCCACTCCTCTGGGAATCATGCTTTCAATTACTTCCTCTGCCTCTTTTGCCTTCCCTTGCTTGGTAAGTGCTTCTACCAAGATAGTGAACGTAGCGACATTCGGAGAAATACCAATAACGAACATTTCTTCTAACATTCTAGCAGTCTCCTTCCATCGGCCACAATCACATAATCCATTAATCAAAGAGCTATAAGTAACAACACTTGGCTTAATGCCTTTCTCTTTCATTTCGTAAAAGAGGTTCAAAGCATCATCCACCATTCGATCCTTGCAATGACTGTCAATGATCGTGTTATACACAATTGTGTTAGGTTTACAACTTCCCTCATCCATGATCCTAAGCAAACTAGTAGCCGTTCCCGTGTTTCCCTTCTTGCAAAACCCCTTCATAACCGTTCCATACATAACCTCATTGGGTTTGATTTCCGTCTTTCTCAATACTTTATCAAATAACTCCAATGCTTCATCAGTTTTATCTTGTATAATAAATCCGTTTAACAGGGTGTTGAAGGTAACTAAACCGGGTTTATAGCCGTGTTTGAAGATGCCGCCTAACAGAGAGAACCCGAAACCAACTCGGTTCATATGACAGTAGCAGTTAATTGCAATGTTCAAGGTATGGGAATTTACTTGAATGCCTAGCAACTGCAACTTTTCAAAATTAGAAAGAGCCTTGTCGTAATAACCCGCTTTCGTAAGAGTCCCTAACGCTGTATTGACATCAAAAATGGGTGGGAAAGGTTGGATTTGGGAAATCCGATGGAGAAACTCTTCGGCTTTTCGGACTTCATTGGGGCTAATAGATCCCCTTTTTCTCATTTGTGATGAGAGATTTTGTTTAGTGGTAGTAGGAGAAGTTGGGTTTCTAGTGAGAGAATGAGTACGAAAGGAACGGGATGAAAGGTGTGGAGGTAGAGAGAGAAGAATAACTTTTGCGAACTTAGAAGAATCGATGGGACTGATTACAGGAAAGACACCAATCTGAGACATCTTCTCCATCCAATCTCTTCTCTGTTGAATCTCTGTACTTTGTTTCCGTTTTACAAAGCACATCCGCATCCAGCAAAATTAGTTGTGATGGAGAGCTGTTGCGAGGAGATGACACAGAACCGAGTGCTACTGGTGAGTAAATTTTGATGTTTCAGACCTTCGGTGGATCCGAATTTTTACTAATTTATTTGTGTCAATAGTTTATTTAAAATTTGAATCATTTAAAACAAGAATAGATGACGAAATCTACTATACCTTGTGGTGAGATTCAGTGGCTACAGGCCTCCGGTCCGATTGTCCGAGATGACACAGGCTCCGTTCTTTCTTTCTTTCTTTCTTTCTTCTTTTTGTCTAAACGAACTTTTTTTATTTTTGTAGTTTTGCATCTTTTTGTCTTAATTTATGAGATTAATTATTTTTATGGACCAAATGATTTGGAAAAGGTCAAAAATGTAGATTGAAGTTGAAAAAATTCATATAAAACGACACTCTAAACAAAAAAACTGTTGCCCCTCATTTTGAATGAACTTTCCTTCAGTCTTGTTCATAATTTTTCTTTTGTATTTTTAACTCCTCTTACAGAAACAAACATTAATCCAAAAAAGATATCACGAGTCTAACAAAAATTCAAAACACAAGAACAAAACACAAGAAATAAAAAAAGACAAAAGAATAGGGCAAGAGAGAGAGAGAGAGAGAGAGAGATGAATTCAATAACTTTGGGCAGTGGACAATGGCGGAGCCAGAAATTCCATTTAGATGGGGCACCTTATCACAATAAAAAAAATCACAACAAAATATAGAGAATAAAGAAACCCCAAGAACAAAAGTTCAAACTAAATATAAGCAAAAAAAAACACTAAATATTGGTCGGTAATTTTATTTAAGATTGACTCCGACAAGTTTTCATTTTTCGAAAATTCTACTTAATTGTTTCGTTACTCATCCCGTAAAAACATAGAATTATGATAGCTCACACTTAACTATTTGATTCTTAATCTTTGTGACAAAAATATCGCATCAATTGTAATAATGATCACCAAGATTGTTTTCAATTATTTTTTGTTTTAAAACTAGTGAGACCGGAATTTATATATGTACAATTTTTCTTGTCTCATGTAGAAAAAAGTTAAAAGAAAAAGGTAAAATGGATTAAAAAAAACCGGATACCAATGCACCCACGAAGGCTTAAACCCAAGCTCTTGGGGAGGATAGGCAAGCGCTTCTGCCACTAAAGACAACAAACTACTTGTTGTTAAATGAACCAATTATATTATAGTAAACTTAAAAACGAGTTGTAAAAAAATAAATAAATAGCAGCAAGTGATAAAATTCAGTGAGGGCACATGTCCCCTGGTCCTAAGTTGGCTCCGCTCTTGGCGATGGAGTTGATAAATCACAGTTACCACCCGTAAGGTTTTTGACAAATACACTCATCACCTGAAAACTACTTTTACTGTAAAAACCCAGAAAATTTAATTACTTTTTTTGAAAAATCTCTTTTTGGAGAAGTTTTGATTTGGGCGAAAAAAATTCTCAATAATTGTTACTTGGATTTTTCTAATCACAACGATATAATCGGAAGTTAATTTTGAGTAAAACAAAGTCATATTTCACCCATTTTCTTCGGAGAAAAATGTGTCATTTTTCGATTTTGAACTAAAAGTGGGGGATGAGATTTTGATGTAATTTGAATTTCAAAATTTTGGACATGTAATTGTTTCCAAATGGGGGGTACTTGCTTATTTTCATAAATAAATTAAAGTAAAGAAAACTCAGCCTTTACTTAAGTTTGGTTTATGAAAATAAATATTGTGGTCATATATTATATACACAAATCACATTTCAGTGTGTAGTGTAATAAGGGAATTATATTAGTAGTGTGTGGGGAAGATTTGCAAAAAAATAAAACATTACACTCTCTCCTCCCTCTCCACCCGATTGGCTCTCTCTCTCTCTCTCTCTCTCTCTCTCTCTCTCTCTCCTCCATTAACAACTCCTCCAAGCTCAAAATTATCCCTCCTCACTCAAACACTTTAAGAACCAAGACCATTTTCGTGTTCTACACACCGTCGGGAGCTCGGGTCACCTTGGATTTGCACCGAGAGCTCAAGTTTCGGGATTTTGAGGTTTCAACACCAAGGGTTCTATTCATCCTCCATTTTCAAGCAAAACCTTGAGGTAGGGAAACAATTACTACATCTTCTAGTTATATACTTGTGATTTGTTGTACATACCTTGTTCTTGGCTTCAATTTCATGAAAAATCATGTTTTCCCTCTTTGTGTAGGTTCTTTTTGGATTGTGTTGCTTCAAACCCACTGGAACAAACTCATGCGAAAAAATGAAACCACTGCCCCACTTCTTTAAACTAGAGGCTGGGGCACACGCATTGTGTGTGCAAGTGGTATGTCGTTTTGTACCAAAAATATAATTTATAAAATAGGGAATTAATTATTATTCCGAAGAATAGTTGTTAAGTCTGAGATCGTCCATGGAGAGTAAAAAGCTAAGTTACGGTACTTTCAACTAATTTCTAATTTGATTCGAGAATAAAATGGATGATTGGATTGGATTTGATTTGATTAAACTAATGATTAAGCTAAAATTTAAATAAGAAGCGATTGTGATTTGAAAACAAGTGAGAGAATGGACTAGGGTTTCCAATTCAACCTCTCTTCATAATATAATTATGCAAAATCTAGAGTTTCATTTAATTAATAACCAGACTATCGTAGGGTAGCAAATCCTATCGATTATGTACATGATAAAATAGAGAGAAGTTTTATTTTATTTATTTACGGGATGGCTGTACCAAGTCGAGAAGTTTGATGGTCAAAGCAAGAGCGCCGGTCTGGGAAGATGTGTATTTGCTGGTTCAACAAGGATTAGGCAAGTCTTTGTAAGGGAAGGAGAAGGGTGTTTGTTGCGACAGTTTCAGGAGGAGGCTGCGCCTATTGGTATATTATTGAAGCTCGTTGGTAAAGCGCTTGGTTCAATGCAGCTAATTTTGGCCAATGGTGTGCTTTAATTGTGTTCGATTACAATGAATTCTAGTCAATGTAGAGATTTATTAGAAAAAAAGTGCTTTGAGTTTGGCAAGATACTTGTTTGACTAATTTTAGGTTTTCTGACAACTAGGGACGTTGGGAGTACTAGGGTTTGAGTCCATTAGAGAGAATCTTTTGGTAAATCAAGTAGTTGGAGAGTATTCCTTTGCATTGCATTCTAGAGTTGGTGCGCCTTGTTTTCAATATTAGGATTTTGGGTATCTCTTGGGGTTCCACTAGGCTGCGTGCTCACTTTCAGGTTTCACAGGATCTTTGTCGCTAATATTGTTGGGTAATGCTAGCAAAAACTAGAGGCCGAAAACTCGGTGGCGAGCTTTTTCAGAATCCATTTTCATGAAGGGGTTACAACTATGGCGTGTGGTCCAATCAAAGAACTACTATTGGAAGAACATCCCCCGGTAAACAGGGAGACCACAATTTAAGAATGCCCTGTGCAGTACTATAAGAAAGATCTTGATGGAACTTCTTCCCTTTCCCATTTCAAGTTGTGTAAGAAGCATATGAGATTCTTGGTTTGCTCATACAGCTACATGGCTTATATAGCTAATCCAGAACTTGAGTGGCCTCTGCCCCTGAAGCTTTGTAGTCTTTCCATATACCGAACCTTACATTTTGTTCAGCATGTCATTGTATTGCCATAAATTTATGAACTTCTTGTACTTGGGATGCAAATATAGAGTTTTGAGACTGTCTTCTCCAAATCTGTGATCTTGTCGTCAGTTTTGTGGACCATGGATAATGGGATAATGGCCAAGCAGTATTCTGACCTCCTTCATTTGTTAACCTTAGCAAAGTATAACAAAGAACATAACAATCGCTACTAGATGGTATGGATACCTGCCCGTTGCAGTGCAGATTTGCAAACATGATGGCCAATACGCTAACTCATGACAGCCGTTGTAGCATGTTGTATATCTCGAGAGTGCCGATTACAGCACAATTAAACTGTTTAGAGTCTCTAATTAGTTTTAGGAGCCAATACAGATTATGTTTTTGGAAGCCTAGGGTACAAAAAGGGGGAGGTGTTAGGCACCCTTCTCCGGCCAACCAAACGGTTGACCTTTACTTCAATTGACATTGGGCTTTTCAGTTATTTAATTCAATTTGTACAATTAATTACTCTCTTGGTGTTTTTTTCACAAAATTGCTAGATTAGAGGCATAACTCGGAGTTGTGTATGCACTTTGTGTGTCATTGAAAGCTAGGGTTGTGTATGGGATGTATAGCGTGTGTGAGGGTGAAAAATCTGACAAAACACCTATGAAGGACAGGTCCTACTTATAGAGTGTTAGGGAAGGGTTAATTTAGAAAGTATTTGAATCATCCAAAATATGAATTAAATTAACTAAATCTCTGTCCTATAGAGGTTTAGGAGTGCTGGGTAAGGTTAAACCGACGGATCCAAAGAGTTTAGATCTACAAAAACACTTCTGAAACATTTACGTTCTAGAACGTTCGCTAAACAGAACAATCTGCTGACCGCCACATCTAAGTGTCGACTAGCAAAAGGAAGAGTGAGACCCATTATACGACTCAAGGGCTTCAATCGGCCAAATGGACCTTGAGGCTGCAACCTATCAACCTCGCGAGCGACCCCAAAACTGCTGATGTACAAAATAATTGAAAATTAAAAGATGTGACCATTTTACCATGAGTGGGTCGGAAGAGAACTTGTTTTTGGAAAATCCTCGCATCTCCCTCATTCCAAAGCAAATTCCGTTGTGTGCTGCATATCTTTCGCATGATGTCACACTCTAAATGTTTTAGCATAGGCATACACCATGATTTTTGTTTGAACCATAGAAGAAAAGAAACGAAATACCATTGTTCCCTATGTACATGCATTCTTTCAAGCTACTAGTGGAGGAAGCAAAACAATTTATCTCCCTTTCGTCTCACTTTTCTTTCCACAAGTTCCAAATACATCCAAACCAAACAAAGTCTGAATCCATTGGGGTCGGCTGTATGGATCCGCTTTCTTTTACTTATCGTAAGGATCTAACAGGACTTTTACGTGCTGGTTTTCAGATACCAAAGACACAATCTGCTTCCTTCCTTATTTAGGCTTGGGACTGGCTGTGTGAAAGATCAAAACTTAGGTGTATAATACTGGCAGAGTTTTCCAACACAACCGAGGCAAAATGTATTCCCCTGGTTCCCATTACCTTCATAGCTTGAAATAGTCGAGGCCAGACTTGTCAAGTGCCCTAGAAAAGAACTTTGCGATGTAATCACTTACTAGAAAATCATTGTATACGGGTGGATTTTCATCTGATATCAATTCTTTTATGGGGCTGTAGAGCTTTGGAGGCACTAAAACACCAGTGAAAAAGCATGCCACGGAAATTCTTGGTCCAACAAGGTTAGCCACCACTCTATGATCGACGCTCTTGAATTTGTCATTTGATATTATCTGAAATCAAACAAAAAAGGTTGGATATTAAAGTTACTGAGCTGCAATGTAGTTATTGAATGATATTTACAAGGAACAAACCTGGAGAAGATCCCCAATGTTAATTACCAAACCACCGAGAATTGGCTGAACATCAACCCATTGATTTTCGTACATGACTTGGAGCCCTCCAAGTTGGTCTTGCAGCAGTACAGTGAGGAATGCTGGATCTGTGTGCTTGCTAGTTCCCAAAGTTAGCTTTGGCTCTGGGCATGCTGGATAGTAGTGGCAAACAAAGGTGTGACCTCTGCCACATTCGAGGCCATTTAAGAGGTCGCCTTTGAGGCCTAGAGCCTCTGATAACAACTCGAATAGAGTATATCCCAAGTCGGTAATATGTTTTATATAGTCAAGTGCTGCAGCTCTGCAATTGAAAGAGCAGAAATATGGTCTTAGTTACATTCTTGTCAGTGTAAATAAAGATTTAATCATAGTGAATTTTACTTCAAACTCTTAGATGTGCAATAATGAATTAGCAAAGGGGGTTATTTTCCAAACATCGAGATGGTTGGTTTACTTGCGCGTTGAAGTTAATCCATAAGCGTAGAGGGTAAAATTGGTCTGTTGGAATTAGAATCAATTAGGAATAAATTAGAGTATCCTATCATATCATATCATATCACTTGATTTTAGGCCTTTGTTTTGGCCCCTTAATTTCTGTTCTTTCCTTTTTATCTTGTTAACATTCTTATCTATAAGTACAAGGCTAATCCTTGATTTTTGGATTAAGCCAGAAATACAAAATATAAGTCTCATCCTGACTGGACTTCATTTTTTTAGATAGTTATCCATATAATAAATGAATTGATATGCCACACATTTACGTAGATGGTTTGGATTTCAAAAAGGAGATCAGACAGAATAGTTGCAATCGATGGCGAACTCCGAACCCGAACTACTCATTAACTAAAGGCTTACTCCTTATATCAGCAACGATGATGAATAAAGTTTTAAGGACTATATACCTGCACGCTGTGGGAATTTCATCAGGGTCAAGTTGATCTGAGACAAGTGTAGAGATGTTCAAGGTGTCCCTCCAATTAGCAGATTTTGACGCGTACAAATCATAGTTACTCTCAAATCTCACTTTTTCATTCCGATCACGCGTATACAATGATTTCTTTACCTCGGGATCTTGTTCATGAAATCTGCGTGTTCCATCAATCATTTCATCCAGCACGTTCAAGGGAATTCCATGGTTGACCACTTGGAAAAATCCCCACTCCTCTGATGCTATCCGGATTTCATCAACTACTTTTTCGCGCTGATCACTTCCTTCAATAGCACTGAGATCGACAACCGGTACCTGTAAATTGTTCTTGTGCCGGTTAAACTCCTCAGCAAGCTCATCAGGTGGACGGACAAATATTTTGGGGACTTTTGCTACCCCAGCATCTATTAGCCCTTTTACACCGGATTTTGAATCATCGAAAGCCTTCAGCTCTTCTTCCCTGTTGTAATTCACTACTTCCATTTCAGCAGAGGACTGTTTGAAACCTGAGATGTCCTTTTTTTGTTCCATCCAAGAGAAGAAGATGGGAATCTATTAGTTGAAGTCCACAAGACACCATTTACTTATTATAATAAAAGAATTTGAGTATCTCTTAATTTAAAATTTAATTTTATAATGCCCAAAATGTTTCTCAAAGTCAACTATGAATGCAATAGTTAAATAGATCAATGAGCTTCTAAAGGGTGCATGAGTACTGCATGAGCCTGAGGTTCTGTATCCGGAAGAATTTAATCGATGGGTTGGAAGACTGCGCGACTTAAAGAGGTTGCACACTTATATCTCACAAGGGTTGAACGTTTCAAATCATGAAACCAATGGAGGGTCGCTCAATCAGTACCTTTAGGGCCTCGGGATTAGTTAAGGTGCACGAGCTAATCCCATGAGGGAAACTTAACCACACGACTAATGTTTGCTTATAAAGGTCAGAACCCGTGATTTTAAAACTCAGACAAAAAAATCTCCAAGTGAACAAAGACTGCCAATTTTCCTCTATCTATCTACCTTCTCTCCCATTTGACATTTAAAAATAAAATAAAATAACTACCTTCTCTCCCCTCTCCCTCTAGGAAAAAGAGGTTCACTCCACTTTTGTCTGGCTTATATAATTTCTATTGTCCATAAGCATCGGTTCATTTCGATTCGAAACAAGTTTCAGAAAACCTTAGGAGATA